>JAHLJS010000005.1:8258296-9458296 GCA_038502445.1 Eremochloa ophiuroides
GATGTCCCAAATGTTTCTCATGTCATTCAGGTATCATCAGTTATGCATATGAAATTGTAATTTTTGTCATATTCCTTGAGTAACCCAGCTACAGTTGAATTTGTGGGGTGGTTTCATCTCACAAGAATGCTTATCAAATGATCTTCGCTTCTGTAGGCGGAATTTGCTGCCTGTGCTGTTGATTTTTTGCACAGGGTGGGCCGCACAGCCAGAGCTGGTCAATCTGGTATAGTGACCAGCCTATACACAGAGGCAAATCGTGATCTTGTAAGAGCAGTTCGTCAAGCAGAGGAGTTGTCTCAGCCAGTGGTAAGACTCTTTGTTTTATTCACCATCTGGAAGGTATAATATTTTCTGGAGAAGCACTTGCATAATAAAAATGTTAATGTTTAAACAGGAGAGAGCATTTAGCAGGAAAAGAAGCTTTCGCAACAAACTAAAGAAGCAGGCATTACAAAAACGTGAAGCACTGGTATCTTGATAGCGCGACTCACTATATTTGTAGTAAGAAGAAAATATGTTTTTTCTCCTTTGTTACTGTTGGTGATGAATGTTTTTGTAGTGCTGTAGAAAGCTGCTACATATTAAATGGAAGTTATATTCAGATGGAATGCGTTGAAGTAATCTGGCCAACATGTAGTCTCTTGGAATAATTATATTATTGTGGCGTTTCTGTGGTTTTCCTACCGCCTTATTGCAAGTGATTACAAATACTTTCTCGACAAACCCTCTTTCTGATACCGGCTATAAATATCTAAGACTTGTCCAAAGAGTCGCTTTCCCAATCGGCGCGATGGCCATTGCCTTGCCGTGGCGTTTCTTCAGTTATAACAAAGAGTGATAATAATATACAAGTCCATCATAATATATATATATATTTCAATTGCTGAAATCAACCCAGATACTGTAATCAAGTTTTATGGTCTCCCAAAATTCAGAAAATTCTTGGTGTTCCAATCCACAATTCCATATGCCGGTGCCACTAGCACACTGTGCCACGCTAGCCGCTGTAGATATCGGTACGAAGGCCAGTTCGCCTCCTCTCTCAACAAGGCGAACGTGTAGCGGCTCAGGCCAATCGTATAGCCTGGGATGAAGATCTTGTTTTGCATCCACTTAACATCGGTCTTAACCATCAACGTGGTGGGCGTACCGGTGAACAACGCCCGGCCTCGTAGGCTGTCCACCTCCTCCCACTGCATCTCCTGGTCATTGAGCCTGAGGACGTGCACCGGAGTTCCACGGCGGCCAAGGAGCACCGCCATAAGATCACCTTCGTCGGACTCGAAGAGGTAGGAGGAACAATCTTCAGGGTCGTAATCGAAATTACCAAACCCCAAGAACCCGGAGGCCTTCCTCAAGCCGGCGGTCATCATACACCGCCAACCTCCCGTCAACACCCAGCAGGTAGAGCAAGCCACGGTGGTGGACCAGGTTCGTCAATGGCGATGCGTCGAGCGTCGCCGGCTCGTCGAGTCTAAGCTCTGAGTTTTCCCATTGGTACCAACCGCCACTGTCGTCCTGTATAGCACGGGCGATCTTAAAATAGGCGAACGCATTGACGCAATACATTCTTCTACGCTCGCCGTCGTAGAAGACGAAGTCAACCAAGGCGCTGTGCTCGAGCGGGACGAGGTCATAGATGGCGCGACTCACAAGATCAATGTGAACCACCTGCACGGCAATCTCCTGATCCACAGGTTGGCACACCGTGAGGTGTCGGCCCCTGGCGCTGCAGATCTTGGCGTTGGGAGTTTCCAAGTCGAAGCTGATCTCGAAGATTTTGTGGTGGTAGGGGCTGTAGTACCGAAGATTGGTGGAGCCGATGTCAACGGCGTTGAGGAGGAGCGGGGTTAGCCAGGCGGGATAGAAGGGCGACACGACGGAGCGCCAGTGCTTGCACACGGCGGCGAACCTCGGGTGGCTCGACCACGGCAGCAGGTCCAGGATGGTTTTCAGGAGGTCGCCTGGGAGGGACGACCAGCCCGGTTCCTGATCAGTGGCGGCGGCGGACGAGCTGTTCTCCATCGATCTCCTTGTCTCTTGCCTACATGTGTTTATCGTTTTGGATAATTGGATTCGATCGGAATCGGAAACAAGTTGTACTACTTAATAATAACTAGTAATAAGGTAGAGTACTACTACGAGAAGCTAGACTTGTTCCCGACGATCTATCTTGGCATGTATGTATCTTGTCATGGGATCCACGCGTATATTCTGTATTTCTGTTGGGACTCGAAACTCCCGTGATTATTAAAAATATACCTAATAGCTATTTTTACTGGAGACGGAGACAGCTTTCTCGACGGGTACAAGGTAGCGCACCGACTACACGGCATACCCGTACGTGGCGTTGCAGCCCTACCAGAAGCGGGTACCAGAAGCTGCACGTGTACTACGTACATGATCGGCGTCGGAACTTGACCATCACGCAACGGGTCCGGCTGCCGTTGGCGCATCGCCGTCGCCAACGTGCTGCTCGACAGCGTCGTCGCGCTCAAGAAGAAGCCCAACCCGTCCGAACCTTAGGAGAGGGTACGTGCGTGCGTTTTGACAGTGCCAACGGCGTTCGTCGGTTCCTTGTCTTTGCCGGCGGCGCGCCGGCGGATACGATATAGAAGAGAGAGGATTTTCATCGTTGGAAGTCATGGTCAGGCAAACAACATGGTATCTGGACAGATCTGACGAGGAACTATAAGACATGGATCCTATAAAAATAGTCTTGGCCTCGACCCGGACTAAATACCCAGTGACGATGATCCTAGACCTTCTACCCGATCCTCATCGCCACCCCGCAATAAGCATGCTTGCATCCCCGCCTCGACCAACGCCATCCTAGGCCTCAAGGAGGTGGTGCTCACCACCACCAACATGGACAACGGCTGTGCCATCTGCTTCAAGGCTTTGGCCGCCGGCCTGGTTGTTTACGATGACGAGGATGAAACAGCAGATGGAAATACCAGCAACAAGAAACATACATTGTCTCACTATGTTTCTTTTAAAAAATAGCCTTGCGACAAGCTTTTATTCATCTGACATTGTTACATCGTTTGATTGTAAATTAACTGTGGAACAACTAACGTGCAATGTCACACAATTTGTACTAAAAAAAAAAAACTAAACAAGACCAGAATACAGAAGAGCATGATCTGCAGGTGATGTTGCTGGATATATAGGAACAACTATTGTTGAAGCAAAAATAAGGCATGGGTATGCTTCATCCAGGAAAGCTCTAAATGCTACCTGAATGAATGTAGCAACCCAGATCCCTTATGAGTTCATCTTCACTTTGAGGAAAGTAGATAAAGCATGGGTATTCACCAATCACCATTAGAGATTTGTAAAAACCATATATAGAATTCATTGGAGGCTGCACACATACAGAATCGAACTTCTGGTCTTGGGTTATCACAACTACAATCATTTTCTTGGGCCCTGTTATAACCACAACTAAATCTTCTTAATTACCAGCAAAATTATGAACGGATGAATTACTTGCATGGTCTCCACATCTTGAAGCTACTTGTAGGTCTTGACTGCTGATAGCATGTTTTATTAGTTCTAGCCTAATCATATTTAAATTGTTTTAATATGCATGGTCTGCCTGTTGGTGAAGAATAAAAGCAAAAATCCCTCATCATGTCTGGACAAGCGTTTACGCAGTTCAGGGGTTGTTGGGCAGTCCATATGGAGTATGACCCAACTCGAACGGAAGAGGCCTCTATATACGAGTTAGTGTAGTAGCTTGTGAAATCTTCTCCCAACAAGGGGTCGCATGTAAATTGTTATTGCCTATATATAATGTCTAGAGAATGAGGGCAAAGAGGCGTTCTCCTTTCCTAGTCTCATTAAGAGCAGACCTTAGCTAGGTCTCTCCTCTCCACTCTCCGTAAACCTATTTGGAACGTAGGTTCTAACAATAAAGATTCATATTGCATAGTTTTTTCAATAAGATTTAGATATGCACCTCTCAAAATCAATGGTTCTAAATGTGCATGGACAAAATTTGGGCTCAAATCAAAACATTCAGAGCTAGTTAGGTAAGCTAGTATGTGCTAACGAACACGCTTGGCCGAAGATCCACCAGTGAGATAGCTGAAGATGCGAGGATCGACGAGAATACTCATAGATCATCGCTCTGTTCGGCTGGCTAGATTATACGGCTGGCTAACTGATTGTTGTGAAAGAAAAATACTGCTGAATGGCTGGCTGATGCTGGCTGGTAAGTTCAAACGAACAGAGTGCATGTCATGAAGTCAAATTATGCGATGGCTTGGAATATCTAGTGCTAATCTTGAAACAAATGGAGGTAGGGAAAAGAGGGAGAGCAAGGCTACGAGGAAGAAGATCTGCTTCTTCCTCAGTGCCGCCTGGGAGGGACGACCAGCCCAGTTCCTCAGTGGCGGCGGTGGACGAGCTATTCTCCATCGATCTCCTTGTCTCTTGCCTTGCTTGGGAAGCTGGCGTCGGCGGCCGGCGGCCGGCTCTATTTATTCTAATTGTTTTGGATATTGGATTGGATCGGAATTGGAAACAAATTGTCCCGTTTCCATCTAGTAATGCTATGGATCCACGCATATTCTATATTTCTTTTTCGACTCGGGAATATTTAAGAAGATTTTGTGGAGGAGTTTAAATAATACTGAAAAAATGTGTCCATGCGTTGTAATATCTATTTATATATATACTTCTATACCTACTAATAAAGAGGGAAGATTTCTTCCCTCTTTTTTCGTCAACCTTTTTTGTTCTGCCGTCCTAGCGGTGCCCTGGTGTCCTTGTCCGCTATTGTTACAACAGCGAGGTTAGATCGGATCGCTACTCGCAGTGCCGTCCGTGCCATCGACACGTCCTTCTCCTCGCGAGATCCTGCTAATGGCGCGCCCCATCCGCTCGCCCACGCCGCTGATAATATATCCACTACATGGACCCAGCCGCTCTGGGTCGCAAACGGGCAAGGGCGCAGATGCGCAAGGCGAGGCGATCAAGGTGCCGAGCGTGAGAGTGAGGCTATGATAAAGCTCACCACACCCTTGAATCTCGCCCTCGTACCTGATGCCGCCGCCGCCACATGTATCGGCCCAGCGTCGGTGGCGCAACCGGAAGGGAGCCTGCCCAACAGTGCGTGGGGCTGCGCCACGCCTGCGCGGCGACGATGGCCATTGTAACGCACACGGTGGCAACACAACGACGGCGGGATCCAATAACTACACGGACCAGTGTTGTGGGAGACCAGCGAGCTCGGCCTACACGATCAAGCTGGATGTCACTGCATCGGTGGAGATCAAGCCCGGAGCCGTTCTGCCGGACAGCTCACGCCCTCTCGCTAGAGATCGAGCCTCGCGCCCTCGCCACATCATGGAGAACTCACGCCCCCTTGCCGCTTTGTCTCAGCTTTGGGTCCAGCAGTGTTGAGGCCAACTCCTCCGCACGGAGTAAACTAGGGATCCACCCCTCCACAAATTCTCGTCAATGTGAGCATTCCCCCACCAGGCGATTTGGATCCAGCAGCGTTGAACACAAGGTAGACGTTGCTTCTTCTCGTCCGTTGCATGCATCTCCCCTTCAGCCATGAGTGCACATGGCCATGTGCTTTTAACCCTTCCCTCAATTTGCATATGAATGATGGAATGATTTTAGTTAAGCAACAACTTCTGCATAGTTGCATGCAGAGGGCTGAAGATCCACTCAAGCATGGCACCAGATGTTTAAATATGTATGGAAAAAGATCCATCAAGATTGTCAGGTACATATACAAGGTCACGTCTTCCCCCCCCCCCCCCCTCCGTTAATCATCCATCACGTGCATACATGCTCATAAAAATAACTCGGATTCTAACATCTTTGCCCTTGGCCATGAACCTCCTTTCCCTTTTGGATCGACTTAACTTAATTCTTATAACTATTCTTTTATTCTTCTATTTTGGATCCAAAGAAAAGGAGAAGAATAAAATCCATAGAAGTACCTAACTAGAAATGTGATTTCCAATGTTTTTTTTTGTAATTCTTTGAATTCTCGAACAAATCCAATCCAATAGAATAAAAAAATTTATATTCATAAATTAAGTAATAAAACATAGAGAAATAATTAAAGAATACAATCCTTATCCATCTTTTCTTTCTTTTTGCTTCATATACTAAAAATAAAAAAGAATTCAAAAAGGGAAAATTTTTGTCATGTCACGAAGAATTATATCTCTTGCATAAAAATAACTAGAATTAAAAAAAAGGGAATGACAAAGCATCTGGGAATAAACGATTAAAAATGATTTGAAATGAATCAATTCTCATATGCATTCCGGGTGTTTGATAAAATGTAAATGAGAGCTAGGGAAAATACTTTCTATTAATGCACCTTATTCCTTAAACAGCTATACAAAATTATCATATATTTTCTTTCCTGATTTTTGCTGTTGCCTACACAAGAATCGATTACATGAATTGGCCTGATCATTCAGTTTAGATTGACTTTGTCGTTTAGAATATAGTTTGTGTAGTCTGGTTGAAATAGAAAGTGCACTATTAAATACTATTCATTTTTGTTTTGGCTATCAGGACTAATTTGGACTTTTGACATAATAAACAATAACTTCTTTTAAACAAAAAATTCAATCAAATAAAAATTTGTATATATTTCAGTAGTGTTATATGACAACCGAGTGCTTCTCCCCTCCGCAATACACGATTTGTGCGCTCTCCAATCCACGCGCGGGAGCACTCGTGGCCGTCGGATCCCGCACAAGGACGACCTCGCGGCTCCATCCTTCCTCCCCTCTGGTGGCGGCAACGGCCAAGCTCGCGGGCACGGACGAGGTAGGCTTCTTTCTCCTCCTTCTCCTCCTCCTCCTGGATCTAACCCCACCGGAGATAAGGATGACGGCGGCGGGTGCTAGGGTTCCAGCGAGCCTCCCCCCCTTTCTCCTCTAACTCCAGCGGGTATAGAAGGGACCGGCCGGGGGGAGGCGGGGAAGATCAGCGGTGGAGATGGAGGCGGGCGGCGGGGGAGACAGCCGGGCCAGGTTTAGGACGGGGGAGGCTCGCCGGAGTCAGAGAAGATGGTGATAGGCAAGGGCAGGGGGAAGAGGGCGGCCGCCGCGAGCGCAAGGGTTCGCCGGAGCTCCGGCGAGTTAGGGCCGCGGGGCGGTGGCTGACGGCGGGGGTGAGGATGAGCGAGAATCATGGCAGCCGGCTGGAGGAGGAAGAAGAACAGTGAAAAAAAATCAAGTGTGGGTTATGAGCCAAACACTCGGTTGTCAAGTAGACAGACCCATATATTTTTATTAACCCCGACAAATTTACTGTTGACATATGAATAACGTATAATAAATTGCGCCCCGATGCAATGCACGGCATGTTTTGCTAGTACTAATAAAAAAGGGGGAGATTTCTTCCCTCTTTTTTCGTCATCGTTTTTGTTCTGGCGCTTGCCCCCATCCACCCCCACCTACGGACTCTGCCCTTCCCACCTACAGTATTCTTCAATTTATTTCCAAAAGAATCAAATAAGATAATAGAAAATGGAATCTACGCGAGGGATACAAATACAAATAATCTATGGCTCTTTCCGGTTTGACTAAATTGACTAAATTTAGTAGTAGAGAATCTGCAAGTATCTTTAATGGGTCATATTTAAATAATAAGACATATGCTTAGTCTGATTTAGTTTTGTGTGCCCGATTGACATTACTACCATATGATAAAGCGAGGAAGGACAACCATGTGAGATGCAAATAAACAAGAGACATTCTACTAAAAAAATTCATATCCCAAAAAGATATTGATATACAAGTCAAACACGTATAATAATTAATTTTTTTAGATTGGTTACAAAACCAATTTGAATTAACAAAAATTATTTTGACACTCTCCAGCTGCAGCGCGTGGTCACTAACAATTAAGTTGATGAAAATTTATTTTGATACTCTCCCGTTGCAACGCACGGGCACTTTTGCTAATAATTATTATAATAAATCTAATTCTAAGAATTCAAATAGGGCCTAGAGATTATTATAAGTGTTCTTTGATTTTATTTCACCTTGGTTATCAACGAATTTATTGTAAAATTATATTCATATATGTTGAATTGAATTTAACAATATGTACTTTAAATTGAATTGAGTTCTATCTGAATAGAAATCGAAATCCAAGACATTTTGTATTCGTATTAAAAAAATCCACATTCACGTTTAAATATATTCCCCACATTCCAATTTATAAGTCGTTTGACTTTTTTATCTAAGTTTGACTATTGTCTTATTCGTTCAAAAGTTTGCGTAAAATATGACATTTTTTTGTTATGACATTTTTTTGTTATGACCTACTTTATTAATAAAAGTTCTTCAACAATAAGTCAATTTAACTTTTTTGTACAAATTTTTTAAATAAGACGAGTGGTCAAACTTAGGGTTAAAAATATCAATTTACTTATAATTTGAAACGGATTAAGTACATATACAAATCAAAATGTGAATAATGGCTCTATTCATTAAAAGCTGATTTCTTCTTCTTTGTTTCAGCTGCTCCCACGCACGCAGACCGGAAGATCTCAGTTGTCCTGGACTAGACAAGTACGTAGAGATCTTCGTGGAACCGGGGAGGGAGTCTCAATCGATCTTTTCTAGGATTCCCAACTCACGCCACGCACGAAGATTTATCTATTGATAGAGTTAGGGCTCGGCTCCCCCGACTCTAAAAAGGTTAGGTTACTACCAGCTTGCCTCTACGGAAGAGGTGTACTTTGTACTGTCTAGAGGTCATATAGATCGGAACCCGGAGCGAGTTGAACCAAAGCCTTACCCACTGCTACAACTACTTGCGCTTCAAAGGGCTTAGATTCTAAGGTAGGGGTGTCCAGCCGTGAAAGCCTTTGGTACTTTAGTAAGGCGAGCAGCCCTTAAACAAAATAAAAGGCGCGACCATCCCCCCTTCCCCCTATTTTTGCATTTCATTCTCTATTTGGCCCGCCTCATGAAAAATGATAGGCCAGAGAGAAAAATATTGTTTCAAAACTAAAATAATCAAAATAAATCGCTTATAAGCTCAAGCGAAAAGAGCCAAAGATGATATCCTAGTCTAAAAGAATCGGATCCATTTCCACGCATAAGCCCATTAGGAACACCCTTTCGTCCGTCACAGTCAACACCGCCGTCACATCAACACCCGTCCCTCTCAACCCTGCATCCGCCGCCGCCCCCGCCGACACCATGGGGAAGGGCGCCACCAAGGGGGTGGGTAAGGCCCTCCACAGTGTCATAGCGGTGCCCAAAAATCACCGGATCTTTCTGGCACCACTCTTGAAGGCTCACGGTGATAGCAAACTCCAAGCATCACTTGTGGGACCCGCCGAAAGACAAACAAATGAATAGAAAAACAAGCAGCACTGATCACCTCTCTCACGACAGCATTTATTGAACTGGCAGCGGTGGGCATCGGTTCCTCTACTTGCTCCGCTCCCAACTTTGTTAGCACCACTAGGAATTAGTATCACTTGTTGTAATGGAAAGAGTGGTGCCTAAAATTTCTCTCTCTAGTTGAAGCACCACTCAAGGGATACATTGCGGAAGGCCTAAGGGCTCCGCCTCCACCAAGGGGACCAAGTACCACTGCAACGCGTGCAACGGAACCTTCAAGATGGGATTCACGAAAGGACAACAGCACACGATGAAGTGCGAGAAGGAAAAGGCCGATGCCCTGGCAGAGGCCGCGCGGGTGAAAGCACGTGAGAAGGAGCTCGAGGAAGAGATCCAGAGCAACTTGTCCCGGTCGCAGCGCCAGAACCAGAACCAGCGAAGGGGCCAAACAAACCAGCGCCGGACCGAGCAGAGGGCCCAGCCAATCGAGAATTAGGTACAGCAAATCTTGACGATCTGCTTATTTAATGCATCTATTAATCTTTGCACCTGTATTCTTTGCTACTTGTTTAATGCATCGATCTTTGAATCTGTCAATACGCTTGTTTAATGAATCTGACAAAACGCCTGTTTGTTGCATCTGACAGTAAGGGGCAGTTAAATTTTTTGCACCCCAAATCTTGTCTATAGTTTTAGATCTGATTTCATGTTTCAGCAAATATGTAATCATCCATAATAGAACCGTGGCATGTGCATTTATCTATAATTTTACGTCTTGTTTCATGTTTCACCAAGATCCAACATGCTCATTCAAATATGTGCACATGCTGATTCAAATACTTTTGACTCTGTCGCGTGCTACAAATAATATTAGAGAGTGTAAGCACACACCTAGACCTCACATGCCTCGCCGAGTGCACCAAATCAAGTACCTGCAATAAAAAAATTGATGAGCTTAGAGCCACAAACAATAAAATACACACTCGCACTGACATCTCAATTCTGAAGCAAGAAGCAAGTGACACTATTGAGGACATGAGAGCATAAACTTATATTTTTTTCTTAAAGATGAGCAAAGCAGAGGAAGATACCGCTGCGGATGAACAAAGGACTTACATTTCATAGGGGGTGTTTACATCCCAAATTTTTTGGGTTTTTGGCACTATAGCAGCGAGGAATCTTTTACAATAAGTGTCCAATTATAACCCAAGTAGACTTAAAAGATTCGTCTCGCGATTTACAAGCAAACTGTACAAACATGCAAAAGTTTCGTCTACATTTAATGTTTCATGCATGTACCGTAAAATTGATGTGACGGAAGTTTTGGGTTTTTGGAGAGGAACTAAACACCCCCATAGCACTAAAATAAAAAGTAACAATGGAAACTGTATGCCATGCATGGGAGGGTAAGACCTTTGGGGGTTAATGTTAACAGTAGTACGAATTCAGAAGGGGAAAACCAATGGAGGCTAACACAACCAGCTGGAGGATGCGGGGAATCTCCCTGACCCTAAACCCTATACCTCCACCTTCCTCGTGTAATTCAGCAGCTGGATCTCCCTGACCCTGCCGCTAACCACCCCAGAGTTCCTCTCAGCACTGATGATCTCCTTCTCCGTGAGCTCACCCTCACCCTCCACCTTACCTGGACTCAACTCAATCAGCAGAGCAGCATTAACTTAATTCAGCAAGAATCACATCACACCCCTTGAATTCTCATCCATTCTATTTCTCTCAGAAAACTAATGAGACAAATGAATCAAAGGCATGGAGGGAGAAATTAACAGTGGAGGTGGAGGGGGGTGTTCGTGTTCTTACCGAACCTCCCGAACACGGTGCTGGTGGCCAGCACCTTGTCGCCGACCTCGAACTGGCCCGTCCTGTCGGCGGCGGCGCCGGGGGCGATGGCCTCCACGTAGGTGCCCCGTCCCGGCCCTTGGTGAACTTGAGCCCGTATGGCTTCTCGACCGTCACCTCGTAAGGAATTCCAATGTAGGGCTACCGGTTGACACAGGTTTCAAGTGATTGTGAAGTCCATTGCATTGAGAGTTCATTGTAGCAAAGATATGTACAGACAAATAACTGATGCAGGTAACAAAGCTTCCATTGATCTGAATATCAGAAAATTCAAAATTCAGCATTATTTAGCACCTAGTTACATTTAATGGAAATGTAGATCAGTAGTTTTCGAAAAGCATGGTCATATGATGACCAAGAGGAAAACTAAAATAATCAAACCAACCCAAGAATCATCTAAAGTTGCAAATATAATACTGACGAAAACCCCAAAATACATCCGGTTTCTGGTTGAATCAAGTCATAATAATATAAAACGTAGGCCGAATCAGTAAAAGCAAGAAAAACAAACTACAGGATGGTACCTTTGGGTGCAGGGAAACAATAGCAAGCGCAAAAACAAAGAATCAATGTGCAGACAATGAGAAACAGGTTGAGTCCATAGTCATGTCCAGATGGAGTGAACCAGTGAAATAGAAGTCCCGAGAAAGAGAACGTGGCAATGTAACAGACAACTGAGACAACCAACAGAGCCATCTACCTGCAGCGACAAAATAGTACAAATATAAATAATAATAAATACACCAATGTAAGCCCAAGCAAATATGGGAACAACAACAACAAAACAACCAACCAGAACTGCTCATCCTTGGCGACCCAGTTCTCATTCCTTCCGTCCACAAAATCCAACAACAGACCAACCTGAGCGAGAAGGAACAGCCCAGATCCAAACTTGGATATAGATTCTGCAAAAGTATGATTGTAGTAAGATTCCAAACACAATTAACACACACAAATGACAGGATACCTAACAAACTGCATGACCAACAATAGCAGAGTGGTAACTAAATGTTCAGGCAATCTTAAAGCACAACTTCCATTTCCACCAAAGGAGGCCATGAGCATTAACAATAGGCTTTGCTATTGTAAATCCAGTAATGTCTCTAGATAGTGTGCATGACCCAGAACCAAAATCTTTTGTTGTGCACATAACAAATGGTAGCTAGTCTATCTCGTTTTTTGCACATAACAACCACAAAGATTGATTCACAAAACACATACACATGTTAAGCAACCACAGATAATCAGTTAGAAGCAATCTCACCACCTGGAAACCAGCCACAATCAAATACATATGCACGGCTAACAAGAACTAACAAGCACTTTATGATGTAAGAATTTGCCAATTGAATGTGCTATCTTATTGAATTGCCAACTGAAAAGCACTAACAAGTGAACTAACCAATTTCTGCAAACACTCTCATGGCTAACAAGCAAACAAGGCAAACAACTGAAACCCACAAAATACACATTCAAAGGACTGAACTAGCGTCATATTTTAGACCACCTACAATTAGATGGGAGACTCGCCATTTGCCACTATCCAAAAAAGAAAAATATATAAGCAACAACTTGTTTTCATGTACAAGTACAACTACCAGCCAGATTCAAACTGCCATTAATATAAGCGACTTGAAAAAGCTGATACCATTTCCTAACAAATTTAAAAGCTAGTAAATAGCACTTTGTTCTTTTGGAGGGAGAGAGAGAGAGAGAGAGAGAGAGAGAGAGAGAGAGAGAGGGAGAAGCTGAAGACGAAGAGTCCTACTGCCCAACCAAAACTGAAACCTCAATTCAGTCAGTCTGAACCTGCCCAAAAACAAACAGATGGACCCTCCCTCCCTCCCCCTCCCCTCCCAATCTTCAAGTGCCTAGAAGCCATCTGCCAGGCCATGTAAAAAGGACAAAGGAAAATACAGCAGATGGCCCGCAGAAACCACTCATGAAACCGAGCAGATGTGTCATAACTAGAGAGCTACTAAACTAATATAATTTCAAGATGCCAGGTCACCAATCGGAAGAGCAAGTGCCATCAGGAGACAGGCCAAACGAGCCGACTAGTAACTAGTATTTCCTATTTACTTCCACATGGATTGTTGCAAACAAAAAGACACACTCATGGATTGCTGTCCTTTTCAAGAATGGGAACACTAATCACGCAAACAAACATATCCTGCCGGTGTGAAAATATGCTGTCACCTCTATGTCTCCTCACTGCTTTCTTTCAGTTGTGCTGTCAGCTGTCTATGATAATATAATCCAGTGTACTTTTGTTGTTAGCTTAGCATGCCTCACTTGCAACGAGCTGTATTTCTTTGGGGCATATATATATAATTCGATTAATGTGACTCTCATTTTCCTCGGGTTACTTCAACTATGTACAATGTGTAGCATGCATAGGCCTGATTACTGTTTTTCAAGCAAATTTCAGCGTTGCCACCTATATTAACTTGCTTTTACTCTATTCTTGTGAAGTGCAAGTGGTACAGGTCCAGAAAGAGAAAGCCGGGAAGGGGGGCATCATTTGAGAGGGTTGATACTTTGTTGGATTTCAATGCTTGATATGTAGCGCAGTACTAGTTGTCTAAGAAACTCAGTAATAGTTCCTACTTTTGTTTGACATGTGTTGATGTTTTACATGTTATTTGGACCTCTATGTTGGCATCTAAAACGGTAATATGATGGCATCTTATATGGATATGGTTTGTTGTTGTTAATTCAATATGTGTGCAATCTATATGTTGTGTGATATTAAATTCTAATTATATGGATGTAAGCTGATGCTGATATTTTCTAAAAATTTGTACACCAAATGTCATCTTGCTGATCTAAAACAGGGGTAAAAACACAAATATCATAATAAAACGAGGGTAAAAACGTATGGGAAAAATTGTCCTTTTTAACGCCGTTAAATGGACTTAACAAATTAGGTGTAGACTCTCCTTTCGTTTTGAAATGCCAGGGTAGAATTGCAAAGTTAAAAAACGAGGGTAAAATCACCATTTCGCTTTAAAGCAAGGGTAGAAACGCCAAAGCCCCTTAAGCCTATATGTGGGTTCGCGGGCCTAGCCTATTTGCATCCCTAGGTATAACCCCAACTGATGAATGTTGAACTCGTTGCTATTTTGAGAAGTTTAGGGATAACAAAAAAAAATAGAACTAACCTTGTTGGGGAATTACACAAAGGACATGAGAAGAGATGACACTGCCGTTGATCAAAAAAGAGGCAGCCCCTGATAAGAAGCTAGGCGTGTCTCCTAATATGAAACGAGCATGCCTCGTTGCTACCTTGGGAAAATCAGGGATAGTAAAATCAAGTAGGACAGGAACTCACTTGTTGGAGAATTGAGAAAACAACAGTTGATATGACAACGTGAATCAAGGAAGCGGGGAAGCCCATGATATGAAGCGGGCATAGTCATTCTAATTCTTTTTTTTTCTTATTTCTTATTTCATTAGTTTGTACTCACCTAATTATGCAACTATGAGAAGCGTACTGGTCTAGCTGTGTCAACTTTGACCAAGTTTATAGCAAAAAATATTAGCATTTATGTTTCAAAATAAATTTATTATGAAAATATATTTCACAACCAATCTAACAATACTTATTTTGTCTCATAAGAGTTAGTATGTATTTATATATTTATTTATATATTTTTAGTTAAAGTTTGGCATGGTTGACTCCTCGGAAAGTGAGAATTGCATATTCATTTGAACGGAGGGAGTATCTTGTACTGTATTAGGAAATATATATATATATCAATCAAATATTCTAAATTATGTGGTCTGCTCTTTGTAGGGTACTCAAGCAGTTGGAGAAAAACGGATGGTCAGATATACAAACTATCATCTCAAGTCACTATGCATATGTGCAATGCAGCAGTAGGCCTGCAGGGGCAACCGAAGCTAGGCCAGTTGGCTGCTGACAGTGGCCAAGCTAGGCCAGGCACACAGCTTACAGGAACAGACTGGCGGACAGCCGACTGCAGGGCTAGCGAAGGATGAGAGACAAGGTCCCGAGGTTAGCTGTCCGCACTCAATCACCAGGTCATACTCAAGATCGAGCAAGGGTAGGGGCGTCACCAAGAAGATGAAGTCATGGTCTTCGCTCGGAGAAGGGTTTTGTGCCTTCTTCTGTTAGGGTGGATGGCCCGGTGGAGCAGGTCAAGGGAGTTTTTCATCTGAGCTGCAACTAGGCTAAAATAAAGAGAGTTGATTTATTTTGGGCTCTGTGCTAGGGTGCAGCAAACAGCAACCTGGGTAGCAGGTCTGCCGTTCTGTGCAAGGGAAACAAAGACAGAAGCCACTATATACAAGGGGAAAAAAGAGTAAATTGCATCCACCATACAACAACTTAACAAGTGGGTCCAACTTGGTCAAACAATTTGTAAACTGCTCAAGTACATTAACTTGACAAATTGGTGCATATAAGATCCCAAAATTGCTATATGGCAAAATATGTACTCACCTTTAGGCCCTAGAATAAATGTATAATCAAGCCGATACGGTCATCCCAAATCAAACCAGAACAATACTAGATTGTTGCACTTGCACTAAAAATTTTCAACCTTCTATTTTCAGCAAAGAGAATATAATATTTTCATTTGACCTACTTACCAACAAAATTGAGTAGCAATGTTCACATGATAAACCATGGCCATAATCCTATTAATACCCAATGCTATCACTCTAGAATCCGTAACGAACAGTTGATCACCTTTAAACAATACTAGTAAACTAGATTCATGATAAAAACCAGCAATCATCCTCATGTGAAAAAAACCACCTTGGAATGATTGGAATAGATGAATAAAGTTTAAGAACAATATACACTGACTATATTTACGAGGAGCGACGCCGACTTCGGTAGTGCCTTGGGTGATCGCCGTTGTGGTGTACCAACTTTTGATACCCATCATAGTTACAAAAACATCTTAAACAATTCCACCACACACAAATGCACGTTTAACCCTAACACGTAAGATATGAGTACATATTTTATCACATTAGCAGCACCAATTTGCAAAACTATTGTACCTATTTGAGCGGCTTATAAGTTTGGACTAATCTACACCCACCTAACAAGTTGTTGTATGGTGAATATAGTTTATTAAAAAATCAGAACTTGAATATGCACCGGTCCAAATCCACAAACCACAGCCATGAAGTTCAAAAATCTACAATCTTGTATGGTGCCAAATTAAATACCTTTATATATACGGCCTGTTCGCTTGAGCTTGTCAGCCAAAATTCAGCACGACTTTTCATCTATGGAACAATGTTTTTCTCTCACAACAAATCAACAGCATAAAATCAGCCAGTCAAATAGGGCGATAACTTGCTTAGACCTTGAGAATAGAATAAACCTACACCAATGTCATCAAATTCTATAATCAATCATAGTGGCATTGGCACCAACCAGCCCGATTAATCATGACTAGTCATAGTGCACATCTGATCGCCATGGCACCATTCAGACCGACTAATCAGACTAATCGCGATTAGTTGCACAGACTTGATAAACATTGACATGCACTTGTATATAAAAGATGCAGGAGTGCATATCGTTGGTATTACTCACTTCGTCCCAAAATAGATGTCATTCTTACTTCCCGAGAAGTCAAAGACCTTTTGCCTTTGACCAAATATATATACAAAAATATTGTATTAATATTTATAATATATAATTAGTATCATTAGATAGATCTTTGAATATAGTTTCATAATATATTTATTTGGAGATATAAATATTGCACGTATTTTATATAAACTTAGTCAAAGTTAAGAAAGTTTGACCAGCACGTATACTATAGTGACATCTATTTTGGAATGGAGGGAGTATGCAGCAACTTGGGTGAAAATGATATTGAACTCAGGAACGCAAGCCACCTTCCAATTATCAACCTTGGCATCCGCTTCCTCCACAAGCAGAATCTGTCCCAAACACCATTGTACGGTCAAAACATATATCAGTAGACGACGTATCTCTGTACTAAAGTTGAAAGTTGATGTGAAACACATATAGATATAGTACATGTAACACCTATTGAAACAGTGTTATTATTGACCTAATAAACAAAGAAACACAAATAAATAAATGAAGAAACGTATATGAAGAAAAAATGGCTCAGATACCGTCTACATACAATACCTGATAAACATTGCCTGAACAGTAATATACCTTTATCACTTCGATGAGCAGACACGTCCCAAAAGCACTTGTAGATGGTACCGGCTGACTGGAGACCAAGACCGAAGGGCTCTCAAGACGTGACACAATAAGGTCATGGCAAAACAGCTCTTGCTCATATGCAACATCAGTAAACTTTGGAAGGGGCAGGTCAGGGAGATACATTCCATCGGCTGTAATCAGGCTACACTTCTGAGCAGGTCAGAAGACAAACAGAACGCCTCTTCATCCAAAGACTTTGAACTGGTGACTTCTATCCATTGAGAGCTCTGACCGGTTCATTTCAGGCGTCACGGCCAAAAGCTCCGCCGCGGCTCTACACAGACTAAAAATTACGGAACAGTAGTGTTAGTGTACCTTTATCAATTCGATGAGCAGACACACGTCTCAAAGGCACTATCGGCTGACTGGAGACCAAGATGTGACACAATAAGGACTCTTGCTCATATGCAGACTACGGTAACATCAGTTGACTTTGGAGTGAGCAGATCTGAGAGATTCACTCCAGCAACAGTTCTTCCAGAACGCCTCTTGATCAAAATACTTTGAACTGGTGGCATATCTCCGTTGAGAGCTCTGATCCGGCTAATTTCTGGCGGTCACGGCCAAGCTCCACAGCGAAGAAATTGCCAGGCCTCGGTAGAGGACGCTGGCATATAAACTATTCTAGCGAGATAACAGTAGATCTCCAAGCGATGGCGGCCTGGGGCGGCAGCGGTAACCTCGCCTAAGGACCGGGCGATGTTTGGCAGCCCTCCACGCGAGGGCGGCCTGGGGCGGCGGCGGCGGCAGTGACCTCGCCTAAGGACCGGGCGATGTTGGCCAGTCCTCCACGCGAGGGCGGCCTGGGGCAGCGGTGACCTCGCCAAAGGACCGGGCGATGTCGGGCAGCTCTCCACGCGAGGGCAGCCTGGGGCGGCGGCGGCGGCAGCGGCGGCCGGGGGTGTTTAGGGCTAGGACGACTTGTGAAACGATGGAGGAAGGAGTAACAGCGAGAGCGAGGCACGAGGAAGACGATCCGTTTCTGCCGTATGAATTTAGCGACGCACACATCCAGGTGGACAGTTCCACCCGGTGTACCAAATAGGAGTATATAGTATTAGATTGGTAGACACGGTCCATGTAAACTCGGTTCATGGACATTATCGTACTTTAGGGTGGAAAGATGTGACGTCGTGTTGTGTCAGAGCCCGGTCCGCGGTCCAAACGCCCGCCCAATCACCCTACGCCAAGCCGCCTCCACCGTTAAATCATGGGAAAGAAAAACGAAAGTAAATAATGAAAAATTTGATGAAAAGAAACGGGGGAGAAAGGAGAAATAATCAGTCTTGGGAGGACAAGAATTTTTCTTACAGACAAGGGGAGCGTAGATGGATGAACAGTGAAGATGCGGAGACGGGGTCTGGGAATGACGGCGGATGAAAGCAGCAAAAAGGTCAACGCACGGCGGCGGCGCGGCGAGGGCAACAGCGGAGAGTAGAGGAGGGGAATAGAATGGAGAAGAGAGAGATTGGGAAAGAGAGGGAGAGGTCCTGAGAGAGAGGTTCGATTTGGGAGAGAACAGGGAAAGGAGTGAGCAGAGAACAGGAGGGAAATGTACTGTCGCTGTCTATTGCGCGTCTCGACACCTCGACATGGGGTGGACGGCACACGGCAGGATAGTGCGTGCCCAGCATGGACGAAAAAAAAACGGGTACATCATCTCATAATCGCTGCCGCCGGTCACGTCTCCGTCTCCACCGGGCGCGTAGTGGAAACCCATAGCCGAGTCACGACAAGCAGTCAAGCATAGTACGGAATACTCCCTAAAGCTTGCAATTCTACGTTCCCGAGACTAAATTAGGGGCTGTTTAGTTGGTGAAAAGAAGATGAAAAGTGTATCGTAACATTTTCGTTTGTATTTGATAATTTTTGTCTAATCATCACCTAAATAGACTTAAAAGATTCATCTCGAGATAGTTAGACAAAAAGTACAAACATGTAACCGCTGTTACTTCATTTAATGCTCTATCTAGACGTAAAGTACAATCGATGTGATGAGAAAAGAGAAAAAATTTTACGAAGTAAACAGGGCCTTAGGCTGCGTTTAGTTGAGAAATTTTGGGAAGTTTTGCAACTGTAGCACTTTCGTTTGTATTTGACAACTTTTGTCTAATCATGGCTCAAGTAGACTTAAAAGATTCATCTCGAGATAGACAGGCAAAAAGTACAAACATGCAACAGGTGCTACTTCATTTAATGCTCCATGCAGATAGAAAGTACAATCGATATGATGGAGAAAGAGAAGGAAATTTTTCAAACTAAACGCAGCCTTAGTGGCAGAGAAAATTTACCAGTATAGCCACTCTTTATCCGGTTGCAGACGCTCAGCAAGTGCACTACCAATATGTGGCGACCGAGAAGTTGGTACGGAGAGAAGATGATTTGAAAGATTTGTGCCTGAGAATCGTTTGCAGGCATATAGCGGGACATGAGAGCAGGACCTGCTGTTACATCTACTGGTATAAGACTCCGTTTAGTTCACAAATTTTTCTTCTCTCTCCATCACATTGATTGTATTTTTCGTCTACATGAAGTATTAAATGACGTAGCAGTTATTACATGTTTGTACTTTTTGCCCGACTAGGTCGAGATGAATCTTTTGAGTCTACTTAGACTATGATTGGATAAAAATTATCAAATACAAACGAGAGTGCTACAGTGCACTTTTTTCCGACTTTTTCTCAACTAAACACACCCTAAAATTGCATCCTTCGCCGGACAAACCCAAGGAGCTACAATTGCATGCATTACGGGAGAGAGGGAGTACACCTCTAGAGTGCTTTTATAGTCGGAAAATTTTGAGTTTTTTTTCGTATGCATAGACTTAAAATATTCATCTTGATATGTACATAGTTCTACTTAGTTATTTTTTTATCAATATTTAATGCTCTATACTTGCTTCTAAAAATTCGATGTGACTGGGAATCTTGAAAAAGTTTGGGACTAAACATACCCTAAAAATTTCGTCACATCAATATTTGGACACATTTATAGAGCATTAAATATTGATATAAAATGAAACTAATTTGACAACTTCGTAAAAAGTTAGATGAATCTTTTAATTCTAAGCAGGTCATGATTAGACACTTATTGTAAAATTTAGCAATATTAAAATAATTTGTAAAATATTGAATTAAAAAATTAGTCCCTTTGGCTCGTCCAAGCCCACGGCCACTTGCTTTATGCTCTCTTGGTCTGAAAAAAATACAATTCTAGGACAATATTATGATTTTGTATGTTAAATTTAATAAATTATAGATAAAAAACATATTAATATTTATGATATGAAATTAATAACATCATATTACTTATGAAATGTATTATTATAATAAATTAATTTGATAAATATAAATATTATTCATTAGAAATTTGATCAAACATAAACTACTTTTGACAGCAAACAACCTATAGTTACGTCATTTCGAGGGAGTACTACTCCTGCGCAGCTACGTCTACAGTATCAGGTACCCTTAGGGCATCCCAAACAACTAGCTATTTGACTAGCTGTTATAACGTAAACAGTGAACAAATAAGAGAGAGTAGTTACTAACAATGAATAAATAGCCGATCTATTTTACATAGCCTAAAACCATATAACAGGAATACGTGGGTCTAATAATATAAGAATGTCTTTTATCTCGTCTATCACCTTCACGTTAACTAGCTATTATGAAATGTATTTTTATAATAGATTAATTAGGAGCCATAATTATAAATACTATTCGGTAGAAACTTGTTTAAACATTAATTATTTTATCTGACACAACTCATAGTTACATGTTTTCTTGAAGAGAGAGTACATGAATAAGTAGATCTTATACTATCCTATACAGGCTTAGACTAGCCAGGCTCAAGTAAGAAACACAACCAAACACACCCCTATATTCTTGATTGGGAAACAACTTGATTTCTCCCCATATATATCAAAGTGCTAGCTCAGGCATGCATGCATCAAAATTACGGGTTTTACATAATCGCATTCGCATGCATCAAAAGTATAGGGTTTGCAGAATCTGGAACAACCGTCCCAGGGCTGTGCAGGGTGGTAGTTCCTCGCTCCAAGTCATGCACATACAGCCCCTTATCAGCATCATGCGTGAAATAGATACAATTTGCCTTCAAACCGACCTCGCCTGCTGCCATCGATGCCCCAAATGCATAGCTGTCACCCACAACTACCAGAGAAGAACACCCTGTTGTCACCAAGTGTGGCTACCTTCACCGTCACCCAAGCGTTTTTGGATAAGAGCAGCTTGCAGACGTATATTTCCGTGATGCCTTCGGCGCAGAAGTGCTCCAAACTGATCCGCAGGAAGAAGAGGTCGCCACAGGATTCGACTAGGTGGGTTTGGGAGAACTTAGACCGCGCTGGCATGCACGTTACTCGAGTGCTCGAAAACATAGGTCCCGGCGAGAACTCAAGTTCCATAATCTTATTGTACCGTCTGTCTCCAAAGACAAGGGTGTAGAACTTGCCCTTTGCCGCGGTAAGGCTGCCCATCACCCCATCGATACTGTTGTGGTCATTAACAAACAACTGGGACGGGTACTCATGCCTGAACCACCGGCAGCCCCCGGGGCTGCAGTACCACAGCACGGGGTCCTCGAGGTGGACCAGTAGCACGATGCAGCAACCAGGGTCGTCATCGTCGGTCGACGACGACAAGAGGCACCTCGTGTGTTCGTTGCTGTTTGGGAGGTGCAGGTTGCTGTCCGGCGGGGGCAGACGGTGAAGGGATCACGCAGGGAAGCATCGCGCGTGCTGGGGTCCAGAACGAGCACCCAACCCTGCGGCGTGATCCAGATGGCGGCGTCGCCGTCGAGGAGGTAGTCCAACCCGGCGACCGCGAGGAGCCGCCGCTTGGGTATGCTGTACAGGAACCTGGTGCCGCCGGCGCCGGCGCCGTCGTCGGTTGTTTCATCTCCCGGTTCGAACAGTAGGGCTGGAGCTAGGCTTGGGTCCAGCGGTGGAGGCAAGTGCTGGTTTTCCTTTTCCATGGTGTCGTCGACCATGTACACACGCCCGGCCTCCTCTGGTATTGATGCTGCGTGATGCAACGGCGGCGACAATATGCCTAGGAGGCCTAACCTCCCGTCGCCTTTTTTTATAGATATATTTTTTGGGGCGTTTGGGGTGGGGGGCTGCGGGGAGCAGAGTTCGTATCACAATCCACTAATCCAGCAATCAATTAATCCGACACAAATCAATAATACCCGTGGAACGCACGAACGGTATATATTTGTGTGCAAACAGGACATCACATTGATATACGTATGCGAAGGAGCCCTTGCTGAACGTACGTATTAGTTTGTGGGGCGCTCTCTCTCTCTCTCTCTCTCTGTTGATACATTACCGTTTGGGTTCAGGATTTGCCTCCTTCCAAACAATAATAATACATGATGTTTCCGAAGCGCACCGTACTACTCATCATAATCGGATTCCGGAGAAGACTTGTGCCGTGTCTAGTTAGGTAATCGGTCACCGTAGCTGTTCCAAGAAGTGGTGGAGCCCCCAAGTCGAGTCGAAAACTCATCATGGAAACTGTAGAAAACCAAGATTCGCTTGCTGTTGTTCGACGTTGAAGCAAGCGACGATACTTTGTTCAATCGTTTAGGTTTCAACTTCTTTTCAGACTTAAAACTGTATTTTCCTCTCAGAACAAGTTAATATCATCCGAAATCGATGCTTCTTTTCGGATAAATGAATAGGGCAGCGTGACCCTTTCTCCTCACGCATGGATCGGGAGACGCGAGGGCCTCCCCGATAGACAGACTACTAGGTTCCTGCTGTCAACGCACCGGCCAAGGAATAACTCTCGGTCCACCACAAGATGTCGACCCGTGTATAGATGACCAATGAGCCATCTCGGCACGACCCGACATGTGCCCAAGTTAGGCACAACCCGAAGGAGGTCGGGTTGCCTTCCGAACCGTGCCTCTCTGGCCCAGAGGAATGGCCTTCGGCCAAGGCACGGTCCTGTAGGCTGTTTTTCGTGTTGTGCCGGCCCATGAGGCACAGCCCACACTACAGATCGGGCCGGTCCAAGACCCTGCCTCCCCACGCTGCTGCCACCACGAGGAGCCGAGGGGCCGAGGCGTGGGGACCGCCGCCCACGTCGCAATGGAGGGAAGAGCTCTATGGCAAGATGGAGGAAGAGGGGGTGACAACAAGCTGTGGGAGGAGGTCGAAGTTGGATCTGGAGCCTCCCCCACTAGGGCGGCGATGAAACGTTGATCGGTCGGTCCTAGGGTGCTCCCCTGCCCGTGAAACGTTGATCGGTCGAGACCACCCGGAGCGAAACTTCGACGCGGTGATTGGACGGCGGTGATGAAATGTTGATCGGTCGGTCCTAGGGTGCTCCCCTGCCCGTGAAACGTTGATCGGTCGAGACCGCTCGGACCGAAACTACGACGCGGTGACTGGACGAGAACGGGGAGCGCGCGAGGTGTAGGGATGCGACCGGGCTGAGTGGAGCCCTGGAGCGAGGCGGAGGCGGTGGCGGTGTGGACGATTGAGGCGGCCATCGGGGTAGGTGACGACGAGTATGCGCTGCCTTGGGAAGAGAGGGGATGTTTGCGACAGAGTGCGGCGGCAGCGTAGGGGTGGGAGTGGGAGGCAGGAAAAGGGAGTTTAGGTTAGGGGTGGGACGTGGGGACATGAGGCTCTTAGTAGACCGAGCCATCGCCGGGCCATGCAGTGTCAGCCCACGTGCCTGGGGTGCTTCCTAGGCATGGTCTGGTCTACCGAGCCATGTCGGCATAGGCCAGATGCTAACCGGGCCGTGTCTAGCTCATGCCGGGCCAAAATACCGTACTTCGGGTCGTGCTAACGGGCCACAGGCTACATGGATATCTATAGACTCGTGATCGTTTCAGCACAAGTACCAGTCTGAAATCATCCATGAGGACTGCGACGTCTTCGTCATGATGATGGAGAGGCTCACGCCGGTCAGGGGCAGATTATTCCTTGGGCATCTCCCGATCTTGGAAGGTGAAGTCATGCGGCGAGGTGTTCACCGTGAGATTCTTTTCCACAGCGCTGAGCGACAAGAGGGTGTCCCGTCCAAGTCGATAGGTGCTTGGGTGAGGGAGGTAGGGCTTGGATTCAACAGGGTGTTCTTCGTTAGTATATACCGGTCAGCAGGGACTGGTCTGATAATATGAAGAGAGCTAATTAGTGATGAGTTGCTTGTTCTAATTTCAGAGGAAGAGGTATATTGACCTAAATATGAGGGATTTCTACTAGGGGCCTCGATCCCCTCCTGTGGGTCAGTTTGGAGTCAACGCACGAGGTTGGCTTATAGCCAAACTGAGAGCATCGCCAGCAATATTATGTAAAATAGACTACCTATTTGTCTGTGTAGGTAGCTACCTATTTCTCAACTACCCATATTTTGCTCCTAACTCTAACAGTACTATCTAATACAGGCTATCCAAACCCATCCTAGTAGAGAATGGTAGGCGGGCCCCACATGTCTTCTGTCTTCTTCTCCATAGATGAAGTCGTTACCAGTCGCCGCCGTGGAGGTCGGATCAGCCCTATCCGCCGTCGTGGTGTTCGCGCAAAAGGGAGCAGGGCAAGCGGTGCCAAGTAGGGGAGGGACTAGGGAGATCCCGCTGGCCATGTCCGCCTGCAGGGGAGCAACGCGACAGGCGAGGGCGGCTCGCCGCCTGTGAGGAAGAACACCGCCATCGCGCCGAGAAGAGAGAGAACGTCGCTCGCGGGAAGTACGCCGGCGCATGCAGGGAGCAACAGGCATGTGCTACGAGTGCTAGGGAGAACGAGGGCGGTGGGTGGTGGGGAAAATAGATAGCCTGCTAGAGCCTGGAGTGTTTTTTTTACTTCCACTATCTAAATAGAGTATAAGATAGGTACTCTGTTGAAGATGCTTCTATGCACATGAGCTACAACCTTGACCCGTATATTCCGGATTCTACGTGGCCTCTGCTTTTGATGCTTGTGGCCAGGATCTTTTTTTCCATCTGCCTTAAAAACAAGTATTAATGTGACATTTCAAAGTTCATTCAAGTGGAATCAATGAAGCTAAACAGAGTCCTGCTGTAATTCATATTCTTAATCCAACATTGAATTTACACAGCAAAGAGCCAAAGAACATAAAACAAATAGTATGTTCGCTGCTGGAGACCTGGCTGCAACGTGACAGTATGGCACATTGGCACGCCACAGGCAAAGCCTCAATAGATCTTGAGGCTCCGGATGGACGCCGGCAGCGCCCAGCCGCCGCTGCCGCTCCCTTCCTTCCGCGCGCCACGGGCACACTCCCCGCCGGACCTCCTCGCCGCCGCCGCCGCCGCCGCCCCCACCGCGGCGCGGGCGGTGGCGGCGCAGTCGTGGTCGGCCGGGAACCTGTGCTTGAGGCACACCTTCCGGCCGCAGCCCCTGCAGTCCTGGGCGTTGGAGAAGGTGAGCCGCTCCTTGCACCGGCGCGCGGGGCACCGGGGCTTGCGCTTCTTGGCCGGGTCGCAGCGCCGCGACGCCACGTGCGCATCCAGGATCTCACGCTCGGCCTGCCCCGGGACCAGCCTCTCGATGGCGTCGCCGCAGTCCGGGCAGACGACGACGGTGCGGCCCTGGTCCGCCGCCTTGGCGCAGCCGTGGTCCCGGTACGTCCGGTGCGCGGCGCAGAAGACCTTGCCGCAGCCGTCGCAGTCGAATGGCAGGAAGTCGAGCTGGTTGCAGTCGGGCTC
Organism: Eremochloa ophiuroides; assembly: GCA_038502445.1. Taxonomy (NCBI): domain Eukaryota; kingdom Viridiplantae; phylum Streptophyta; class Magnoliopsida; order Poales; family Poaceae; genus Eremochloa; species Eremochloa ophiuroides. Next base: position 8,284,445 of record JAHLJS010000005.1, read on the forward strand.
GTCGCAGTGCGCGCCCAGGTCCGGGAACGCCTCCGTGCCCCGCCGCGCCATGATCGCCGGTCGCCGCCCGTTCGCTCGGCCCGGCCGTAAGATTATTGAACAAGTGTGAACCGGATCGATTGGTTTCTTGCCGCGTCCGCGACTGATTGCGTGATGAGCGATGGAGCGGCGAGGGGACGGGTGGAGATTTTATAGGTTGGGCTGGGCGGGCGGTGTCGCTGTTGCCGACGCGGAAGCCGAACCGCTTTGCCTTTCTTTCTTCCGCGGCAAGAAGAACGAAGGCGAGTTCCGAGTCGGGACCGGGACAGGTCATCGCGCGCGTTGCGTTGCGTTGCGTTGCGTTGCGCCTGGATTGGGCTGGTCTTCTCTGGAGGCGACTTTTCTTAGCCGGGCGGTTTCGTTTGATTTGTTTTTTATTCGCGACGAGGCGAGCGTCCGCGTCGGCCGTGACGTGCGGCCGCGGGAGGTTGGTCGTCTTTGTGGGTCACTGTGTCAGCGTCCTAGTCCATTTAAATGTAGTTCCGGCTATTCCACACTCCTTCGCCAAAATCAGTATGACAAAGGCTCCGTTTAGATCCCAGTTGCAGTTGCAATTTTGCACTGTAGCACGTTCGTTTGTATTTGATAACTTTTGTCCAATCATGGCCCAAGTAGGCTTAAAAGATTCGTCTCGTGATGTACATGCAAAAAGTACAAACATGCAAACATTTCGTCTACATTTAATGCTCCATGCATGTGCCGCAACGTTGATGTGACTAGTTGCAGTTGCAATTTACACTGGATCTAAACAGGGCCAAAGTCGATGGTGGCTATCAATTGACCTAAGCATTTTGCAAATCGTACTAACAAGAAACCCAATTAAATTTAGGCTCAAATTCTTTGCCCAAGACAAAGATGCGTGGGTCGGAACTCGGACGGCGCTAGCCGGGCCACCCCTTTCTGTAGAGGGTAAACAAAAACAATTGAAATAATTGAAATGCTACTACCTTTGTGTTTGCACCCGATTCTGTGCTGGCTGGCGAAACCGGCCTGGCCGGGTTTGTGACCCGGCTTGGCCGGGTTTGGCCCCTGCGCCGACTTTTGACAGGCTGCCACGTGGCGCCTCGAGAGGCCCCGTGAAAACCGGCTTGGACGGGTTTGGACCCGGCTTGGCCGGGTTTGGCAGAGTCCGAGCCGATTAATAGATCTAATCGGTTTTTGGTAGTTTTTAGACGTGGGAAACTTAGAGACTTTGCTAGATACGAGTTTCCTACTGGGATAAGAACACCCTCTCTATATATATGGAGGATCATGGCCGATTGAGATCTTAACCATCCAATCGTCAAAACACATCTACCAAGTAGATTCTCGCGGTGGTTCATCTCTATCCTGCTGTTTGGCTCGACTCTCCGCGAGTTTAGTCGGCGTTCTAGGTGATCTCCGCGATCCCTAGGGCAACCTCTACATGCATCTCTCCGACGGATCTTTCCGAGGGGTGTTCGGGAGTTTCCGGCGAAGGACGGGCGCTACATCGACCACCAAACGTCCTCTGCTGCTGAAGACGGTTGTCCCGACGACCAGAAGACTGGAACCCTATCTTCCTCGGCGAACCCGAGGAAACCGGCCCAGCCGACTATCAAAGTCGGCCAGGCCGGGTAGGCGGCTCGGCCGGGTTCTGAAACCGGCCAGGCCGGGTTTCGCGGGCGTACTGCTCCGTGCTGTTTCGTTTCGTACGCGACTGTGTGATCTAGCACCTTGCTGTGTGTTGTCCCGTTTTGGCGTCAACACACTTTTTGGCGACTCCGCCGGGGACGAAGGCTCAATCCCAGATCCAATCTACTAGCGGCATGGCGGCTGACGACGGAAAGAAGACCGACAAGAACGTCAATGAAGACAACGTCGTCCGCTCCAAGACTATCGACGAGCTTCCTGAGGAGCTCCGGAAAAAGCTGGAGGCCAAGCTTGCTGCCGATACCCAAGCCTTCCTGGATAGCTGTACTAAGGACCGGCGCAACCAGGTCACCTAAGTCTCCGAGCCTAATTTCGGCGACTCGTCTTCTTCATCCAGCGGAGGAGGTGGGAAGACCGAAGCGGAGAGGGCTACTAAGGAGGAGGAAAAGCTCAAGGCTAAGATAAATAATGATGAGAACCCCTCCACTACTACCCATGATGGTCTTGCATATTTAGTTAAAGATATGGGTAAACAAATTAAAATTTCTATTGATGCATCCGAAGCTAAAATCGGCAAGCGCATATCTAAAATTGAGGAAAAGTTAGTTGGTTTTTCAGATCCTGATAATCAACCTGAATTTGGTATGCCTTTCGATTTTTATGAAAATCAACCTGATTTTGCTATAGCTAGCCAACTTCAATCAGGTCCTTCGGCGCATGAAACCGATAGAACCGATCGCGGCATGGCTAGCTCTTCAGCTAGGCAGGTGAATCCGACTAGGCCATCGGCGGGTCGTAACACTGTTTTACATAATCCCCCGCCGTTACATAGTCAGATTCCAGTGGCTAATAATGCGGTCACCGATTCCTCCAAGACCGATGTAGATGCTATCGTAAATCGGTTCAAAGCTGAGATGACTAAATCCATTGAGAGGAATCTTGGGATAACCATTAAGCCTATTCAGAGCTCATATCAAAAACCATATCCTTCCAACTATGATGTTTTGCGGGCACCGATTGGGTGGAAGATGCCCGATTTCCAGAAATTTAATGGTGATGATAGTAAAACCACTATGGAGCATATTGGTATGTATCTGGGTCAGTTAGGAGAAGCTAGTGCTCATGATTACATGAAAATTAGATGTTTTCCTTTATCTTTGTCTGGTACAGCATTTGCGTGATTTTCTTCATTGCCACCATATTCAATTAGTACCTGGAATGATTTGGAGGAAAAATTTCATAACTATTTCTTTACTGGTGTTCAAGAAACTAAACTGTCACATCTCACATCTGTTCGTCAAGGGCGTGATTCCGTACTTGATTATGCTAAACGTTTTAGGGACGTTAAGAATCGATACTTTAATTTGAATATTTCTGATAGAGATTTGGCAGATTTATTTCTTAACGGTATGAACTCTAATATTAGAGAGAAATTAGAGCACTATGAATTCTATAGCATTAATCAATTATTGCCAAAGGCTATTGCTGTAGAATCTCGTTTAGCAAGTGAATCCAAGAAATCTTATCGGATCCATGTGTTGGAATGCTCTGACAAAGAGGACGATGAGAATTTGGAGTGTAACTCTGCTGAATTTGTTTGGTCTCCAAATAAAAAAGGAATTTCTTGCCCATCTCTGAAACCGATTTCTAAAAATCGGCAGGATGAAATTAAATTTACTTTTGATGTTTCTAAATATGATCGGATCTTTGATGAATTACTTAGAACCGGTAACATTAGAATTACTCATACCTTGCCATCTAGTGAAGAATTGAAAAAACGGGCGTATTGCAAATTTCATAATTCTTCTAGTCATGCTACTAATGATTGCAACTATTTTCGTCGACAGATACAATCGGCCCTCAACGAAGGACGATTGAACTTAGCTGAGATGATGGTTGACAAAGTGCCTTTTCCGATAAATGTCATCGAGAAAGGGGAGCCCGCTATTTTGATTCATCCAGAGCAAGCCGACACCACGCAAGGCAAGAACGTGATTATCGGCGAACCACGGGAGGCACCGAAACAAGTTTCGGGGCGTCAAGTGGTGCTTGAGAAGGACGAAGACAGCAAGACCACATTGAAGATCTCTACAGGGTCGTCGCAATACTTATCTCGGCAGCGGCGCTGGGAGGCCACGGCGGCACAGCAGAGGCCGGCCAGGCTGGTTCCAGGAACCGGCCCAGCCGGCTACAGAAGCCGGCCAGGCCGGTTCTGGCGCCTACCCGGCCAGGCCGGGCACAGTAGCCGGCTCGGCCGGTTTTGTCGGGGGTGGCGACTCTTCTTCCTCTGCTGCTCCCAGGGCTGCTAGCGCTGGTGGTGCCCACGTGATCAGGACGTTCGTCCCAAAGCGTCCAGAAATTAGCACTTGAAAGACGAACGCAAGTTCAAACAAGGGGAAGTTCGTTCCAAAGAAGCATTGCATGTTTGACCGGCTCATGGAAAAGTACCGGCAAGAAAAGGCCGATTCCCAGAATCGGCGCATAAAAAAAAGAGAGGCTACACCGCCAAGGCGAGATGAGCAACCAAAAAAGATGACGGTGGTTCCGGCAGCGTCTCCGGCGCAGGAGGTTGCTCGCCCTCACGTCTCTCGTTGGGGTCCCCCACCTCCACCTCAGCCGCATTGGGGCCCCAACGGGGTGTTCGTGCCGTATCCCTTCCTCATGCAGCAGCAGCCGATGGACGGAGCGTCTTCATCATCGGTGTTTAGCCGATTGGGCTACGGTCAATCGGGCTACGGCGGCCCAGGGGCGTCGCTCCGGCCGCCGCCAGCGAGGTTGGTGATTGGTGATGGAAGAGAGAAAGCTCCACCGCGACAAGTCTATGTGGCTAAGAGGGTCGTGGAGTCTCCCATTGTTCCTATTGCTCCTACTGCACCGCCGCCGAAGGAGGCACCTTCGGCAACAATTCTTATCGGCTCTCAAGAGGTGCCTATCGTTGACAACGACGAGCCGATGAGGATTGAGGAGCCATCATCCACCGCTCCGGAGGTCGCCGCTAAGGTTGTGGAGAAGAAGCCGATTGATCCAAAATATTTGCAACCGAAGTGGTGCCCGCCGGGATTGACCAAGACGCAGCGGCGGAAGTTACAGCGAGCGCGCCAAACTCAGCAAAAGCGGAAGAAGTTGGAAAAAATGAGAGAGGAGATCTTCAATGCTGCACACCCAATTTTTTCGCAAACTCAGAAAGGAAGTGATCCGGCGTGCTTTGCAAAATCTGCAGAGAAGGTTGCTGGGCAGAGAGATCTGCCAGAAGTGAAGTCTGCACAGGTCGCAGAAACCGGCCAGGCCGGGTCAGAGCCGGCCCAGCCGGGTTTCCCAGGAACCGGCCAGGCCGGGTCTGCCTGAAGCCGGCCAGGCCGGGTCAAACCCGGCTAAGCCAGGTTTTGCGGCTTCGTCTCCCACCGCCGCCGCCGACGCCGGTTCACTGGAATCAGCTGTCGCTGCTGTTTCTTCTGTTGATGCAGGTTCTGGTGACGCAGAAGATGAGGAGATGGTCGATTATGAGCTGACGCCGCCGCGCGCCGAACTTAATGTCGTTTACCTGTCTTCCGATTACTATGTAATCGATGAAGATGAAGGTTCGGCGACGGCTCAGTTTTGCTTCGCCGCCGAGGATGCCGTCTTCAAGAAGCCGGAGGATTCCGTCAACCACCTTCGGTCGCTCCATATCAAGGGGCATATCAACGGCACGCCGGTTTATCATATGTTGGTGGATAGCGGCGTGATTGCCAATCTAATGCCGCATTCGCTCTACAAGAAGCTCGGCGGCACAGAGGGGGAGCTAGTGAAGACCAACATGACGATCACCGGAGTTGGAGGCGGCGAGCCAATTCCAGCTTTGGGCGTAGCGACGATGGAGTTGACCGTCGGCAGCAAAACGTTGGCAACCGCGTTCTTCGTCGCCGAGGTACAAGGTAGCTATAATCTCATCCTTGGTCGCGATTGGATTCATGCCAATTGTTGCGTTCCATCCAGTTTGCACCAGACTTTAATTCAATGGGTGGGGGATCAAGTTGAGGTTATTCATGCCGATTCATCGGCCTCCATTGCTACGGCCGATGCTCCTTCGCTCGGGGGGCACGATGGTATTGCTTGCTTATCTGGTCATGACTTGTCTGGCATTGAGTTTATTAGCGTCACTAAGGAAGGATTTGTGCCTGTGTCATTGAAGCCAATTGATAATCGGCTCAATATCATCGTGTAATTAATTTTTTGCAATGGATGCTAATGTTGAATGGTTGAAACATCGTGTGGATCAATATCGGCCTTCTATGACCGATGTCTGTGAAACAATTGATGATTTTGATGAGCTCAATAAGTTGGGCCAAGGTTTCACGTCGGCCGACCCATTGGAAGAAGTTGACATTGCGGATGGTTCTACACCAAGGCCGATGTTCATTAATAAAAATTTGAAAGCCGATTATAAAGCTGAATTAATCGCGCTTTTAAAAGAATATGCTGATTGTTTTGCATGGAGCTATAATGAGATGTCCGGATTGAGCCGAGAGGTTGTTGAGCATCGGCTTCCCATTAAGCCTGGATTCCGGCCTCATAAGCAACGCCCTCGCTTCTTTCATGCTAAAATTTACGACCGCATTAAAGAAGAAATTAATCGGTTGTTGGAAGCGGGATTTATTCGCCCATGCAGGTATGCGGAGTGGATCTCTAATATTGTGCCCGTTGAAAAGATAGGATCGGGCAAGATTAGAGTTTGCATTGATTTTAGAGATTTGAATAGAGCCACTCCAAAAGATGAATATCCTATGCCTATTGCTGATATGCTTATTAATGATGCTTCAGGACATAAAATTCTTAGCTTTCTTGATGGTAACGCCGGTTACAATCAAATATTTATGGCCGAAGACACGTCTAAAACGGTCTTTGTTTGTCCTGGGTTTGATGGATTATTTGAGTGGATTGTCATGACATTTAGATTGAAAAATGCCGGTGCTACCTATCAACGTACTATGAACTTAATCTTTCATGATTTAATTGGCGTGGTCATGGAAATATATATTGATGATATTGTGATCAAATCGGCTGCCAATAATTCTCACTTGGCCGATTTGCGTCTTGCTTTTGAGAGAATACGCCGGTATGGTTTAAAGATGAATCCGCTTAAATGTGCTTTTGGTGTATCGGCGGAAAAGTTCTTGGGATTTATTGTTCGTGAGAAGGGCATAGAAGTTGATCCCAAGAGAATAGAGAGTATCAAGCAAGTTCAGGCGCCTGCATGTAAAAAAGACTTACAAAAGTTTCTGGGAAAGGTGAACTACTTGAGAAGATTTATTGCTAACTTGTTCGGGAAAGTTATTCCTTTCACTCCCATATTAAGATTGAAAGATGAGAGTGAGTTTGCTTGGGGGGCAAAGCAACAAGAGGCATTTGAGAAGATCAAGGAATACTTGTCGAAGCCACTAGTTCTTCGTGCTCCAAAGAGAGGAGTTCCTTTTAAATTATATATTTTGAGAAGATCAAGGAATACTTGTCGAAGCCACTAGTTCTTCGTGCTCCAAAGAGAGGAGTTCCTTTTAAATTATATATTGCTGCCGAAGAAAAAATAATTGGTGCGGTTTTGACTCAAGAGGATGATGGCAAGGAGTATGTTGTTGCTTATATTGGTCGTCGTCTTCTTGATCCCGAGACAAGGTATGCCCATATTGAAAAATTATGCTTATCATTATACTTTGCTTGTATTAAGATGAGATATTACTTGTTAGCTAGTACATGCATTGTTGTTTGTCAGGCCGATGTAATTAAACATATGTTATATCGGCCAATCCTTAGTGGAAGGATCGGTAAATGGGCATATGCATTGGTTGAATATGACTTGACTTTTGAGCCTTCGAGAGCCATGAAAGGTTAAGTTTTTGCTGATTTTATTGTTGAGCATGCAATTGATTTAGGAGATGAGATCAATTACATAACTTTTACTCCATGGAAACTTTATTTTGATGGATCGGTTTGCAAACAAGGCCAAGGTGTTGGTATTGTTATTATTTCACCACATGGTGATGAGATGGATGTGTCAAACCGATTAGAAAATTATTGCACCAATAATCAAGCCGAATATTTAGCTCTTTATTGCGGCTTGGAGATATTGAATTCCATGGGAGTAAAACATGTTGAGGCTTATGGTGATTCTTTATTAGTGGTGCAACAAGTTTCTGGTGAATGCTAATGTTTAGGAGAATCACTTAATGCTCATCTTTATACTTGTCTTGATTTAATTGCATCTTTTGCCGAATTTAAAATTCGGCACATACCGAGACATGAAAATTCAAGAGCCAACATGTTAGTTCAGCGAGCATCAGGCTTTGACGTCGGTGGGCGTAAAGATTTAAAGCCGGTGCAAAGCATCTTTTCTGGTTTCTGTGCAGCTACGTGGAAACCGGCCCAGCCGGGTCTAGGAGTCGGCCAGGCCGGCTCTGGATCAAACCCGGCCAGGCCGGGTACAGAAGGCGGCCAGGCCGGTTCTGGCCAGGAACCGGCCAGGCCGGGTGTTGAAGCCGGCTCGGCCGGATATTGTGGCTTTGATCCAAATCGGCCAGAATTGTGCCAAGTTGATGGGCAGGCCGATTTGGAGGATTGGAGGACTCTCTTGTTAAATTTTCTGCGAGATCCCAGCACTAAAGCCGATAAAAGTATTCGGCGGATTGCGTTTAAGTTCATTTTGCATAATGATGAGATTTATCGGAGGACCGCCGATGATTTGTTACTCAAGTGCTTGGGACCTGGTGAAGCTAAAGTGGCTATGGGGGAAGTCCATGAAGGTGTTTATGGTACGCATCAATCGGCTCCTAAGATGGAATGGCTTTTGAGAAGGGCTGGTTTTTATTGGCCTACTATGATAGCCGATTGTTTTCGCTACTATAAAAGATGTGAGGAGTGCCAACGGTTTGGTAATATTCAGTTAGTGCCTGCTGCAATGCTTCATCTTATAATCAAACCGTGGCCTTTTCGTGGTTGGGGACTAGACTTCATTGGTCAAATTCACCCCCTTCTTCAAAGGGTCATTGCTTCGTGTTGGTGGCCACAGATTATTTTACTAAGTGGACGGAAGCGGTGCCTTTGAAGAATATGACACATAAGGAGGTGATTGAGTTTGTGACTGAGCATATTATTCATAGATTCGGCATTACTCAGACTTTGTCTACGGATCAGAGGAAATCTTTCATATCAAGAGAGGTGCGAGAGTTTGCCGAATCATATAAGATTAAGTTGCTTAATTCATCTCCATACTATGCTCAAGCCAATGGCCAGGCTGAGTCTAGTAACAAGACCTTGATCAAGCTTATCAAGAAGAAGATAGAGGATAATCCAAGAAGGTGGCACGAGGTATTATCAGAGGCTCTGTGGGCTCATCGTATATCTCGTCATGGTGCTACAAAAGTTACTCCTTTTGAGCTAGTGTATGGACAAGAGGCTGTGTTACCCGTCGAGGTGAATTTAAATGCATATCGGCTCGCTAAGCAAAATAACTTGTCTGCCGTTATGTATCATGATTTGATGATGGATAATATTGACGAGGTGACTGACAAAAGATTAGCGGCTCTAAAGGAGATGGAAAAGGAAAAGGTCCGAGTTGCTAGAGCTTATAACAAGAAAGTGAAGATCAAGTCGTTCCAAGTTGGGGAATTGGTGTGGAAGACTATACTACCAATTGGAACAGAGAGCAATAAGTTCAGCAAGTGGTCGCCTAGTTGGGAAGGTCCTTACAAAGTGATCAAGGTGATATTCGAAAATTCATATATGCTAGAGACGTTGCAAGGTGATCGTCTCCCAAGGGCAATTAACGGGAAGTATTTGAAAAAATACTTTCCAAGTGTTTGGCAAGAAGCCTAAAAGCTCTCCAAGCAATGGCCGATACATGTATCGCCCTTAGAACAAATATGGCCGATGTATGCATCGCCCTTAGTCACTAATCAGCCGTTGGGTTAAGTATCGTTGCTGCTTAGTTATTTGTTTTCAGGTTCATATGCAGAGAATTCGCCTGAAAACAGGGGGGCATATGTTTGCACCCGATTCTGTGCTGGCTGGCGAAACCGGCCTGGCCGGGTTTGGGCCCTGCGCCGACTTTTGGCAGGCTGCCACGTGGCGCCCCGAGAGGCCCCGTGAAAACCGTCTTGGCCGGGTTTGGCAGAGTCCGAGCCGATTAATAGATCTAATCGGTTTTTGATAGTTTTTGGGCGTGGGAAACTTGGAGACTTGCCTAGATACGTGTTTCCTACTGGGATAAGACCAACCCCCTCTATATATATGAGAGGATCATGGCCGATTGAGATCTTAACCATCCAATCGTCAAAACACATCTACCAAGTAGATTCTCGCGGTGGTTCATCTCTATCCTGCTGTTCGGCTCGACTCTCCGCGAGTTTAGTCGGCGTTCTAGGTGATCTCCGCGAACCCTAGGGCAACCTCTACGTGCATTTCTCCGACGGATCTTTCCGAGGGGTGTTCGGGAGTTTCCGGCGAAGGATGGGCGCTACATCGACCACCAAACGCCCTCTGCTGCTGAAGACGGTCGTCCCGACGACCAGAAGACCGGAACCCTATCTTCCTCGGCGAACCCGAGGAAACCGGCCTAGCCGACTATCAAAGTCGGCCAGGCCGGGTAGGCGGCTTGGCCGGGTTCTGAAACCGGCCAGGCCAGGTTTCGCGGGCGTGCTGCTCCATGCTGTTTCGTTTCGTACGCGACTGTGCGATCTAGCACCTTGCTGTGTGTTGTCCCGTTTCGGCGTCAACACTTTGGTTAAGGATCCATGACACATTTGTCTTTGCCCGGACGCACATCTTTGATCACTAATACTCCTACCATCTAGGATGTACTTTTAATCTTAATTTTGTTTTGTGGTTTTGCATGTATGTTCCATCTCAAATCAGATCTATAAATAATATTTTTTTTCGCCTACCACCGAATGCATTCGCTTTCCAGGGGAGTTCAATCCAGGACAGCCACTAGATTACATGTCTTTTTGCTATAAATATATCTTTTATGTTTCTAAGTCAAAGTTAAACTAAATACTCCCTCCGTATCGGAATTAGATGATATTTAGGACAATGACACGGTCTTCAAAGCATGACTTTGACTTCATATTTCTATAAAAATACTTATTAAAAAGTGATATATGTATATTTTTACGAAAGTATATTCAAAGACAAATCTATTTATATAGTTTCCATATTTTTAAACTTAATAATTTAAAAGTTATTGATGATTTGTATTCCTAATGTTTGACCGAGATTTTTTTCAAAAACATCATCTTTTTTCGATGCGGAGGGAGTATTGTCCTAGATGGCATGTTTTTTTTTTGACACGAGATGTGAGGGGAGCAGTAGTTCTAGGACGGACATGGGCTGGTCAAAAGTTTTTGGGCTTGATTATCGCGGTCCAATCCATCCCCATTCTTGAGCTTACTCGCTGAGAATGGTTTTTTTCGGGCCGAGCCACATTTGCTCAGCTGACAACATTGATGATAACCACATAGAGGGCCCAGCTGGCTTTTGAGAGGGTTGGAAGACACTGCACGATTGTGATTAGGGAACTCCGAAGCTTTTGGAATTGGAAGGCTTAGTTCTGCCGTATATCCTTCAACGGTCGACGTAAACACTTCTTGAGGCTTCACTGCTTGAGCCTGGCATCCTTGCCGTTGCTGGCTACCCCTAAAGTGAGCAGAGAAGACTAACCGTCACCGCTGGGCAGCCACTCTCGCACTGAGATGGTAACAAGGACGAAGTTTGTAGTGTTAACCAAGCGCAATAAGCGCTGCGCTAGCTTGGCGAGTCGCTTTCGGTCGTGCTTCAGAACTCAGCTCGGTGGCGCCGAGGCCGACGGATCACCTGCCCCAGTGAGGCCCGCATACGCATGCGCCCATGATCATCGATCATTTTCCAGGGCAAGCGCCGGGGACGCACGCAAGGAAAGGATGGATCATGGATGCATCCGACGGCACGACCCCATGGCCATATGGCATGTGCACAGAGCACAGTGCCAGTGGCTTGGTGAAAGAGTCCTTGCGCTTGCGGCTTGGTGACGCTTGACGACGCGCCAACGGCAGGAGCAGAGCAGGCAGGCGGGCGCTCGCCGGTGGCCAGGGCCAGTTGCCAGAATGCCAGAACCAGAGCTCGCTCGGCACGCCCGGGGGAGCTAGAGCCTCGCTCGGCACGCCCGGGGGCGCCTGCCTGCCTACTCCAGGGACCCGCGCGCCAAAACGCTTTGGTAATGGTTGGGACTTGGGAGCGACCCGGGCCCCGACGTTTGGCCTGTGCCGTGCGCGCGCGCGGTCGTCACCAGTCGACGACACTCGACACGCCCCGGTGGTCTCGAGGCTCGAGGGTGGTACGACCACGCCGCCGTCCGTCCTTTCTTGTTGGTCAAACACGAAGCACCAGCCAATGTGCCGTGCGAGAGGCAGACGCATTCACGCCGATGGACGACGGCCAGTCGGCCGAGCTACCAAACTTTTTCACACCCTGGTCATGCCGAGAAGTTGTAGGTGCCTGACGTCTGACCTTTTGGTCCTGGTCTAGAGGGTCCAGAGTGACCGAAATTACACAGCCCTAGGGGTCAGCTCTATCGTTTACTACAGTATCATACTCATACGACACACAGGCTCACTGGCCCCACTCCCATGTTCTTTGCCCGTAAAAAATGGGTTAACGCTACATCGCCTGACGATACTACGAAACTCCAATGTCTACCCACCCCCAAGTCACAGTGACAGTAGTATCGGTATGCTTGGACTCCAAACAAAGCATCGCAACCAACGGGTCCGTCCACCAGCCAGACAGTCCCGAGCACGAAGCCGCATGGGTCCCTGGCCTCCACCGGGCCCATTGATCAGCGAGCGTCTTCTGCCGACACGCACGCCCGCTCGCCTCTACCGGGTCCCTGGCCTGCCTACTCTCGCGTCGTCGCATGGCTGGTCAGCAACCCACACCCCGCAGCGTTGACATTGCATGACTAGTGCACCGAGTCAGTGTCATCGCTTTTCAGATTCCTTTGTGTTTGTGTATCAAAGAATTTTCTGTTTGTTGCGTTCCATGATTAGGCGTGGCTGTGACTGACTGCGACTCCACAACGTGCAGAGTTTTATTGCGTTGTTTTCAAAATTATCACGTCATATAAAATAAAATAAAACTCAAATAAAACTTTACATTGAGAGAGTATTTCATCTCAGAGTTTTATTCACATCAAATTTCATGACTCATGGAGAGTTAGTACTAATCGTGTCAAGAGAGTTTTATCTAGATGAAACCTATTTCTTCTCTCTCTTCTTAAATACACTGACATGTCATCAAATATGCCTATGTGGCAACGTATTTAATGCAAATGAAACTCAATTGAAACCTCACTGAGACTGGCCTTACACTTCAAAATTCTAAGATTCCCATCACATCGAATGTTGTGGTAAATACTTGGAGCATTAAATGTAGATAAAATTTTTGCATGTTTGCACAGTTTGTATATAAATTACGAGACGAATCTTTTAAGCCTACTTAGACTATGATTGGACACTTATTGTAAAATATTCCCTTTCCAAATTCCAAATTTTTTTTCTTCTAAACGGAGCCCAATCCTAAGCTTCGTGTGTTAGATTCCATATATCAATTCGTCTCTCTCTCTCTCTGTGTGTGTTAATGTGTGTGTTAATGTCCTAAAATGACCTTGAAGACCTATTTGATAAGCAGAGTAGCAATTTTGTGGGAATTAGATGAGAATCAGTTTGATTTTATAGAAAAAAAAAAACTTGAGAATATAATAATACGAAGAAGAAAAATCCACTTTCCAGTGCAAACTGGGTCTTATGTTTTCAGTATTAGACTTCATATAATCATATTTGTTGCTAAACTTTCACATTGCATAGGTGAATGCCAGGTTCACTACTAATTTTCAAGAGAAATGGGTAATGCCACATGTAGTTAGAGATACAATTGGGATGGGTACTTCGGTATCAAATGGTGTGATTTTTGGATCAACTAACTAATTACGGTCAAATGTCATTCTAGTTCATTTTTCCATTTTTCTCAAACTATGAAAATACCATTCCAGTTCATTTGATCTTTTTAGGTCGATCCAGACCAAAAATATTTTGAACTTACATCCCTAGATGTAGTCAAGACTGTCGAGTACATTATGTCAAAATCAACGTTATATTGAGATCTCTCTAAGAAAACTGAGAATGGGTAGAAAATGATAATGAGATTCAAAAAATTTAATTCAAAATGAGATTCTATAATTCAACTATTTATTTAAACCATATTATTAGAGATTTTATGCAAAGTAAATAAAATATGTGACAAGATTCAAACAAGATACGGAAATAAATAAATAAATAAATAAATAAATAAGGGGTGGTCATCTCAAATGCTCCGAGCCTAGAGTAGGCAATATCTGGGAATCACGCAAGCGATGCCACTGCATTGTACTACAAGAGGTGAAGGACACTGTGACTGACACAAAAGGCAATAGACAGGCGTGGCCTGCATGGCTCTATCCATCTCAGCAGAAGAAAAAGGATTGAGGCCCTGTTTTAGATTCACTGTAAATTACAATTGCAAATAGTTATATCAACGTTACGGTATATGTATAGAGCATTAAATATAGACGAAATGTTTACATGTTTGTACTTTTACATATACATCACGAGACGAATCTTTTAAACCTACTTAGACTATGATTAGATAAAAATTGTCAAATACAAACAAACGTGCTACAGTACAGAATTGCAACTGCGACTGGGATGTAAGCACACATGAATGTGATTGCATGTCCGAGATCTGGATCCGTCGAGGAGCAGCCAAGACATCGCCAGCGCTAATCAGGAGGAAAAGAATACTCCTTTTTTTAATTAAAAATAATAGAACATTGAAAAGGTATAGTACTCCTATTGTTTATACAGTAGCACATAACAAATTTTTGGACCAGAGGATGAATCCAGTTCCTATTTCAAATGGAATTTTTTCGCGCTCCGCTGATATGTGATAGTATGTGATACTCCGGATATCTGTTGGAATAGAAACATGCTTCTCTATGCCTTAAACCGTGAAACGACAAACGACGTAATACTGCATGACAGTTGACAGGGATGAAGCTGGAGCGGCACAAGTTGGATGAAGTCAAACAATCAATGTGGCTGAATCGCATGATGCGCCTCTCCTCTCGTCCAACTGCAATCAGCAAAATATTGGTGGATTGGAGATAAGTGAATTGACAGTGTAGGGACAGGAAGCATCATGAAAGATTAGAACGAGTAAGACTATCAGAGCACGCAAAAGATGGTTTACTTTATTGATGGAGACACATGCGTGCGTCTCTCTCCGTGTCCGTCTCTCGCTCTAAACTATATGGCTGGCCCGTCAGCCAAGCAGATCAGGTGAGCGAGGGAGTACTCAATGCTCTGACTTGCAAGCAACGCCCAACCCCGCCCGCCCGCCGCGCCTTGTCCGGCACACGACCCGGTCGCTTTACACATCCCGTTCCGTCCGCACTACAACTGCTAAGGCACACGCCACCTACAGTCCAAGTCCAACAACACACAACATGCGATGCGATGTGCGAGCAGGGAGCTTCACTGACAGTCACAACACACAAGGTACTATGAGGACATGAGAGCATTTGCCACCAAAAACCATGGACGTTTTTTCATCGTCTCATCTGCCTCACACACACACGGCACGAATGTCTAACCTCGTGAACCTAAACCAAGCAATTTACATAGGAGTACAAAAGATTCATCGCAATGGACGTGGACGGGGACCCGGTCGCCGCCTCGCCGGAGAAGGCCGGGTTTCAGAACTCGGCGGTGTTGCCGCCCGAAGAGACGCCGAGCTCGCGCTGCCGGCGCCGGAACGACATGAGCCCGTCCGACACGATGCTCCCGCCGCAGTCCTCGCCGTCGCCGCACTCCGCGCTGCTGCCGGTCAGGTCGTTGTACTCGCCGCCGCCGACGCCGTCCTCGTCGTCAAGGTCGCCCCGCATGGCGCGTAGGGTCTTTCCGAGCCATCTCGCGGCGGACGCCGCCGCCCTCGTCGGCCACCACGCGCCGGAGCGCCCGGTCCGCGCCGGCCGCGCGCGCCAGGCCGCGGAACCGGAGGCTGCCGCGGCTCATGGCGTACATCGCCGAGACGCACCACTCCTCCAGGCCCGCCGTGTCGCCGGTGGCGCCGTCGTCGCCGCCGTGGGAGAGGAGGATGCCGGAGACGGAGGCGACGGCGCCCGCGTCCATGAGCGCGTTGCGGCCCTCGGCGCAGGCGGCCACGTTGCAGGCCACCATGAGCGCCAGCCTCCGGATGGGGCCAGGCTCCGCGGCGCCCGAGGCCGCCACGGCGAGCAGCGCCTTGGGCGCGCCGGGGAAGCGCGCCACCTTGGACTGGTTGACGGCGGCGAGGGTGAGGTGGTTAGAGCGCCATCCCGGCGTCGCGGCGCGCGCGGGGCGGGTGGGCCGGGGACGTGAGCAGGTCCAGGAGCGGCGGCACCGCGCCCAGCACGCCGATGGCGGCGCGGTTGTCCTCGTTGAGGGCCAGCCCGAAAAGCGCCCCCGCCGCGTGCTCCCGCGCCTCGGGCGCCGACGCGCCCGACCGCAGCACCTCGACGAGCGCCGGCACCGCCCCCGCGCGCACGATGCGCACCTTGTTGCCGGGCTCCAGGGAGAGGTTCACCAGCGCGGCCGCCGCGTCCACCCGGGCGGCCGCGTGGCGCGGGAGCAGCAGCACGCGGCGCAGCGCGCCGAGGAGGCGCGGCGTGCACAGCGCGCGCCGCCGCTCCGGGCCCTCGCGCGTGGCCTCCCGCAGCGCGCCCATCGCCGCGGCCACCACCGCGCCGTCGTCGTCCGCGTCCATCACCTTGCCCACCACATCGTCCTCCAGCGGGTCAACAGGCGCCGCAGGCGGGCTCCGGCTCCGGCTCCGCTTCCTTGCCCACCGTCCTCCTCCGCGGCGCCTCCTCCTTGGGCTCGTCCTCCGCCGCGGTGATCTCCGAGGCCGACCCGTACGACGACGTGGACGCCGGGGACGAGTAGGACGAGTTGGACGTGCTCGCGGCCGCCGCCGCGCGCCTCGCGGTGGTCCTCACGGACTTGCCGGCCGCGGCCGCCGGAGGCATAGCGCGCAGCACGGCCTGCCTTGCCGCCTCGGCGGACGGCGGCGCCGGCAGGGCCCGGCCGGAGCGCGCGCACCAGGTGCCGATGGCCGCCTTGAGCGCGGAGTTCGGGATGAGGGTGTCGGCGGCCCCGGGGGGCTGGGCGACGCCCGGGGGAAAGAACGCGAGCTCCGCGCAGGCCTGGAGGCAGGCCCGCTCGTAGGTCCTCCCCGACGGCAGTATGACGGGGTCCGCCATTAGCGCGCCGGAGATCGGGCACAGGAATCCTCCGGCACCGCCGCCTCGGCGGCGGCCCACGCCTCGGAGCGCGCGGGCGAGGCCGGGCCCGGCGCGGCGGACGACCTGGACGAGGGCGAGCACGGCGCGCTGCCTCCGCCGCCGCTGCTGATGGTGCGGTGTGAACGGCAGCTTCCAGCGCCGCGGACGCGCCGCACCCATGGACCGGGGGTAAACTAGTTTATGCTAGGGAAGGGGAACGATGGATGGATGCTTTCGCTGCTGCTGCCGCGGGCATGGCTCCTTTTGTTTTGTTTTGTTTTGTTTTTCCGGGTGTGCTTTTGGAGCTTGGTGTGCTTGTTCCGTGGCTGTCTGGAGCTGGAGCCTGGGAGTGTGGTTTTATGCGCCGGGAGAGAGAAGGAAGGCGTCGGCCGTCCGGGAGGGAAAGGGAAGCCTTAGCCAGCAAGGGACCGCTCGGGCACCGGAGTGTTGAGTGTGTTCCCTGCCACTGCCGGGGCCGGAGCGCCGTTGGGCTCGTTTCGCTGGGGTTTTCGGCTCCGTCTCGCGTCGTGGCCCGTGGGACGGTGGGAGGGAAATGGCGGACAGGGCCCGTGTGGTCGCGGAGGGCGTTGGTTGGGGGCGGATCGGCAAAAGCCTCTGTGTTTGGCTGGACGGCCGAGACTAGGAGTAACAGGAACACGGCGGCTGTGTGCGACGCCTGGCGGGTGCGTGACTATTAGCGGTTGTTGGCTACGAACTCAACTCACCTGAAGGGGAAACGGTGGCCGATTGGTGGAGCAACCACCATAGTTCGTTTCACTCAGCAGCCACCCGTCTTTGATTGGAGTAGCAGCGACCAGGATCCTCCTCTGCTAATAATATATGATTACAGAAACAGGGTGGTTAGATGTGCTGTTCGGCCGGACCCGGACGGACGGAAACACCGCAGCGGGCCTCCGGCGGCGGCGGCCAGCAAGCAAACAAGAGCGTTGCCCGCGGGAACGCTGTTCGGACTTGAGAATGTTATGAACGACGTATAGAAATATGAAGTAAAGAATCAAGCCATAGAGGAGACACACGATTTAACGTGGAAAACTCCTCAGATGTGATGGGGAAAAACCACGGGCACCAGCCAGCAACAATCTCACTATCTCAAGAGTTTTGGGTTACACGCCTATGGCGGCTTACAAGAGAATCGAGTCTCCACGAAACCCTAGCAAGGGTGTATATACCGTACCGTACCGCGGAGCCCCCCGCACCCCCCGAGTACAGGGGCGAGACCGGCCCATGGGCCGGCTTCAGACTCCGCTACGCTCCGACCCAAGCCTCCGGCGACGGGCCTCCGCTTCGCTCCGTCAGAAGCCCGGCCTATATCCTAGAGTGAATTTGGAACAACTCCAACAAACTCCACCTTGAGACAAATTCATCTTGTATCATAAATCAACCCTTCATCCTGATCATAACAAAGATAGAAAAAACCACTGGTGCCAACAATAGTCTCTTGGACTATCCAATTAAACCAACTAAGCTTGAGCACAGCTCAAACTTAGCAACAGGAACAGGCTTTGTCATCATATCAGCAGGATTATCATGAGTACTAATCTTGCATACCTTCAGCTTACCTTCTTCAATCACATCACGCACAAAATGATACTTGATATCTATGTGCTTAGTTCTCTCATGGAACATCTGATCTTTAGTGAGGTAAATTGCACTTTGACTGTCACAGTGCAAACTTATGCAAGATTCAACTCCACAAAGCTCAGCATACAAACCTTTCAGCCAAATTAATTCTTTGCACGCTTCACAAATAGCCATATATTCTGCTTCAGTAGTAGACAAAGCAACAACTGTCTGTAAAGTAGCCCTCCAACTCACAGCACAACTGCCAACAGTAAACACATAACCTGTAAGTGATCTTCGCCTGTCTAGATCAGCAGCATAATCAGAATCCACATAGCCAATAAGACCCTTATCAGTTCTTCCAAACTTTAAACAGGAATCTGTTGTGCCTCTGAGGTACCTGAAAATCCACTGAACTGCCCTCCAATGTTCTTTGCCAGGATTAGACATATATCTACTAACAAGACTCATAGCATATGACAAATCTGGACGAGAGCAAACCATGGCATACATCAAAGACCCAACAGCACTAGAATAAGGAACCATTGACATGTATTCAATCTCTGCATCTGTACTAGGACACTGAGCAGCTGACAACTTAAAGTGAGGTGCAATAGGGGTACTAACAGCCTTAGCATTTTGCATGTTGAAACGCTGAAGAACTTTCTTGATATAATTTTGTTGACTAAGAAATAGCAAACCAGATTTTCTGTCTCTACTAATTTCCATACCAAGAATTTTCTTAGCACTACCAAGATCTTTTATATCAAAACCACTACTCAATAGCTTCTTTAACTTAGTGATTTCAATCTTACTCTTGGCAGCAATCAGCATATCATCAACATATAACAGTAAATATATAGGTGATCCATTAACATGCTTGATGTAAACACAGCTATCATACTTAGATCTTTTAAAACTGTGTGCTAACATAAATGAATCAAACCTCTTGTTCCACTGACGAGGGGACTGTTTCAAACCATACAAGGATCTCTTCAACTTGCACACATATTTTTCCTTGCCAGGCACTATGAACCCTTCTGGTTGGTCCATGTATATGTCCTCCTCAAGCTCTCCATGCAAAAACGCAGTCTTCACATCTAACTGCTCAAGCTCAAGATCATGTGAAGCAACAATACTAAGGAAAGTACGAATTGAACTGTGTTTTACCACTGGAGAGAACACATCATTGTAGTCAACACCCGGAATTTGACTGTAGCCTTTAGCAACTAACCTTGCCTTATACTTTGGAGGCTCGCTTGGAGATAAACCCTCCTTTCTCTTGAAGATCCATTTGCAGCTGATGGTCTTCTTATTCTTAGGCAAAGGTACAATCTCCCATGTACTGTTCTTCTCAAGAGACTGCATCTCCTCATGCATAGCAGAAATCCAATTCTCAGTATCACCACAACGAATAGCTTCTTTATAGGTTGCTGGCTCATGAACATTCTCCACCTGTTCAGCACAACTCAAAGCATAGTAAGACAAATTACACTCTTCAATAAGACGCTTAGGAGGTGCAATTGTCCTTTTTGACTTGCGTTGAGCAATAGGTAAATCCTCCTCTAACTGCAAAATAGGAGGAGTTTGCTGAACATCATCATGAGCATCATCCTCAGTAACATAATTATCATGGTCACCATGCTCATCAACAGGCTCCACCTGCACACCTGTATCATCATCAACATGCTCCACCTGCATGCGCATACGCTGTAGCTCTTTTTCTGGAACATGATCTGAGGGCAAACTGTCAGTAAACATCACAGATTCATTGAAAACAACACTCCTGCTCATAAAAGTCTTTCCTGTTTCAGGATTCCACAATTTATAGCCTTTGACTCCCGAACTATAACCAAGGAAAAGACACTTAACAGCTCTAGGCTCTAATTTTCCATTATCAACATGAGCATAAGCAGTGCATCCAAAAACTTTCAACTGTGAATAATCAGCAGGCGTACCAGACCATACCTCAATGGGAGTTCTTTTATTTAGTGGAATAGAAGGCGACCTGTTTATCAAGTAACAGGCAGTATTAGCAGCTTCAGCCCAAAAATGCTTGCTCATCCTGGCATTAGACAGCATGCAACGGGCCTTGGACATGATGGTTCTGTTCATGCGTTCGGCCACACCATTCTGTTGTGGAGTATGGGGTATGGTGTGATGCCTAACAATGCCTTCCGATCTGCAATAATCATTAAATTCACGCGAACAAAATTCTCCACCATTATCAGTACGAAGCAATTTTACCTTCCTTTCAGTTTGCCTTTCTATCATTACTTTCCAGTCCTTAAAAGCAGCAAAAGTATCATCTTTCTGTTTCAGAAAATAAGGCCAAACCCTTCTAGAGTAATCATCAATAATTGTAAGCGTGTAACGAGCACCACCAAGTGAGGACTTACGGGAAGGACCCCATAAATCAGCATGAACATAATCAAGAGTACCTTTAGTGGTGTGAACAGAAGTGTTGAAATGTACCCTTTTATGCTTACCGAAAATACAATGCTCACAAAACTTTATTTTACTCGAAGTGCAGCCATCCAGCAGGTTTCTCTTCATCAATTCTGCCATACCATGGTGACTCATATGTCCCAAACGCATATGCCAAAGGTTAGTTTTACTAGGTTCATCATTAGTAACAGCAGCAACAGCGGAATCAGAACCAGGTAAAGTACACCCTCTAAGGACATATAACTTTGCAGAATTAAGATCACCTTTCAAGCAAACAAGAGAACCTTTTGATACCTTCAGAACGCCATCTGAACCGGAATAATTGTAACCTTCTGCATCAAGCGTGCTCAATGAAATAAGATTTCTGGACATCCCTGGTATATACCTGACGTTTTTCAGCGTGCGTGTCATGCCATCATCAGTCTTGATCTGAACTGATCCAATCCCCACAATGTCACACGGGTTATCATCTTCCATCCGCACAACATTCCCTTTCTGCACAGGCTTATATGAGCTAAACCAATTTCTGTTAGTGCAAATATGAAATGAACATGCAGAATCGAGAATCCATTCATCATGACCAGCAACACAACCAGCAAATACTACCAAACAATCTCCAGAATCATCATCAGACGCAGCAGCAGCAACAGAGACCTTACCAGCCGACTTTTGTTTCCTCTTCTCCTTATTCTGTACTTTTCTGCAATCCTCAACATTATGATTTGTCAGCTTACAATAAACACAGAACTTTTTATTACCATGCGGCTTGGACTTTGAACGGCCTCTTCTTTCGTAGTTCTTTCTACCATCATTGCCATCATTGGAGGATCTGTTTTCAGTTCTGCCTCTCACATGCAAAGCATCGCCCTTGGAGGACGACATCCCGTCATTCTGCACCATGCCTCTCATCTTCTCCCTAGACTGGAGAGCCTCATAAACTTCCTTTAAGGTTAGTTCATCACGGCTCAAAAGTATGGTGTCACGAAAATTTGCATACGAATTTGGCAAAGAACATAGCAGTAAAAGACCTAAGTCCTCATCATCATACTTCACCTCCATCGACACTAGGTCGGCGACGATCTTCTTGAATTCAGCGATGTGGCTCATTACTGAATCCTCCTCCTTCATCTTCAGGGTGAACAGCTTCATCTTCATCTGCATCTTACTGGTTAGATCCTTGGACATACAGATCGATTCTAGTTTCAGCCATAGTTCTGCAGCAGTTTTCTCTTTCAGACACTCCTGCAAAATATCATTATGAAGATGCAACTGAATTAGGGCGAGCGCCTTTTGATCCTTGCGGATCTCTTCTGGAGTCCACTCGGCCTTCCTCTTTCCGAAACTATCCAGCGCCTCATCATAGTCATGAGTCTGCGCCAGAATCCCTCGCATCTTGACTTGCCATAGCGAGAACCGCGTGTCGTAGTTCAGCAGCGGAAGATCGAACTTCATCGACGTCGTCATGAACCCTAACAGCAACCAAAGCTCTGATACCACTTGTTATGAGCGACGTATAGGAATATGAAGTAAAGAATCAAGCCACAGAGGAGACACACGATTTAACGTGGAAAACCCCTCAGATGTGAAGGGGAAAAAACCACGGGCACCAGCCAGCAACAATCTCACTATCTCAAGAGTTTTGGGTTACACGCCTATGGCGGCTTACAAGAGAATCAAGTCTCCACGAAACCCTAGCAAGGGTGTATATACCGTACCGTACCGCGGAGCCCCCCGCACCCCCCGAGTACAGGGGCGAGACCGGCCCATGGGCCGGCTTCAGACTCCGCTACGCTCCGGCCCAAGCCTCCGGCGACGGGCCTCCGCTTCGCTCCGTCAGAAGCCCGGCCTATATCCTGGAGTGAATTTGGAACAACTCCAACCGCCCTGCTGCATCTGCATAGTCAGAACTCACAACTCACAACTCACAACCCACATCATCCCTGTTAACCTGCGTCAATGGCGTCTACAGTGACCAGCAGGTAAAATAACTAAACTAGAAAGTACAATATCTCCATCTGTGACTGAGTCTGTGACTTTTGAGTACATCTGATGATCTGATGTTGGTTCGCCATTAGCTTGTTACTGCATGCATGGATTTGCATCCATTACAAACAGCTCTGTTGCGAAACAAATGGATGCATTTAGATTAACCACAGTAAACCTTGATGTGCAGCGACAAGGAGCAGGCCATCCCTACCATCGACGCTGATCAAGCACATGCGTTGTTGAGCTCTGCCCACGGCTATGTGGATGTCAGGTATGCGTGCGCTTCTGCTACATACTGAAAGCTTCGATGTTCTCACGACGAACTGCGAATGAACTGACGGCGACGAAGTGGTTCTTCATCAGGATGCCGGAGGACTTCGACAAAGCACATGCACCCGGTGCTCGGAATGTTCCCTACTACCTGTCGGTCACGCCACAAGGTCAGTTTCTTCTTGGTTCTGCTTGCTCACTGACAGTGGGGATCTGCTGGGATCGATTGGGGTGTTTTCTCTTCCTTTTCTTTTTTCGTTTTTTAGTAGATAGAAACTAAAGTCCATGATTGATTTCAAATTTAAACTTGCCTCTGTTACTGTGATCAAACATGTCCCCAAGTGTGAGGATATGTGGTGCCACGTTCTTTGAACCCTTATTCATTCTACCTGTTCTGTTTGCTGATCACAAGGGAAGGAGAAAAATCCGCGCTTTGTAGAGGAAGTGGCTGCGCTCTGTGGGAAGGATGATATCTTCATTGTGGTAATTTATTACTGCCTTTCATCAATCATACATACTCATAAATACACTATAATCAATTTATCCGTACAAAATAAATTATATTTCATATTTATGTAGGCTTGCAACACGGGGAACAGATCCAGGTTCGCGACTGCAGACCTTGTAAACGCGGTAAACACAGACTATCTGAGCTATCAATCTAGTAGGACAAGTTAGCTGTGTCTGATGACTACACACTGACACTAGGCTGCTGGCTGCTCACTTGGATGTGTTGTGTCAGGGGTTCAAGAACGTGAGGAACCTGCAAGGTGGCTACCGCTCCTTTCTCCAGAGTGCAAATCAGCAGCAACCTCAACAGCAGTAAACCATCACTTGTTCAAATGAGCTTGCACTCGCTGAAAGAGGCTTTGTGCGCTATTATCAGGGATGTGGATGGATGGAAAACCTCTAGTTCAGCCTGGAGAACGTTGTTTTTCAGAAACGTGCTGTGATGCTTTGTAACTCTCTGCCTCTTTCTTGTTTGTTTCTCCTCTGTTCCATTTCCTTGGTATGCCAGGGATTTATTGTTGTAATCTGTGCCCGTTCCATTTTCTCTGTTCGCAAGCTGGACGACAACATCTGTCATGTGTGAACTTTCATGAAGTACTCCAGGAAACGTTTCAGGTTGCTATGTGCGACATATATTTTGCAAGGTATATTCAACTGTACAATCAAGTCTGTAGCATTACATGGAATTGGATTACATGATGCCCTTTGACATATCAATTTTGTACTGTGCCTGGCAAAACTATGTAACAACATGATCGTTTACCATTATAACCTGACATACAAAGCAAAATTGGTGAATGCCAGTCGCCAGATTAGCTGCTTTTGTTCTGGGAGTCATCTGTAGTTAGACTGGTTCCTTCGGTCCACAGCTGCCAGATTGAATCACAGTGGCCTGTTTTCTCAAAACTCTCTGAGTATACTTTTGTGTTACACACAAGATGAGATCTTTAATCTACAGAGACGCAAAGGTTCATGAGCTCTTTCATAGCACCTCCTTTTCCAGTTTCAACACGGCCATGAATGCTTCTTGAGGAACATCAACCCTTCCTATTGCCTTCATCCTTTTCTTTCCTTCAGCCTGTTTGCAAATATCCAGTGACAATATTATCAGATCACGAAGGGATTCTGATGAACAGAGCTACTAGTCCTTCATTTTGTTCTATGAAAACGTAAGTCAATCATTTGTCAGTATAACTATTCTACCACTTATGTATTATACACAAAATGATATTTTCGAAGGGTTTGGCCAAACAACTTTTTTTTTCTAAGAATACCTGTTTCTTCAGCAACTTCTTTTTCCTTGTTATATCACCACCTGCAAGTTAAAAAAACATAGTAATCTGAATAAAACTTTGTAAGTCTGTAAGGCAAGAATATAGAACACAAGTGTATTAACTGCTATTTGTATGAGATAAGTGTGCACTTGATCATAAAGTGTGAGACAAAGATATTCCATTAGCTTTACAAATCCTTCTAAAGTGCAGGTTATAGTGTTAGGTTTACCATAGCATTTTGATAGGACATCCTTCCTGATGGCAGACAACGCTTCTCTCGCAATGACCTTTGTGCCAATACATGCCTGTCAATGTTCTCATTAGCAGCTGATTGCTAGTGGAAAATGGGATTGTGAACTGGAGTTTTTGTCACCACAGGAAAAGGATTGGTACAAGTTGTTTATGCTAATTTTCTAGCATAGGATGCTTGGTTACATAAAACCAAGGAAGGTCTCAAAAGAAAATGTGAAGCAGGGGTGGTGCCAATCACTTCTTTAGTTTATTACTGAAAAAGTTGCAAGATAACATTCAATGCTCCCTCTTGATATAGCTCGCAAAAAAGTAGACTGAAACATTAGGAAACCCATGGCCCAAATTAAGGCATTTTCACCCCAATAGATGGTAGCGCACAAAGGTGTGCATGTGTTCCACACTTCCACATAGTATTCTGTCATTAAATAACTCTTTACCAAGATGACCTTCAAAAAACAACTCTTTACCCAGATTCTCTCCAAACCTTATTATCTAACATCCCTTTACACTGCTATGAAAAGTACTCAACTCTCTCATAACTGTCTGCCTGATCTTGTTATGTACATAAAAGATAAAAGAAATTTGAGAACAAGGCATGCAAATCTCACTTGAATAGGAACTTTAAACATTTGCCGAGGTATGAGTTCCTTGAGTTTTTTGGTAAGTGCCCTGCCAACAGCATATGCCTAGAAAAAAAAATAGTTCACCAATTAGATTACCTCGAGAAGATATGCCCTAATAACTGTCTATGAATACAAGTTACCTTTCAAAAATGAAGTTAGCACTTGACCAGAGAGACAAAAAAAAAACTCAAACTAAATACAGTTAGAATAACTGTTGTGCTACTTTGTACAGACTGCAGGTTCATATAGATGGTTATATGAGAGTACAAAGGAAAGATAACATGTGATAAATCATTAATTGACACAATTGTACTATTGACAATAAGTATGATCAAATACTCAGACACAATCACACAAGTAGGTTACTGAAACGTATCTATTGCTTGCAGTTTGCCATAAGTACAGAATCAAAATATTTGTGTCTTGGGTCTGGATAGATGTTTATCTTTTTTATATATAAATACAGCAGGGGAGGCCCCCACTGTATGGATAGATGTTTATCAAGTCATAAATGAATTGTATCGTGATATTTTTATTGATCGTTTGGCCTTGGATAAGAAACAGTGTTATATATTCACATTGCTGTTATTTCTAAACCGCATATGTGTAGATAACAACTAAAATGAAGCACCTTATCTCTGTGTACAATTGTTGACAACGCCTCAACAGGATCCCCATTGATTTGTATATCTAGCTTTACTAGTTGACTTTCTCTGTACCTGTAGAGAAACAAATCTCAGCTGTTTCACAAAGGACTACATGGGCTGATGGGCACTACCAAAAAGGCTGAAACTGCAGAGAAACTAAAGAATAGCAACAATGAGTACCCGATAAGTGAATATTCCATGCTAGCATATCCTTTACTTCGTGATTTCAGTTGATCAAAGAAATCGCCAACCATCTGCATACACAAATGTTCACTAAGCAATAGGAAAAAAATTTCTTCATTCGCTTCGTACAATCTACAGGTATATTAGCATCAAGAAATACAACAGCTGCAGGAATATGTTTTGCAAGATACATCATTGTTTAATAACATATGATAGAATGAAACACCGGAAGTATCTTTTTCATAGCCAGGCTCAAGAGAAACAAACATTACAGAAGCAGCAAAAAGATGCAACATTCTTGCTTAATACTGAGACATACAATGCAGTATCAGGTTGCTGCACGATGAACGTAACAGTGATGATGATGCATTTCATATAGTTGTCTTTATGGCATAGAAATATTTCAGACAGACTAAAAACTGTTGAAAATAACTATATCATCTGTTTCTGAAACACCTCATTTTGTATATTTTGCAGATGCATTAAGGAATGCGTCTAATTACTTCTACAAGCTTTTTAAATCTTCAATTTACTGCAAAGAAAATAGCTCCGTTTCACACCTCTGCTAGTGGTAGCTCATAAATAAGTTTGGCCCTCCTTTCCGTGATGAAGTTCATTTCCTTGAATTCACCTCTTCTATCTTGAGCCAGCTCCATTATAGAACCAATATAATCCTTCGGTGTAAGCATTTCAATCTGTAAAGGGGAAAAAAAGGAAGACACCAAAAACAACAATCAGACCTGTGCAGGATACTACTCCCAAAGTTCAGTAATACAGATACAACCTTCACATATGGTTCTTCTGTAGACCTCCGCTTACCGGGCTCCGGAAGCAAGGATGGATTTGAACATTCAACCTATAGGACATCCGTAAGCAATCATGTTTTTCACATGCAAGTCGCGACATTTTTCGCGCAAAATTCACGCGCTACGTGGGCCGGTGGGATTCGAACCCGTGACCTCTCTCGCGCGTACCCCTCCCTACCACTGCACCACACTATCACCTGTGACTATATCTCACTTCGGCTCCCCACGTATTATAACAAACCGAGAGTAAATTGATTGTTTGATGCACTAAATGAATTCAAATGAAAAAGTTGTCAACTTCAAAGTTGAGTAACTTTTCGAGATCTACAACTTTCATGTAGAGTGTTTCTCCATCCGAGGCTTTTATCAAAAAGTCAAATTTCAAATTTCAAACTTTGACCGTAATTTACATCAACAAGATGATTTCAAATGAAAAAAATTTCAACTACAAAGTTTCATAACTTTTCGAGATCTACAACTTTCATGTATATAGTTTTTTCATTTAAAGTCATTTGAAAAATTGAATTTTTAAAATTGGCACCGATTTCTACAGGCGGTTCACTTAAGAAACCGCCTGTAGAAATCGATTTCTACAGGCGGTGGCGGTTTTGTAGAAATGCCCCATTTCTACCGGCGGTTTTGTTAAGAAAACCGCCTGTAGAAATTAATTTCTACAGGCGGTTCTAAATCTGTCTCTGCCGTTTTATTTCTAGTGACGTCCGTTACTCAAAACCGTCTGTAAAAATAAAAACGTGTCACCTGCGTAGAGCTTTTCTGTACTAGTGTTAACTGTCACATCATGTGCTCCTTGATTAACTGTCACACCACTGTCAAATCAGTATTGTTTGATCTAGACAAGAAATCGGCATTTTCTTGTCTACTGCAGTCTGTTGCAAACCATCGAAGAGTTTCATGCGGTCATGCCAAAAGAAAGTAATAAGGTCGCGGTAGCCTGGACTGGAATCAACCAGACTGTTGGCCCAAAATTCAATACCAACTGTGTTTTTCTTCTGGCTCAATAAACCCACCCCAGGTGTGTTTGCAGAGAGACGTTTGCACTTGTACAAATATGAGTTAATATGTGAGGTATCTCAAGTCAATGCTAGCTCACACCATTTGTTTCTCTATAAAATGTTTGTAGCAAGGTCAGTCTACTGTCCATCGCTAGGATCCAAGAGTGACAATGCAACAAGATTCTTATGAAGATTTTCCGCGGCATCCGAGGAGACTTTAGGCAGAAAGACTGATCTGATCTATTCCCGGCCTCACTTATCTGGGATTGATTTGGGTTCACCATTTCGTGTGAACGCGCAAATGTGATCGCATATATGGCGTGTGATCAGATCGCGTGCTGTTGGCTGTTGCAACTCGTTCACAAACGCACAGAGGAGGCGTGGAAGGACCTTTTGTGCTATTTTGTATACATATACAAATGCACAATTGTGTAATGAATACGAGGATGGCGGCAGCGATGGGGAAGAAATGCACTGGATCTGAGAGGCTGTGGCCGCGCATGCTTTCAAGGGGTATCTGAGCGTGGAGTGGACATCTGCGAGCGCGTGTAGAGAAGGGGCGTGCGCAGGAGCGGGATGGAGGTGGCGGCGCTGGGGAAGACGCACGGGATCTGAGCTGCTCGGTGGAAACGACGGAGCTTTTTCTCAACGCGGACGCAGCTAGTTTCTTTAGCATCGATCCGCGCGTAGACGTGGTGTCTTATTTAGACTCGGTTTCTTGTTTCCAGCCTCTCTTTCTTCAATAAATATGGTGCCATATTAACAAATTTTAATAAATAGAGAAGTATTAAATGAACATAGAAACTACAGTAGAGTCTGCATTGTGAGTGCCCTCAGTAGTCTCATTGACCCGGATAATGTTTGTGATGAGATCTTCTTTGTCTCTCTTCGCTTGAGCTTATCAGCCAACATCAGTCAGCCATTCAACAGTGTTTTTCTCTCACAATAATTCAGCCAGCCAGCCAGTGTTTTTCTTATACCTGCTATACATGTTTGCTTGTTTGCAATCTTTTTTCACTACCGCTGGTGGCACGTCCAGATCTTTGTGCTGGTGGCACGTGCACGCTTATTAGTAGTGTAGGTTTCATTTTTTACCAGATTATTTTCGTAGATGTCTTGGTGTGTAATAATGATATAATGTATCGTAGTCAAACCCTTCAGAACAAAGTATAGACTAATAGACACATCATTATATACTCACTCACGCATATACTATCCCGACGAATATTTTCGAAACATTTTTCTGATCTCAAGACTGATGAAGCCGTAACGGGTGTCTCCAAGGAATCTAACCAACCAAATTATCTTCTTCATTTTAAATTCTTATATTATATAAAACGAATCCGGTGCATTTCCAAAACTTTGCCAGCTATCCTCCTATATAGTCCACCTATGTGACAAATGGATTCGCATCTTTCAAGTGAATTTTCACCTATTTGCCACGTGCCAACTAAATTAAGCTCACATTTGTACTTCGGACATGGCTGCTTTTCTTATGGGCCACATCACAGCCCAGATCATATCAAAGAGTACATAAGCGGACGATTACAATACTTCGAAGCAAACACGCGTGGAACAACACCGGACGGTTTTGAGGAACATTTGATTTTATTGCCTCCCCCTCTTTCTCATTTGCAGCAACTTTATTCGGATGTTTATCTAGACTTTTTTTTGTTTACAAAAGATGCTTATCTTGATTTAGCTGCGTAGTTCTATATTCAGCAAGAGACTGAATGATGAATGTATTAGTGGAGTAGAAATTTGCATAAATTGAGGGAGTTCTGTAACAACAAATTTAGGTTGCTTCAATTTAAATTGGTTTACATAGTTGCATTCCTTTTTGAGTGTAGCCATTCTAGAAACGCTCTAATTACATGGTGTACCCAAAGGTAAATCCTGATCCCTTGAGTGCCTCCTCGGCGATGCCATCCAGCCTCGCTGCCATCTCTGGTGTCATGTGGTTCCTTCAGTCTCCCATGATCCCCTTCCTATAGAAATGCTTGTTCTCCATGGTGGATGTCACCATCAATCCATCCACAACGCTATAAGCTCCGGTCTTGCTCACCGTCAGGCTCCGCTGCTTGTCCAGGCTGCACAACTCAAGGATGGAGCGCACCACGCCGGCGTCGTCCTCCGCTGTTGAGAACGGGCACCCCATGAATTCCGCCATCTTCTTCAGGTTGCCCACTGGGTCCTGTAGCATCTCCTCGTATTTGAGGAACAACACGCTCCCTGGCCTCCTCTTGCTCGCCTGCCAGTACTTGCGGACGTGATCCCACTGCGGGCCAAACTCGCAGTGGCCTTGGCAGTACAGCTCGAACGCCTCATCAAAAGTGGCTCCTGCTGCTCCTTCGTGATCTTCTGTGACCGACCTTCGGAGACTTGCATCGAAATGCCATGTGGAGACCAGCGTGTCCTTGGGGTCCCTGGCGACGTATACGATCCAGCACCCGGAGCTGTTGTCGCCGCCGTCCGCGGTGGCACGTCTCGGGAGCAGGGAGTAGGGAAAGTGCGTGCTAAGGAGACGCGGCGCCATCGTGTTGCCGTCGTCTTTTTCTAAGAACCCTAGGGTGTCGAGAAACCTGACGTAGTCGTGGGAGGTGTTGGAGAGGAGCGGGTGGCTGGCGTCGAGCGGCGAGTGCACGGACCTGCGGACCGTGGCGAAGGCGAGGGCCTTGATCCAAGTGGTGCCGCTCTTGGGGAAGCTCGCCAAGAGGATGTCCGCGGGGGCGCGGTGCTCCTCGAAGGAGGCATGGGCTCTCGGGAAGTTCAGCAGGAAACCATCGGGGATCCAGAACCCGCGGTAGAGACGGAGGGAAGGAAAGATCGAGCACGACGGCCCTCTGGGAAGAGACGCCACGATCTCGGCGAAGTTCGCTGGGAAGTCGTCGTCGTGGGTCACGTGGGACTCATCAGCCTGCTTGCCCTCCATTATTGCTTCGTCTATGGTTCTATGCCTCCATGCAATGGAAGCCATCACCATATATAGAAAGGGAGTGGCTCTGCAATGCAAGCCTGAAAATAGCCAACACGAATGCTCTGCTGCACGCGTGTTGATTGGCTCAACAGAAGAGTGAGCAGTAGAAGAAAGGGAATAGCTGAAAACAACGGATGAACTAAACGATCAGTCGTAGTCACGTGGCTCATGTGCAGTGGATGAACAGTCGCATAGGCCCTCACTGTTTTGAACAAAATAAAGTAACAAAAGAATCCGTTTGGTACAACACTACGGAGTACAACTCTATTTTATTGGTGCAGTAGTTTTTTATTTTAACTTCAACAGTTCAACTATATATTAAACTATCACTGATTTAATTTAAAATTATCCACCTCCTCAGCCATCATAAACAAAAATATCTCTCCAATCTAAACTAAATATTAAATTAATCTATCACAAAAATAATTCAATATAATTTTTAATAATAATAGTCATTAGATCTATTCTATTTTGTAAATAATTATCCACCAATATTGTTGCGTAAATCAACATAAGATAATCCATGAATCTATACTTAAACTAGGACACTCTTTTTAGGCGTGTGTGTTGCTACAGATAGCGAATCAGCGAAGCTCATCTTTGTGCTCTTCTATGACACAATCGATTTTTGTTGATGCTTACCATTTTTACTCACGGTTCTCAAGTCTATTGCTAGTAGAAATCATATATTTCTACTTGCGGTAGACATAAAAAAACAACTAGTGAAAATGTTTTCTTACTAGCGTTTTATTAACCTAGTGCTACACAAACAATATGAAATTATTTTTTATTTTTTAAATGATCACGGATAGAGAAATAGTTAGAACAAAAATTGTAGTGTTCAAAGAGTTCTACAACTTTGTAGTTGACTAATTTTTCATTTAAAATCATTTAGAACTCAGAAATTATGTTTTAAGATTAGTGGTTTTAAATTTTTTTAATTTCTCAAATGATCTCGGATGAAAAAAATAATCAAAAAAAGTTTTAGATCTCGATGGGATTTAAAAATTTGTTGTTGAAACTTTAAATTTGAATCTGTTTAGGTGTTCAAATCTTCATTTTAAAATATGGTAGAGTCAATACTAAGGGAATATTTGTGCTACTAAGTCACATGTGACTTTGGGTGTAGTGGTAAGGGGAGTAACACATAAGGTCTTGTAGGGTCGAGATGGCGGACTAGAGGGGGTGAATAGTCCTTTATAACAACTAATCGCAGCGGAATAAAACCTAATCGGTTCTATCGACAATTCACCCCTCTAACTAAGACTCTAAACACCTTGCCAAAGATCCTAGCGAGAAGCAAAGGTGCAAGTCTAGCTTGAGCTTCCCTAAACCGTTCTAGCGCAAGATCACACAAACCTAAACGCTAGTACTTTAAGCACCGGGGAAACTCCTATTAACTAGCAAGCAAAAACACACTAAGCACCTAAGCTCACTACTTGCTCAATGACAAGGATACACAATCCAAATCAAAGAGCGCAACTCACTTTAGCTACACAAACTAAGTGAGAACTACTTCTAAGCTACACAAGCTAAGAAGGTGAGTGGCAAGCTACACAAGCTAACCGGTCTCACAAGAGCAACTACAACTACACAAATAAAGTAATGCACAATATAAATAACTTGTGTAGAAGGGAGCAAACCACCGCGAAGGATGGGAAGATGTTGACGCGGTGATTTATTTCCCGGAGGTTCACTTGTCGCCACAAGCTACGTCCTCCGTTGAGACAAGCTCCAAGGTTGCCGCCGGTCCTCTTGCTAGTGGTGACTCGCAAGTCACACTCTCCCACATGGAGTGCTTACCACAAGCTCTAGCACTTGACTCGGCCGGACCACTTGTCGCTCTTCACGTCTCGCTCTACTAACGATGCTCTTTGCGATCTCCCGCGGGGTGAGCTCCAACCCCTCACAAAGCTTCTCCGGAGCTAAGCACAATCTTCTTGCTTGCTTCACGGAACCACAAGCCACCAAGCCGTCTAGGAGGTGGCAACCTCCAAGAGTAACAAGCACCACCGGCTTGCAACACGATCACCTAGTGCTACTCGATGCAATCTCACAATGCAACGCACTAGAATCACTCACTATCAATCAATCGAATGTGCACTAAGCAAGTGAGTGAGTGGGAGGGCTTCCAAGCACACCTACACAAGCCACACAGGCCCAAGGGTGCTCAGCTGATCGGCCAAGGCCGCCAAGTGCTTGGATTTATAGCACTCAAGCGAATAGAGCCGTTGCCCTCTCAAACCGGCCGTCGAACTGAGCGTCGAACGCTCAGCCGCGCCACCGTCGGACCAATGTCCACGGTCCGACGCTCCCGATAGCCGCCACGTGTCACTATCCGTTTGAAGTCGAACGTTGGATCACAACGGCTAACTTCCCGCGCTTCAGCTCACCGTCGGACGGAACACCGTCGGACCAACGAACTCCACGGTCCGACGCTTCCAGAGAGCTCCCCGAGGGCTGAAAACCGTCGGACGGTCGTCCGACGCTCGCCGTCGGACTAAACCCAAGAGTCCGACGCTCTCAGAACTCGCCACGTGTCAGCTCTCGCACGATCTGCACCATCGGACGCTCGGACAAAAGTCCGACGCCCACAAACTTCAGCGTCTGACGCTCACAGGCCAAACACCATCGGACACACGAGGATGGTCCGACGCTGTCACTGCAGACAGCGTCCGACGCTCGCACCACAGCACAGAAGACAAGGGCAGGCCGTCGGACCGAACCCATGGTCCGACGCCCCCTGGCCTTAGCGTCCGACGCTCTTGCAACTTCTCCGAAAACCTCCGAATCCTGCCTCGCAAGCTCGGCAGGAGGAAGAGAGAGAACCACACCCTCTCTACCTCACAACACCACCTCCAAACACTTTCACCTTTGCAAAAGTGCTAACACCAACAAGTGTACACTTCATGTGCATGTGTGTTAGCTTTTCACAAACATTTTTCAAAGGATTTTTCACTCTTTTCACCACGCCACTCGATCCTAGCAACGTATGCAAGTTAGATCACTCAAGTGGCATTAGATGACCGATATGCAAACAAGTTTGCCCTTCTTGATAGTACGGCCATCTATCCTAAATCCGGTCAAGCACTTCTCTACTCAACCTTAGACCGGTGAAATGGAAATGCCCTAGGTTATACCTTTGCCTTGCGCTTTCCATTTCGATCACCGTCTTCATCACCGTCTCCGACACCATCGATGCCGGTGCAACACATGCACCAACACCTCATGAATGATATGATCCACTTCATATCATCACGTGGCTTTTGGTTCATCGATCCTTGACTTGCTTGCTCTTCACCGTTGCGTTGGTCCATCGGCGCCAAGCCATCACCCGACTTGCCCTTCACACTTGCAACCGGTCCATCGACGCGAAGCCTTGTCTTGATCTTCTTCACCTAGCCACATGACTCCATGTCATGTCTCATGCGTTTAGCTCCTTCATACCATATGTGTGAGCTAAGCATCATCTCCAAGGCATTTTCACCTTCATGGCATAGATGCTCACACACATGTACCTGTGGACTAATCACCTGTGTAATCAACACTTAAACACATATTAGTCCACTTAAGTTGTCACTCAATTACCAAAACCAAATAAGGACCTTTCAGGTCTAAGGTAGTAATTTCCGGTGAAAATGAAAAATGCTAAAAACCATGTGTGGCTGCCTAGTCGGAGCCTCCTCATATTGTTTTTTTCTAGTTTTAGCCCATTTTGTAATTTCTAAAAAAATATTTCCTCTGGGGGAATATTGAAGTACGTCGGGCCCAACGTTCCCAATCCTACTTCTTGATGACGGTTTTCATGATGTTGTAGAATGTCTGCAGAAAAACGTTGTGATGATGTCCGACTGCCTAATGCGAAGCGTTCCAGATGACGCTCTGGATGAATTCCTTGAACTCTTACTCCTCCTTGTCGGTGTGGCCAGGCATGACCCACTTCGGATAGAGGTTCTTCTTGAACACATGGCCATCATGATTTTTAGCAAACGACAGCAGATGGGCATCAGTGAACTCTTCAATGATCTGCTCCATAACCACAGCATCCTCGGGATCGATCTCTTCACGCTTGACTCTGATGACGCCGTCGTCCTTGGGAGCCACGGTCTCTGGAGCCTTTCCCTTAGTCATGAGTGAAACTGTCCCACCGGGCGTGCCAAAAAGTGTGTTGGCACAAAATGTGGTTCCTTGCGTTTCAACACACCAGCGAAGCCGGATGTGATCTCATGAGCGTCGGAGCTTCCAAGATCCAGCTAACTTCAAACCCGATCAGAGAGTGCCGATAACCCTCAGGCGTGGCAATCAATTTGACCTGCAATTGACAAGGAAAGGATAATAATCAGTAATCACAGGGCGAAACTAACCGGTGTGTCCAGATAGTTCCAACTATGTGGCTCTGAGAGCCGATTTAATCGGAAATCGACTAAAGAGTTGATTCCGGCATGTATGCATGTTTTGCCACAGAAATAGTTACTGAACTGATATATAATCGATTGATATGTGTAATCAAATAGAACAATCTACATTAAACAAGTCTATGCAGATAGTTATAATAGATTAAAACATAATTGATTGTTGTAAACAGATCAGATCATTCAATTCAGACTGTTTGAATGTCAAACAGGCGTAATCGGCTATTTAGCCGATTTGACAGAGCACAATCGGTTAACTGGTTTTCCTTGTGAAAGCACAACTGCATCGGCTAATTAGCCGATTCAGGGTCCGTGAAGCTGAAGGCTTGGCGATGATTAGTTTCAGGTATAAACCTGATGCTGATACGAAGCTAGTCTAAAAGGCCTGCGGCTTTACACCAGCTTAGATTTATTCCCAAAAATAATCACAAAGCAAATCTAAAAGGAATACAGAGCTGGTCTAGAAGGCCGACGGCTCTGCATTCATTCAGATCGGCTCTTGTCAAGCATCCACAGCACGTACGAGCAAGACTACGATAGTACTGGCCGAATCAAGCGATATCATAATAAAGCTTAAACATGAACGAAACATAATGAACATTTTCTCATGTAGATTTATGGCCAATACTATGCAATCTTGATCGGGCAGAGAGATATTGTATTGATAAATAAACAATAAATGACAAATAACATCTTGATAACTTAATGAATCTAACTAAGATGCCAAATTAGTTAGAGCCGATAACTAATCCATGCCCATAATCTAGCTTAACCTAAGCCCTCGTCCACCGGATGACGCTAAACATAGATTAAACAAGAAAACAAACATGAATCGATAACTAACTCTTATTTGATCTAAGCCTACGTCCACCGGATGACGCTATACTCATATAAAACAAGAATCAACCCCGATCTACGATGCTCCCATGTCCACCGGATGACATTAAAGAGACAAAGCTTAGCGAGACATGACAGTACTTACAAGCAAGCCTGCGTCTACCGGATGACACTCAGCCTGATTGAAGAACTCGCCGAGATCTACGTTACTTCTACTCCTAAGGTTTGGTTAGGGCCGAAATATGTGTTGTATTGATGTGTGTATATTACAATGGCCGGGGGTTTATATTTATACCCTGGGCTCGATAAGATAGAGTCCTACTAGAATTAAAACTCGAAATAGATATGGAAACTAACAAACTTTCCTAATCTAAAGGTATCTTGGAGTCCAATCTCTCCCATTAACGGACTCCGAACGTGATCGTTTCCTGGCGCCGGAGATTCATGCTGACGTCATCAATCGGCTATTTCTTTCAACCGCACCGTCCATGCTTCGGCCCAACAATCGATTCCAGGACCCGATCGACTATCTGTCTGGGCCTCTGTCCCGAAATCGGCTATCTGCGCTTAGCATCGACTATCTGCACCAGTCCAGATTTTGGTGTAAACACATGCCCCCAATTTTGGAATAAACTGGTTTTATTCTAAAATTAGCACCGAGTTTTGATTGAGTCCACCTGCTAGCCAAAATCGTAGCCTCCCGCTCATCACTTCAAAGCTCCGCAAACCGAAACCCTAGCCGTATGGCCGCGCGACACTTGGCCTTCTCCATCATAGCCACTTGGCCTCCATGGTCCCGGGCGGGGCTGCTGGCAGTGAGGATGGCGGACAGGTCCAGGTTGTCGCCGAAGTCAACGGAGGAGAAGCGCGTGCTCGGGCCGAAGTCGAGGTCGCTGACGCCACCGCAGGAGTCGTGCCTCGCCGACCGGGAGGACGTCTCGGAGGAGTAGTCCTTTCCCGACTGCTGAACGTTCTTGGTGGCCGAGGACGGCGAGGACGGGAGCGAGCACTCGTGGAACGCCGGCCGCGTGGTGAGCTCCGGCAGGGTGGAGCGCCCGTCGGTGGAGCGCCTGGCGACGTCCGACATCACCGGTGGCAGGTGACATTGTCATGGTTGTTTTACTCTATTTCCAATAACATTTTCCCCCGGCAACCAAACAAATCGAACAAACAGTATCGCACTCAATCCCCCCGCCATCTGTTTTCAATAACCTTTCCATTACCTTTGACTAAACCAAACAGCTTCTTAGTGGGAATCCGCAAGCCACTTCAAAATTTGTCTAGCGCACGGTCTGTGCTCCATTTTGGCCCGGCCCATCACAGCACAGAGGCCCGGCTCCATTTTGTCTCTATGCCTCGTACTCCATTTTGGCCCGGTCCATCACAGTACAGAGGCCCGACCCATTCGTCCACGAAACCCTAGCACCTCCTATATAAATTCTCTCTCGTTCCTCTTCTCTTCTTTCTCGAGCCTAACCCTCACGCGTGCCGCCACAGCCGACGCCGCTGCAACCGCCCCGCACCTCGCTTGCTTTCCCGTCGCCAAGATGGTACGTCGATTCACCTCGTCCCCCATTTCATCCTGTGACAAAGGTTTCTATCTCCTGTTGTTTTCTCGTACGGTGGATGCCGTAGTTCTGCTGGCCGCTTGTTATGTTGTTTGGCGCGAGATCTAGTGTTAGACTTCGTTGTCCAGCTCCAGTTCGATATTTAGTTGTCTAGGCTCCATGTTTAGTTTTCCGGATAGGAGCATGTCATGCAATCGTAGTTGTGTTTTCATAGTTGAAGGTCGTACCACTTGTAATCTGGAATAGCTTGTGCTTAAAGAGCAATTCAGTGCTATCCTGTCGGTTGGGTAATGCTAATGCTCACGCGGGTGGTTGGATTGTGCAATTTAGAGCGGCACACTACCTTTTGTGCAGTGTAGGTTGGGAGAAGTTGCTATCTCAGTCAGGTTCACCAAGGTGAGGTGCGAACTGTAGTAATCTAAAGCCACCCAGCTGCAACAGGCAGGGTATTTTTTTCTATTGCTGCTATTGGAGAGTTAATTGCTACTAACTCAATGTTTTTAGTGGTCTATACATATCAAATTATATTTCTCTTGTTGATTGTAAGCCTACCTGAGTGTGTGCAATCTTTTATATTGTTACTAACATTAGTCTTGAAGTTACAGTTTTACACTTAGTTATACTATATTGATCGAATTTGTGAGCAGCTGTGTAATTGATTTTGTTTTTATAATGCCTATGCAGACGAAGCGCACCAAGAAGGCCGGAATTGTTGGCAAATATGGTACACGCTAAAAAATTTTGTCATTTCTCGAATTGTGAGTCTGTCTGATTTATGATGTTAACCTTGCAAATTATAATGTTATAGGAACCAGGTATGGTGCTAGCTTGCGTAAGCAAATCAAGAAGATGGAGGTATCTCAGCATTCCAAGTACTTCTGTGAGTTCTGTGGGAAGGTAGATCTTCTGTTAGTTACCCTGCTTCTGCATCTGAGTTTGCTATTTTAACACTGCAAGTTGTTTTTATGTACTTCTTATCACAACTACTAGACTGTTGTTTACTGTAGGATGCAGACTGATTTTGAGCACATGAAAGCAATTGGTTTTAGATATATTTGTTTATTCTTATATTTGAAAGGTTTATAAGATGTCTAGGCATGTTGTGCAATTTGTTTCTAAGATGTGTCCCACTTTTGCTGTGTTATCTTCAGTTTGCTGTGAAGAGGAAAGCTGTTGGAATTTGGGGATGCAAGGACTGTGGGAAGGTCAAGGCTGGCGGTGCTTACACCATGAAGTAATTCTTTGCTGACTCTCATCTTGTGTTCCAAAACCATGATTTGTTTAGCATGGCTAAATTCTGTTATGTGTATTTGCAGCACTGCTAGTGCAGTCACTGTCAGGAGCACGATCCGTCGGTTGAGGGAGCAGACTGAGGCATGATTGAGCTCATTTTATCGGGGTTCACTAGTTCTTGTCAGGCATGTGGGGGTCCTCTAGTGGAATCATGAGACTAGCTGTTTGGCCGAGATAATGCTCCAGCATTTTTGTTTTATGCTTTAGGATCTCTAAAAATTGGGTGACAAGACTTGTACTTGGTTACCATTATGAAATCCTTTGCCTGTCTTAATGACGTCAAATTTGGTTGTGATTTCTACTCTTTTGGCTGCGTCATTGGTTTGCTATTCTTATCTTGTTGACATTGTACCGATAATGCTGTGTCTTCTCATAATAGAAGAGTTCTTTACTGGTCTCGTGGTTGAGTCTTGTTTAGATAACACAAGGTTATGTACGCCTCTTTGTTCTAGGCAGCTTCACAATGCGGATTGCACTGGTGCATGTGCAAGTGCAAGTATGCTTATCTGCACTCAACTGTCGGATGTTCTTCTGTTAGGCGTTCTACTGCTGGCTGTGAATATGTTAAGGCAAGCGCACCACTTACACTGCGTACTGTGTGAATTATAGTTGCTGAACTTCAAAAGTTCAGTAGTAGTTTGGAAACTACGCCTTTGCAAACTCCTTTTTCAGATTTACTCGTGAGGATTCCATCTTTGATTGTAGAACAATTTGATGTGATTTTGGTTGGGCAATAGGTCGGGTTTGCCAATGGAATGGTGTAGTTTGAACTATTGACGTATTTC
Source organism: Eremochloa ophiuroides (assembly GCA_038502445.1). NCBI lineage: Eukaryota > Viridiplantae > Streptophyta > Magnoliopsida > Poales > Poaceae > Eremochloa > Eremochloa ophiuroides. The sequence goes on from JAHLJS010000005.1 coordinate 8,324,918, forward strand.
TTGCCTGCTGAGTGCTGTTAAATTTGTCTTCACTAACGAATTTCTGCACAGACGAGACGATCCACACCTTTTATTTTTTTATTTTTGGTAGAACCTCCTATCGGCCGTCCGGACCATACGTCCGTCCGGACGTCTAACCTGTGCCTATACGGGTGCACCAGGCCAACCAGCTCGCCACCCACGTAAGCACATGTATGTGCAGTATGTTACATAATTTTAAATTTTAAAAAAGCTATAACTCCTAAACCAAGCATCATAATTAAAATCCGATTGCACCATCGTATTCCTTATAATTAATTCTTCGAAACAAGACCCCACATGTATATATTTTGATAAAAAAATTTCAACATATACAATATCCGATATACTTTGCAATATTCATACGAAATACTTGTAACATACTTCTAAAAACTACTGAAACACTGGATACATATTTTTACAACATGCATGTTTCAGCCCCCTATGAAACAAAGATGGAGGTAAGAAAGATGAGCACGTGGGCTAGGAGGCGATGATGGTTGCTGGGAAGATGCGAGGACGCGCTGGCTAGAGCGAAGAATGCTCGCCGCTGGTGACGGACCTCCCAATCCAACCGATAGGCATGAAACATGCGTCTAAAACACTCTGCAACATCAAATCTAATTTTGAAATATTCAGATACAACACTTGCAACATGTACATGAAACTACTGAAACACTCGAAACAAGTTTATGAAACATGTGAAAAAACACATGAAAAACATTTGAAAATTATTTTATAAACATACGCAACATTCAGATACAACAATTGCAACAATACATGTGAAATATATGAAACATCCGGATAAACAATTGTAAACATTCATTTTAAAAAATAAGATGAAACATTACAAACATACCATTAAAACGTACGTCCAAAAAAGATGAAACATTTTAAATAACACTTACAATATGCACCTAAAACCATTATAACATCTTAAGTAACGCTTGCAGTATGTATCTGAATCAATCGTAACAGATGTAACATCACCGATCTACTTTTATGACTTACAAAGAAATTTAAAAAATATATAAATACTTTAAAATAAAATAAAAAGAAAAAATAAAAAATAAAAATAAAAAATGAAAAAGAAAAACGAAAAAAAACGAGCAGCGCGCTGGGACGACCGGGCGAGCCGCATGCAGGTGCGTCAGTGTGGGGGTGGGTGGGTGGGCGCGACCGCGCGAGGCCGTCCAGCGCAGTCCGGACGTCTGGTCCAAATCATTACCGTTTTTTTTCCCTTATACATAAACCTCTGGTTTTTTCCCTCTTAATTAAGAGGCAGAGCTCCAACCGTTCATTAAAAAAAAAAAGACTGTCCAGCCCGCTTTGGTCTGGTCGGTGGTGAAAGGAGTAATAATGCTAATTTGATGGCCCTTAATGGGGGTCGGATACATATAATACACGACACAAGGTCAGGATGGAATGTGCAAAGCGCCACTGCCATGGAGATGGAGGTCAGGTCAAAACCTAACCTCTTGCTCGAAGTGCGCAAGCCAACGAGAAAAAAATACTGTTCTGTGACTGAAAATAAGCTAAACCTAGTTCGATTGTGTCATTTCTCACAAGCTAACAATTAGAAAAAAAAAAAAAGAACACAAACTTCTGCCCATAGCAGCAAACCGTTTGTGGTACTATCAAAGATCATCATAATCTCACATGTAAACTGAGATTAACCAAAATACCTTGACAAAACTATTTGATCATATAGCACCCCTACCTCAAAGAAAGTCCCAAAAGCAATCACAAAGGCAATCCTTTTGTCCATTTTTTCTCTGGGTGAGTGCAGGGAACAGAGACTGTAGGTGCGTCAATTCAGATATAAAGTTTTCTTTATTTCAGACCCATAAATTCCCTCCAGTTCACAAGTTTCATATACATATAAAAAGGAATTACATGTGGTGCACAGGTGTAGAAATCTTGTAACCTGAGTAGGAGCCATCTAGCACAAAGTTTATCATAAACCCACATGTAAACAGAGACTAGCCAAAAATACCGTGACAAGAGGAGGCTCAGCCAAATTCACAACGATTTAGAAGGGTCAATTCCAAGAGGAGGCCAGTTCAGTAAATTCACAAATTCAAGCTTCAGAGGCAACCCAAAATTGTGTGGAAATACTATCGATCGGCCTTGTGGTTCGGCTGAAGCATCTCTGGTCTCTACACCCACCACAGAACGAAGAGACAGAAGGATTCGCCTTTGCGATTGCATTTTGTGCTTTCTTTGGTGTAGGGGTGTTGTATGATCAAATAGTCTTGTCGAAGTATCTTTGTTGAGTTTACATATGGGTTTATTTTTGTCATACTTAGCTCTACTCAGCTGTAGCAAAATCTGTAATAGACAAGCATTTGCTTAATTTGTATTATAGTTGTATGCTAAAAAAATTGTATTATACAGTTGTAAACAATATGTAGCTCTTTTTCGTGTTTACCAAAAAGGACATGAAGAAAAATGCACACCTATATGTAAGCCCAATTGGACCGAAGAAGCATGTTTTTTATTAAAAATATATATAAACAGTTCGGATTGATTTCATTGTTTACTTATGGTGATGAGCAATAACACGAAAACACCAAGCATTTTTTTTTTAGTTAAATCATGGTACATCTTCAAAGAAAAGGAGGAAGAAGATTCAGGTACAGGAGTAAAAAGATACTTTAAGTTCATAACAGTTGCAGTCCCTTAGGGCATGAGAGTTAAGTTAGCCGATGGTTGACAACTGTGGTGTACGGTGTACCCATGAATTTCAGTTCAACAGTGCAAGCGACGAGTACAGAAACAACAATTCCAAACTGGCTGCAGAGACCTGATCATAATATATACGTAAGTCATATCAATCCGTACAAAGATGGCGATCGCAAAGCGACCGCTTGCAGATCCCTTGGTAATTGCAGTGAAGCAGAGGGGCGGAGGCACCGGCAATCCGTATAAATTCAACCTGGAGAGACAACGGTCAAAAAAAGATATTATCAGCAGCTGTGCCTTCAGGTTCTCTGCCAAAAAAATAGGCGTACAAGAACTAAAAGGTCTACAATGTTCCTCTCGTAGAAAAAAGGGTCTATAATTTCTGGGAAATCAACCGTACCTGTTCTTATTTCAATGTACAGCCATAGCTTTGTTGACAGGCGATGCAGAATGCAAGTTGCGTTTGCTAGTCCAATGCGAAGTGTTCATGCTCTGATGACTTTTTTTTGGTGCCATGCTCGTACTCTTCAGTCTTCATGAGAAAAAAAAAAAAGAAAGCAGCCATAGAGTATGCCACCCATGTTTAGCAATAAAGCAGGAGGCAAAAGCAGCATCAGTCATCGGAAGCAGGAAGTAGCCAGACATGGGTTTCTCCAACCTTGCTCTCGGCACGCTACTGCTGCTGCTGCTGCTCTCCTTGTACTCTGTCTCCTCTCATGCCAATCCGTGCCCTGACCAGGACAAGAGATCCCTCCTTCGGTTCATCGCTGAGCTCTCAGTCGACAGCGGCCTTGCTATGTCGTCATGGCGGAACGACACGGCAAACTGCTGCTTGTGGGAAGGCATCACTTGCAACGGAGATGGGGTGGTCACAGAGGTCTCCCTGCCTGGCAGGGGACTCCAAGGGCGCATCTCACCAGCCCTTGGCGAACTCACCGGGTCGCTGCACATCAACCTTTCATGGAATGCGTTGTCTGGTGGACTTCCACTAGAGCAGCTCATGTCCTCCACGAGTAGCATAGTCGTCATTGACGTCAGTTTCAACCAACTCGAGGGAGAGCTAGGTGAGCTGTCGTCTTCAGTTTCAGTCACCCATGGCCGGCCACTGCAGGTACTGAACATCTCGAGCAACCAGTTTACTGGAGAGTTCCCATCAAGAACATGGAAGCTGTTGAAGGATCTGGTCACGCTCAACGTGAGCAACAACAGCTTTAACGGGCAGGTACCATCTTCTTTCTGCCTTGTTTCGGCATCCATCACCATTCTTGACATTCAGTACAATCAGTTCAGTGGAAACATTCCTCTTGCGCTTGGTAATTGCTCCAATCTCAAGATTCTTAAGGCTGGTCACAATAACTTAGGTGGGACTGTCCCTGATGAACTGTTCAATGCTACCTCGTTGGAGCACCTGTCATTTCGTGATGCCGGTTTGCAAGGAACACTTCATGGTTCACCTATTGGCAAACTCAGTGATCTAATTACTCTAGATCTTGGAGAGAACAATTTCACAGGCAAGATTCCAGATTCCATAGGTCTGCTCAAGACGTTGGAAGAGCTCCATTTGGACTACAACATGATGTCTGGGGAGCTACCATCAACTCTGTGCAACTGTTCAAATCTCATAACAATTAGCCTCAAGAACAACTATTTCAGTGGAGAACTTACAAAGGTCAACTTCTCCACACTTGTCAACCTAAAAATGCTAGATCTTCTGTACAACAATTTTAGTGGCACAATTCCAGGAAGCATCTACTCTTGCAGCAATATGGTTGCACTCCGACTATCTTGCAACAACTTACATGGGCAGCTTTCGCCGAGAATAGGCAATTTGAAGTCCCTTATTTTCCTATCAATTGGCTCCAACAATTTCACAAACATAACAAATACACTTCATGTCCTCAAAGATTGTAAGAACCTTACCTTCCTATTTCTGGGGACCAGCTTCAAAGGTGAAGCCATGCCACAAGATGAAGCGATTGGTGGTTTTCAGAATCTTCAGGTTTTCTCAATGTCCAAGTGCTCATTGTCTGGAAAAATTCCTCATTGGATATCAAGGCTGAGAAATTTGAAGGTATTGTTATTGCAAGACAATCAGCTCAATGGACCAATACCTGCCTGGATCAAAAGCCTAGAGTCACTATTCTATCTAGACATATCAAATAACAGACTTACAGGGGAAATAACCAGTGCCCTATTGGAGCTGCCAATGCTTACGACAGGAAAGACTCCAACTCAATTGGATCCAAGGGTATTTGAGCTACCTGTTTCTTTAGGTCGATCGCTTCAGATCCGGGCAACAAGTGCGGTCCCAAAAGTGCTGAATCTTGGTGACAATAACTTCACTGGTGTGATTCCCCAAGAGATTGGTCAGCTGAAATCACTGACCACGCTCAACATTAGCTTCAACATGTTATCAGGAGAGATACCACAACAGCTCTGCAACCTGTCAAACCTGCAAGTGCTTGACTTGTCTAGCAACCATTTCACAGGCTCAATCCCGTCAGATCTCAACACCCTACACTTTCTGTCTGCATTCAATGTTTCTAACAACGACTTACAAGGGCCGATCCCAACCGGAGGCCAGTTCAGCACATTCCCAAATTCAAGCTTCCAAGGGAACCCAGAGCTGTGTGGCGTCATGGTCAATCAGCTATGTGGTTGGGCAGAAGCACCTCCTCACTTCTCCACTACCTCCAAAGAAGAAACAGACCGAAGGGTCGCCTTCGTGATTGCTTTTGGGGCTTTCTTTGTTGTAGGGGTACTTTATGAGCAATTAGTCTTGGCAAAGTATTTTGGCTAGTCTCACTTCATATGTGAATTTGACAATAGTTTTAGTAATACTTGCTTCTGTCAGGTTTTAGCAACACTTGTAACAACCGAGCTTTTGCAGCCTTTGCGCATGTCTGTGAACCCTGTTTAGTTCCTTCTCACGAACTCCTACGGTAGAAGGTATGCAGCTTGTGTGGACTTCTCAGTTCTCACTTATGGGCTGAAGCATGTTCCATTTGGGGCAAATGAAAAGGTTGCGTGAAACAGTTGAAATGTTTTTTTAATAAAGGACTCAGCTTCGATGGAAATTAAATTTAGACAGATTTCCACTTAGCTGTCATGTTTCCCGCTGAAGAATTGCAATGTGAAGTAATACATGGTAGAAGAGCAATAGAGGTGGTACACCGGCGATTTGTGGGCGCAGATGCGGGTTCCGGCAAACTTCGGGCTTGCAGCCGGCCGGGTTTCGAATTTCGATTCGAACGTCCCTGCACAGAGCAGACAGATCGAGGGTCGCCGGCCAAAGAAGTCTCCACCGAGCTGCGGAACGAGCATCACTGGCCAAAGAAGAAGGCCGGGCCATCACGGGGAGACTCCGTACGTGCTCCCCCGTTGGCATGCGGCGCGTCCCCGAGGTGCAGATCGAGCGCCGGCAGCGTAGGCGCAGCGGCTCTCGATTTGGCGTCAGAGAGGAACTCAGGCCCGCGGCGGAGCAGTTCTGTGGCCGACGACGGGGTCACGTCCGGCGCGGTAACTGTGGCCAGTGGCAGAGTGCCAGTCTTAGGCCCCAGCGGCCCAGCCATCCTCCGGTACGCCACAGTGATATGCCGCGGCGGCGACCCGACTGTCGCAACGGCTCCCGCCAGTTCCGCCGCCATAGGACGCCGCACGCACCGGCGGGAGTTCCCCGGAGTCATGGGCGGAAGGTCTAGCTACAGTGAGGCGCGCTTCCAAGGTACATCTTGCAGAAACCTTGTTTGGGGAAAAAAAACCCGGAGCTGCGTAACTGCGTCTTGTTGTTCGAAATTATGGAAACTGCCCTAGCGTCTGTTAGATTGTTCGACCTTGTTTCACAGGGATTGGTGTCGCTGGTTCTGCTTGCCTTCATCTTGTTCAATTGTTTACCTGAAATGTATCGTGATTTGATTGCGCAGTGTTACTGTACACCAACAAAACTGAGTGCTGGAATTATAGGTACACAGAAATCTGACGGGGGTGGTCGCTTATTTTATTACAAATTTAGACTGCTTCAATCCAGATCAGTTTTCATGGCTACGTGCCTTTTTTATTAGCATCAAATTAGTCGGTCCTGACTCCTGAGCCTTAAATCCCCTCCAGTTACATTTTTTAGACATGAAAATGAAGTTAAGTGTGGCTCATGACTGTAGAATACAATCTCACCAATCAATAGGTCCTAAACAAAATTAAAGATGAAGCAAGGCTTTTGACTGCGGCAGGAGCAAAACATCTTGCACATTTTTCCTTCAAAGTTCTTGATCTCATCGTGTGTACAGACTACAGTATAGTTTTTTTTGGTTGTGGCCAGGTTGGGCCTTCCCTTTTTTAATATAAATATAGGCAGCTCTCCTACCATTTCATTAGAAAAAAAAAAAAAAGAACACAAACTTCTGCCCATAGCAGCAAACCGTTAGTGGTACTATCAAAGATCATCATAATCTCACATGTAAACTGAGGCTAACCAAAATACCTTGACAAAACTATTTGATCATATAGCACCCCTACACCAAAGAAAGTCCCAAAAGCAACAAAGGCAATCCTTTTGTCCATTTTTTCTCTGGAGGGAACAGAGACTGTAGGTGCATCAACTGAGCCGCAGAGTTTACCAATTATAATTCCGCACAACTTTGGGTTCCCATCAAAGCTAGAACTTGGAAAAGTACTAAGCTGACCTCCACTCGAAATAGGCCCTTCCAGGTCATTATGAGAAACATTGAATTCAGAGAGGAAGTTCAGGTTGCTCAGTGCTGATGGGATTGCACCAGTTAAATGGTTGTTAGACAAGTCTAGCACTTGCAGGTTTGTAAGCTTGCTGAGCTGCTGTGGAATCTCTCCTGACAAGCCATTGAAGCTAAAATTGAGCTTCTCAAGCGATTTCAACTGAACAATCTCCTGTGGTATGACACCAGTTAAGTTATTGTGACCAAGATCCAGTGTTTTTTTGAAAGTACTGGCTATCCGGTATTGAAACGAATGCGCCAAATAAAGAGGAAGCTCAAACTCAGGTGCGCTTGAATCCATATGGGTTGTAGTCGTTTTTGTTCTTAGCATTGGCATCTTTGTCAAGGCTGCTGGTAACTCCCCTGTAAGGTTATTACGTGATAGGTCCAGGTGAAAAAGTGAATTTAAGTTTTTGATCCAGGTTGGTATTGACCCAGTGAGCTGATTCCTATTTAAAAATAACATCTCCAGGTTCTTGAGCTTTGATAGCCAGAGAGGTATATTCCCTGACAACGAGCAATCAGTTATGGACAGAACCTGAAGATTCTGAAAACCATCAATTATTTCATTTTGTGGCATGGCCTCACCCTTGAAGCTGGTCCCGATAAGTAGGGTGGTGAGATTCCTACAGTCCTTCAGGATATGAAGCGTATTAGTAATATTTGTAAAATTGTTGGCGCCAAGTGATAGGAAAACAAGAGATTTCAAGTTGCTTATTCTTGGTGAAAGCTGCCCATGTAAGTTGTTGCTGGATAGCCGCAATGCAATTAGGTTGCTGCATGAGTAGATGCTTTCTGGAATTGTGCCAGTGAAGTTGTTGTACAAAAGATCTAGTGCTTGTAGATTGGGAAGGTTGAAGAAGTTGACTTTCTGAAGCTCTCCACTAAAGTTGTTGCTCTTGAGGTCAATCATTTTGATATTTGTGCAATTGCTCAGAGTTGATGGTAGCTCCCCAGACATGTTATTGTTGTTCAAATGGAGCTCTTCGAGCCTCTTGAGCTGGCCTATAGACTCCGGAATCTTGCCATTTAACATATTGCCTCCAAGATCAAGGTTAGCCAGATTTCTAAGCTTCATTATGTGTGCACCATCAAGTAATCCGTGCAGACCATTGTTTGGGAAAGAGAGGTGCTCTAATGCTGTAGCGTTGAAGAGCTCATCTGAGAGGGAGCCGCTGAGGCGGTTGTAGCCAGCCTTGACTATTCTAAGTTCAGAGCATTTACCTAAACCACCAGGAATGCTGCCACTGAATTGGTTGAAGGAAAGGTCGAGCACTGCAAAGGATGATGAGCTGATGCAGAAAGAAGATGGTATCCATCCTTGAAAACTATTGTTGCTTGCATTGATGGCAATAAGATTTCTTGTTTTCTCCCAAATTGTGGATGGAAATTCTCCTGTAAACATGTTGCTTGAGATGTTGAGTACTTGCAATGGATGCTCTGTAATTGACAGAAGAGGCTCTTGCAAGTTGCCACTGAGACGGTTGAAACTCACATCAAGAACAGTGATGTTGCCAGATGACAGCAGTCCTGATGGCAGGCCACCAGAGAATGAGTTGTATGACAGATTGAGCCGCAACAAGCCTGTGAGCTCGCTAAGGGACGGTGAGATGCTGCCTTCTAGGCTTCTAGATGCCAGAGAGACCTCAATAACCTCTCCAATTTCATTGCAGGTGATGCCTTCCCACTTGCAGCAGTCCGTGCCATCCTGCCAGGACATGGCAAGACCATCTTCATGTGATAGTCCAGCAAGGAACTGGAGTAGGGAGCTCTTCTCATGCTCATTGCATGAGGTGGAAGGATAGGCTATGGCGAGTAGAAGCACAATACCAAAGAACGGCATTGCCAGCCTACTGACCTTGCTTTTGCATGAAGAATATTGTTCTCTCTGCATGGTTATTTTTGTGGTGGGTTTGGTCTGAGTAGCAAATGTATTTGCAAAGACCCTGCTTGCAAAAGGTGGCTAGCTTGAAGCTGTACTAAAGAATGATACGTAAGAACTAAGGAGCTGGTAGGCAAATAGTAAGAACTATGAGAAGTCAATTGACCAATCTCTGCACTTGGAGTATACTAGAAGTCATATATACTAATTCAGGTATTTAAATTGGCTCCTGGATAATGACCACTGTCAGATCAGTAGTGTTTCATCTAGAAAGGCACAGGATGCTCCTTGATTAACTGTCACATCATGTGCTCCTTGATTAACTGTCACATCACTGTCAGATGAGTAGTGTTTGGTCTAGACAAGAAATCGGCCTTTTCTTGTCTACTGCATTCTGTTGCAAACCATCGAAGGGTTTCATGCGGTCATGCCAAAAGAAAGTAATAAGGTCGCGGTAGCCTGGACTGGAATCAACCAAACTGTTGGCCCAAAATTCTGTGATTTTCTTCTGGCTTAATAAACCCACCCCAGGTGTGTTTGCAGAGAGACGTTTGCACTTATACAAATATTAGTTAAAATGTGAGGTATGAGGTATCTCAAGTCAATGCTAGCTCACATCTGACATTTGCGTTTTACTCGACATACACCATTTGTTTCTCTATAAAATGTCTGTAGCAAGGTCAGTCTACTGTCCATCGCTAGGATCCAAGGGTGACAATGCAACAAGATTCTTACGAAGATTTTCCACGGCATCCGACGAGACTTTAGACAGAAAGACTGATCTGATCTGTTCCCTCCCTCACTTATCTGGGATTCTGGGTTCACCATTTCATGTGAACGTGCAAATATGATCGCATATATGGCGTGGAGCCTTTTACATGGGTGCCATAACAAAAGTTTGCAATTACGCACAAGCCACTGAAAAGTTCAAGCGTTCATAGGTAACACTGGTCTAAACTTTTTTATCTTTTACGCCATTCTGTCTACTTTTATCGCTAACGTTGTTAAACAGCGGTGAGAAAAGTCTAAAATACCCTCAAATCTAGCCATTGTGCAAAAGTTCATTGTTGCAATTGCCACTGACCCTCACCGCCTCACGCCTCGCCCTTGCTGCTGGGTAGTGCCTGCATCAGCAAATGTTTGACGAATTTTTAGTCATTTAAAAATTATTTTAGGCCGTATTCTTCCTTTTAAATACACATGCGGCGCGGCACGATGTACACATTAGTCGAGTATACAGTACGTCCAAAGGCTAGCTCTTGACTCAATGATGGTTCGCTAATATACAACGATTATAAGCTAGCTGGTTTCTTAGCCATAGGTTACTTTGTTTGTGCTAGCGAAGAAAAAAAAACATAAATTATGTACGTGTACACGTGTTTGAGAAAATGAAGAAAACAACGCAAGCGCATGTGCATGGGAAGTTCACCTACGTGTCTTGTGCGTGCCTTCTTTGACGAATGAAAGAAAAACGTATGCGAACTAGCATGTGCATGCCTTGCTCCGGGCCGCAGCCACACGTCGTCTCGTCGTGCCTACGACTACGAGATCGTCATGGTCGAAGAAGCCGTCCTTTGCCGACGCCGGCAATGACGAGACTCAACATGGAGTCATGGAGTGCGCCCGCACGGCCGCACATGACAGCTGCACGCCGTTCCCAGTGGCACAGAGCCGGAGGTAGTGGACGGAGACGGGAGTCCGATCGAGTCCTCAGCGACATGTTCGCCTGCTTCCGGATATGAGGCCGCCCGCAGCGCACGACGAGCGAGGTAGCCGCGGAAGGCGATCTCTGGAAGGCGCGCGGGAGAGGTTGCTGTTCCTTGGCGTACACCGCAGCCGCGCATGGCGTCATCGTCTGGACCTGGGCATCGTCCGCCGCTTCATCGCTTGGGCCTTATTATCCATGGCGCGGCAGCGAGCTCTGATCCCCTACGTGGCGCTGTGGTCAGACGCGTCGCCGTCGTTGAGCTCAGGCATGGCGTGCACCGACGAGGAGGCGTGGCCATGGCCGCGTCCAAAACAGGCGAAGACGTTGCGGAGGAAGCGGCGGACGGTGCCCCTGTCCGTGGACGCGGCCTGCCTGGAGCCCCACGAGATCCGCCTGGGCGCACCGCCGCTGTTGAACCCGTCGTCCATCTCCATGTACACCACGGGAAGCTCCCGCTCCTCGGGCCTCCGCCCGCTGGCGGACCTCCCGACGGCGAACCCGCCGCCCGGGAACCTCCAAGATGGTGAGGCCGACAGTCGCCTCCTCGTCCCCGGCGGCGCCAGCAGCAGCGTGCGGGGCGTCGGTGGCAGCGAGCGCAGCGCGGAGCTGTGATGCGAGGACCCCGTGAGCATGGAGATTCGAGATAGGTCACGGCACAGACGTGCAAAGGGATGTGAAAATTTTGCATTTTGGTCCTTTTTAGAAACTATTTTTACAAATAGACCCCTGACAAAACTATTTCTAGAAATGGGACAGAATCTCGGCGTCAAAAGGCACGACGCCGAGGTTGTGCAGCACGGCGTCGTCTGACATGACGCCGAGGTCCTGCCACGTCATCAGCGACCTCGGTCGCACTGGACAGCGCCGCAGCGGGACCCACAGACCTCGGCGTCAGGCCCTTTAACGCCGAGGTGTGTAACCTTGGCGTCACTCGCATTGACGCCGAGGTCTGGGCACTTAAACCGCGCGTCGGCCTTCTTTCTCCTCCCCCTCCCATTCCAGTAAGGTGCCGGCGCCCTCTCTCTCTCTCTCTCCCCACTCCGCCCCCCCAACCCTAGGTACCCAAACGGAGTCCTAGGAGACCGGATCTGAGGTGTGGAGTTGTGCACGAGGTACTCCTCCTTCCCCTCTTCCATTCTATCCGTGTATTTTCCCCTGCATTGTTGATTTTATTAGTAGAACCCTACGCACCCATGGTATGGATCGATGGAGATGTGATTGGTGAAATGTATGATTAAGATGGTCTTAGTGACTCTGGATTTGTTAGAGATGGTTTGCATTTTGTATTATGTACTGATTTAGTAATTGGATATTATGATGGCTAGGATTAACTCATGGTTGTGAAAAATCATATAGTAGTGATATGTTCATCTATGTCAGAAATCATGGTTGTGCAACTTGCTCTGTAGGGTACATAATTTTAATTACTAAATTGGACACTAGGGTAGTTTTAGTAGTCCGTTGATGAATGTATTTAACGGTAATAGTATATTAAGTTTAATCATGGATGTTATTAATTGGACAATAGGTTGATTGGTGTACATGGATAGGCTTGTGAGGTTTCATCATGGTGGATGGGTTGTCAAGACAAGGGATGATAGTGTTGAGCTTGTTGGCATGGTGGAGGAGGTGATGATTTTTGGTCAGTCTCCCTCTTTGGCGGAAGTAGTAGAGGCTGTAAAAGAGAGACAAGGTTGGGCTGAAGAAGATGTTGCGCTGCGTTTGGAAGGGATGATAGATGTAGGGTCATCCAAGGGCTCCCGGGTAAAGAGGTTGCTCAAAATCACTAGTGAAAGCGAATGGGGTGCTTACAAGGATGTTGTCATGTGTGCCGAAATTCGTTCTTTAGATGTGGTGGTTTATAAGAATTTTGGCGATGGTCGTGCCCATGGTGAGGCATGTCCATCGAACCAAGTTGGCAGATATAACGGTCGTTCGTTAGAAGAAGACGTTGTGCTAACACGACCATTGTATGATGACGGTGGTGGTGAAGACTATGAGTTTGATAATAAGGATGGTGGTGATGGAGATGGAGGTGCCTACCATGAAGATGGGTTTGAGGATGGTGGTGGAGATGATCATGGCAATGGAGGTGCCAACCATGATGAGAACGAAATGAGTGAAGATGACAGTGCTTTTGAAGTTTGTGATGACGGAATGGACGTGGACGATGGTAGTGGAGATGATGAAGTTGATGATGACATAAGCGAGGACAATGACTTAAGCGATGAGGAAGACTTTGGTGATGCTAGGGCTTCAAATAGGTTAGATGTGGACATAACCGGAGATGATGAAACTTATGATGACGAATTTGCCGTTGACTCTGATGATGATCGGCCTATTCGTTGTCTCAATCCTCGCGAATTGGAGATTTTGAGGAGGTTGTAGCCAGATAGGGATCTAATGGTGCCTAATTTTGAGGACCTTAGCCATGGCCATAGAGCTGTTGCAGATGGAGGGCTTAGTGACTCATCTGTCCCCGATGTTAGTGAATGCACAACGATAAGGAAAGACATCTTGTTTTCTACCATGGATGATGTTAAGACATGGTTGCAAGAGTATTTAATATTGCACAACCGTCCTTTCAGGGTGGTAAACTCACACAAGGATCGAAGGTACACTGTGGCTTGTGAAGTACATCATTGTCCGTGGAAAGTATGTGTTAGGAAGATGAAGACGGGCCAATGGAGGATTTGTTCCGTGAAGCAGCCACATGTTTGTGCCACGGCGGAGGCAGAAGAGAAGCACCTGCAGCTGAATTCTAGGTTCATTGCAAGGCAATTGTGTTCCGTGGTGAAGCACATGCCAACCATTACCGTTGCAGCCTTGATAGAAGTCATTTTCAAGATTTACAATTATTATGTGAAATATGGCAAGGCATGGCGTGCCAAACAAAGAGCCTTGGAGCTTATCTTTGGAGATTGGGAGCAAGCGTATGAACGCCTTCCAGTCATGTTGAACGCCATGAAAGCTAAAAACCCGGGGATGCACTTTGAGTACCTACCAAAACCGGGTGAAACGAGGAATGGGAGGGAGGTGTTTGGTAGGGCATTCTGGGCATTTGGGCAAAGCATAGAAGCATTCAAGCATTGTCGACCGGTTGTGTCAATTGATGGCATGTTTCTTACAGGTAAATTTGAAGGGACAATGCTTATTTGTATTGGAATAGACGCCGAAGACCAACTTGTCCCATTGGCTTTCGCAATTGTTCGTAAGGAGGACACAGATAGTTGGTCCTGGTTCCTAACTCTCGTACGGCAAGTGGTAATTGGTCCTCAGCGTGATGTTTGTATCATCTCTGATAGGCACGCAGGGATTTTGAATGCCATGCAAGAGGAGCTTCCTGGGTACGGTCGGATTCATCACCGGTGGTGCACTAGACACCTTGCACAGAATCTAATAAGATATGATGGAACAAAGGAGAACTTTAAGTTATTTGAGGAGGTGGCTAGGCAGAACGAAGTTAGGCTATTCAACGAGAAGTTAGACGCCCTTAAGTTGGCTACTAATGATCGTGGTAGACAGTTCCTCGACGAACTTATGGCATCAAAGGAGAAGTGGACCCTCGCATATGATACTGGAGGTTGGAGATGGGGTTTCATGACTAGTAACATGGCTGAGATGTTCAACAGCCTTCTGCGAGGTTGTCGGGGACTACCTGTGACTGCTATTGCCTCTTTCACCTTTTACAAATTGAATGCTTGGTTTGTGTCAAGGAAAAAGATGGCCCTTTCACTATGGAGGAACCACAAACCTTTTCCACTTTTAGTATCTACCGAGCTAGCTTTCTCGAAGAGGAAGTCGAAACGACAGAAGGGGGCTCTCTTTGATGCTTTGAGGGCAGGATATGAGATTTTGGAGATTGGTGGGACGAACATTGGTGGCGAAGACCGTGGAGCTAGGAAACATAAAGTGGTAATCAATGAGAACACTTGCACATGTGCCAAACCAACCATATATCACCGCCCTTGCTCTCACATGATCACGGCTTGTCGTCTTAGACGGGTTGATGCGGAGGTTCCTCCACGATTGGCTAAGGAGTTCGCGTTGTCTTCCCTTTTGAGCACGTGGCAACCGCACTTCGAGCCATTTTTGGACGAGGGTGAGTGGCCCGTGTACGAAGGCGCAAAGTATGTTGCTGATCTTGGATTGCTATGGAAGAACAAAGGTCCCAGAAGGCGCAAGAGGTTAAAGATGGACATGGATCGAGCTTCCAAGGGCAAGTCCACCGCAAGTAAGGTTGGCACACATTTCGTAGAGGACCCGCAACGTAACCTTTGCTCCAAATGTCATAAGTCAGGGCACAATAGAAGAAGATGCCCGGAATTACTTAGGGAGCAGATATCCACTACTTTATTTAGTAATGTACCAAAATTTTGAATGTGTTTACTTTTCTTATTGTACTGCATTTAAGTTAATTTCTTACTTCACAACATGTACTTTACTTACTCTATTCATTTGTTGCCAATGCAGGATGGAGCAATACCCTCTATTTGACAATCGGTTCGACAAGGACCACAGGGCACGGCGGATTGAGAATGGAGAGGTAACAAATCATGAATCTATTCAAATGTTCACGTGTGCCTACTTCCTTAAGCTCGTAGATTGCCTTATGAAAACTCTTTGTGCAGGCTTTGTAGGTGTTGCGGCCGATCACCCATGATGCAGCTTCCGTCATGCGCTATGATGAGCGCTACACGCCCCTCCTGAAGTGTGCCAACCTTGCGACAGTGGCTCGTATCTGTCGCCGTGGCCTACCTCCTTTGAACTCGGCTGCGTTGACTGCACTGATCGATAGGTGGCGCCCAGAGACACACTCCTTCCACCTTCCTTGTGGAGAGATGACAGTCACCCTGGAAGACACTGCGATGATCCTTGGGCTCAAGATACGCGGCTTTGCGGTCATAGGGGAAGTTGTGTTCGAGGGGTGGCAGGCACGTGTGGAGGCTTTCCTCGGGCGAGCACTACCAGAGGTTGAGGCGGAGAAGAAGAGGCGTACTAGTGGGGTGTGACTCAGGTGGCTGCGACAGGAGTTTGGTCAGTGCCCACCAGATGCCGATGAGGACGCCGTCAACTACCACTACAGGGCATGGGTCCTCCACATGTTCGGTACAATGATGTTTCCTGATGGCACCGGTGACACCGCATCGTGGATGTACATCCCGTGCTTGCTCAATTGGGACGACGCGGGACAGTTTAGTTGGGGGTCCGCGGTTCTTGGGTTCCTCTACCAGCAGATGTGTGAGGCGTGCCGCCGTGCTGCAAGAAGGGCCCCAACTGTCACCGGCTGCATAACCCTCTTGCAGGTAAATTAAATTTTCCGTTATATGTTATGTCATTCCGATTGTATTGCAAAATGGTGTTTTTTACACATTTGTGTGGCACTGCAGATTTGGATGTGGGAAAAGCTACCCGTTGGTAGGCCGCACATAATTGAAGTTCCTGCTCCTTGGTTTCCCGTAGGCGACCCGGTGGTGGCCCCAACTGTGGCACACTTGTACGAACGTGCTCGTGGCACTTACTCCCTCTCTCCCCACGCCTACATAAGCTACACCAATGAGCTTGACGTTCTCCAACCACAGCATGTAAGTTGTTCACAATAGACCTTTCCTTTTGCTTTTACTCTACATACTAACTTAGCAATGCCATACACAGGTTGAATGGCGGCCATACACTCGCAATCAAGTCACTGGACTCAATTTGAGCACACTATGCAAGGCAGACGAGGATGTGTGGTCCATGAGGTGCCCCCTTATATGCTTCTACACAGTGGAGTACCATATCCCACATCGTGTTGCACGCCAGTTCAACAGGCTCATGCATTGTCCTCCGGAGCCATTCTCCACCAGTTGGGATCTCCACCAGTAAGTGTTCGCATTGTCACATTGTGTCAAATATGCTAGCTCAATATTTCACATAGTGACTACATTTTGTTGCATGTTATTGTGCAGGTACAACCGACAGAGGAGACGGAAGATCACCAACTGGCAGGGCGAGCACCAACGGTATGTAGATGAGTGGATGCGCATGGAGCAAAACAACATGCAGATCTTCGCAATTCATCGCGACAAGCCATTTCGGGACTACCTTGCTTGGTACGAGCAGCGAGCAAGGCTACATTTAAAGCCGGCGTGGACCGAGCAAGATTACGCTGGGATAGCAAGCTCGGATGAAGGAAACAACCCTTATGACGAGGCAACAAGAGCGGGCCGACAGGTGGAGTTCGCCCCGGTGTTAACCCGAGCGGTGAGTGAGAAACACAACATACTTAAAACAGTGAGTACGAAGCACTTACTAATACACTCGTACTCTGCAGGGCAAGGAAATCATGAGGACAGTCGCCGAGCACGGCCAAGCGCTTATGATCCCGGAGGGCAGCCCTGATGAAGGGGCCATGCTCCGAAGGCACATCCAGGTATGGAAGCATTTGTATGCTTCGTTGAGCGAAACACTTGTATGATTCATTTTTCCGTTTGCAGCGTGCCATGGATCGCCTCCGGAAGGTAGCTGCAAGACTTAGATGGATTTCTTGACATTGAATTAGTTGAAAGATGTTTTGCACTGTGTATTAGGTACTTACTTATCGATAGGTTATTAAGATGCCTAGAATTTGTTAATGGCATTGTCAAGTGATGTAGTAGTGATGTGTTCATGATTGTGGAACTTGATCTATAGGGAAACCCAAAGATATGGCGGACTTCAATCGCAAGTACATGTCAATCTTTGACGAACATGAGGTCAACTTTACTAGCACTGATCTACTAGGCCGCTTAATACTTATAAAAGTGCCCGTGCAAGCTGTCCCTGAGGTATACCCGTATTTCGTGAGTCGGGACACGATAAAAGAAGCACTGGAGCAGCAGTGTAATGTCAGTGTCCCGCTAAACAATATATCGCATTATCTTTGGGATTACTTGGTGCTAGCCTCATCTTCAATTGAAGCACAAGGTATCATGTGTGTATCACATATCGATGTTGGTTTACATAAGCTTATCATCCTTCCATGGACATTCGACTATGGTGCAACTACAGTTGGCTTGGATCCCTCCATACCCGCCACCTCCTTGATACACGTACGCTCACCATCACCGTCAGAATGTTACGAACCACTCAAGCTTGTCATTTATGGAATGCCACCGCATCTTTTTGTGCAACCTTTCATAGTACGTAGAATGTTCGCGAACCTATGTCAAGTTCGCGATGTCCAGAACAATAACAATGATCTCACAATCCACATTAGCACATATGCTCAAAGATCAGTTATACCCTGGGTTGCACATGTCGGAGTCCGCAGACAGTCAGTTTCCGGGGATGCCATTTTGCACATATGGTCAGTTTGGATTAGTATTGACCTATTACCACCGGGTGATCAACAGGAGGCTCGTCGTCCTTTGACTGGTAGGTGCATACACTTATAAACAGAATTAACCATGTTGCGTGTGTGTTACATTGTTCCTTTCTAACAATTGTCACTCTTAGTGCAGTTCTGCCTCCGTATCGACTCCGATACACACTGTACCCACACATCGATCGCAGAGGAGCAGGGACTTCTGGACATGGAGGTGCAGGGACTTCTGGGCATGGAGGTGCAGGGACTTCTGGACATGGAGGGACTTCTGGGCATGGAGGTGCAGGGACTTCTGGACATGGAGGTGCAGGCACAGGTTACTACATTGAGGGACCTAGTGATTCTTCATCAGAAGAAGGCTCGCCTGCACGCGCAGCAAGGGAAGCCCCGGAAGACATCACAGAAGTTCCGGAGACGCCATCATCTTCAGATGGTTCACTGCTTCTGGACACGTGTGTTCGATCACAGATCCAAGAAGCAGCCCAGGATGACCCCGAAGGTTCGACCCAACTCTGTTCGCGAGAATGGTACATTAATTACATTAACAGTTCATGCTTCAAATTAATTGTTATTTATGTAACTGGGTGGTAAATTATACATGCATGCCAATTATGTAGGCACGATGAATACATCTGGCAAGGATGAGGAGGCACATGTAGCAAATAAATCGCGAACCACCGAATCCAAAGATTTGTGAACTTGATTTGTATTTCAACTTGTTGTGAGCTTGTTGTGAACTTGCTGCGGTACTTGTGAACTTGTTGTTGTGAACTTGCAAATTGACCTGTTTGAACTCCGTGAACTTGTAGACTTGTAATGCGTATTCGAACGCGTTTGAACTATTTGGATTACTTATGTTTGTATGTTTGAACTCTGTGTGACGAACATGTTTCAAACTCGGAGATGGACCTGTTTGAACTCCGTGTTATGGATGTGGTGTTATGGATGTGTTTCAATCCGTGTTATGGATGTGTTTAAATCTGAGATGATGTGTTTCAAAACTGTGAAATGTCTGTAAAAATCTGTATGTGAAGTGCACTGGTCTGTCAGATCAGGGAAAAGGGGGGGTCGAAGCTAGGCGTCAAAGCATATGACGCCGAGGTATAGTACCATGGCGTCAGCTTTATTGACGCCGAGGTCTGCTTCAATAATCTGGTCAGAACCTCGGCGTCAAAAGAGTTGACGCCGTCCTGTTGTACCTCAGCATCATATGTTTTGATGCCGACCCCATGCTACAGTGCCGATCCTTACTGGATTTGGCTGCCAGCTGACGTCGTGCTGTAGTACCTCGGCGTCATATGTATTGACGCCGAGGTCTGATCCATTCGATTTTAAGGCGTCAACTTGTTGTGTAATGTCTGTTCAACGTGTTTTCAAAGATAGAGAAATCTAACAAAAACAACAGTACTACTACTGACGGAACGTGTGTTTGGATTCCGCGCAGCATGCATCCCCGCGCCGCCCCTCTGCATTGGGAGTCGGTTCTGCAAGTGAAAATCATTTGTCTCTACCGTTTTCTACTGAAAGGCTACTGGCTGCGCCGCTAGCCTGCTGTCCTTGTCATTGCATCATCCAATCAGAATCTTGAAAGGGTTTATATTAAGCGCAACGTCAAAATCTCAAAAACACTTGGACATATTAAGCGCACGTGGCCTTCCACTTGAAAGGGTTTATACTCTCTTCTCCTTGAATAGATTAACATGAAACGAAAGTTTATCACAACGTCATCATTTTGGACAACAAACAAAGTCATTCAAACGAAAGTTACAGCCATTCAGAGTCATCGTTTAGGACAACGGACAAAGTCATTGACACATAATATTGCTCCCTAATCGCAACCAACGTCGGACACATAACCGGGTAGCAAATCTTCGTCAGAGGATTCAATCTCGTTCGGAGACAACACTTTTGATGAGTCTGGACCATGGTCCATGACCATATCGTCGTCGTCGGACACCCAATCCTCAACCACAACCTTCTTGCTGCAGCTTGCCTCGCCATCATGAAGTTGGGATGCCTTTTGCTTGTAATAAGCAGCCTCCACTGCATCAGCGGCTTGGGACAACAACTCATCATCGTCCTCTACCAACATGACGGGGTTCGCTTCCTTTTGCTTGTAGTAAGCCGCCTCGGCTTCCCCGGCAACTAGGTATATGAACTCATCATCTTCATGCTATGCATCGAACCCCGTCTCCGCCTCGGCTGCCCGCTACTGCACGGACTGACCCTCCTCCTGTGCCTTAAGCCCAGCATCAGCCAAAGCTATGAGCTCGGCCAATCTGGAGGTGTCATCGTCCTCCTTCTCCTTCAATCCCGCCTCAGCTAGAGCTAAGAGCTGGCTCAACCTAGAAGTGTCGCCATCTTGCTCAGCTAGCATCTCCGCCTGCCTCTCAACCTCTTCCATCTATTGTTGCACATAACTTGCACGGGCCTTCTCAACCAAGTGCTCTCCGGTGCATCCAATCTCTGTACGTATGCAAGTAGAACAAAGATTTAGCAAATAGGCTGCAAAATATAAAAGCAAGAACTTATTGCGGATGGAATCCTTACTCAAACATAATTCGGCAATAATGTTATCCACATGTTGCTCCAGCTCTTGGGCGGCCTTCATTTCTCGGTACTCTTGTTCCCTTTACTTTTGTGCCAAACCCCATTTCCTTCTCTCCACACGCGACGCGCTATTCACACCCATCTCTTGAGCCAGCGCACGCATCTCCTTTTTGTGTGATTCAATGAAGTCTTCGACGAGGCAGCGTCCTACCACTGACTTCGACGCCATGTTTTCCCAGTACTCTTTCTCCTTATAGAAATATAGTGCTTCAGTGAAGGACTCCCAATTGCATTTCCTGGTGGCCTGTCAACACGACACACATGAAACATGGTAGCACCTAATAAAAAACACCTGCAATACGAACACAACTTACGAACCTCATCGTAGTCAACCATATGGCCACAAAAATAGCCAATTCCAAGCTCCGATGGAACGAGCCCGTAGCTCGCCTCAACACCACATTTGCATAGTACTTTCTCATCTTCATAGGTACGAGCCTTCTCCTTCTTCTTCTCTAGCTCTGGCTTAGGCTCTGGCCAATGAGACACGGGACCATACAACCACTCTTTGAAATCACACTGTCGGAAGCCACGAGGCTGAAAAAAATTGTTAGTACTTAGACGAATATCGAGAAAACGAGCCCTTTCTTCGACAATAAGTTGTGCTCGTTACTACCATTCTGTTAGGGCAAATAAAGTGACGCCAGGTCCTCACGTCCATCGCAGCCCGATCTCCACACTGGCAGCGGGGTGGCTCCTCCAGTCTTCTAACTGAGGCAAAATATTTCTCCTCCTTCGTCATTGGCGGGGGTTTAGGGGGTGGAGGAACCCATCGCTTAAATACCTCACGTGCATGCTTCCCCCTCCACCACTCGTTGAAAAGAAGGTACCTCGGGTTAAACTTGTCAGGACCGTCAATCCACTGGAAGAAGAAACACCTCTCGTAGTCCTATGCATCAAGATTACAAGATAGGATAAGTGGACAAGGAAGTAGAATCACCGAAAATGAAAATGTAAAAACACTTACATAAATACTCATGCAGGTGCAGTAGCAACGAGCAGCTGTGTCTGGATGTCTCGATTGAGCCACATAGGCGGGATTTCCGTGATCGCAGGTAGGAACTGGGAGGTCAGGAGGGACTGGGGCATCTTTGCATGACACATCGTGGTATAATTCTTTAGGACGACCCCGTTTTCGCCAGAGCTCCTCACGATACATGTCTTGAATCTAAATAAAACGGCGTTTAATACTACAAATTAATCACAACTAGGGTTTACGCACAATTATGAATCCCTAATGGTGTCCAAAATAAACACTAAACATCACTTAGAAAACTATAATTTAGTCCAAAATAACAACCTAACAATCACTTAGAAAACAATACCTAGACAAGTAGTAAAACCAACATGGAACAATACACATTATCACCATATACATGTCGCAATGCCACCAAATCATTGAGAGAGGAAGTTATAGACCCAAAAAATGCAATTTACAAGGACAAGATGGAAGAGAGGACCCAATATTACCTTGAAAAGCCGTCCGATCTGGTCTCCTAGGCCTCCGTTTGGGTTCCTAGGGTTTGGGGGGGCGGGAGTGGGGAGAGAGAGAGGGGGCGCCGGCACCTTACTGGAATGGGAGGGGGAGGAGGAAGAAGGCCGACGCGCGGCTTAAGTGCCTAGACCTCGGCGTCAAAGCGAGTGACGCCGAGGTTACACATCTCGGCATTAAAGGTCCTGACGTCGAGGTCTGTGGGTCCCGCTGCGGCGCTGTCCAGTGCGACCGAGTTCGCTGATGACGTGGCAGGACCTCGGCGTCATGTCAGACGACGCCTGCTGCACAACCTCGGCGTCGTGTCTTTTGACGCCGAGATTCTGTCCCATTTCTGGAAATAGTTTCGCCAGAGGTCTATTTGTAAAAATAGTTTTCAAAAAGGACCAAAATGCAAAATTTTCACCAAAGGGATTGGGACATGGGGGTATATTGGACATCTCACTGGCCCGGGTCCACTTGTCAGGGCTGATAAACAGCAAAAACTAATGAAATGTGGACGGAATGGCTCACAAGGCAAAGAAGTTTAGACCAGCGGCATGTACGAGCGTTCCAACTTTTTAATGGCTTGTGTGTAATTGCAAACTTTTATAATGGCACTCATGTAAAAGGCTCTATGACGTGTGATCAGATCACGTGCTGTTGGCTGTTGCAACTTGCAACTCGTTGACAAACGCACAAAGGGGGCGTGGAAGGACCTTTTGTTCTATTTTGTATACATATACAAATGCACAATTGTGTAATCTCTTTAATACGAATCTCCCACCATTCTCTGGCCAGAGAAGGTGGCCACGTCGCGGGCCGTCCACGGCCGTCTGATCGGTCGGACAGAGGGCCCAGATCGGGCGAATCTCGGTCATTTTACAAAAAAGCCCTCGAACTCTAGCGAAATAGAACCCGCTGTCCAGCCCCTCTTACAGTTTTTCTTGCAAAAAGCCCCTTCAACTTTTCGAAAATCAACCCGCCGTCCACGCCGTTCTTCGGGCCGGCCTGCCACCGCGTGCGCTGTTTGTGGGCCGAGTTGGGCCACATTTGGCCCAAAAAACCACCTCCTTTATGTGTCTTTTATTAAATCCCGTGACATGCTGATTTTGTTTATTTCATATAAAAATAATTAGAGCTCCTAAAATCATGAAAATTTTTGTGTACGCTCTTCGTGATGCGCTCTATGTAGAAAAAATATGATACTTGAAAAATAAATAATTTTAAAATGATTTAAAATAAACTCTTTTAATTGAAAAATAGACCTCCCATTATTTCTACACATTAAAATATTAAACCAAAAGTTATAAAATTTATTTCACTGCTGCTTTACGATGTTTCCAACTACTAAAAAAATTTTGAGACAAGTTTGAAATATTTTAACAAATTATTATCCAACACTCAGTAAAAAAATAATTAAAAAAATGGTTCGCGCTTGATCTTCATAGGACTCCAAATATATACAACAAAATAAAAAGATCCACGGTTAACATATACAGTTATCTACAAATGATAATTTTAAAATAACATGGAAAAGAATTAATACATTAAAAAAGATTTAGCTACCATTATTCATACTCATGTAACTAACTACAAAGTAAAAACAAATATCTAACAATGGCCATGCGCGGCTTTAACAATGACCATGCGCGGTAAAGCCGCGCACCTTTCTAGTGAATACGAGTATACAAATGCACAATTGTGCTATTTAGACAGCGACACGCGGCTGCGGCGTTGACCCGTCCTCTCGAGTCTCGAGGTCCTGCAAAACCCCTTGTTGGGCAAGCCTTGAGGAACATTTGATTTTATTGCGCCCCCCTCCCTCTCATTTGCAGCAACTTTATTCGGATGTTTATCTAGACTTTTTCTTACAAAAGATGTTTATCTTGATTTAGCTGCGTAGTTCTATATTCAGCAAGAGACTGGATGATGAATGCATTAGTGGAGTCGAAATTTACATAAATCGAGGGAGTTTTGTAACAACAAATTTAGGTTGCTTCAATTTAAATTAGCTTACATAGTTGCAAGCCTTTTCAGTGTACAGCCATGCTAGAAACGCTCTAATTACATGGTGTACCCAAAGGTAAATCCTGATCCCTTGAGCGCCTCCTCGACGACGCCATCCAGCCTCGCTGCCATCTCCGGTGTCATGTGGTTCCTCCAGTCCCCCATGATCCCCTTCCTATAGAAATGCTTGTTCTCGATGGTGGACGTCACCGTCAAGCCATCCACAACGCTGTAAGCTCCAGTCTTGTTCACCGCCAGGCTCCGCTGCTTGTCCAGGCTGCACAACTCAAGGATGGAGCGCACCACGCCAGCATCGTCCTCCGCCGCCGAGAACGGGCACCCCATGAACTCCGCCATCTTCTTCAGGTTGCCTACTGGGTCCTGTAGCATATCCTCGTACCTGAGGAACAACACGCTCCCTGGTCTCCTCTTGCTCGCCTCCCAGTATTCGCGGACGTGCTCCCACTGCGGGCCAAACCCGCAGTGGCCTTGGCAGTACAGCTCGAACGCCTCATCAAAGGTGGCTCCTGCTCCTCCTTCGCAATCTTCTACTGTGACCGACCTTCGGAGACTTGCATCGAAATGCCATGTGGAGACCAGCGTGTCCTTGGGGTCCCTGGCGACGTATACGATCCGGCACCCTGAGCCGTCGCCGCCGCCGCCGTCTGCGGTGGCGCGTCTCGGGAGCAGGGAGTAGGGAAAGTGCGTGCTAAGGAGACGCGGCGCCATCGTGTTGCCGTCATCTTTTTCTAAGAACCCAAGGATGTCGAGAAACCTGACGCAGTCGTGGGAGGTGTTGGAGAGGAGCGGGTGGCTGGCGTCGAGCGGCGAGTGCACGGACCTGCGCACCGTGGCGAAGGCGAGGGCCTTGAGCCAGGTGGTGCCGCTCTTGGGGAAGCTCGCCAAGAGGATGTCCGCGGGGATGGGGTGCTCCTCGAAGGAGGCATGGGCTCTCGGGAGGTTCAGCAGGAAACCATCGGGGATCCAGAACCCACGGTAGAGACGGAGGGAAGGAAAGATCGAGCACGACGGCCCTCTGGGAAGAGACGCCACGATCTCGGCGAAGTTCGCTGGGAAGTCGTCGTCGTGGGTCACGTGGGACTCATCAGCCTGCTTGCCCTCCATTATTGCTTCATCTATGGTTCTATGCCTCCATGCAATGGAAGCCATCACCATATATAGAAAGGGAGTGGCTCTGCAATGCAAACCTGAAAATAGCCAACACGAATGCTCTGCTGCACGCGTGTTGATTGGCTCAACAGAAGAGTGAGCAGTAGAAGAAAGGGAATAGCTGAAAACAACGGATGAACTAAACGATCAGTCGTACTCACGTGGCTCATGTGCAGTGGATGAACAGTCGCACAGGCCCTCAATGTTTTGTGCAAAATACAGTAACAAAAGAATTCGTTTAATTGGTACAACACTACGTAGTACAACTCTATTTTATTGGTGTAGTAGTTTTTTCTAACTTCAACAGTTCAACTATATATTAAACTATCACTGATTTTATATTTAAAATTATCCACCTCAGCCATCATAAACAAAAATATGTCTCCAATCTAAACTAAATACTAATTTAAGCTATCACAAAAACAATTACCCACCAATATGCATGGTTGCGTGAATCAACATAAGATAATCCATGAATCTATACTTATATTCGGACACTCTTTTTAGGCGTGTGTGTTGCTGCAGATAGCGATGCTCATCTTTGTGCTCTTCTACTACACAATTGATTTTTGTGGATGCTTACGATTTTTTTAGCCACGGTCGTTCATAATGTACATGCGCCAGTAGAAAAAAAATTTGTGAGCCCATGCTATAAATTGTCAGTGCAATTCAATTTTACTAGTTATTTCTTAAGTCTACCGCTAGTAGAAATTATATATTTCCACTTGCGGTAGACATAGAAAAACAACTAGTAAAAATACTTTTTACTAGCGTTTTTATTAACCTAGCGCCACACAAATAATATGAAATTATTTTTTGTTTTTAAATGATCAAGGATAGAGAAATAGTTAGAACAAAAGTTGTTGTCGGTGCTAGTTTTGGCGAGGCTAACACCGGCTAGTAAATATGTGTTTTGCGGTTGAGGCTACGGATGGTGTGCAAGGGGGAACACAGGGATTATACTGGTTCAGGCCGAGCAAGCCCTACGTCCAGTGGAGAGGAGAGTCGTGTTGCCTTGCACCGGGGTGCTTGTAGTAGGGGTTACAAGCTAGTCGAGAGAGGGAAGTGCTCCCAGGTCTCTTGTGAGTGTCTAAGTGTTTACAAGTCGTTTGCTGTGGGTGAGAACTTGGAACTTCTCCGTCCGTTCGTTTGTTCTTCTGTCGTCCTTCTTAAGCCGGTCTCTGCTCTCCCCTTTATAGCCGCAAGGGAGAGGCAAAGGCGGCTACGACGCTACCTATTAAAATAGTGAGGAGTTGCCGTTCCCCTTTTGACAAGCTGCTGCCTTTTCTCCGTGTCTCCGGGGTACGGGTATGGCTATCTTGGTTCGCGAGTTCCAAGGTAGAAACAGTCGTCTGACTATGTCACGTCGGCCAGGATGGAAGGCGTGCTCGTCCTTTCGAGTCGACAGCGCAGTAGGTGCTTTTCCTGTTCTTGCGTAGCCCGTTGTCAGGCGCTTGTCACAGTCGGAGTTGATAGGTCCCGGCGGAAAACGGGGCGGCGCACCGTGGACCATACCGTGGAGGACAGGTGGTATGGCCGTCAGGCGCGTGCGAAGCACAGTCGCGTCGAGAGTCTCGTCTGACGGGACAGTGCTTGTAAAGTGGTCAGAGACATCTCTTGTGGTCCAAGATTGCTCCGCTGACATCACCTGCGCCTTGGATGCCTTTGCGAGTTTGCGCTCGAGGGGGATAGGGAAGCTCGGGCGAATCGGAGACTTGGGGCGCCGAGGATGCCGCTCTCCCGAGCTGGTGCCGCTCTCCCGTGTTCTCCCGAGCTCTCCCGAGGAGGGTCGGGCGAATCGGAGACTTGGGCGCCGAGGAGGCCGCTCTCCCGAGCTCTCCCGAGGAGGCTCGGGCGAATCGCTCTCCCGTGTTCTCCCGAGCTCTCCCGAGGAGGCTCGGGCGAATCGGAGACTTGGGCGCCGAGGATGCCGCTCTCCCGTGCTCTCCCGAGGAGGCTCGGGCGAATCGGAGACTTGGGCGCCGAGGAGGCCGCTCTCCCGAGCTCTCCCGAGGAGGCTCGGGCGAATCGCTCTCCCGTGTTCTCCCGAGCTCTCCCGAGGAGGCTCGGGCGAATCGGAGACTTGGGCGCCGAGGAGGCCGCTCTCCCGAGCTCTCCCGAGGAGGTTCGGGCGAATCGGAGGTTTGGGCGCCGAGGACGCCGCACTCCCAGGCTCGGGCGAATCGGAGACTTTGGCGCCGAGGAGTGCTGTCCCGAGGAGGCTCGGGCGAATCGGAGACTTGGGCGCCCAGGCTGCCGCTCTCCCGAGCTCTCCAGAGGAGGCTCGGGCGAATCGAACACTGGGGCGCCCAGGAGGCCGCCCTCCCGAGCTCTCCAGAGGAGGCTCGGGCGAATCGGAGACTTGGGCGCCCAGGAGGCCGATCTCCCGCGAGGAGGCTCGGGCGAATCGGAGACTTGGGCGCCGAGGACGCCGCTCTCCCGAGCTCTCCCGAGGAGGGTCGGGAGAATCGGAGACTTGGGCGCCGAGGACGCCGCTCTCCCGAGCTCTCCCGAGGAGGGTCGGGCGAATCGGAGCCTTGGGCGCCGAGGACGCCGCCTCCCGAGCTCTCCCGAGGAGGCTCGGGCGAATCGGAAACTTGGGCGCCGAGGAGTGCTGTCCCGAGGAGGCTCGGGCGAATCGGAGCGAGCTCTCCCGAGGAGGCTGTCATTAGTGGAATGATGTCGTGGGCCTCAGTAGACGCGGCCTTCGTGGGCTTCCACTGGCCTTACTTGGGCCAGGCCAAGTTGGGAATGAGCTTTTTTGCATCGAAGTTGGGTACCCCTAACTTTAGTAACCGACAGTTGTAATATTCGAAAAGATCTACAACTTTGTAGTTGACTAATTTTTCATTTGAACTCATTTAGAACTCAGAAACTATGTTTTAAGATTAGTGGTTTTATTTTTTTAATTTCTCAAATGATCTCGGATGAAAAAATGGTCAAAAACAAAGTTTTAGATCTCGACGGGATTTAAAAGATTTTAAATTTCAGTCTGTTTATGGGTTCAAATCTTCATTTTAAAATATGGTGGAGCCAATACTAAGGGAATGTTTGTGCTACTAAGTCACATGTGACTTTGGGTGGTAAGGGGAGTAACACATAAGGTCTAAGGTAGTATTCCCAGTGAAAATGAAAGGTGCTAAAAACCATGTGTGGCAGCCTAGTCGGAGCCTCCTTATTTTTTTATAGTTTTAGCCCATTTTGTAATTTCTAAAAAATAATTTAAAGTGGCAATTTTCTTAACCGTGTGTGATTGCCTAGTGAGAGCCTCCTGGATAAAGTGGTTTTGCTACTTTTGAGGCTGATTTGCAATTTCAAAAAATCATTTACAGTGGTGGACAGTGTAAATCGATATATAGTGACAGTTTGCGGACGATGCCAGTAAAATATAATATACTTATTTTACTGGCCTTTCACACTGGAGGCTGATGAAAACGTTAATTGTACCACCGATAAAGATGTTTTATGTACTAGTGTCTCACAGTATGATATGAACATGGAAGAAGTTGTGTATGAACGAAACGTTGTTTTAAACTTATGATTGTCTAATAGGGACATAGGCTTGACTTGGTTGAAAAGTAAGGCTAATGGTGCATATAATTCTTTGCAATTAATATTATTTTGCAATCATTATTTTCTAAATAAAAACATAATATTTCAAAGTATCGAGGTAGCTGAGGCAAGGAGACCATTTCATATAATAAACTGTTAAATAGAATAATTTCAAATTGTGATTAAATTACTCTACACATATATACCTTTGCGGGTTTGGACGAGTATGTATTGCATAAATGGATGATTTATGATGCTCATTATTAAAGAAATGATGACTTCGTTTTTTTTCAAAAAAAATTAAATGAGTCTTTTGTGTGTTATTGATTAATCCACTTGTCAAACGGGGAGTTCTACATCTTTGCACACTCACGTGAAACAATTTAAGAATCTATTTCTAATGACAAAGGTAAATCCTAACTAGGTCCTAATTATTATTTGTATTGGTGCACCCAAAGGTAAATCGTGATCCCTGGAGTGCCTCCTCGATAATGCCATCCAGTCTCGCTGCCATCTCCCGTGTCATGTGGTTTCTCCAGTCCCTCATGATCCCCTTCCTGAAGAAATGCTTGTTCTCGGCGGTCGTTGTAACCGTCAAGCCCTCCAAAATGCTAGCTCAGGTCCTTGTTCACCGCCAGGTTCCGTTGCTTGTCCAGGCTACACAGCTCATGGATGGAGTGCACCACGCCGCCTTTGTCCTCCGCGCCGGAGAACGGGCACCCCATAAACTCCGCCATTTTCTTCGGGTTGCCTGCCGGGTCCAGCAGCATCTCCTCATACCAGAGGAACAACACGCTCCCCGGTATCGGCCCTGTTTGGATCCTCTAGCTGTGCTAAAGGTTAGAGTTAGTTTCTAACTACAAACTAGCCCTCAACTAGCTCTAACTCAATTGTTGTTTGGATGTAAAGGTTAGATTGATAAAAAAGTACTTTTCTATTCATTTGTGTGGACCATGGTATGGATAGATGTGAGAGAAAAGCATGGTCCCCACCTGAATTAGCCCAAATAATCACCTCTTGGAGGGGCTAGTTTTTTGAGGTGGGTTAGTTGCAAATAACCCACTCTAGCCCTCTTGTTTGGATATTTTTGGGCTAGTTGAGCTCAAACTATCTCAAAATAGCTTTAGCCCTAGGATCCAAATAGGGCCATCCTCTTGCAGGCCTCCTAGTACTCACGGACGCGCTCTCACTGTGGGCCAATCCCACGTGGCCTTGACAGTACAGCTCGAACGCCTCCTCAAAAGACAGCTCCTATTGTTCCTTCGCGCGGCCTTCTGCAGCGACCGACCTCCGCATACTTGCATCGAAATGCCACGTGGCGTGTCCTTGGGTCCCTGGCGACGTACACGATTTGGCACCCGGAGCCTTTACCGCCGCCATCCGTGATGGCGTGTCTCGGGAGCAGGGAGTAGGGCAAGTGCGTGCTAAGGAGACACGGGCACACGGCACCATCGTGTTGCCGTCATCCTTTTCTAAGAACCCTAGATGTTGAGGAGTCTAACGCAGTCATGGGAGCTATTGGAGAGAAGCGGTGTTGGTATTAATTAAGTGTCACTTGGTAAGTTACTTAGCCACCTCTTTTAAATCTATATCTCTTACAATAACTAAGTTGTTATCCCTAACATGGATATAAGAGACATGTATAGAAACTACCCAGAATAATACTAAACAGTTATTATGACTGCAAGTGACTAGAGAGGATAAAATAATCATGTTTAAAAGTATCAAGCGTACAGATTAATCTCTACCATTGTAACATTTTACCCGAGTATTTCAGGGTTGTCGATTTATATTTCTACCACAGGGAGAAGGAATGGAGCCAGGCATGAGTGGATAGATACAAATACATTACTTATGATAAAAATCAATCGCATAGCACTTACTTAAACTGGGGTAAGCCAATAATAAAGATATAAAATATATAATGACAATAAAGGCTTAAATAACTTTTCAGAGATAGACGTAGACTACTCATGGTTAAAATTAACCAAAGTAAAGGATTAATTAAGAGATTAAATTTTTATGTTATTCCTAATTCATTAAGTCTATCATCTAATCTAGCAAATATATAATCATGTATAGCATTAACTCTTTGTCTATGCATCAGGAACATTATCCAGGAAGATCAAGAACAGAGCAAGTTTACCATCGTAATCATGTTCTACTCTAGATACAGGGAGTAGACTACAAAGGACTCAACTGGAGTATCACATCCGTGATCTACTACATGACGCATTTACAGGCAAACAATATCTAAGCACCATGCCTCTATAATGTCGACCACTTAACTCACTTGATTACTGAATTAAACACTTTGCGAACTCATGCATAAACTTATTATCAATCATAACTATATCAAATATACTATTAAAATAAACTAGGAACGTAACAAACCGAAACATAGTATTAAAATAGCATAAAATCATAACAAGAGAAAATACAGCGGAATTACCGGCCTCTGGTAGGCACCAGAATCCTGAGCCGCAGGCTCAACTCTACTTGAATCTACTAGCTAGGTCTAAACTAGAACTTTGAGTGTCTAACCCTAATCTCTGGTGGAGAGAGGAGCTTCTCTTCTCTGGATCAAATGACTTGTATGATCATTGATATGAAACCCGGAGGAGGGTCTGGGGCTGTATATAGTCCAAAGCGATGAATCTCAACCCTCGGATCAAACCGACTTACAATAGTGGCTCAGATTAATCTTCAAACACGGTGGGAAACCGATATAAAAAACTGGAGGCTAACAGGTGGACCCGTAGGTCGGCCGACTTAGCCAGGGGGTCGACCGACCTCCTCTGGCTGCCATATGGGCCCAGCTTTTGCAAGCGAGTCTCTGGTGTTCTCTAGAATGTTCTTGACTCACTATCGCGGCGGAATTTGATGTATTTCTCCGACATGTAGGTCTCTTTTGATTCTTTTCTGAATAACACCATGTAAAACACAGATTCACCAAAACTTGTGAAATTCTGTCAGTTTAAACCCTAATCTATGTTTGAGGATGGTTTTATACCCTTTCTCATATCTAGTTGATGATTAAAAATGCTCAATAACTACAGTCAAGAAGCGGGTGGCCAGCGATCGAGTGGCGAGTGCATGGCCCTGTGCACCGTGGCAAAGGCCAGGGCCTTGAGCTAGGTGGTGCCACTCTTGGGGAAGCTTGCCAAGAGGATGTCCACGGGGTCCAGGAGCTCCTCCAAGGAGGCATGGGCTCTCGGGAGGTTGAGCAGGAAGTTGTCGGGGTCCTCGGGGAGCCAGAACCCGTGGTAGACTTAGGGAAGGAAAATTAAATCGAGCACTGTGACCCTCTGGGAACAGATGCCACAATCTCAGCGAAGTTCGCCCGGAAGGTGCCGTCGTGGGTCACGAGGGACTCGGCATCCTGCTTGCTCTCCATTATTGCTTCGTCTGTATATGGTTCTATGCTTCCGTGCAATGCCAGGCATCAGCATATATAGAAACACAATAGCCGAACACGCATGCTCTGCTGCGAGGGTTGATTGGCTCAACACAGTAGAAGAAAGGGAATAGCTGAAAACATGAACGAACAAGACATCAGTCGTAATCACGTGACTCACGTTCTGTGGACTGTGGATGAACTGTGCATGGTACAGGTGCTCAGTGTTTTGTATAAAATAGGGATTGGTATTGGTGTAGTAGATTTTTTTTTTTTTTTTTACTTCAACGAGTTCAACTATATATTAAACTATCACTGATTTATATACATCAGCCATCATAAACATCATAAAAATAAACAAATAATATCTCTCAATCTAAACTAAATAGATTTAAGCTATCACAAAAATAGTCATTAGATCTATTCTATTTTGTAAACAATTGCCCACCAATATGGTTGTGTAAATCTTCATAAGGTAATACATGAATCTATACTCAAATTAGGACTCGCTTTTGGCGTGTGTGTTGCTACAGATAACGATGCCCATCTTCATTCAATCTCTTCTACTACACAATCGATTTTGGTTGATGCTTGCGAGTTTTTTACTCACGGTTCATAATGTATATATACGCAACTAGAAAAGCAATTCTGACCCATGCTATAAACCGTCAGTGCAAGTTCATTTTTACCGGGTGTTCTATAAACCGTCAGTGCAAGTTCATTTTTACCGGGTGTTTTTCTTAACTCTACCCGTGAGTATCATATATTTCTACTGGCCCTAGACTTGGAGAAACATCTATTAAAAATGTTTTAATAGCATTTTTATTAACCTAGCGCCACACAAATAATATGAAATCATTTTTTATTTTCTATTTTCAAATGATCACGGATAGAGAAATGGCCAGAAAAAAATTATAGCATTCGAAAAGATCTACAACTTCGTAGTTGACTAATTTTTTGTTTGAAATCATTTAAAAATGGCCATAGCGTGCCGTACGTCCCGGATTATGGTCGCTGCATTCTAGGTTGGAGGGTTGTTGACGCCGAAACAGGACAACACACAGCAAGGTGTTAGATCGCACGGTCGCGTACGAAACGAAATAGCACGAAGCAGCACACCCGCGAAACCCGGCCTGGCCGGTTTCAGAACCCGGCCGAGCCGCCTACCCGGCCTGGCTTACTTTGATAGTCGGCTGAGCCGGTTTCCTCGGGTTCGCCGAGGAAGCTAGAGTTCCGGTCTTCTAGTCGTCGGGACGACCGTCTTCAGCAGCAGAGGACGTTTGGTGGTCGATGTAGCGCCCGCTCCTCGCCGGAAACTCCCGAACACCCCTCGGAAAGATCCGTCGGAGAGATGCACGTAGAGGTTGCCCTAGGGATCGCGGAGATCACCTAGAACGCCGACTAAACTCGCGGAGAGTCGAGCCGAACAGCAGGATAGAGGTGAACCACCGTGAGAATCTACTTGGTAGATATGTTTTGACGATTGGATGGTTAAGATCTCAATCGGCCATGATCCTCCATATATATAAGGGGGGTGGTCTTATCCCAGTAGGAAACCGTTCCAAGACTTACTCTCCAAGTTTCCCACGTTAAAATATTGCCAAAAACCGATTAGATCTATTAATCGGATCGGACTCGACCAAACCCGGCTAAGCCGGGTCCAAACCCGGCCAAGCCGGGTTTCACAGGGCCTCTGGTGATGACACATGGCATGCTGCCGGGGCCCAGCAAGGGGCCAAACCCGGCCTAGCCTATTCTGTCGGAAGTTCCGGCGCCTGTCGGAACTTCCGGAGGGTCGGAACTTCTTAGGTCGGAACTCCCGACACGTCGGAAGTTGTGCCAGAAGTTTGGTCGGAACTTCCGACGTGACGGCATATTCGTGAGGGCGTAACTCCTTCGTCCGGACATCGAACGATGCAAACCATATATGTTTTTTCAATTAGCTTGACGAGACGGACGCAATGGTGATGTCCATTTCACATTTTGACACCTTCATAAAAATGGATATATTTTGGTTGTCAACAAGGGTCATTTGAGACGCGCTCCCGAGGTACATGCTGCAAAAACCTTTGTTGGGAAAACCTTGAGGAACATTTGATTTATGTGCCTTTCTCTATGTGATTTGCAGCAACTTTATTCGGATGTTTATCGTGATTTAGCTGCGTAGTTGTATTGTGCAACAAGAGAATGAATGATGAATATATTAGTGGAGCAGAAATTTACATAAACCGAGGGAGTTTTGTAGACATATTTAGGCTGCTTCAATTTAAATTGGCTTACATAGTTGCATGATTTTTCAGCGTAACCATGCCATACACGCCCTAATTACATGTTGGTGTACCCAAAGGTAAATCCTGATCCCTTGAGTGCCTCCTCGACGATGCCATCCAACCTCGCTGCCATCTCCAGAGTCATGTGGTTCCTCCAGTCCCCCATTATCCCCTTCCTGAAGAAATGCTTGTTCTCGAGGGAGTTTCTCACCGACATGCCCTCCTGAAGGCTACGAGCTCCGGTCTTGTTCACTGACAGGCTCCGCTGCTTGTCCAGGCTACACAACTCAAGGATGGAGCGCACCATGCCGGCGTCCTCCTCCGCCGTGGAGAACAGACACCCCATGAACTCTGTCATCTTCTTCAGGTTGCCTGTTGGGTCCTGCAGCATCTCCTCGTACCTGAGGAAGAGCACGCTCCCGGGCCTCCTCTTGCTCGCCTCCCAGTACTCACGGACGTGCTCCCACTGCGGGCCTAACCCGCAGTAGCCTTGGCAGTACAACTCGAATGCCTCATCGAAGGCAGCTCCTGCTGCTCCCTCACGGCCTTCTACGGCGACCGACTTCCGCATATTTGCATCAAAATGCCATGCGGAGACCAGCGTGTCCTTGGGGTCCCTGGCGACATACATGATTCGGCACCTGGAGCCATCGCCACTGCTGTCCGCGGTGGCGCGTCTCGGGAGCAAGGAGTAGGGCAAGTGCGTGCTAAGGAAACGTGGCGCCGTCTTGTTGTCGTCGTCCCTTTCTACGAACGCTAGGGTGTCGAGGCACCCGACGTAGTCGTGGGGGTTGTTGGAGAGGAGCGGGTGGCAAGCGGCGACTGCACGGACCTGCGCGCCGTGGCAAAGGCGAGGGCCTTGAGCCAAGTGGTGCCGCTCTTGGGGAAGCTCGCCAAGAGGATGTCTGCCGGGCGCTCGTCGAAGGAGGCATGGACTCTCGGGAGCTTCAGCAGGAAGCCGTCGGGGAGCCAGAACCCGCGGTATAGACGGATATTAGGAAAAATCGAGCACTGTGGCCCTCTGGGAAGAGACGCCACAATCTCGGCGAAGTTCGCCGGGAAGATGTCGTCGTGGGTCACGATGGACTCGGCATCCTGCTTGCTCCTCATTATTGCTTCGTCTATATGGTTCTATGCTTCCATGCAATGCCAGGCATCGGCATATATATATAGAAACAAAATTGCCGAACACGCATGCTCTGCTGCGCGGGTTGATTGGATCAACACAGTTGAAGAAAGGGAATAGCTGAAAACAACAGATGAACTTGACCATCAGTCGTAATCACGGGACTCACGTGCAGTGGATGCACAGTTGCACAGGTGTATTTTTTTTTCCTTGAACAGTTCAACTCTATATTAAGCTGTCACTAACTTTTATTTAAAACTATCCATCTCAGTCATCATAAACGTCATAAAAATAAACAAAAATATACCTCTCAATCTAAACAAAATACTAATTCAAGCTATCATAAAAATAATTCAATGTCATTTTCGTAATAAATAGTCAATAGATCTATTCTATTTTGTAAATAACATGTGCAAATTGGCATAAGGTAATACATGAGTATATACTTAAATTAGGACACTCGTTTTAGGCGTATGTTGCTACAGATAGCAATGCTTATCTTGGAGCTCTCACTACTACACAATCGAGCTTTTGCTGGTGCTTGCGGATTTTTACTCATGGTTCATATAGTGTATAGGGCTATAGGCGCCATTAGAAAAGAGATTGTAAGCCCATGGCTATACCACTATTAACTGTCAGTGTAAGTCATCTGTACTAGCTGTTTTCTTAGAAAAATCATATATTTCAGAAAAACAACTACTAGCGCTCATCTTCGGCCATGCTAATTGGTTTAGTGGCGATTTCGGAAATTTCAGTATAATAAAAATTTCAGTGGTCACCGATAAAAGCGAAATTTCGGAAATTTCAAGAATTTCGGTAGTCACTGTAGCATTTTCTTTTAAAAAAATAATTAATTTTGCGCTAAAAAACAAAAAAATAATGGCATACGGATATTGTTTTTCGTTTCGGCACTCACCGATAAAAGCGAAATTTCAGAAATTTCGGTGAAATTTCGCCGAAATTGTTTCCCTATCTTCTAGACTTGCCATCATCTTCGGCCGTGCACCCAGTGGTCCATGTCTCACAACAACTCAAGAAGTTTGTCGGTCATAAGCATCAAGTTATTCCTGGTCCTCCTTGCTTTGGCTTCTCCCAAGGTTGTGGCAGCTCGCCTTTCTGTTTGTGTGCTGTGTATTCCTGGCTCTCAACGTTGACTGGCAGCTCGCCGGCCGCCGTTTGAGCGTCTTGTGTGCGTGCCATGCACGCTTTCGGGGGAAAAAAAAAAGGTTGTGGCAGAGCGTATATTGGATCGGCGGCTTGTTCTTCCAGGTTTTGAACGGTTGATTCAGTGGTCTCACACTCCTTCTATGGCCACTTGGGAGAAACTGGAGACCTTGCAGCAGCAGTTTTCAAGAGCTCGTGTTTGGGGACAAACACCATGTCAAGTCCGGGGGAAAGATAGCAGCTCTGCTAGTGGTCCATCTGATTGTTTTTTTTTTTCGCCGCGCGCGTGCAACCCGGGTCTCGGCGCCTCCAGGGCGACTCGAGTAGGTCCGCAGCGAATCCGTCGTCGTTTCCCTCCCCGGCCCCATTTCCGCGCCGCAACTGCCGGCGCTACTCCTCCGCGTCATCTCCGACGGAAGGGGCCATCCGTGCTGCTGCTCTTTCGGCCCCGACCCTCGCAGGTCGTGGTACTCGTTGAGCCTCGTACTCGACGTCACGCCTTGCTGCCTCCCTCCCCGGCGGCCTGGCCCTGTTCCGGAGGCGTATCCGCCTTCGTCCCGGCGGAAGGGGTGATCATCGCTGCTTCTCTCCTCGGCCTGCACCGAGAAGACCCCGCTGCTCCATCCCCCACTTTCTCCCTAAGTAGCGACGGAAAAAGAAGTATCGCCGCCGTTGTGCCGTCGCCCCGGTCTCCCCTGTGGGGAAGATCGCCATCGGCGTCCCGCTCCTGCCGTCCTGCGCTCACCCCCACCCCTGGCGAGCTTAGCAGCGGCGCGTCCCTGACGCGCGGACGGCGCCGTGCTCTAGCCCACGCACTGGCACGGCGAAGCCCTCCGTCGACCTCCCGTCTGAGAGTGCGGGGCCAACGCGCTGCCCTACTAGCAGCACTGGCCAGGCCGCGCTTCAAGTCGCAACCGGGCACCGGCAAGGATTACGTCTGCGTCGCCGCTTCCACGCCGCCGTGCCGGACACTACGCGCGTGGCCCGTGCTTTGGAGGCGTTCAGGGGTGCTGTGTTCCAGGGTCGCCGCTCTTGTCTGCAGTGAAGCTCGGACCATCTACGAGAGGAAGCTCCTGGAGCACGACCGCGAAAAGAACCGACAGGTGGCTACAGTACCGATAGTGACAGCTGAGCACAGCTACCGATGTGAGTCATTTTGCCGCCTGTGGGGCAACAACTGAGCTGAAGCTGGCACGCCTGGAGACATCCAATTTGGTGGCAACAACCAACCTTGAGCTGGTTCATTCTGGACTGGAGATTTTTTCACTGTTTATGTGAGTAGACTCTGAGTTAAAAAAAAAAGAAAAGAAAAAAGAAAGAGTAGCCTCTGGAAAAACTACAGCTGGAATCGGAAGAGGCAATTTTAGTTTCCCCCAGTGATTGGATTGGTAGTAGCAAGTTTGATCTTCCCTTCTAATTGGCGGGCAAAATAAAAATCTTAAGTCTAAACTGCCGGGGCCTGGGACAGCCCGAGGCAGTGCAAGAAGTCCGTAGCTTGGTACAGCTACACCGCCCTATCCTCGTTTTCCTATCAGAAACGAGGTTGTTCTCTGATAATGTTCAAGTTCTGAGAAGACAGCTGGGCTTTCCGAATGGTGTGGGAGTCAGCAGCTATGGCCGAGGAGGAGGTCTCGCTCTTCTCTGGTCAAATGAAATCTGCGTGAAGCTAATGTCTTACGACAAGCTCCACATAGATGTAATGGTGGTTGATCCAACGACGGGGGCAGAACGTTGGCGTTTCACTGGGTTCTACGGTGAGGCGAGGAAGGAAAATAGACACAGAAGCTGGGAGTTAATGGAGTACCTGAACGGCCAAAGCCTTGCGCCATGGCTGTGCGCGGGTGATTTCAATGAGATTTTGGATGCCCAAGAGCAGTTTGGGGGAGCTGTGCGACCTGAATGGCAAATGGACGGCCTTCGAACAGCTGTTAATATCTGTGGTTTCACGGACTTAGGTTTCATTGGCCTACCCTACACGTGGGATTACCGACAGCAGGGTTCGCATAACATTAAGGTGCGGTTGGACAGAGCTTTTGCAAATGGGAGCTTTACTGATATGTTCAGGGTCTCTAAGGTCTGGCATATCCAGACAACGGAATCGGACCATTGTTGCTTGTTGATTGAGTGCCTCAGAGCAAAGAAGAATAGGCATAAAGGTGGTTTCAGATATGAAAATATGTGGAGAAGGGAGCCTTCATATAAGAAATTGGTAGAAGACACCTGGGGAGATGCAAGAGTAATCCGGAACATGCACCAAATGCAAAATGCTCTCGGCCGTATGAAAGGCAGTTTTCAGGTGTGGGAGCGTGATGTGTTCGGTTCAGTCAGGAAAGAACTAGCTAAGGCAAGGCGTGAACTGGAAGCAGAACGATCTTGTACTATCCACACTGGACCGTCACAGAAGGAAAAAAGATTGATGGCTAGAATATCAGAGATGCTTGCTCGTGAGGAAATTATGGAGAGGCAACGGTCTCGGGTATCTTGGCTCAAGGAGGGTGACAGAAACACAAAGACCTTTCAAGAAAAGGCAAAGGAGCGCGCGAAGAAAAATCAGATCAACGCGCCGCGAGATCCAAATGGCGTTTTACTGACCAAACAGGAGGAGCTAGAAGGTTTGGCGACAGCTTTCTATATAGAGCTGTCACTGCCCAACCTAATACAGAACAGAATGAAGTTCTACCTTATATACCACGGAAGGTTTTAGCTGAGATGAATGAGACTCTGGTTTTGCCGTATTCAGAACAGGAAGCGGAAAGGGCCTTGTTTATGATGGGACCTTGCAAAGCACCAGAGCCGGATGGTTTTACAGCTGGATTCTATCAAACCCACTGGGAGACGATTGGCCTTAGCGTCACTAATGCAGTTTTGGACTTCCTGAATGGTGGAGTGATGCCAGAGGAGGTAAATAGTACAACACTTGTGCTCATCCCGAAGACAAAGCATCCGGAAGAGCTTAAGAACTTTAGACCAATATCTCTCTGCAATGTCATTTATAAGATTTGTTCAAAGGTACTTGCAAATAGGCTGAGAGTGGTCTTGGATGATATCATATCTGAGGAGCAAAGTGCTTTTGTCCCAGGAAGGCTAATTACGGACAATGTTCTGGTCGCATATGAGTGTGTATTCACTACCTAAAAAGGAAGAAGGGAAAAAATGGAGCTTGTGCTATTAAACTTGATATGGCGAAGGCTTATGATAGAGTTGATTGGCACTACCTTGATGGAATAATGCTGAAATTGGGTTTGGCAGAGAATTTCGTTAATACCATAATGAGGTGTGTCACTACAGTCTCTTTCTCGGTGAGGGTGAATGGACAATTGTCACCACGCTTCACTCCGACAAGGGGTATTCGCCAAGGTGACCCTATTTCCCCATACCTTTTCTTGCTATGTGCAGAGGGTTTATCCTGCCTTCTCAGATCGGTGGGTCCTTTGTATCTTGCTAGAGGTGTAAGGGTGGGAATCCATGCCCCTTGGATATCTCACCTGCTCTTCGCAGATGACTGTATCATTTTTCTGAAGCTTCAAAAAGGGGTGCGCGGAGAATACAAGAAATTCTGAACTTCTACAGCCGAGGGTCAGGTCAGCTAGTGAACAAAGACAAGTCGACAGTGTTCTTCAGCAAAAAATGTGATGCTGAGACGAAGGACATAGTAAGGGAAACATTACAGATCAACACGGAGGCTTTAGCGGAGAAATATTTGGGGCTACTGACTGCTTTAGGAAGAGCCACAAATGGTGCATTTGAATATATGCCGACCAGATTCAAGAACCTAATTGGGGCTTGGAGTGGAAAGGAAACAAGCAGCGCTGGAAGAGAGGTCTTATTGAAATCTGTTGCGCAGGCAATTCCAACACACCCGATGAGTTGTTTTCTTATCCCAAAAGACACATGCAAGAAGATGAAAACTGCCATGGCTAATTATTGGTGGGGGAGCTCGGCGGAAAACAGACGCATCCACTGGCAACGATGGGAATTATTGACTCGTCCGAAGCCGATCGGTGGCATGGGCTTCCGTGATCTCAGGTTGTTTAATCTTGCGATGTTAGGAAAACAAGGATGGCGGCTGATTGAGAGACCGGAGTCTTTGTGCGCCAGAGTATTGAAAGGTCGTTATTATAATGACTCAAATTTTCTGGCAGCAACAAAGAAGAAACATGCAAGCCAAACATGGCGACCTATCCTTGCTGGGAGGGATGTCCTGGAGCACAGTCTTATTCGACGGATAGGTGATGGCAGCTCGACAAGAATTTGGCAGGATCGATGGATTCCAAACCACTTTAATGGAAGGCCGATCACTACTGAATCGAATTCATCTTTGTCTGTGGTGGCGGATTTACTGACACCGAGTGGAGCATGGAATGTGGAGTTGATCAAAAATACCTTTGCATATGTGGACGCCCATGCAATCTTGAGTACTCCAGTGTACAGTGTGCTCGGCATACAGGAAACTCTACAATATCCAGGGTCAAGGAGAAGATGAGATGCATGCTTCAACCTCTGGTAATACCTTCTGGTCTCGGATTTAGAAGCTTACAGTTCCACCGAAAGTTAAGGTTTTTTGGTGGCGAGTGGTAAACGGCTTCCTTCCAACCCAGAGCGTGCTGCACAAGAGACACATTGAACCTCTTCCAACGTGCGAGGTATGTGGAGCTGCTGATGAGTTTATCATGCATGCTCTCAAAGAATGCATGGTCGCG
Organism: Eremochloa ophiuroides; assembly: GCA_038502445.1. Taxonomy (NCBI): domain Eukaryota; kingdom Viridiplantae; phylum Streptophyta; class Magnoliopsida; order Poales; family Poaceae; genus Eremochloa; species Eremochloa ophiuroides. Next base: position 8,366,756 of record JAHLJS010000005.1, read on the forward strand.
AGGTCGTTCTGGTTGCAGGTAAAAGATCACACAGATGTGAAATTACCAGACCTGCATCCTCTGACCTGGGCTCAAGATATCATTGACCCATCACTAATCGCGCCCAAAGAAGCATCTGTAATCTTTTGCGGGATGCGGGCAATGTGGATGACGAGGAATAAACGGCGACATGGAGAAGAAGTAGCACCGATCTAGGCATCTGTCAAATGGGCAACGGATATGGCCTTTGATCTGTGGCAGCTGGCCCATCCAACAAAGAACTCGCTACATCAAGGGCGGAGTGCAAAAGCTTGGCAAGCGCCGGCGGAGGAATGGATCAAATGCAACGTCGATGCAGGTTTCAATTCAGTGAATGGATCGGCCTGGACAGGAGTTGTGTTACGTGATCATGAAGGGAGACCATCTGGTGGAAGAGCAAGATGGTATGAGCACTGCCTTAATGCCCTATCCGGAGAAGCCCTGGCTTGCCGAGATGGTATGGTTTTTGCTTTGCAAAAAGGAGTGCAGAAGCTACATCTAGAAACTGATTGTCAAGTTTTGATCGGCTTGTGGGCAGGCAGAGCGCAGCAAAAATCTGAAATTGAAGCCTTGCTGCAGGAGATGGATGTTCTAAGTAGAAGTTTTGAAGATTTTGCTTTTAATTTCATAATTAGAGATTGTAATAAAGGTAGCTCATGAGTGTGCTCGTCTTGTTTCCCATGTAAACCAAATGGAGGAGTGGCATATAACCCCACATGGTATTAGGGAGATCATAGACACTGAATGTAATCACCTCCATGGCAATATATGAAGCTCCGGCTTAATCTAAAAAAAAAAGATAGCAGCTCTGCTTCCACGACCAACGAAGACGAGGGCAGGAACTAGGAAGATGCTGTTGGGCCAGGAGCAAGCGCCAAGCCCAGGACGAGGAAGCCCAACCAGAAGATCTACGGGCCCAGGACGAGGCTTCCACGACCAATGAAGTGAAGCATTTGCTGTAATGGAGGCCAGAAGCAACCAGCATGCACCGGACGAGAAAGAGCGTAATGGCATTGTTCGTCGACTCGCCAGTCATGACAGAAATGGCTCCCTTTTTGAAAACGGTCGCTTACCCGTCGTGCAAGAAAAGAACGGTAGATGTGTACATGTCTGAATTCTCTAACGACTGAAAACTCGACGGTGTGCAAGTGGCATTCGCATTCATCACTCGGTACTAAACCCGGCTTCCAATGTCCACCGTGGGAACCGGGAACCACAACTTGGAGCCCAGAGGACGATGAAAGAATCAGGTCTCTCCTGTCTCCTATCCTCTCCTTGTGAGTTGTGAATTTGTGATACTTTGACAACTCGTCACTTCTCAGTGGTTGCTTTGTCACTATGGCTTCATCTCTGCTCATGGCACCATGTTAACGTATTTTTACTTCGTAGGTTTAGTCGGTTAGGTTTCAGGTGTGTGGTGGAGGGTCTCTCCCTAACACCTCTATGGCTCTATTTCTATTCTTTTGTCCTCTGGGTTCCGCATCCTTTTTTCCTATAGTTTTGTAAAAGGCTCTTTGGATTCTCGCATATCTGGCTTTTGTAAGCCGTTTTTTTGTTCTTCTTAACGAAATATGCATGAAGTCAAGGTCGTAAAAAAAACGTTGACCACAGCTCAAGATGCTTATTAGAGACAAGAACCACGTCTCTGAATTTGTGTTTGTGATGTGGACCATATCAATGCCGTGTTACTCTCCATCATTGGCGGATCCAGGGGGGCTGGGGTGGCTGCAGCCCCCGTGGCCAAAAAAATACATGGTATATTTTAGCATAATTTAGCTCAATTTCACTTTAAAACAGCCTAAAAACTCCTGTGGGTAAGAAATTTAAGGAAGATTTTAGGCCAATTCGTTTTCAAATCCATCAAAAAGCTCTCGTAGTCAAAAAATAAAAGAGAAATTTGAGTCTAACTCATCTCTCTATATATTTAGCCCCCCTCGTGGGCAGATTCTGAATCCGCCACTGTTCTCCGTCTCAATTTGGTCTCGTTAAAGATGGTGTTTTGTTAATTCACCGTCTCTGATGGTCAACAACCATAGATAGGTTTATCAAAAGCACGTCTCAAATGAGACCCATCAAAGATAGTTTTTTTTTCACGTCTTAGATGTGTGACTCTGTGAGAGACATGAATCATTAAACCCAAGTCTTTTACACGTCTCAGATGTGTGACTCTGTGAGAGACATGAATCATTAAACCCAAGTCAATCTACAACCTAACCTAATAGTGATATCATGTTATCACTGTCGAATCATGCCACAGTCCGGCTTTGCCAGGGTTTGGTCTAACCCGGCAATGATATTCCCTATATCACTACTGGTTCATGATTCAAATGGGCTGTCGCATCTGTCTTGCCAAGGCAATAGAATTCGCAATCATTGTCTGGATCCTAGTCTTAGAACCTGGCCTCTAGCAATAGTGTTGGACACTGGCAGGGATTGCATGTTCTGCAGCAGTGAAGCTCACAGTTCCCTGAACATTGTTCTATTAGAGCACTTGTCAACTGTCATCTAGTGGGGTTCACAAAGTTTTTATTTTCCATTTTGAAAAATCAAAGGGGGAAAAACTATCACCAAAGTAGGTTGTAAACAAAGCAAAGCATATAGCTGTTCAAGTCAACCATCCTTACTCAGACTCCTTGTGCCTAAAAGAAATTCCCTTGAGTTATTATAATTATTGGTCTGTTGCCAGACAAGCAATGACGACACAGCACCAAAAGTCAGAGAAGATTATTTTGTGAGAACGATCAACGATGGCATCGAGCTGTTAGGATCTGATGATATACCGCCGTGCCAAACGACGGGATGCCACTTCGCCCTGCTGCATCTGCATAGTCAGAACTCACAACTCACAACCCATATCATCCCTGTTAACCTGCGTCAATGGCGTCTACAGTGACCAGCAGGTAAAATAACTAAACTAGAAAGTACAATATCTCCATCTGTGACTGTGAGTCTGTGACTTTTGAGTACATCTGATGATCTGATGTTGGTTCGCCATTAGCTTGTTACTGCATGCATGGATTTGCATCCATTACAAACAGATCTGTTGCGAAACAAATGGATGCATTTAGATTAACCACAGTAAACCTTGATGTGCAGCGACAAGGAGCAGGCCATCCCTACCATCGACGCTGATCAAGCACATGCGTTGTTGAGCTCTGGCCACGGCTATGTGGATGTCAGGTATGCGTGCGCTACTGCTACATACTGAAAGCTTCGATGTTCTCACGATGAACTGCGAATGAACTGACGGCGACGAAGTGGTTCTTCATCAGGATGCCGGAGGACTTCGATAAAGCACATGCACCCGGTGCTCGGAATGTTCCCTACTACCTGTCGGTCACGCCACAAGGTCAGTTTCTTCTTGGTTCTGCTTGCTCACTGACAGTGGGGATCTGCTGGGATCGATTGGGGTGTTTTCTCTTCCTTTTCTTTTTTCGTTTTTTAGTAGATAGAAACTAAAGTCCATGATTGATTTCAAATTTAAACTTGCCTCTGTTACTGTGATCAAACATGTCCCCAAGTGTGAGGATATGTGGTGCCACGTTCTTTGAACCCTGATTATTCATTCTACCTGTTCTGTTTGCTGATCACAAGGGAAGGAGAAAAATCCGCGCTTTGTAGAGGAAGTGGCTGCGCTCTGTGGGAAGAATGATGTCTTCATTGTGGTAATTTATTACTGCCTTTCATCAATCATACATACTCATAAATACACTATAATCAATTTATCCGTACAAAATAAGTAATATTTCATATTTATGTAGGCTTGCAACACGGGGAACAGATCCAGGTTCGCGACTGCAGACCTTGTAAACGCGGTAAACACAGACTATCTGAGCTATCAATCTAGTAGGACAAGTTAGCTGTGTCTGATGACTACACACTGACACTAGGCTGCTGGCTGCTCACTTGGATGTGTTGTGTCAGGGGTTCAAGAACGTGAGGAACCTGCAAGGTGGCTACCGCTCCTTTCTCCAGAGTGCAAATCAGCAGCAACCTCAACAGCAGTAAACCATCACTTGTTCAAATGAGCTTGCACTCCCTGAAAGAGGCTTTGTGCGCTATTATCAGGGATGTGGATGGATGGAAAACCTCTAGTTCAGCCTGGAGAACGTTGTTTTTCAGAAACGTGCTGTGATGCTTTGTAACTCTCTGCCTCTTTCTTGTTTGTTTCTCCTCTTTTCCATTTCCTTGGTATGCCAGGGATTTATTGTTGTAATCTGTGCCCGTTCCATTTTCTCTGTTCGCAAGCTGGACGACAACATCTGTCATGTGTGAACTTTCATGAAGTACTCCAGGAAACGTTTCAGGTTGCTATGTGCGACATATATTTTGCAAGGTATATTCAACTGTACAATCAAGTCTGTAGCATTACATGGAATTGGATTACATGATGCCCTTTGACATATCAATTTTGTACTGTGCCTGGCAAAACTATGTAACAACATGATCGTTTACCATTATAACCTGACATACAAAGCAAAATTGGTGAATGCCAGTCGCCAGATTAGCTGCTTTTGTTCTGGAAGTCATCTGTAGTTAGACTGGTTCCTTCGGTCCACAGCTGCCAGATTGAATCACAGTGGCCTGTTTTCTCAAAACTCTCTGAGTATACTTTTGTGTTACACACAAGATGAGATCTTTAATCTACAGAGACGCAAAGGTTCATGAGCTCTTTCATAGCACCTCCTTTTCCAGTTTCAACACGGCCATGAATGCTTCTTGAGGAACATCAACCCTTCCTATTGCCTTCATCCTTTTCTTTCCTTCAGCCTGTTTGCAAATATCCAGTGACCATATTATCAGATCACGAAGGGATTCTGATGAACAGAGCTACTAGTCATTCATTTTGTTCTATGAAAACTTAAGTCAATCATTTGTCAGTATAACTATTCTACCACTTATGTATTATACACAAAATGATATTTTCGAAGGGTTTGGCCAAACAACTTTTTTTTCTAAGAATACCTGTTTCTTCAGCAACTTCTTTTTCCTTGTTATATCACCACCTGCAAGTTAAAAAAACATAGTAATCTGAATAAAACTTTGTAAGTCTGTAAGGCAAGAATATAGAACACAAGTGTATTAACTGCTATTTGTATGAGATAAGTGTGCACTTGATCATAAAGTGTGAGACAAAGATATTCCATTAGCTTTACAAATCCTTCTAAAGTGCAGGTGATAGTGTTAGGTTTACCATAGCATTTTGATAGGACATCCTTCCTGATGGCAGACAACGCTTCGCTCGCAATGACCTTTGTGCCAATACATGCCTGTCAATGTTCTCATTAGCAGCTGATTGCTAGTGGAAAATGGGATTGTGAACTGGAGTTTTTGTCACCACAGGAAAAGGATTGGTACAAGTTTATGCTAATTTTCTAGCATAGGATGCTTGGTTACATAAAACCAAAGAAGGTCTCAAAAGAAAATGTGAAGCAAGGGTGGTGCCAAATCACTTCTTTAGTTTGTTACTGAAAAAGTTGCAAGATAACATTCAATGCTCCCTCTTGATATAGCTCGCAAAAAAGTAGGCTGAAACATTTGGAAACCCATGGCCCAAATTAAGGCATTTTCACCCCAATAGATGGTAGCGCACAAAGGTGTGCATGTGTTCCACACTTCCACATAGTATTCTCTCATTAAATAACTCTTTACCAAGATGACCTTCAAAAAACAACTCTTTACCGAGATTCTCTCCAAACCTTATTATCTAACATCCCTTTACACTGCTATGAAAAGTACTCTCTCATAACTGTCTGCCTGATCTTGTTATGTACATAGAAGATCAAAGAAATTTGAGAACAAGGCATGCAAATCTCACTTGAATAGGAACTTTAAACATTTGCCGAGGTATGAGTTCCTTGAGTTTTTTGGTAAGTGCCCTGCCAACAGCATATGCCTAGAAAAAAAATAGTTCACCAATTAGATTGCCTCGAGAAGATATGCCCTAATAACTGTCTATGAATACAAGTTACTTTTCAAAAATGAAGTTAGCACTTGACCAGAGAGACAAAAAAAAAAAAAACTCAAACTAAATACAGTTAGAATAACTGTTGTACTACTTTGTACAGACTGCAGGTTCATATAGATGGTTATATGAGAGTACAAAGGAAAGATAACATGTGATAAATCATTAATTGACATAATTGTACTATTGACAATAAGTATGATCAAATACTCAGACACAATCACACAAGTAGGTTACTGAAACGTATCTATTGTTTGCAGTTTGCCATAAGTACAGAATCAAAATATTTGTGTCTTGGGTCTGGATAGATGTTTATCTTTTTTATATATAAATACAGCAGGGGAGGCCCCCACTGTATGGATAGATGTTTATCAAGTCATAAATGAATTGTATCGTGATATTTTTATTGATCGTTTGGCCTTGGATAAGAAACAGTGTCATATATTCACATTGCTGTTATTTCTAAACCGCATATGTGTAGATAACAACTAAAATGAAGCACCTTATCTCTGTGTACAATTGTTGACAACGCCTCAACAGGATCCCCATTGATTTGTATATCTAGCTTTACTAGTTGACTTTCTCTGTACCTGTAGAGAAACAAATCTCAGCTGTTTCACAAAGGACTGCATGGGCTGATGGGCACTACCAAAAAGGCTGAAACTGCAGAGAAACTAAAGAATAGCAACAATGAGTACCCGATAAGTGAATATTCCATGCTAGCATATCCTTTACTTCGTGATTTCAGTTGATCAAAGAAATCGCCAACCATCTGCATACACAAATGTCCACTAAGCAATAGGAAAAAAAATTTCTTCATTCGCTTCGTACAATCTACAGGTATATTAGCATCAAGAAATACAACAGCTGCAGGAATATGTTTTGCAAGATACATCATTGTTTAATAACATATGATAGAATGAAACACCAGAAGTATCTTTTTCACAGCCAGGCTCAAGAGAAACAAACATTACAGAAGCAGCAAAAAGATGCAACATTCTTGCTTAATACTGAGACATACAATGCAGTATCAGGTTGCTGCACGATGAACGTAACAGTGATGATGATGCATTTCATATAGTTGTCTTTATGGCATAGAAATATTTCAAACAGACTAAAAACTGTTGAAGATAACTATATCATCTGTTTCTGAAACACCTCATTTTGTATATTTTGCAGATGCATTAAGGAATGCGTCTAATTACTTCTACAAGCTTTTTAAATCTTCAATTTACTGCAAAGAAAATAGCTCTGTTTCACACCTCTGCTAGTGGTAGCTCATAAATAAGTTTGGCCCTGCTTTCCGTGATGAAGTTCATTTCCTTGAATTCACCTCTTCTATCTTGAGCCAGCTCCATTATAGAACCAATATAATCCTTCGGTGTAAGCATTTCAATCTGTAAAGGGGAAAAAAGGAAGACACCAAAAACAACAATCAGACCTGTGCAGGATACTGCTCCCAAAGTTCAGTAATACAGATACAACCTTCACATATGGTTCTTCTATAGACCTCCGCCTACCGGGCTCCGGAAGCAAGGATGGATTTGAACATTCAACCTATATGACATCTGTAAGCAATCATATTTTTCACATGCAAATAAAACTGAGTGGTTTCTGGTTAAGAAAAGTCAGATATTTTTGTCCCAATGCAAATTTACGCACACTTGAATGGTTTAGCTTAGTTGCTCGCAACATGTGCCATATAAGAACTTTTGGTAAAAACACTAGGAGTGACTGCAAATGCTACATGTCATCTGAAATGATAACAGTTGGTCTCTTAAGACCTACATTGCCCCCCTGACTGTACCAGTGACTGTTTTAGTAGACAACAAGCTTTTCTTGTAGTGTGCAAACAGAAACTTAGGTACCTCTGTGCAGTACCGCTGTTTCATTAGTTGTGCAAGTAACAAGTACAGGTGGTTTTCATAGATTAATTCTCCATAGTGAAGTTCCTAAAATATATCCATATTTCCTCAGTGTGAGTGTGTGACAACAGAACGTTCTTTAATGAGGATTTAAGATGGAAATATGAAATATGTCATGTTTGAGGTCATTTGAACAGACTTGACAAAATTCTTGATTATTTGATTTTGGATACAGCTTAAGTTCCTGCACCTCCAACAGATGTACCGATTTGAACAATAGGAGTTATGGCCATATAACTATTATTCTGTTAAGCAATGTTGATTCCAGGAGAAGACAAGAGAGTTCAAGATCATAAAAGACTTACGGTTTCACCATCAGCACAGTTCACAAGGTATACCACACTTGGTGCAGTAATTATTAAGTTCAAGTTGTACTCCCTCTCAAGCCTTTCCTGAAAAAATAGAAACTATTATATTGTAGAAATTTCAAGCCATAGTGGTCTTAATATGAACTACACTGCCATGAACCAAGTAGATTGTAAGAACCTGAACAATTTCCATATGGAGAAGTCCAAGGAACCCACATCTGAAGCCAAACCCCATGGCACTAGAAGATTCGGGTTCAAACTGCATTAATGGCATGGACTTAGAGAAATGAAGTATCATACGAAACACCAATGCATAAAGAACATTCAAATTCCATGTTACAGAATCCAACTGAGAACAAACTTGTTTTGTTTTTGTTATTACAAACATTTTCTGTCACTATTATATATGGCTTTAATGACAATGTTTTACTGCATACATTTTTGTAAAATGAGATGAAGCACTGTTGTGTTTCTTGGCAGTTAGAATGGAATATTAGTCTGATATTCATAATTGAAGGTACTGGATTTGAATTTATTGATCAGCATTCTTGTTCATATTTTAAAACAAGAATTGGTAAACCATCAGCAGACAATAATTTTGTCAATTCTATGTTGTTTTTACATTTAAACAGAAATTTTAGTACAACTATCTTCATATTCAAGTATATCAATAATTCAATATACTGATCTCATGTGTCATGTGGCTACATGTAAACTGAAGACACTGTGTTAAATTAGTTGTTAGTGGAACTGTTTTTGGGGTTTGCCATACCCTTTACCCTCTCCGTTCCAAATTAGACTCCACTTTAGCATTGTCCTAAGTCAAGCTTCTCTAACTTTGATCAAGTTTTCAGAAAAATATATCAACATCTACAAATTTAGAAAAATGCACAATCAAGGAATATTTCACTGAAAATTTAATGAAACTAATTTGATATTGTAGGTATTGATACATTTTTCTATAAACTAGGTCAAAATTAGGACAAAGCCAGAGTAAGCTATAATTTGGAATGGAGGGAGTATATTTCATGATATCTGTGCTGGTGCCAACACCACTACATATGTAAGAATCTTGCCGCTAATGCATTAGGATTTCACTTTATAAACTATATTTGATCAATTTGTTTTTTAAGTTCACAATATCCACAAATTGGGTCAAGGAAAATATGTGCCAAACTTCAAATGCCAGAAATGAACAAATGTCTTGACCATTCATTCATGACAATATGATGATATAGTTAGGTCACGAAACCCACCTTTAGGGCAGCATCATTCAGCTGAAGTTTTTCCAGCGCTTCCCGCAACTCCTCAAACCTATTGACAAACACAATGTTTCATACAACTATACCGCAACAGAAAAGAACGGGACTCAAAATAAAAGGAAAGATACAGTACTGATCAGCATCTATAGGGAACAAGCCACAAAAAACCATTGGAGTGGCTTGAGAATATCCTGGTAAAGCATGATCTGCTTTTTTTGAATAATGAGTAATCGTATCACCAACCCTGGCATCTGCTACTGATCTTATAGAAGCAGAGAGATAACCCACCTGTCAAAGAGAGGGCAACCAATCAAGATACAAAGAGACATTGTTTCAAATGAACGCATGATAAAGATTCAAGAAAAACTTCTGAACTGTTCGGAGATTGCTGATAATTCTGTATAGTTATAAGTATATAAAGAACTAGTTTATTGTTCCGATTGCAACAGTTAATTTTGTAATCTGGTATGGTTAGTACATGCTGCGTTTTTATTTATGAGGAGTCATAGCTAACAATAGTTGACAATAATATGTTCGAGAAAAAAATCGTTGGCTGAAATAGTCAAATAGACAGTTGAACAATATCCTTGAGGAAATGAAGTTATAGAGCCAAAAAGTGAATGTCTTCTTCAAAGGATTATAATTGATGTAAAGCATCACAGCATAAAAGTTACCTCGCCAGCATATAGTTCGTCAACTTGCATCTGATTTGGGGATAGTACACCAATTTCATCAGCAACATATTCCTGTTAAATGGACAACAAGCTTAGCTTGACGTTCTACCCACGGTATACACAAGGATTATGAAGGTTGAAGAAGATGGGGAAGAACAGGTTTCTGGAGACTATTTTAGATAATGAGAAACAACTAAAGTGGCATACAAAAAAAGTACTAGGAGAGAGATTTGGATGGTGTTTTACCAAAGGTACTTTAGGAACTAATTTTTCAAATAAAAGTATTGCAGCAATAGAAAGCACATTAAGTTTCCAGGTGAGTTCTATGTTTGGTTTTGATTACCTTTCCATTGGCCATAAAACATATCTTGTCCCCTTTCTTTATACTGCCATCAATAACACGGAAGTACACAATTACACCTCTGTATGGATCATAATAGCTGCAACCACAAAGACAACATATCACAGTAGTTCAGATACATGTAGAACATTAATTAGCCAATTCTAAAAGTACTTAAAGGGAACCTGTCAAATATAAGAGCCCTGAGAGGATCTTTTGCCGTATCTTTCGGTGGGGGGATTTTGGTCACAAGGGCATCTAGTATTTCAGTGATGCCTATGCCTTCCTACATGAAAAAACAAAAAAAGAAGTTAGTATGAAAATTATATCTGTTCATAAAGGGGGCACGATATGTTCTGTCTGCAGCTACCAGCTTATATAAGTGACTCTGTAGAAAACAAAGAAAAAAATATGAAACAAAAACTAACCTTTGCTGAACACCGAATTGCATCACGGCAGTCCAATCCAATTATCTGGTAACAACAAAGTCAACGATGAATTTTTAGTGCTAAGGGAAAAAAAAATGGGGCATTACTTTTAACTAGGAAAGAGGAAAATGCACCACCGCTCCCTCAACTTGGCTCAAGGTATCATATAGGTCCCTGAACTTTCAAAGTGATATCTCTGGGTTCCTAAAGTTGCCAAAATGTGTCATTTAGGTCCCAAATTTTCAAAGTGATCACCGCAGGTCCCTAAACTTGACACAGGGTGTCATCCAGGTCCCAAACACTGTAGATAATTCCAGTACCGATTTTTTTTAAAAAAAAGAAAATCTAATTTCGGGTACTGTAGCTACAATCTGTAAAATATTATAAAAATTGTATTTTTTTCATACGATCTCCGATGAAGATGAGTTTTATATAAAAATTGTAGCTTGCGACGAGATCTACAACTTTCTAGTTTCGAGTTTTTTAATTTGAGGTGGTTAATACACTCAAAAAAATTAAACAAAATTTTTCAGCAGTATATTAATCACGTATAAGCGCATGTCGCCTTGGAAAAATCATATCTTTCTTATATACTATCAAATTGAGATACTTTCTATACAAAAGTTGTAGCGTTCGACGAGATCTACAACTTTCTAGTTTTAACTTTTTTAATTTGAGGTTGATAAGATTCTCAAAAAAATTAAAACGTTAATTTCGGTTCTTGCACAGTGGTTTTGTATTTTAAATTTTTTGAGAATCTTAACGACCTTAAATTAAAAAAGTTAAAACTAGAAAGTTGTAGATCTCGTTGAACGCTACAACTTTTGTATAGAAAATATTTCAATTTGATAGTATATAAGAAAGATATGATTTTTCTAAGGCTTGTATGCGATTAATATACTGCTGAAAAATTTTGTTTAATTTTTTTGAGCGTCTTAACCACCTCAAATTAAAAAACTCGAAAGTAGAAAGTTGTAGATCTCGTCGCAAGCTACAATTTTTATATCAAACTCATCTTCATCGGAGATCGTATTAAAAAATACAATTTTTAGAATATTTTATAGATTGTAGGTACAGTACCCAAAATTATATTTTTTTAAAAAAAATTCAGTGCTGGAATTATCTACAGTGTTTGGGACCTGGATGACACCCTGTGTCAAGTTTAGGGACCTGCAGTGATCACTTTGAAAGTTTAGGACCTAAATGACACCTTTTGCCAACTTTAGGGACCCATAAATATCACTTTGAAAGTTTAGGGACCTAGATGACACCTTAAGCCAAGTTGAGGGACCAGGGGTGCATTTTCCTCACTAGGAAACGGAAGGAACTGTTGGCCAGAGAACATAGAGGACAAGTCTACGATATGGGTGATGCTTTCAGAAATACCTCTTCAATTTCCTGTGCGACACGGTCAGGTTCAGCACCAGGAAGATCTATTTTGTTTAGAACCTAAATTAGAGGACAACGTCATTGTCAAACAGAAAACAAAAGGAGAATAGAGAGCTGGATATCATATAAATTGTTTATTTTACTATTTCAGTTTAATAAGGGCAATCAAACAATTAAAGCTTAAATGTATTTTTTTTTACGAAGCAACACAGGCATAAGCAAGTTGTTATCCATGTTACAGAATGATTTTCACAGTAGCTGCCATCATTAGTTCATTACTCAGTTTGCATCCAGATCTAATAAGGTGAAAGGGCAATACCAAGAAGGAAAACTAGTATTTCAAAGACTCGGATGAAGTCCAACATACAGGGATTTGGCAATGAAATGAAAACGGTTGTAAAACTTGAGAATAGGAACCACAGTTTGTGCACAGGAAATGGGGTAGAACAAACCGGTATGATTTCAAGGTTGTTTTCCAATGCAAGATATACATTCGCCAACGTCTGAGCTTCAACGCCCTGCATCAAGCCATCATGCATGTTTCATGTTGCAGCAAATGTGTATTGGAAGCCAGCGAAATCATTGGCTAGATTCTGTGCTTTGGCATGCAGAAGATAAATATCTTCAGATACATAGCTATTGAAACTTACAGGAAGGAAATATATATTGCACCTGAGAAGCATCAACAACAAGAAGTGCGCCCTCACAGGCAGCAAGAGAGCGGGAAACCTAGCATCCAATCAGATAGTTCCAAAGATGTTTAAATCAACTCCCAGTGTTGAAAATGGTATGATAAAATTTTACATAGTACTGCCACATACACTCCAAAAGGTCTTAGAATTTCAGAGGAACTAAATCTTCAATTAGCAGTTCTAATAGGAAGCAATCATCCTTGCCCACTGGAAGCAGGAAAACTTCTATATCTGAGAGTACAAGTGACTACATACCTCATATGAGAAATCGACATGCCCTGGTGTATCAATTAAATTCAGGCAGTAAGGCTCATTATTCATGACGTAGCGCATCCGAGCTGCCTAAAACACAAATTATTTGAACAGGTGCGAAGACATCAAACACCAAACATGAATAATATAATGTGAGAACACATCCAGTAGGAGCTATGCACAAACAGTCTGCATATAGTAAACTGTAATTTCAAGAGTTTTCCCGATTGGTCAAAATAGAGATGGTTCAATGATCGTAGTCAACCAGTTACATGTTATATAATTTTCTATACGGGTACCTGCAGTTTGATAGTGATCCCTCTCTCCCTCTCTAGGTCCATGTTATCCAGAAACTGCTCCTTCATCTCCCTCTTCTGCACCGTTCCAGTGAGCTCCAGCAGCTTATCCGCCAGCGTGGACTTGCCGTGGTCGATGTGCGCGATGATGCAAAAATTCCTGATGTTCGAAATGGGCACCTAGGACAAAACACGCGATGAATTGACACGCTGATGAGCACCGGCACAGTGTCTTAGGTGACCAATCACCAAAGCAATCATACATACTACACGGTTTTACAAACAAAACTGGAAAGCGCTCGCTGCCAGGCTAACGACTAAGGACGGACTGACGGCTTTACCTTCTGGAGCCGGTCCTGGCCGGCGTCGGTGGTGGAGGCAGCAGCGGGCGCGGGTGCCGCGAGGCAGAGGACGCGGCCGCGGGGCGCGGCGCAGAGACCGCGCGGACGGGAAGGGCCGCAACCGGGAGCAGGGGCATGTCTCCGGCGTCCCGGCGCGGGAGGCAACGGCCGCGGCGCGAGGACGGCGAGGCGGGAGGCGGTGGCCGTGGCCATGAGAGGTGGAGGAGCGCTGGAGCCTGCGGGCCGCAGAGGTTCTCGCTTGCCTCGCCGCGCGCTCTCTATCCACAGGCACGCAGGCGCAGCAGGAGATTTTGGGCCCACTCAGTAACCGTTGCAATGCAACTGCCCCGAGCCCGAGTCCGAACCTGAGCCCGCTCAAGACAGCCCACCAGGCCTAGCAGCGTCTGTTTCAAGTTTGAACCGAAATCTCGGCCGGAGCCAATTTGATCGGATAGGGGGCAGTTCAAGCCAACAAATATTGTATATTCCCTAAAAACAATTACTGTATGTGCAAATGGAGAGCGTAATAATAACCAGATAAATGTTTATTTTACAATACAAAATAAGGCTAAAACGCAGAATACTAAATACTACAAGGGAAACAGGAACAAAGGCTCTGTTCTCTGGAGCTGAAAACCGCTGAAAATAAGCGCTGATGTTGATTTCTTGTGAGAGAAAAATATTATAGAAGGACTGATAAATAAGCCATTTTAAGCTCAAACGAACAAAGCCAAAATTTGATTACACCTTAGCATGTGTTTGGATGAGGGGTTGAAGTGGGTTCGGGATGGGTTAGATCCAGTTTTGAGTGTTTGGTTGGGAGAGTAGGGGGTTGGGTTCATCCCAAAAAGGAAATATTCTCCTTAGATTAGAGTCGACTCGGTTCCTTCGAACGAGCGGACAGGGTCGACCCACTTCGTGAGCGCACGCGAGCGCGAGCGGCGACTACGGCGCGTCGCTGAGCGCACGTGTCGGGTGAGGACAAGCAGGGGCAACTACGCAGCTTCGAGCAGGGGTGCAGGGCGGAGGCGCGGCTCCGAGCAGGGTGAGCAGGGGCAGTGCGACTCCAAGCACGACGAGCAGGGGCGGCGCGGCTCCGAGCATGGCGTAGGCGGCGACTCTAGGGTGGTGAGGCAGCGGCCAGGTGCTGTGTGAGAGGAAGAAGGGTGCAGAGACTGGCATGTGGAGCCCTTGTAGTAGGGATATCAACGCAAATCTCACATGTCTCCAACCAAACAAGAAACCGAGACGAACCCAACCCACGGGACCAAACAAGAAGTAGGTTGACTCAATTTTATAAAATTAGGGATAGATCTAGTCGAACCCGGGAAGTCCCACAACCAAACACACACTTAGTGACTATCCTAAACACTAAACCCTAAATACCTCCTATGGCGCATGCCCCCACAACCTTAATCCCTTCCTTCCCATCCAACCCTCACGCCCCCATGCATAGCCCCTCTCCCTAGTTCCCACACCGCAAACGCCGATGCCGTACCCATTCCTCCTCTCACCTTGGCGGCGGCAGACGCCCCTCCTCTTCCATCACATCAGGCGAGGCGAGCGTGGACTCGGGACACTCCTCCCCCTCCTCAGTGTCATCGTTTCCTCACCTTTCCTCGCAAGCTCGTCAATGGGTGACAACCACTACCATCTCTCGCCCCGCGCAGACAGATTCTCCGTGCACCGCGTTGTCTCCTACTTCCTTGACCAGATCCGCCTCCGTCTCTCTCTCTTTCCTCGGCGGCCATGTCTCCCCACCTCTCCTCGCAAGCTCGCCAGCTGGCAGCAGCTATTGCCATCTCCGGCCCCCCGCGGGCGGCCTCTCCATGCCCCGCGCGCCATCTCCACCTTCCTCGACCAAATTCTCCTCCACACCAGATCTGACCACCAGATCTCCTTCTTCATCCTACAGATAAAAGGCTGGTGTTTAGTTGCCCACCTAAGAATGTGGCCGCCATAGGTTTTGCATGCACTATTTCGTGGCGGGTGTGGCGGCCAAAAGGCTCACCACAAAGTGTGGCACGGACTCTGCTGGTGGCTGGCTTCGGCCGGCAACCAAACAGTCCCTAAACCCGCTCCGCCCCGTTCTTTTTTAGACAATCTGTTAACCCGACCCGACCTGAAACTATAGTTCACCAACCCGTCCCGACCCACCCCATCCCACCACCTCAACTGTCCAACTCCAACCCACACAGCTCGCAGCACAACTACCATCCACGACACAACCCATCCTAACTCGTTTGTCTGTGAACCCGACCCGTAAGGTAGGAAAACCTATTTCCACCTATATACACAACCCTCGAATAAAACCGCTCCGAAAAACCTGTTTTAACCCATCTCATTAGCAGGGCTAGTGGCGATCACCGATCAAGACTCGGGGCGAGGGCGGTGCAGACTGTCGGGAGTTGTATTACAATATAGAAACGGAAGTGGTTGTTTCAAAATATTTTTACATTTTAGCAATTAAAGAATAATTAAAAGAATAAATTTTTATATATTTAGCGAAATTCTAAAACAGTATCATATATATAGATAATGAGAGCCGTAGGTTTAGAAATGTTTCCGTACGATGCGTCTGCGGCTCATGGGTGCATGGTGCGCCGTGTGCGCTTTGTACAGTACCGAAGCACGGTATACTACCCGGGGTACAGTACCGAAGAACACACGGTACAGCCCGTAGTGATTCCCCGCTTTTCTCGAGCCCATCTGACGATCGTGCCGGCCATCCTCTGCTGGACTACTCCTGTTACTCTGATCTCCACTGTCGACCTTCGCTTTGGACGTTACTGCATGCTCTCTCTATCGCTCTCTATCCTCTGTGGACTGTGGTGGTCTGGTACTCTGGTGGACCTTTGCTTTCGTGCACCTTCTAAATAAAACGGGCTTTCGCTAACCCTAACAAAAAAAGGCTTTATATAAAAAATCCTAGTCAGCGGGACTTATTTTAGATATGACTGATTTTTATAACTAATCTGTTATTGTTACATAACTACATATTTAATCGCTGTGTCCTCGCTCCTCCATGCGTTCGTCGGTTCCTAAGCTGGCCAGGCGTCAGGCAACCAAACCGATTTCCAAAATCCCATGCTAGGGGATCCAGACGAACACAATCATGCCTCGCACGACCGCGGAACGCCTCCGAGCGGTGTAGCCGTACTAGCAGCACGTAATAGGCCGGTTCTTGGATTAGACGTGTATTGCATCCAATATCATATTCAGATCGTACATGTAAGCGGTGAGACAAAATCCGTATTTCACGTCAAAAGATGACCTTTGTCAATTTTAAAATTCTCATCAGCAGCAAAATTATGACTTCCCTAGGACCAAATGCTAAGAAAGTATAGTGTGCCATAGCTGTGGTAGTAAAAAAAAAAACAATTGTCAAAGAAACTATGACATAGGCTCTATTCGCTTGAGCTTATAAGCAACTTATTTCGATTTCTTTTTAACTCTAACAATATTTTTCTCTCACAAGAAATCAGTTTTCAGCTTCCAGCTTTCGATGAACAGAGCCATAACTAACCATTAGCGTGGAAAGTTTCGGTCACGAACTAACTAGGCCTCAGATCTACTCCCTCTATTCCATATTATTGTTTTGTTCTGATCTCCAATTATTACCATATACAAACGTGGCAATGACATAGTTTGAGGGTGCTTAAATTCAAGGGTGTAAAATTTTTGTTTACCACATAAAAAAATTCGAATACTGAGCGTTAGCATAACATTATTAAATCATGAACTAATTAAGCTAAAAATTTTATCTTACAATTCAAACACAATATATATAATTAATTATTTTTTCTCTTATATTTAATAATACTTAAGGTGTCCAAACCATACTTGTAAATTCCATTCCGGTACCGGCCGGAATGGCCGGAATGCCCCCGGTGCCCAAACCGGCATAGAAGGGCTGCAATCCCGTACCGGGTCAAATACCGGTCAATACCGGCCATTCCGGTCAATTCCGGCCGAAACGCCTGTTCCACCCATTCCGGTACCGGACTAAAACCAAGTGACGAAACACTTTTTCCATGTGTGAGCTATGGAGTTTAGAAAAAATATGTGAGTTTAGAAAAAATGTCAGTGTGATGAAGCGTAACTATGCCATAAGTATATATTTATATGATTATTTATGTATATGTATATTCATATATTTTTAATATAATAAAGTCCGGAATGGTACACCGGTATCGGTCGGTACCGAAATGTTTCATTCCAAGAGTAAAAACGGAACGGCCTCTGGAATGGAATTTACAAGTATGGTCCAAACATCTCAACGTGTACTCTCTCCGTCTCACAGATAAACACAATTCTTTGACTTCTACGATTCCTGTTTGACCGTTCGTCTTATTCAAAAAGTTTTAATAGATATTGTTTATTTTGTTATGATTTATTTTATTGTTAGAGATATTTTCATAATAATTTATTTAATTTACTATTTGTATAAAAAATTTGAATAAGACGAATGGTCCAAGAAGAAGAGTAGGAGTCAAAGAATTACGTTTATTTATGAGACAGAGGGAGTAATACTCTACTGTAACGCACACTATCAAATCATTCGGCCAATCAAACCTGAACATCCTGAACTGCAGCCTGCAGAGTGCAGACAATCCGGCCCTGGACCGTGGTCCCACCTGCAGTGAGACAAAGCTTCGCCCAAGCGGCCAAGCCCGGCACCAACTCCCTATCCCGGCCCACTCCGCCCCCCTGCCTTGCCACGCTCTATAAAGCCGGCCGGCCGGCCATGGACCGCGGCTCCAGCGAACGCGGCCGCGCTTCGCCTCGTCCGACTCCGACCAAGTGCGTCCCTTTCCTTGCTTCCAGCCCTCGCCGTCGCCGTCGTCCCCGGCACACCCGCAGCCAGCCACCATGGCCGCCACGACGAAGCTCAACCCGTTCGCGGCGCCGTTCCCTTGCCCCTACCCCTACGCGCAGGCGCACCACCTCGCGCCGCCGGCGCCGCCCCCGTTCCCGCTCGCCGACGCCTGCCCGCCGCCGCGGTACCCGCTCGTCACCTACTGCTGCGTCGCCTCTCCGCAGGGCCACCTCGGCTTCTGCTTCCCCGTGCAGCAGTCCTCCTCCGCCCCGCCAGTCCTCCGCAAGGGCGCGGCGCCGCCGCCGCCCGCTCACGGTCTCCCGCCGCACAAGCTCATGGTGGCGTTCTCCGGCCCCTGCGGCGCGGTGAAGTGCCAGGCCCCGGCGCCCGTGCCCTTGAAGCCGGTAGCCGCCGCCGCGCCTGCTCAGGTGCCGGCGGCGCCGCGCAAGCCACGAATGACGTGGCGGAAGGCGGAGCGCACGAGCAAGGCCAAGGCGCCGCGGCCAAGGAAGGCGGCGGGTCCGCGCGCGCGCCTGGCCGTGCAGCGTGAGGCGCCGCCGCCGTCCCTCTACACGAAGCGGCCGCTGGATTGGGTGAAGCCGAAGCCTTCGGAGCTCGGCGACTGCACCACAATCATGCTCCGGAATATCCCCAATAGGCTCAGGTAACGCGCCGTAGCATCATCACAAGGGCACGGACATGCACACTAGCTGCATTCTTTTCTTAGCTTGTTCTTGATGAATCTTGGCCCCCATAGATTCAACGGTTTATCATGTGTGCAGGAGTGGCGATATGATCAGTTTGCTGGACGAGCAGTGCGCGCGCGCGAACATGGCCGCTGGCTCCGTCGTCGCAGCGTACGATGTCTTGTACTTGCCGATGGATTTCAGGTGATGAATCTGATCCTGCTTGCTTGTTTTGCTGTAGTTTTTTGGGGCATAAAAAAAACTACATGAAATTAAAAGTCTGAAGAGAAGACGAGGCCACATCGTGTCGTTTTACTTTTCTTCTTTTGGCTCGTAGACAAGAACACGGATTTCAGTTGTCCTTGTTGTGAGAAAGGCTATACAGCAAAGGGTGGCCGAACAAGACAATAAAATTTCATAGTAATGTAGAATGGTTTCTTAACGGATACTGCTGATGTTCTAATATTTGCTGCATACTTGGACTTGGACATGAATCTGTCCACATTGCCGTGTGTCTCGTTGCATACGCGAGTAGAATGGTTTCTTTGAAAGTTCGGATAGTGATCTTTTGTTGCAAATTTGCATTGTACTGCTAACTACACAGTACTCGCGTATGCAACGTAAAAGCTGTAGGAAACTGAACTTGTGCACAGTGCTTTCGCTTCTTTTGCACCTAGGTACTGTAGGCAGGATTCAGTCGTCCTTGTTCTGGAGAAAGCTAAAGAACAAGGTGACAGAACTGCACAAGTGAAATGCATGGTCCTCTGAAAAAAAAAAAGATTAATGATAGCATTTTTATTCTGAAACAACTACTTAAAGGGATTTACGTTATAGCCAATTTCAGTATGAAGCACTATTGCCCTGTTTAAATTTTTTTGGCTGACAGACTTGGCCAATGGCCACTATAGGTTAATTTTCCGGCATTTGCTTGCCAACGAGTTTGGCCAATGCCTCCATTTTTCTTGGTGCCGATTACTGGATACATATTTTTTTCCTCAGTTCCAGAATAATTGTACATCTAACTAACTGAACTTTTAGAGTAAAGGACAAAGACAAAACAGGACAAGTGAAATTTGATGCTAGCATTCTGCATCCCTTATTCCCTTTCTGGAGCAACAATGGAAAGCAGATGAATTTAGTAGCCAATGGCCATGCATGGACAAAACAGGACAAGTGAAACAGTCTGAACCTTTGCTGTTGTCGTAATTTACTTATCACTTTGTTGTGCACAGTTAGTATCTAACAGGTAACTTGATCGTTTGTTTTTCCGGCATTCTCTTGGCAAACATATAGGAGCATTGCATTAAGGCCACATGAATAAAAGCTGTAAAATTGGTCAAGGAAAGTTCACTTCCATAGCATGTACTTTCCCTTTCTTTTTCTTCTTTTGTACACACACCAGACACAATAGCACGAATGCTGACCTCAAGTTTGTCCTCCTCCTGGGAAAAGCTAAAGAGGAAAGAGACAAACACAACACAAAATGAAAATTGTTGTCAGTGATCTTTCGGAGCAACAAAAATTTTATAAGTTGTGATCACTTGTGATAAACTGATGTGGTGGTGGTAGTATATTGTTTCGTTGTTTTCTCGTCCATCTGATGTGTGTGCTCTGGTGCATGGTTTCTCACTTGTATTTTTGTAGATGAAATATGAGCATTTCTTTTGTTGCACTAGATATAGTAAATTTAACTTTGCAGCGTTGCTTAAGGCCACATGAATGAAAGCTGTAACAGTAGGGTTAAGGAAAGTTCACTTTCACAGTACTTTCCCTTTCTACTCCCCCCCCCCCCCCCCCCCCCCCCTCTCTCTCTCTCTCTCGTACCCACAACAGACACAATGACACGAAGGCTGGCCTCAAGTCTGCCCTGGGAAGAGCTAAAGAGCAAAGAGACGAAACACAACAAAATGTAATTAAACTGACGCCGGTGATCTTTTGGAGCAACAAAATGAGCATACAAGTAGTATTCACCTGCGATGAACTGATGTGTGGTGGACTGGTGGTGCTAGTATCTTGTTTTGTGGTCGTTTAATTTGCTCCTCCATCTGATGTGTGTGTGGCTATGTGCCTGTGGTGGTTCTTTTTGGAATCCGATTAACCATTAAAGCGAGGCCATATGATATATTGTGACGGAACTATTCATGATTTGTGCTGATGTGCAGGAAGGAGGCCAACTTCGGGTACGCGTTCATCAACTTCACCACGACGACGGCAGCCAAGCAGCTCTACTGCTGCCTGCAGAACTGCGGCTGGAGAGTGCACGGCTCCAAGAAGGTGATCAAGATCGACCAGGCCACGCAGCAGGTGTGTGTCATGCATGTGTGTACTACTGCTAGCTAGTACTCCTACGCAAAAAACGCAATCATGAGCAGGGTGATTTGATGTGCATGCATGCATGCGATGGTGCTGTGTGACTGATCTGATGGATCGACGATTTGCTGCTGCCAGTGCCATGGATTGATTGGATTTGATTTTGCTGACGTGCGCGCATGCAGGGCAAGGCGATGCTGGTGAGGCACTTGGAGCGGATGAAGCTGGAGTGCGACAAGGACGAGTACCTGCCGGTGGAGTTCTCGCCGCCGCGAGACGGGGTGAACGTCCCCGCCGCGCCCAGGCTCATCCGCATGCAGCCGCAGGCTCGCCGCCGCCGGTGCGCGCGCACCGCGTCCAAGGCTAGCGCCATGCATGGAGGCTAGCTGCTGCTGCTGCTGCTGGCAGTGGAGCATGCATGCATGTGATGATGGATGCGCGGGCGCGGCCGGCCGTTTTCTCCGTTGGAACAGAAGAGGCGTAGAGAGGAGTAGTATCTGTGTATCTGTATCTGTTAGTGTATCTGTAGCGTCGTCGGACGGTGAGTCCGAAGTCCGTCAGGCATGCAAGCAGGCAGCAGCAATGCCTTCCCCTTCCTCTTCCCGTGCAATGCTTCCTGCCTTCCGGGCGACGAGGAGGAGGGGTAGGCTGGGGGACTTTGGACGGTAGCGTAGTAGTAGGTCGATGAATGTGTGTACTAGTACTGTACTGTACCTGATGGCTGATGAGCAAGGAAGAAAATGGTTCGGATATTTTTTTAACTGTATTTGAGATCGAATTCGTTCGGAGAAATTTTTATCTCTGTATCTGAGTTTGGATATTTAACTTTCGATATTATATGCGTATTCGAATGCTCAAATCGTATATTTATGATGTCGATATTCAATCGTATCTTATCCGACATATCTGATACTATCCGTATTTTAAATCTGAATAAAAATATAAAAATAAATATAATATTAGAAAAAATATGAAAATAAATGTAATAGCAGTGATATCTGTCCGTATGGATCTATTTTCATCCCCACTGATGAGCGTCTGTCCGTATCGATCTATTTTCATCCCTACTGATGAGCGTAGTAGTACTGTGTGATGTGCGTAGTGACAGTGGTTGTGCAGCATGTCTCATGCATGCATGTCATGTGTACGTTGTGTGCTAGTAGTACCCTAGTAGTAGAATGCTAGGGCAGCGCAGCTGTCTAGCTAGGAGTAGGCAAATGTGTGAGTCCCACTCATCCACTTTCCGGTTGCCTCTGCCGGGGCTGCTTCTTCATGGAACTGGTAGTAGTACTAGCGTGCATGGGCAAGCATGGCCTGATGGCCACTTGCAGCCAAGCAGCAGGTCCTGTGGTGGGGGTGGTCTTCGTCTTCCCAAAAGCGAGATGGAGAATCTCCGGGCCGCCCGAATCCGTAGTGTCATAATGGCGTGGAGCCGGGGTTCCTGGTCAAACAGTTGCCACTCCGGTGAAAACTGTGTCCGGGCTCTCGCGTAGTAGTCTCGCTCGCCCCGGCCGCCGAGCCGATCCTTTTTCTGCTGCGCCTGTGGCAACGAGAGGCAAGTGAAGACATCTCTCTCTTGGCTTCTCGCCTCCTCTCGCTCTCGGACTGCAAGGGCATGTTTGTCGGCATGTACCTTGACCGTTAGGGCCGACGCCGATCTGTCCACCGCTGCGGCGTCGTTTGGTGGTCTGTCTTTCTCTAATTCTCTTGGGCCGTCCGTCTCCGTCTCCTCCCTCCCCGGCCGGCCTCCCTCTCGCTCCGTCCCTCTGCTTGTAGGTACTGCGCGTTCATCCTTTCTTGCCCTCGTAGTACGTACTGTACTCAAACAGCCCCTGGCAGCGTAGTACGAGTAGTACTAGTTTAGGTCGATTGGCAGCAATTGTCTGTTTGGACGCTGTTGCATGGCATGGCATGCTCAGGCACTTGGGCGATCATGGACATGGGCATGCTGATAGTGCACAGGGAGCCAGCCAGGGAAAGGACAAAGTCCGATCTCTCCAGAATTCCCCGGTACGGCGGGTTGAGCAGGAGTGGAGGACGGACGGGGTTGGTGGGTCCTGGTCTCGGTGCACCACAGCGGTGGCCGGAGCTGGGACCCGCCTTGCCGATCGAGCTGCTCCCGCTGCACGCACGCCCCCTCCTCCGGTCCTGCGCTGCACGTACGGGGCCGTGGCGGCGTGGCGCGGCTGGCGTTGCTCGTGCTCCGGCCCCCTGCGTGTGCGTGGTGTGGTGTGTGCTGCGCGCGGCTGCCGCTGCGTTGGGAAGGAACCATCGGAACGGGTGGGTCCGTGCGAGTTGACGGGAGGGCGATCTGCCGGTGGCCCGCTGTCGGGTCGATTCGCATGCCTCGGTCTGGGTCTGGGTCTCGATAGACGGTAGTAGCACGACTAGTAGGAGGAGTAGTAGGTAGGTAGTAGCACGACTAGTAGGAGGGTCAGAATTTTCAACCGCGCAATCATGCCCTGTGGTGTGCGACGTGACCTGTGACTTGTGATCGACTAGACAGTGTCAGCGGCCGAAACGATCAAAGATTTGGAGAAGAAGAAAGAAGAAGGGGGTACTGTAGCAATATTTTATTTTTTATAATAAATGTTCAATCGTGATCTAAGTAGGCTCAAAAGATTCGTGAGATAATATTTTACCAAGCTGTTAAATTAGTTTCAGTTTTTATCTACATTTAATAGTCTAAAAATTGATATGACCAGTTTGATTGGAAGTCGGAAGGTATCTAAGGTTCCGTTTAGTTGGAGAAAAAGTTTGGGTTCCGGTATTGTATCATTTTCGTTTGTATTTAATAAATTTTGTCCAACCGTAGACTAACTAGATTCAGAAGATTCGTCTCGATATGTACAGACAAATTGTGTAATTAGTTTTTTTAACTATATTTAATGTTTTATACATGCGTCTAAAGATTCAATGTTACATGAAATTAAAAAAAAGTTTGGAAACAGGGCCGAAAAACAAAAGGAGGTCGATGGATCAGACGAGACTGATCGAAAGCGAAGCGATGGTGCTTTCGTTTTGTTTCTTGGAACCTTGTGGCTTGTCCTTTCTTTGTTTCGCCGCGCTGCGCTGCCCCCTGCCCCGCAGCCCGCGAAAGGGTGCAAGAGCAACGCAAAGCTCTTCCTGCGGCCTGCCGCAGCCCCAGTGGCAGAAGACGGCCAGGGCCAGACCCCGGCCTCGCGAGTCGACACCACCAGCGGGCACAAGGCAGAAGCTGCCAGCGCAGCGCAGTACTGGCACCGCCAGCAGCCCAGCACCCAGCACCAGCAGAAAGGAGAGAGTGGCCTTTTGGACGGACACGGACGACGGGCCGGCCAAGGCATTCGATTTTGATTTGCTTCGCCCTTTTTGCCTCGCCTCGTCTCTCCCTCTCGTCTCCCGACCGCACCGCGGCTAATAAACGGAGAGCATGGAGTAACATTCGATATCTGTTTGATCCGATCGCAGCTGCTGCTCTCTGACAGCCGCTCCATGCCATCTCCCTCCCACTTCCCACTTCTCAAATGCCAATCCGCCCTGCGCACGCTAGCTAACACGTCCAAACCGAGAACCGATAAGACCAGTCTCAACTCTTAGCCGTACTACCAGACTCTTAATGCAAGCGGTCAAGCATGTACTACTAGGTTCCCAAGCAGATGACAGAGGAACTAGAGGAGGCAACAAGCTAGGCAAAGGACCGCAGGAGAGAAGGGGTAAACGCAAAATGAGCTGGCTAGATTTTAGTACTCCAGTTAGAGCTTTGCGCTGCTTTACGGTGGCTTTGGTTGGCTTGGGCAAATATAGAGCGAGCCTAGAATGGCATGGTGGAACCTGTTGACTCCATTGACAGACCTCTGTTTGCAGTTGCAGCTTCAACTCAACGTACATATATAACGGGAATAAGGCCCATCGCCTGAGAGTGCTCCGCTCACCCCATCTTGCTTCTTGCATGCTATTGCGTCCGAGTGTAACAACCCTAAAAATCTCACGCTAAAAATCCCAACCAATTTAAATTTTTCACTTATTCATTATACAAAACCCATTTACCTTGTGCATGCATATAGGTTAATTATGAAACTAACAAATATGAGAGTATAGTTTACACTTCAATTCTTTTTGTAATAAATTGGTAACTCATGCTTCTTATTTGGAGATTTATTGCAATTTATACTTGTGATTGTATAATGAATAGAAGCTAATATATATATACACACTTAAATCAAAGGAAAATAGAAAAGAATGAAAAAGAAAAAGGAAAAGAGAAAAGAGGGGAGAAACCAGCCCAGCCGGCCTAGAAGCCCAACCGGCCCCGTTTCCCTTTCCTCTCTCCTCACGCGCGCCACGCACATGAGTTGGGCCGGCCCAGCCGCGGCCCAACCGCGAAGGCGAGCACACGCGTTGCTTTTCACCCGCAGCCGCTGCCGTCTCGGCCCTACCCGTCAGCGCGCTCGCCCCTGTTCTTCTTCTCCGCCGAGTCGCTCACGCGAAGTGCGTGAACCTGTACGGGAGCCGACAGCGCCACGCTCTGGCAACCCTGTCCCCTGCCTGTCCCCTCGCCTTGGCGACCAAGTCCGCGTCGAATGCACGCCAACCCTAGCCCCACGTCACCACGACCCTTGGATGCCGCCCGATGGATCTCCGCTGCTCGCCATGGATCGAACCGAGCTCGGTGGTATATAAGGACCCCCTCTCGGAGCCCTAGCCCCATCCCACTCGCCGCCGCCTCTGGTGGCACCAACCACGTCACAACATACTACGATACAGAGGGGAAAGGGAAGGAGGAAGGAGGAGGAGCTGTCCGCCGGAGAGCCGCCGCCGCGGAGGTAGCTGGAACCGGAGCCGGGGACGGAGGAGAAGCCGGTGACGCGGTCGCGACTCGGCACGGCACTGCGAACACACGGCACGACGTCAAATCGTCACTGCGTCGCCATCCTCTCGACCCCAACACCACGGTGAGCCGCTCGCACGCCATGTCCAACCCCGCCCTACTTACCGGCCATGGCGTTCCGCCTATGGAACGCGTAGGCACAAGCCTCTACCGGCTCGAGGAGGACACTTGCATAACACACGCACAAGACCGGCCATCAAACCACTGGACATCGGCTATGGACGTCAGGCCACTTTCGACGGGCATCGCCGTCACATGTGCTCGGAGCGCCACCACCTCGACGGCGTTCCCGTGCGCACCAGCCGTGAAACCGTCGACGCAACCCGTTAGCGTGACCACCAACTCACCGACCACCTCGGACAAGCTTAGTTGCGGAAGACCGAACCTCCGTGGCCCGGAACTCCGCGTGGTGTGTTCTCGGGGAAACGTGCTCACCGCCGGCACGTTCCGCCTCGCCTAAGTCCGTTCCGAGTACCTCCGGTCACCTCGCACTGCGGGGAAAGGCCGTCGAGATTCGCCATGACCCTTTCAGCACAGCCGAGTGGATGTCCGAGTCGGGAGCCGCGTTTGTCGCCTCGGCCACGTGCACCGCTGCCTCGCCGGAGCGCCACCGCGAGCCGAAGCCAAAAGGAGGCCAGTCTTGACCACGGCTCGTTGTTTAAAGGATTGTATGCCTTACTAGTCACGCCAATTGGTTGGAGACGCCTTGGTTATGTCCATAACGCGACCATAGCTGCCTTGCCGCCGTCCGCCACCGCCGGAGGAACCGCCGCCATCGGGAATGGATCTCTGTGTGCCTTGAAGCCAAAATTGGGGACTGGCTTAGCGTCAACTGGGACTCTAGAAGCTTAACCACCTTTTGGAGGGCCTCCCAGGACTTGCCGGGGGTCTCACTGGCGCGGCAGCCTCGCCGCCGGCGAGCGGAGCACCCTGCACTCGCAACCTTGGGCACAAGCTGACCCGTTTTTAGTCCAAAATCACCCCGCGTGCCGTCAACCATTGATAGATGTCATCTACCGACCATCACCAAGTTGGCCGAACCACCGCCATGCTACGCCGCCGCTGGCGACTCGTTAGGAGCCGATGTCGAGCACCTGGCGGGTGCACACGTGTGTACACACTGCCCTACAGCAGAGCATAGATGAGCCCGGTCTACCATGAGTCGCAGAAAGGAGAAGGAAGGGTGAACCTGGTTCACCATGAGCCAAGCCTCGGGTCTACCGACCACGAGAAGAGAGTCCACCATGGACCGGAGTCCACACGCCGAAACCCGCAGCTGACCGAGAGCCGCCACGTGGCGCAAGCCGGTGTCGCCACGTGTCCGGGTGACGACTTCACGATGACGTCACCATGACGTCATCCGGTTCCATCCGAGAGACGACGTTGACTGGGTCAACGCTGACGTCAGCATGACGTCAGCAGGTCCACTGTAAGCCAGACCATTGACTTAGTCAACGTGAACAGTGACCCAACCAATCAGAGACTGCCACGTGTCACCCCCTGATTAATCGACCATTTTCCATTTTCAGAAAATAGGATAAACTTCGGTAATTCATAACTTATTCATACGATGTCCAAAAATTACGCACCACATATCAAAATTCTCAAAAAAATAATATCTACAACATGAACATATATTTGAGTACATTTGGTTCTTTATTTTATTGGATTTTTCTGAAATACTCTGTAGGAGTCGCTGACGCAACTATTTCGTGTTCGATTTCAGAGCCGGAGGAGAATCTGACTAAGGAGGACGACCACGAGTACCTTCAGGAGTTAGGCGACGACTACGAAGGTGCCACGTCTCACCCAATCCTTAGCTCCTATTACGCATTGCTAATGATGTTCATGCTATTGCTTTACGATCATGAGATAATTATGCATAGGTTGCATGGTAGAATATTGATTTTTCCTACCTTGATTAAGCTTTATCCTGCTACCCGCTGTTAGGTTAGCTGCTGCTTTTTATACTGTTGCTCTTTCACTACTTGCCACTTATTACATGCTATGTGGTGGAATTGGGACGGTTTATATATGAACCTAATTATAACCACTGAGAGAGCGTACTGCGTGTGTCTCGGGTGCGTGGTGAGTGTCAAACGACCAAGTAGGATATGAGACAAGCCTGAGGAGCAAGTCGTGCCGGGGGTGCAACCTGGGCATCCCCACATGTGATACCTGTGGCGGGTAATGCTGTAAGAGGTGATTCCGGGTGGGATAGCCTTTGTGGTTTGAAGCCCGTGGATGGAGGTGCTGTGATGGCACGGGGAGAGTATCCCCTAGGTGGAGAAGTCTGCTTGGTCGAAACCTAGGACCTGACTAGTGACCGGAAACATCTGGACTCCTTTTCTACTCACTCGTCTCTGGTGGGCGGGGAACGGCTGGACTACTTGGTAGGGCGGTACCACTGCTGCTAGGTTGAAAGGTGATAAGGGTGGGCAGTGACGGATGGAGAGATTCCCGTACCGCCCTAGATGCGCAGTACCACTGGTTGGGCCCGGTGCTGCGTCTCCCAGTCTCAGCATGACGGTGTTGGATCCGGAATATCCCAGGGCTGAGTGGTGGGGTGGTACCGACCTCACCCGGAATTCTGCCTAGATGTTAGCGCAACACCTGTGATGGCTAATCTTGTGAGTAGCGAAACCTCTGCAGAGTGTATGGTTGATCGATCGATACATATGCTAACTCGTTGGCTATGGACCTTTCCTAATGTTTCTGCAACAACTATTAGAAGAGAGCTTATTCTTTACTTCCCCTGGTTGACACATTCCGGCAGCGTACCCAATGTGGCAGTGTGCCGCTGAGACAGGCCCGAGAGGGAGTTGGGTCTGCCGAATGAGTGCGAGGTGTGCGAGAGGTGGTGTAAGGGATGGGAATGGAATGGATTGGGTGAAATGGTTGGAGTTGAATGGGATAAAGACTTGACTATTAAAATATTGATTACACTTGCATAGGAAACCCCAGCCTATAGGTCTGCTTGAACAGCCTTGCATCTATTTTCCACAAAGCAAACTGCTATCATAGGTGGGCTCTGTGGCCTGTACAAATCGTACTGATAAATTTGCTGTCAGGTGACGAGAAAGAGTACGACTTCGATGGAGACGATTGGGAAGAATTGGGTCGCGTGCTACACTCAAGTCGGCCATGAAGGATGAATCACTTCCGCATCTTATCAGCTTCTCTGAATTGTTGAATCCCGCCAGTGTGGTGATGTAATAATTTATATAAGACTCTGTTATGAACTCGTTGTATGGATCCTAATATCAACTGAGATTTGGGTAATTTTATGGATTGTTCGATACAATCTATTTAATTACAATGCGTGCCTGTGGATTTTCTTTTGTGGAAATCGAGGTCGTTTCATCGAGTGCCACGAGAAGAAAGACAAGTGGATCACACTACTACAGAAAATCTTTTGGCAGGCACTTCTAAGATCTTAACCGTGGTGGTCAGCCCAGCAAACCGCCTCGGTTAAGACGGGCTGGCCGAAGGCTGGGCTGGCCGCCCCCAACCGCCTCGGTTAATTCCTTTTCCGAGGTGGCTATCGTAACAAAACCGCCACGGTTAATAGGTATTAACCGTGGCGGTTGACTTATGATAACCGCCTCGGAAAATACATTAACCGAGGCGGTTGCTGTTAATTGCTGATTAATCGTAGCGGTTTATTTAAGATAACCACCTCCATTAACTCTGAGCCTATAAAACAACAACCCTCCCCTTCTTCCTTCCCGCGACCTCTCCTCCATTTTTGGGTGTTTTGAGCTCAAAACCCTAAAAACAGCCATTTCAAGGGGGGACGTTTTGCCCTTGGATTTGGTAACGGGTGGCACCGTAAGAGGTTGATTCTTACCCTCCAAATCTTGTTTTCCTCTCTTTTTCATTATTTAGGTGTTTTTCCAAATGGTTTAGATCTAGATCTAAATGGATGAGAGGAATAAGGAATTTATCCTTGGATTTAGTGAAGGGTGACACCGTTAGAGGTTGATTCTTACTCTCCAAATCTGCTTTTCCTCTCTTTTCCATGATTTATCGGAGTTTTTTCGAAATGTGGCCGGTTTAGATCTAGATCTAAAAAGATGAGAGAGAGTAAGTGAATATAGAGTTGGATTTTGTGAAGGGTGGCACTTGGGAGTATTTAAATGATTTTTCGATACTTTCAATTAGTTGTAGAGTTGGATTTACCGCTCGTCTAATACGACTTCATTTCAATTTGCTGTATTTGTATATAAGATGAAGGTCATGGAAAGCAGGGAGAATTGGATGTACAACACATCAAGGCTGGATCAGTCTTTTCTGGACAATGTGAGGAAGAAGTTCATTCCTTTTGCGCAGAAGCATCGTCTGAGTCTGGGCCGAGATCGCATGATTTGTCCGTGCAATGACTGGAAGAATCGGCTTGCCCAGGAAGACAACGTTGTACAATCACACTTGGTACGGTATGGGTTCATCAAGGACCCAAAGTACACTCTGTGAAAGTATCATGGCGAAAAAGATCCGTGTGTCGCAGATGCACAAGCAGAAAGCTCCTCGTCAGTGAATGACGGAAGACAACAACAACAGACAACTGGATAACCAGTGGTCTAAACATGGATGACTATAGATTATCGGACATTTTCGATTAGCTTAATTATGCCGTGCTGAAACTATAATGTCATGTCCTAATTTAGAAGTAAACGTTTTGTAATATTGACGGTGACATACGGGGGATGTACATACGGACGATATAAGACTAAATATGATTTACGTGTTTATACGTGCATTTTTCTACTTTGAATGTATGTGAATATCAGAAATTTCGGTTTCAAATCCAAATTCAAATATTACAAAAACATTTTTTTATTCTTAGAAAATAATAAAGGTGGCGGTTATATTAAGATAACTATCACTGTTAATCCATTAAAAGTGATGGTTGTTTTAAGATAACCGTCTCGATTAATTTGATTATCCGTGACGGTTATCTTAAAACAACCGTCTCGGTTAATATGATTAACTGTGGCGGTTGGCCAACCGCTTCGGTTAAGAGCATGATTAACCGTGACCTTAGGTTCGAGGTGGTTGAGATAACCGTCACGGTTAAGCGTTTTTAACCGCCACGGTTAAATTTTTTTTAGTAGTGTCATACATGTGCTGCATACCGATGAGCGAATGCGCGAGAGGATGTTGTGGACAAAGGGCAATTAATTGATTCCCTCTTCTCCTGTCATTAGTTTTTCTTTCCATCAGTTTGTTGCCAGGGGTCACGTATGCCATAGAGAAGTAGGATCCTCTCAAATCATATTATGTTCTATGTTTTGTTGGGTCCATTCGGCATTGACTTCAACTTTGACACAATTTCATGTACTCCCCCTCCTAATTGTCGTTCTCTCTGTAACACCCTACAATTTGCTTCTTTGAGAATAGAGAGTAAAAATATTTTAGTTATGATTTTTTGTGCTCATAAGAATATAGGAAAAATACATTCTTCACTACATTAAAATTTATCATAGGCGTAGCAACATTGTTGTTGTATACGCTGGTGCATATGGTTTATTGATATGCGTGGTTTTTACCAAAATTTCCAAATGATTTCAAATGCTTGTGAAATGTTTTGAAAATGGCTTTTAAATAAAAGAAAAGAAGAGAGAAAGAGAAAACCCGCTGTTTCTAGCCCAAGCAGCCCAGTAAGGCCTCGGCCTTCTCCTCTCTACCTGAAGCCCACTCCTCTCCCTTGGGCCCAAGCCCGAAGGCTCAGCCCACCAGCTCCCTCCGCTGCTCTCTCCCTTACTCTAGCCCGAGTAGCTTGCATGAGAGCCGTTGTACTTCTGTTGCTCCTGGCCCCTTATTTTCAAAAAAAAATTTTTTTTTGCCTCCACATATGTTCAATAATAATATGAACTAGAAATGGTCGCGACGTTGCCGCGTATGACTGGTGTCTAGGCTGCTTGTAGCATAGATGGTTTTAGGGTTAGGATGTTTGGATGAGTATGGAGGTTAGCTATGCATCGGTGTAACTGTCGCTACGTTATAGGCTCTGTTCGCTGGATCTGATAAGCTGAGCTGATTTCGGCTGTTGCTGATTTTTTTGAGAAAAAAAACATTGTTCCAGAGCTAAAAAATAAGCGCTTTTTATACGAAACGAACATGGCCATATTTTACTTTTGTTATTGAAATGTAACTATCACATTTTTTGGGTGACGAAAAAAGGTTAAAAGTATTTATTAAGGAGGGAGCAGCATAAGTAGCCGTAAGCTTAACCTGATGATATTTTCTCAGAAGTTCTGAAGAACTGGATTTTCTATTTTACAATTTTTATTTGATTTTCATATTTGTTATGTATAGTAGAAACTTTCTAGTAAAATATGTTCTATTTTGGATCCACTGCATAGATGTATTCACGAGGATTTTGAAACAAAATGATTTTCTTTTTTATGATTTTTCTGTAATTTACTATGCAATTTCAATTTTTTAGCATATTTATTCGTAAAAGAAAAAGATTAATAGAGAAGGGAAATAGTGCCAGGCCGCTTTCAGCCCACTAAGGCCCAGAGTGCGGGTGGCCTATATTGCGGGTTGATTTAGAAAAATGTCAAAGGCTTCTTTACAAAACAACTTGAGAGAGGTCGGACTACTAGTTAATTTCTCTAAAGTTTGAGGGTTTTTTTTGTGAAATGACCGGGAATCGCCCGATCCTACGGCCGAGAAAATCCGATGACGTGGCCACACTGGTTGGGCCTCTTTTGTGTTAGGATTCATAGTATAGAGATTTGTCCAGAACTGCTCTTTGGCTTAGCTTATGTCGCATGTCTCCATATCAGGTGATTTTAGTGATCTGAACCACACGTATAATATATGCATTCCTCTTAAGATTGATAAATGATTTGTAGAACAATAATTGTATGCGTAAGTTGGCATCATCACATCTAAACTATGTTTTACAAGTAACGTAATGATACAACTGAGCACACTGCACACCCTGTCATTCTATAGTTGAAAATGGATCGAATGACGAGAGTAAACATATTATTCCAGGGGTGTGATAATAACTTTGTTCTCCCTCCAAAAGTTTTTGGTTTTCTGTGCTTTGTTCATGATTACAGAAATTCTATTGGGAAACTTGATCCTCTTGCTATCAAGTGTGTGTTTGTGGGTTACTCTCCTACTCAAAAGGGTTATAGGTGTTGGTGTCCCTCAGAGCGTCGTTTCTTTGTGAGTATGGATGTAACATTTTGTGAACATGAACCTTATTATGTCCCAACCAGTGATATTGGAATTACTCTATCCCCACTTGAAGTGCAACAAGAGGGGGAGAGTAATAGTGGATGCGTTCATGTGGGCCCTTTCCTTGTTCCTACTTCAAGTGTTTCTAGTGTTCCTCAATGTAATCATCCTACTTCAAGTGCTCCTTAGTTTGATCACCCCAATTTAATTTAGGGGGAGAGAAATAATGATGGTGTTGTGGCACGTTCCACTGCCGAGGCAGAGTTTTGATCCATGGCTCATGGTGTGTGCGAGCTGCTATGGTTGCAGATTGTCCTTATGGAGTTGAGGTTATTTAATAGTAAGCCCTTGATGTTATATTGTGACAACAAAGCTGCTATAGATATAGTTAATAATCTAGTTCAGCAAGATAGGACCAAGCACATCGAGATTGATCGTCACTTCATTAAAGAAAAGCTAGATAGAGGAGTAAGTTGTCTACCATATGTGTACTCTGCTAGCCAAGTAGTTGATGTTTTGACGAAAGGGTTGCCTCATAAATTTTTTCCACATTCTGTCCGTCTATATGATGTGTTTGCCCCATCTTGAGGGGGAGTATTGGTGTATTGTAAATATGTAAAGAGTGTACAGTATGTAGGGACTAAAATGTAAAACTTTATAAGATAAAGAAGAGAACAGAGAAGGGATCGGTAGAACGATCCAGACCTTCTTTCAGCTCTCCATGGCTCCTCTTCCTTCTAACCCTAAATCCTAAATCCCTCTCAAATCCACAATACACAAAATCTTGAAGATTTTATGCTCTCTATTCTTGCAGAACAATGCCTACTGTTTCTGGACATTACATATTTGTCGTACCGTTGTGTATATAAGCACTCCAAGAACATAGTGCTTACAAGTAGTTTTTTACTATTTTAACCCTACACCATCTGTTTTATGCATATGTATATGTAATATACTATGCAAATATAAGGACATATATACGACATTAAATTTGTAGCATAGTTGTTGTTTTGCCTAGCTTTATTTTTATGAAAGAAATAGTAGATTAATCTTGGAAGCTTTTTCTAAGTTTTGAATTTGACTCAGAAAAATGCTAGTGCAACCTCTATGAACTTTCATACCATGTAATTGCAAGGGTAATATTTCAAATGTTTATGCTATAGAAACATCGTATAAGGTGTATGAGCTCTCTTAATAATGTA
Source organism: Eremochloa ophiuroides (assembly GCA_038502445.1). NCBI lineage: Eukaryota > Viridiplantae > Streptophyta > Magnoliopsida > Poales > Poaceae > Eremochloa > Eremochloa ophiuroides. The sequence continues at coordinate 8,401,730 of JAHLJS010000005.1, forward strand.
GAACCTTAAATTTATCACCTTTGAGAGGATCATTTTTTTCTAGCATAATAAATTTTGGAAGGTGAATGAATAATGCCTAGTATTAATTCTGAATATTAGCATGTAAAATGATTAAATCCTGGAAAAAAAATGCTAGGATCCTTATAGAAATATTTTGAATAACCACCGATTGAAAGAAACTGGTACGAGCTTTGTCATTCAACTGAGATACAAGAGGCAAAAATGAACATGATATATTAGCTCATTGCATTACTCTTGGCAAAGACGCACCGCAGTTTTATTGGTCCGGCATGCACCACATACGGTCATCCAAAGTCTAATTGTTGTAAAACATACGGACTCTGTCCTAGAAGGAAAGAAAAAGAAGAAATTCTAATCCTAGTCTGTTTGTATGTGGGCTCTTACCGAAACTCTTAGACCTTAGATGGACTATATATACATGAGAGCTCTATGTTGTAATCATCAATATTCAGAGGAATAAAGAATAGTCTCTCTATCTTGTGTCTACTTGTTCTACTATTTTCATCTACTATGTTGATCAAGAGAGACGAAGAGGGAAAGGTCCTAACCGCTGGCGACGTGTTTTATAATACTAACATTGACTGTTGTAAAAAAAAAGTCTAACATTGACTAAGAGCTGGTGACTTTCCGGTAAAAAGACACCGAATGTAACCACTAGGAGTCTAGGATGGAAACGCGTCTCTTTTGGGGAAGGAAGCTACGTCGTACTCCACTCCCTAGTTATCCAAAGTTGTATTCCCGGTAGACTGGAAGACAAATAATATGGAAGTGAGTGAGAAGTTTTATAAGATGACCTCTCAAACCACACGGCCTGTTGGTGCAAACAAGCTATAGAAAGAGAGAATGCACAAGGAATTCCAGAAGTAGTGAAGGTGGGGTCGTGAGGAGTAATTAAAGTTCCAAATGACGACGACTCATCGTTGACGCGGAGTAATTATGTAGGTAGTAGGTTTGATGATTGATGCACTCGAAGATAAGATGGTAAATTTAATTTTATCAATATAATATTTTCGAAGAAATATCTCTTGTGCATAGAGTATCACAGAGCAATGTAATACATGAAGTATTTGAATTTATCTTTACTCAAAGAAATTAATTTGGTTTTTTAGACAGTTTTATAAATAAGGATATTGTCGATTGCAATAAAATTTGAATTTATGGCTTACATATGTTACATCCCTTGAAGGCTTGTGACTGTATATCATAACTGTTGAATATAAAGCATGAAGTTACTACTTGTCGAGTATAGAAGTTAAGACATGTATGAATGATATTATTTGAGCACTTAAGGGTTTTCTTGAAGAAAAAATTAAATCATGCGCTTATAGATTTGTTGAATTTTAAATTCATATCCTGAAGTATTGATAGTAGTAGTGGTGGTGCATTGATTTTTTATTCCTGTTGAATTAAGTGATTAATAGTTAATTTTTAGCTTGAACGCTAATATGAATTATTTTATATTCCTAATTTCAATTGTTACCTGAAGTAATATATGTTAATTTCTCGTGGAATAGATAAGATTTATATGTTCCACATATAAGAATTGCCTTTTGCTTATCTAAATAAGTTTTGCAATAATGTTATCTACAAAGAAGCCTCGATTAATTATGAAGGTTATAGTTCGTTGTGCATCTCTACCATGTAGGTAGAAGAGAAACCTGAATTCACTAGAAACACATGAACAATTGGACTGTACTGGCATATGAGTTGATCCAAGAAGGACAAATTTAGCTAAGAAATAGTATAATCCTAAAACCAAGTGTTTAATACTTCAATCCAAAACTAGAAGTGTATGTCGTACTCTAACTTTGTCATTGTACATTGCATAGTACATTGGACATGTGAAAATTTCATGCCATAACTAATGGATACTAAAAGTATCATTGGATTCTATGGAGCACTAGAAGTGATTATTCATAAATGATGCATGAAGCAAATTATTACTTGAAGTAATTATGACATGAAAAGGAGGAGGAATATTGGGTAAAGGCATAAGAAAATATGGATAATATATGTATATAATAGGCATAACCTTCCTAAATTTATCTTTAAGTGCATGTATCAAGACTTGAAGTTTTGCCCGCGTCCCTTCCGGCAGCTAACTTTCTCTACGGCACTAATTTTAAGCAAGCTTGCAGCTTTGCATTTTGTTATTATCTACTATATTGGACTGAATATCAATATTCCACATTACATATGAATGTGTATCACTATGTTGTGTTCTCGTTGAGCTACAATATTAGCAAAGCAGCTATATGTGTAGCTAGTAGCTACCTTTGCACTCCCTTCGTAATTAAATTGGCTAGCTAGCATGCTATATCTATATGGTTCTCGTTGAACTAAGAAATAAGTTGCTTTCAATGCATTGCATGCATAAGCAATAGATTGGTCTATGACCAAGTATCCTAAAATCAGACGAGTGAGTTAATATGAAATTTGCTCAATGGAGACTAACCCAATTGGTGGGATATATAATTGTGGAATTAAGATGGTGGATAACACACTATATGATGGATTTAGGATTTATGAATATAAGGCATTAAGGGAATTTTGCATTAATGGCAATTAGAAAATTCTAGAAGAAATTCTATGTGAATTTGAATGTTACGTATTTTATATATTTGAAGTATATGGTCTAATGTTATGTATGAGTATTTTGATCAAAATTTTTAGCTAAACAATAAAGAAGCTAGATAATACAGTAGTTTTATGAACTATGATATGTGCATCAGGGGAGAACAATCCTGAGTTTGTAGAGATATTTGAACATCCATAATTGCACTTCATGTATTCTAACTCACTGCATATAATGTATAATAACCCCCATGTTTAATTATATGCGTGAATATTTTTCATAAAACTCTATCATAGCATACATGAATGGGCCTCCACTTGTAGTTGGAGATACATAAATTTTATTATTTTAAGCTCATCATAGGAGATATCTATTGAAGTATGCTATTAAAGATCTAATATTGGCATTAGGGGGAGAGAGAGAGCCTATTTTGAATGCCAAATATTATTTCCGCAGAAGAAAAACAATCTAGAGAAAATATCTTTGAAGCTTGAAGCAGCAATACAATCATGCACTAAGTTAACTAATAGTTTGACTAATGCTATTGCGAAGCATGAAGCAGAGCATATGCCAGATATTTTTGAAAATGAGAGGAGTAACTTGAAGTTATAAACCAGAAATTTTATTTACTAGTAGTAAACTAAATATTGTATACTATCAAACTAAAATCTATAGCGATACCTGTGGGTTCTAATTTTAGCGTATACTTGTTGAATAGAAATAAAATATAACTCCTCCATTCCCATGAACAGGACACCTCATGAAGAAGGTTAAGCATCTCATGAAAAGGGTCATCATGAAGATGAAATCCAACACATTAAGTGCGCACATCATTAGTGTTGGGTATGCAGAACAACAAATCATCTCTTGTTTGGGAAAAAACGAAGAGACAAAATAATCTCATTTATGAGAATATTGGGAGAAAATAATAGTTGTCGACAACGCTACCTTTATAATTGCAAATGTTTCTCTTATGAGAACCCGGATCCGGAAACAAAGTCCATGGTAAAGTCGCCTGTAGCAATTATATCGGGTCAATGAAGAAAGCAATTAAGGTTGAATCTCCTACTAAGAAGAAATAAATGTTCTGCTATATCTCTGGCAAATGAAATGAATCAATATGAAATATGTAGTTAATAAATGGATTATGAAGATCCATATAATTCCTGAAGAATATAAATTGCAACATATGAAAATTTAATCTCATACAAGTATTATGAAGTTAAAGATAGAGTATATTCATGAATGAGTATTAAAGTCTCAAGAAGCGCATATCCTACAAGGAATAGTCATCAAATGACTTTATAGTGAATAACACGATCTCATTGTGTTTATCACTTAATAATCTCTCATGCAGTAGAGTGAGAACATCCTTGAAGGAACTAATCCATGAAGGTTTTACCAGTCGATTCTTGCAGATACACCATCAATCCTTGAAGTGAATATAAACCTGGGAGAAAAAAAAGTGAGGAAGCTTAAACACCATGAGGTGTCATGCAAACACTCAGAAAAGTGTATATTGTAAAGTTAGCAATGAAGTTTTAATATCCTTTAAATACCACAAAAGGTATGAGAATAATGGTGATTTTGGCAATTGAATTATTATCCCCTAAATGCCAAATGAAAGACTGGATTTATTACTTTGTGATACAATCAAAATCCAGAAGATTTATAAGTTTAAAAAAGCACTAAGAAAGAACTATAAGTTTGTTACACTATCTAGAAGATATTGAATATAAAGTTTTTTTAACCCCATAATCCTCTGAAAGGATTTATTACCTTGAAGGATAAATTTTTATTTGTTTTGCACAGCTAATAAGTGGTTATTTATACTTGAAGCATATTGCTCTTTGTTATACCCATATAATTCATAAAAGAATTATGAGCTAACTTTTTGAAATATATAGTTTTATGGTACTGCATAATATTAATTAAGCACACATTTATAAAAATGTGATTTAAACAATGAAATTCAAAGGACGGTTTTATGAGGGGGAGCAATTTATTGAATTTACCTTGCAGGTAATTAAAACCACTAAAATTATAAAGATCAAGTAGATCATATTTCCTAAAATATTGAAGTTTATGCATAGATTATAAAAATCAATATCTATTCACGAAGAATAGAATATCCTAAAAAATATATATGACCGGAAATGCTAAATGTTGTACTCTTTTTCCCTATGTGAGTTTTTACTCGAAGGTTTCTCACACAAGATTTTTAATGAGACAACATGTGCAATGCAATTAACGAATGTGATGTACTCTTTTCTCCAAGAACCGTTTTTTCACTGGGTTTTTGAATGAAGTTTTTAATGAGGCATGTGCATATCGTGGTAATCGCCCAAGGAGAGTGTTGTAAAACATACGGACTCTGTCCTAAAAGGAAAGGAAAAGAAAGAATCCTAATCCTAGTCCGTTTGTACGTTGGCTCTTACCGAAACTTTTAGACCTTAGATGGACTATATATACATGAGAGCTCTATGTTGCAATCATCAATATTCCGAGGAATAAAGAATAGTCTCTCTATCTTGTGTCTACTTATTCTACTATTTTCATCTACTATGTTGATCAAGAGAGACGAAGAGGGAAAGGTCCTAACCGCTGGTGAAGTGTTTTATAATACTAACATTGACTGTTGTAAAAAAAAAGTCTAACGTTGACTAAGAGCTGGTGACTTTCCGGTAAAAAGACACCGAATGTAACCACTAGGAGTCTACGATGGAAACGCGTCTCTTTTGTGGAAGGAAGCTACGTCGTACTCCACTCCCCAGTTATCCAAAGTTGTATTCCCGGTAGACTGGAAGACAAATAATATGGAAGTGAGTGAGGAGTTTTATAAGATGACCTCTCAAACCACAAGGCCTGTTGGTGCAAACAAGCTATAGAAAGAGAGAATGCACAAGGAATTCCAGAAGTAGTGAAGGTGGGGTCGTGGGGAGTAATTAAAGCTCCAAATGACGACGACTCATCGTTGACGCGGAGTAATTATGTAGGTAGTAGGTTAGATGATTGATGCACTCGAGTCTCAAACTCTCAAGTCTCAACCAGCCCTCAGACATTTCCTAACCTCATGCACGCAATGGCGCCGCTGCCACACAACTTCCATCCATGCCTACGCCTAGGACGCCTCCTCCTAGCACTCCTTGTCCTGACGGCCGTCTCTGCGGGGACCTCGCCGGAGAGCGACTTGTACGCTCTCTCCAAGCTCAAGTCCGCTCTACTCTCCGGGAGAACCCGCAACAGTCCCTTGCTCGCCGATTGGGACATCGAGACGTCGGCGTCAGGCGGCGTATCATCCCGGACGGGCCATTGCAACTTCTCCGGGATCACCTGCGACGCCTCCAACCGCGTTGTCTCCATCAACCTCACCGGCGTCCCTGTCCATGGTGGTGTGCTTCCAAGCGAGGTCTCGCTGCTGGATGCTCTCACCAACCTCACCGTCACATCGTGCTCCCTGTCAGGCAATATACCGGCATCGCTCGCCTCGATGCCTCTCCTTCGCCACCTCAACCTCTCCATCAACAACATCTCCGGCTCCTTTCCGTTGCGATCAGCACCGCTATACTTCCCCTGCGCAGAGGTCATCGACGTCTCTGGCAACAACCTCACAGGTCCCCTCCCGTTGTTCAGCATGTCGCACGCAAAGCTGCGGCACCTGCACCTCGGCGGGAACTACTTCTCAGGCGGTATACCTGAGGAGTACGGCGACATGAAGGGGCTCGAGTACCTCTTCCTCGGTGGTAACTCTATATCTGGCCTTGTGCCGCCATTACTCTCGAGGCTCAAGAGATTGAAGGAGATGTACCTCATGGAGAACACGTTCCACAGCGGTGTCCCACCAGAGTTCGGCGAGCTCGAGGCCCTTGTCATTCTTGACATGGCCGAGTGCAATCTCACGGGACCTATCCCTCCGGAGCTCGGCCGCCTCACTCGGCTCGAATTGCTGTACCTATTTTCTAACAACTTGGTCGGCGAAATCCCGGGTGAACTCGGCAGCCTCAAGAACCTCACATTCCTGGACCTCTCCTTCAACCAACTTACCGGTGAGATACCGATAAGCTTCGCCGGTCTAACCACATTGAAACTACTCAATCTAATCGGGAACAAACTCCAAGGCATAATCCCGGAGTTCGTCGGGGAATTGCCTCAGTTGGAAATCCTCCAAGCATGGCAAAACAACCTTACCGGGGAGCTTCCAGCAAACCTTGGCAAGAACGGCAGGCTGCTGATACTAGATGTCACTGACAACCAGCTCACCGGCGCCATACCACCCCACCTCTGTGCCGGGAGGCGGCTTCAGATGCTTTTCCTGATGCGGAACAAGCTTTCTGGGCCAATTCCCCAAGACCTCGGTAACTGCAAGACGCTTGCTAGAGTTCGCCTGAACAACAACTTCCTCAGTGGCTCCATTCCAGCCGGCTTTCTTGATCTCCCCATGAATGATATCTTGGACTTGAGCAATAACTTGCTCTCAGGGGAGCTCTCGGGGGTGATCCCGAGTGCCGGGCTGAATTTTTTGTCGGTGGCATCCAACAATCTGTCGGGTCCCATGCCACCGGAGATCGGACATCTCAAGAGCCTATCCTTGTTCAACGCCAGCGCCAATGCGCTCACCGCCAGCGTTCCACTAGAGCTCAGCCAGTGCGAGTCACTAATGGTGCTAGACCTCAGCCGCAACCAGCTCACCGGCGAGATACCGAAAGAGATCACAAGCTTGAAGGTTCTGACAATGCTGAACCTGTCGAGGAACAGAATCTCCGGTGAGCTTCCGGTGGAGTTCCGTGAGATGACCAGCCTCTCGATGCTGGACGTGTCCTACAACGACCTCAGCGGTCGTGTCTTGCTGTCACAGCTTCAGGGGGTCTTCGCAGTTTCAGACCAGACAGACTTTGAAGGCAACCCGCAGCTTTGTGTGGAGCACATCACTGCCGCTTCGTGCCCCATCCCCATGTCGTTGCAGCGTCCACGCCGTTTCAAGACGAGGACGACGCTGATGTGGCTCGTGCCGACCGCCAGCGCCATGGTGGTGGCCGTGTGCCTCGGACTAAGGCGGGGGCGCAGGGCGTGGCGTGAGGAGACGGCGAAGCGGCGACCTGTGACATGGAAGATGACACGGTTCCAGAACCTGGACCTGGAAATGGACGACGTGCTCGAGTGCATCAGGGAGGAGAACGTCATCGGCAGAGGAGGCGCCGGCACCGTGTACCGCTGCGTGACGCGGGGCGGCGCGGAGGTGGCCGTCAAGCGGCTGCCGGGTCCCGGCCGCCGCGACCACGGCTTCCGGGCCGAGGTGACCACGCTCGGCGGCATCCGGCACCGCAACGTCGTGCGGCTGCTGGGCTTCGCGTCCAGCGTGGAGGCCAACCTGCTCCTGTACGAGTACATGCCGATGGGGTCGCTGGGCGCGGTCCTGCACGGCGACAACGGCGGGCTCCTCCTGGGCTGGGGCGCCAGGCACCGCGTCGCCACAGAGGCGGCGCGCGCGCTGTGCTACCTGCACCACGAGTCCTCGCCGAGGATCCTGCACCGCGACGTCAAGTCCAACAACATCCTGCTCGACTCGGCGATGGAGGCGCACGTCGCCGACTTCGGCCTTGCAAAGTTCCTCAGCCGCGGCGCGTCGTGCTCCGGCGGCGGCACGAGGGCGGTGGCGGCGGAGGAGTCCGTGTCGGCCATCGCCGGCACGTACGGGTACATCGCTCCTGGTAAGAACTGAGAACGTGACGTGCACTCGTCATACTGTTATATGTTCCCTTACAGTGACAGGCACGGAGTGGTGCGTGCAGAGTACGCGTACACGCTGCGCGTGGACGAGAAGACGGACGTGTACAGCTTCGGCGTGGTGCTGCTGGAGCTCGTCACGGGGCGCCGCCCGCTCGCCGACTTCGGCGACGAGATCGACCTCGTCCACTGGGCGCGGACCGTCGTGCCGAGACCCACGGACACGGCGGCAGTCCTGGGCGTGGCTGATCCCCGGCTGCCGCCAGAGCCCGCCGGCCTGATAGCTGGCCTCTTCGGGGTCGGCATATCGTGCGTCCGCGAGAGCAGCCAGGCACGGCCCACCATACGTGAGGTCGTGCACGTCCTCTCCAGCTTCGCCGTACCACCTGCAGATTCGCCCGTGCTTGACTTCTGCTCATCTACTAATCCAATGTAATTAACGGCACGAGTAACTAAATCAAAGTTGTCTAACTACCTCTGTTGTTGTGGTAGGCTACACTAAAGTTGTAACTCTTAACATTATCTGCTAATATTACTTTCATATAGGGTTGTTTAGAGGCCTGATTTTTGTTCTAAATTCTAATATTTTGAAATTCAATTCCTTTAAAATTTTCAAACGACAAAATCTGAGACCTTATACGATCTTAAATAAAAATTTTCAACTATAAACACAACCAGAATTTTAGAATTCTCCTAGTAACGTGAGCTTCTTATAGTGTTTTGCCATTCAAAATTTAGTACAATTTTTTTCTACTAAACATCTCTTAACAATATTACCATGTGTTATAACTAGTGGTAACATTTTACTACTAAATAAAAATACTAGTAAAAGCCCACCACTTTGGTAGTGAAAGTTATCGATCATATTAAAAATCTATGACTTTGGAGTAGAGTTCATCAACAATAGAGGTCGTTTGATTTTTTTTATGATAAATTTCAAAATTAGAGACTTAAAACGAATATTTGAACCTCTTAACAATCTTAGAAAAAGTTTTCAACTAGTACAAAGTTATAGATCATACGACGAACTATAACTTTGGTATATACTAGGTCAATATCCGAGGATTTAGAATATGATAATTTAATATGAATGTTTGAGCATCTATCTAATCTAAACATATATTAAATTAAAGGATTATCGACTACAAAGTTATAGGTTGTATCGAGCTCTACAACTTTAATATAAATTTTGCATTCATGTAATAACTTCATACGAAAACGGTGTACTTTTATATAAAAGAAAGTGAAACCAAATGACATGTAGACCCTACTGCCATGTCAGCAGCCACCCCAGAAAAAAAAACACTTTAAAAGGGTTAGGTGGGTCTAATTTTAAAGTCAAAATGTGTTGACCATTATTGAAGTTCGTATTGAAATTGGAGAGGATCAATGGCAGGCCGAGTTCGTTGGAGGATGCTACAGTCGGACCCGGGTGACATAAAACCTAGCGCCGACTCCTCCCTCGCCCTGCGCGCACTCCCGCCCATGGGCCGGCTCAGCCTCACGCGTCGTTGCTTACCATGAATGCATGGAATTGAGGTCTTGTTTAGTCCAGCATGTAAAGTTTTGAGGTGTCACATCGAATGTTACATGGGTGTCGCATGGATTATTCGGATACCAATAAAAAGAAAAGTATAGATTCCGTCAGTAAACGGCAAGATAAATTTATTAAGTCTAATTAATCCATCATTAGCACATATTTACTGTAGCACAACATTGCCACATCATTGGCTATTTAAGTTTAAAAATTTCGTCTCGCAAATTAGTCACAATCTGTGTAATTAGTTATTTTTTCAGTCTACATTTAATACTTCATGCATGTGTCCAAACATCTGATATGATATGGTTTAAAGTTTTGGGGAACAAAACAAGGCCTGAATGCATGAAGAAAAAATGTTAGTGAATATCACAAAAATATATCCTACAAAATTAATGTATTCTTACTAAACACCACAAAATATATCGCATCACTTTTTTACTCACAGACAAACAAACAGAAATATTTAAATGAAAAACTTGAAAAAGAAAATAGGATATTAAAATGAGTAAACAAACTATAGTAAAATAAAAATAGAAAATCAAAAATTCCACATAAAACAAAATGAATAAAAGAATATAATAAAAAACTAGCAAAGAAAAATGAAATATATAAATTAATTAGAGTAAAAAGAATAAAATCAAGATTAAAAGCAAAAGGTAATGATAAGAAGAAAAAAATAAAAAGATCACACGTATACTATGCAAACATAACATGGATCGCATGTAACATACTAACATATGAACTGAAAATAAGAAATAAAAAACTAAAGCATGAAATGATTAGAATAAAGAATAGTTAGATAAAATAAAAATATAAAATAAAACCCAAATGTTGAAAATCTACATGGAACATAAAAAGAGAAAAGAGAAGTAAATATAAGAAAAGAAAAAAATAAAAACATAACAACATAAAATAAAATATAAAATAATTAATAATGGAAAAATAAAAATGAATAAAATAAAGATGAAAATAAAAAAGAAAAGAAGAAAAATAGCCACATAAAAGAAAAATAAATTAAAATCAGAAAAGAAAAATAAAAACGAAGAAAGGAAATAAAACAAAAAAGAAGATTAAAACAACAAGAAAAGCAAAAGGGAAACAGGAAAAAGAAAAAGAAAAAGAAAAAAGGAAAAGGAAAAAAAAGAGAAACTGACCTATCGAAACACTATGATGGATACTCATAAAGGACGCCTAGCACCGAAGAAAGGAAAGAGTGAGATGGTGGTTTTTGTTGCTCCCGTGAAGCGATTATCATTCGCAAGCGAATGAAGTGGATGAACCTCTTTTTGGCTCGGGCCAAACACTTTTTCTCGCTGGTCGCGATGTGAGAGCGTATTCTCTTATCTAAGCGGCGCAGAGGTGGCCGAGCCCGGTAGCCGGTCTCTGGCCAGCGACATCTGGGTCTAGAGCACATACAAGGGTGTGTTTGATTTTCTACAGCTGCACAGCCCGTCCCAGGAGACCAGTGTTTGATTTCAATGACATAGCCCAGTCAAACACCAACTGCCTCACATGAGCAGCCGCCACCGCGCCCAAATCGCACACGCGAGGCCGGAGGGAGCTTGGCTCCAAAAAAACGATCTTTAGAAGCGTTCCCTAGAATACAGCAGAGAGAAGGCAATTTGCACGCGCAGAGCCACACTAGCAGCTGAGCCAAGCAAATCGGCGGCGAGTTGCAGCTCGGGAGCGCCGCCCTATATATCAAACGCGCCCAAAAGCTACGACGTGGGCGTTAGGCGGCAATTGCGCGGATCTCAGGCGCTCACGTTGGCCGCGGCCTGTTACATGCTTCTACGGGCTGCCCTTATGGAGAGAGTACGCACGTGGAGGAGGAGGGTCGGCAGGTGCCTTGGTAACACCTGGGCGGACCGGAAGAATCCCGGAGTTCATTAACAGTGTGTTTGGTTGGATAAGGGTAGATAGGATATGATCATGTATGAATTTTAGGATATGGATATCCATATTATCTGTTTGGTTGTATGGATGGGATGAGTTATTTTTCTATTTGGTTGGATGCATGGGATTGCATGGGATAAGAATACTTGACTAATTATATCTATTATTTAGAAATAATAACAACTAATTATAACCTAACAAATATGTGCTGACACTAATCTTGCCATTATAATCACTAATTTTAAATAAAATATGTTAATTAACACTATACTACTCTAATTGTCACACTAAACATGCGCTAATCAACATGTGGATATTCTCATCCGCCAGATTTTTGAGGACCAGGATATCCAACATCTACCCAAAATATTCCCTATTGTGGATATCTAGGTTCAGATAATCCATGCAACCAAACACCATGTGTCCAGGAATATCCATATCCTGTCTATAGATATCCATCTAACTAAATACACACTAAGGTGAGGTGCATGAGGACTTGAGGAGGCTCAGCCCGTGTTGGGGTTAGCTACCGGGCCGGCCCCAGAGAGATCCCAGAGGTCGTGGACCGGTCGTCGTCATCTCGCAGTGGACTGGAGGGTGCGCGGGAAAGCCATCGCCGTCGCCCGCTCCCTGGACACTGGTCACCGCTCATCGACCTGCACGGTGCAGGCCGCAGCTGGTGGAAGCAATCGGACGCAAGGACAGCCTACGCGGGCACGAGACGCCACCCGGCGCGGAGCGGAATTTGCCGCGGCGTCTTTTCCTCTACGGACCACGGCGGACGGCGCCGCATCTCGAGTAGCAGGAACCTGGAGGGTGGAGGCGATCAGCGTGAGTGGCTCAGTGTCACGCGCCCTGTGCCAGAGCCACACAAGGGCGCGCGTGTACAGCACGGCGCAGCCAGGCACAACAACGTGAGTAACGTTTACACTTTCCCGTAAAAAGACACTGAATGGAACCACTACGAGTCTATGATCCATAGTGGAAACGCGTCCCCTTTTGTGCAAGGAAAGCTACGTGCTCCACTTCAGTGATTCCAAAAGTTGTATTCCCTGTAGATTCTGGAAGGCAAACAATATGGAAGTGAGTGAGGAGTATAATAAGACGACCACACAAACACCACAATGCTGGTTGGTGCAAACGAATTTACACAAAGCTACTCACGACGAGGAGTAAGCTATAAATAAAAAAAAATACTAAAAGGAGAGAATGCGTGCAAGGGAATTCCAGCAGTAGTGCAGGTGGGGAGTAATTAAAGCTCGTAACAACGACTCATCGTTGACGAGCTTGGGGTAATTTTTTTGAGGGAACGAGCTAGCTTGGAGTAATTGGTACGTGAGTATACATGACTGATGCACTCGGGTCTCAAACTCACAACCAGCTCTCGGTCGATCCCTAACCTCATGCACGCAATGGCGCCGCCGCCACACAACCTCCGGCATCCCTGCTTCCTACGCCTAGGCCTCCTCCTACCGCCACTCCTCGTCGTGACGGCCGTCTCTGTGGGCACGACGACCTCGCCGGAGAGCGACTTGTACGCTCTCTCCAAGCTCAAGTCCGCCCTACTCTCCCGCAGCTCCCGCGACAGTCCCTTGCTCGCGGACTGGGAAATCGAGACATCACCCCGGACGACGAGCCAGTACTGCACCTTCTCCGGGATCACCTGCGACGCCTCCAACAGCCGCGTCGTCGCCATCAACCTCACCGGCATCCCGCTCAACGGCGGCGTGCTCCCAGTCGAGATCTCGCTGCTGGATGCTCTCAGCAGCCTCACCGTCGCCGACTGCTCCCTGGCAGGCCTCATCCCCGCCACGCTTTCCTCAATGCCTCTCCTTCGCCACCTCAACCTCTCCAACAACAATCTCACCGGAACCTTCCCGTCTCCCCCGGAACCGCGGCATCATCCCATGGACGACGACGACGATGCCGCCGCGCCAGCTCCATACTTCCCCTCCTTGGAGGTGGTCGACGTGTACAACAACAACCTCGCCGGCGCCCTCCCGCCGTTCGGTAGGTCTCACGCCACCAGGCGGCGGTACCTGCACCTTGGCGGGAACTACTTCGCCGGCAGCATACCAGAGGCGTACGGTGACATGGTGGGGCTCGAGTACCTGGGGCTCAACGGCAACTCGCTTTCCGGCCGTGTTCCGGCTTCCCTCTCGAGGCTCAAGAGACTCAGGCGGATGTATGTTGGGTACTACAACACGTTCGACGGTGGCATCCCCATGGAGTTCGGCGAGCTCAAGGCCCTCGTCGAACTTGACATGTCCAGCTGCAATCTCACAGGTCCCATCCCTCGAGAACTAGGCAATCTCACTCAGCTTGAAGCGCTCTACCTCAGCGTCAACACACTGTCTGGCGAAATCCCTGTCGAACTCGGCAACCTCAAGAACCTCGCGAGCCTGGACATCGACAACAACGAGCTTACCGGACAGATACCGGCGAGCTTCGCCGGCTTAACCAAACTGAAAGTTCTATTCTTATATTCTAACTATCTGCAAGGTGTGATTCCGGAGCTTCTTGGGGAGTTGGCAGAGTTAGAATACCTTGACTTAGGATGGAACAACCTTTCCGGGGCCATCCCTGAAGACCTCGGCAACTGCAAGATGCTTATCGAAGTTTGGCTAAACGACAACTTCCTCAATGGTTCTATTCCCGCCGGGCTCTTTGGTCTTCCTAGGATCACCCGGCTGGACTTGAGCAGTAACTTGCTCTCTGGTGAGCTCCGGTGATGAATATCGGTGGCATCGAACAAGGTGTGGTGATGCATTTATGATCGAACAACATATCCGGCCGTGTGCCTCCGGAGATTGGTCATTCCAAGAATCTGTCCTGGCTCAACCTAATTTCATTCCAACGCAGCTCGGAACTTTCGGAATCGAATTGAAGCCTAGTTTTAGTTCTTTTCCAAGTTGTTAGTCGCCCTTCCAGGTGGGCTGAACTTGCGTCTGTTCTTGATTTTGATGCTTTTATAAGAGTTTGAGCCTCATGGCTCCTTGTTTTGACTTCGTCCCCGGATAGTAAAGGCTGAAACTTTGCTCCGTTATTAAGAAATAGTTACAACGCATTCACCGGTGCCGTTCCTCAAGAGCTCAGTCTCTGTGTGACTCGCTAACCGTGCTTGATCTCAGTGGCAACCAGTTTACCGGAGAAATACCGAAGGAGATGGCAAATTTGAAAGTCCTCAGAACGTTGAATTTGTCTAGGGACAGCATTTCTGTGTGATCTTCCGAGTTCCGATGGAACTTCTCTTCTTCGTATGCCTAGCCTCACCATGATCGATGTATCCTACAACCACCTCACTGGCAGTGTGCCACTGTCGCAACGTAGGCTTCTCGCAGTCTATTCAAACGAAATGGATTTTGAAGGCAACCCTCGTCTTATGTGTGGAGCACGTCACGGCCGCTTCGTGCCCCATGTTGCAGCAGCGTCCACGCCGTTTCAAGGCGAGGAAGCTGCTGTGGCTCGTGCCGACCGCCAGCGCCATGGTGATGGCCGTGTGCCTCGGACTAAGATGCGGGCGCAGGGCGTGGCGGGAGACGGCGAAGCGGCGACCTGTGACATGGAAGATGACACGGTTCCAGAACCTGGACCTGGAAATGGACGACATGCTCCCGTGCATCCGTGTACCGCTGCGTCACGCGGGGCGGCACGGAGGTGGCAGTCAAGCGCCTTCCGGGCCCCGGCCGCCGCGACCACGGCTTCCAGGCCGAGGTGACTACGCTCGGCGGCATCCGGCACCGCAACGTCGTGCGGCTGCTGTGCTTCGCGTCCAGCGCGGAGGCCAACTTGCTCCTGTACGAGTACATGCCGATGGGGACCATGGGGTCGCTGGGCGCGGTCCTGCACGGCGACAGCGGCGAGCTACTCCTGGTCTGGGCTGCCAGGCACCGCGTCGCCACTGAGGCGGCGCGCGCGCTGTGCTACCTGCACCACGAGTGCTCGCCGAGGATCCTGCACGGCTGCACCGCGACATCAAGTGTAACAACATCCTGCTGGACTCGGCCATGGAGGCGCACGTCGCCGACTTCGGCCTCGCCAAGTTCCTCAGCCGTGGCGCGGCGTGCTCCGGCGGCGGCACGAGGGCGGTGGCGGCGGAGGAGTCCGTGTCGGCCGTCGCCGGCACGTACGGGTAAGGATGAAAACGGTCGAACACGGTCGAAAAACTGCTAAATTGTTTTCTACTTCTAGGTTTGAATACGAAATCGAAAACGAAAACGGTAAAGCCGGACACGAAAACGAACACGAACATACGGAATTTCGAAAACGAACCAATTCGAGCGGAATTATGTCGAACACGGTTGGTATACGAAAATTTAATATGAAATATCGACCCACAATTAACAAGTGGCATCGTAGCAAATTTTGAGTGCAAGAGTAGATATCAATTTGGTTTTTTTGACAAGAGAAAAAAAGAAAAAAGAGGAAAATTTGAGATGCCATCGATACTAGACAAGAAAGGATAGCCAGATACATCCAGGTAGGCATGTAACACCGTACGAGGTGATTAGTCCCGGGAAACACCATCCCACAACTATGTGTTGCAACACCCGCCAATCATGTTGCGACATGTGTCCAAACATGCTGTCTATTTTTTTCTCTCTCCTCACTTTATTAGTTCATGAATATATTGCATGAATCTTAATGTAACATGTACCGTTGGATAACCTGTGTTGTAACACATGGTTATGAGAAATGCATGTTTGATTAGTCCCACCTCGACGACTCAGAGAAGCGTGACGTGGTGAGCTGCCTATATTATGCGGCCAATGGGTATCAATGCTCTATATTTATCTTTAAATAGTTACCTGGACAGTAATGATTGGCAACCAAATTCGGTTTAAACTGAATTTTGAATTCGGGATATTCTGAAACCGTTTTCTACTTTTACATTTGAAATACGAAAACGAAAGCAACAACGAAAAAATCGGACACAAAAAACGAATTTAATCGGATAAAATACAGAAAACCATGTGGTTCGGTTCGGCATATTTCCATTTCGTTTTCGTCCTTACGTACGGGTACATCGCTCCTGGTAAGAACTAAGAACAACGTGATGTTCTCTCGGCATACTGTTGCATTGCCATAGAGTGATAGGCACGGAGTGGTGCGTGCAGAGTACGCGTACACGCTGCGGGTGGACGAGAAGACGGACGTGTACAGCTTCGGCGTGGTGCTGCTGGAGCTCGTCACGGGGCGCTGCCCGCCGAGACCCACGGACACGGCGGCAGTCCTGGCCGTGGCTGATCCCCGGCTGCCGCCAGAGCCCGCCGGCCTGATCGCTGGCCTCTTCAGGGTGGGCATATCGTGCGTCCGCGAGAGCAGCCAGGCACTTGGTGGTGCCGTTGGTTCGCAGGTTGGGTCCGCACCACCAAGTGTATCACTATCAGGCAAGCAGCAGAGCAATTGGCACCACTAGTCTTGCGGTTTGTGGGATGGAAATAACGAACGAATCTTTTACGCTTATGAGCGCATATATAGGAACGATCACAAATAAACCTGGTAATGGGTTGGGCCAAAAGCGGATTTCCAGCTACATTGATAAATGCCTGGCGTTTTTGGTAGCAAGACTTCATCCCTTACTCGTAGTACTACAGTCCCTGTTTGGGAGTAACGTATTATTTTTCAGCTGTAAAGCACTTCCATAAATGGCAGTGCACCGATGACAATCAGTGCTTGTGCAGGATGCAACCGTTGATCCGAAAGCTGCGACCATGCGGCGTCTCACTTTCAGCTGGGCCTCTGGAGCTTGCACCGAAGATCATACTCTCGCAGTCCTGATGCCAGAGGCAGGGCCAGCTGGGCGCGGTGGCACAACGCCACAACCACACCCAGTCACAACCAAATTATGCACAATACTAGTGAAACAAAATTGTGCACACAAGATTTGTAATAGAAAAAAATGCATGTGAAAACAAAATTATGGACACAAATCTTTAAGGTATGCTTTGTCTAAGACCGGTACAATCAACACACAAAAGCTTTTAGTTCAAACAAACAGTATAAAAGGAGCTACAACTTTATTTGAAAGAATATTGGTGCTTCCTGAAAATAGTAGTAAAATATAGCATGCAATCGCCTAATGGCAGCAGCTGGAGAACCTTCAGTGGGATGATGATGCTTCCTCACTACAGAGGAGCTTCTGAAACTTATCTCTAATTGCTTGCAACTCTGTCAGAGCATCTCCAATTGACAAGCGATCCATGGGCATCTCCTCCGAACAGGAAATCCCAACTTGCAGAATCGAAGTGATGCAGGAAATTCTCAGCTTGGAATTTGAAGTGGCTGGTCCACCATCTTCTATCTCCATCCGAAGCTGTTGGCCCATGATAGTACTCGACCTATCTGGTACTGCCATTTGAACATACTTGCGGAGTCCCATGGCTACACCAAATTCGTTGTCTGTTGGTCTTTTCCCGGTAAACATTTGTAGCAATAGTATGCCATAGCTGTAGACATCACCGTAGGTGGATACTTCATTGCCCAGTCCGTACTCTGAAACAAACCAAAATAATATTTTTCTTTTAAATTAGATAAAATAACATCCTAAGAATTCTGATATAATCATCTATTTAACTTATGCATAAATTTCATTTCCAAAGCACTACATACAAGTATGTAAATAATTCCTTGCAATTTCAAGATATGGGGTCTTCAAACTTTGTAAAATTTTGGGTTTGCTGAGCTCAACATATATATGTAAGTTTGAATAAAAAAACATAACAAAGCCTTGAGCCTTGGTTGAAGCCATCATAGTGCAGTACATTTGAACAGAGGAAATGAAAGGTACCTGGAGCTGCATATCCAATTGATCCTCTCATTGATGCCCATCCACTTGATGTACCTATATCTTGATGTAGAAACCTCGCAAGCCCAAAATCACCCACACGAGCAACCATGGAACTGTCCAGGAGAACATTACTTGGTTTAAGATCACAGTGAATAATTGGTGTTGGCTTATGTTGGTGAAGGTAATCAAGTGAGGATGCCACGTCAATTGCAACATTTAATCTTGCATTCAGATCTAGTGCCTTTGGTTCACCATCTTCGATGATATGTTTGTGCAACCATTGGTCCAAATTTCCATTCGGTAGAAACTCATACACGAGGGCCTTGAAGTCATGGCCCTTAAAATCAATGCTTGAGCAGATAGTCAATATCTTTACAAGGTTCCGATGTTGAGCACATCTTAGAGTCTCGCATTCTGCAACAAAACTTTGAGATGCGCCACGCTGCATGAGGTTGAGAACCTTAACAGCGATCGTTATTTGCTGGTCGTTGCTTCTCATTGTTCCTTTATAAACTGATCCGAAGCTCCCAGCTCCTATGATATTCTCGGATGCAAAACCATTTGTCGCATTAGACAACTCGGCATAAGAGACTCTCACATATTGCTCACTCAAGATTGACCTTTGTAGGTGTGCTTTTGTCTTCTGGCGACTCCTTTGTTGGAGTGCAAACAATACAAACACTAATGTGACGCAGGCAAATGCACCGCTTATGGACACTGTTATGACAAGTTTTCGATGTCATTTCTTGGTGGTCTGGGAGGAGCAAGGTGGCAATCCCAGTTGAGGTATACTACCACATAGACCATCATTCCCAGTGATTAAGATCTTTGTTGCATTGAGAAATACCCCATCACTTGGAACTCCACCTTGGAGTTTATTGAATGCGAGATTTAGTATCGAAAGGCCGGTTAGTCTGGCAAGGATCTCAGGAATGGTCCCCGACAAATTATTGTGAGAAAGATCAAGCCCTACAAGGCCCTTTAGATTTCCAAGTGACACTGGAATTGTCCCATGAAGGGTGTTTCCAGACAAATTGAGAAAGTCTAGGCTTTGACACTCACCAATGGAGGATGGAATCTCACCAGAAATCATATTATATGATAAATCAAGTCCGTTCAGATTTTCTAGTTTTCCAACTTCTGGTGGCAGAGACCCAGATATTGAATTATGAGAAATGTTAATGAAACTCGACAAAGTTGGTATGGAAAAGAGTTCTTTTGGTGTCGGACCAGAGAGATTGTTGTGAGAAAGATCCAATGCTTCTAAAGGACAGTGGCCAAGACTGGATGGTATAGGTCCACTTATAGCATTTGTACCGAGGAGAAGTCTAGTAAGTTGTGTAAGATTGCCAAGAGTTACTGGCAAGGGTCCAGACAAAGCATTGTTGTACAGAAATAATTCAGACAGCTTATTCAGGTTGCCGAGAGATACTGGAATAGCACCTATGAGACTGTTATGAGGCATGTAAAGTGTTTGCAAGTTGATGAGGTTACCAATTCCTTCTGTCAATGTTCCAGTTATATTGTTGTATTGCACACTGAGAAGCTCTAGCTGTGTTGATAGGTTACCAATTGAATTTGAAAGGACACCTTGAAGATTATTGTCGCTTAAATCTAGTACATGCAAGTTGCTGCAGTTGGTCAGACTAGCCATGAAGCTCCAATCAGCATCATTTGTTGCTTCAAATTGATTCCCTGCAACTGACACTGCAGCCAGGCTCGTCTGTTTAGCTCCTAAGCAACTTGGAATCGTTCCCGATAGAAAGTTTTCTACTGGTTGAAGTAATTGAAGCAGGGAGGCATTGCACAGGGACGATAGGAGTGTGCCTTGAAATTCATTGTATGATACAAAAAAATCCTGTAAATTCGGGAGGTTGTTTCCAATATTAGGTGGAAGAGTCCCATTCAGGTTGTTAAAATTTATATTTATAAATTCGAGGGACGAAAGATTACTGAACATTAAAGGGGGCAAAGGGCCTTCCAGCTCATTATTCGGTAGATAAAGCTTACTGAGGGCATGGAGGTTGCCAAGCGAACTAGGTATGGGACCCGAAAGATTGTTTGACGAGAGAGAAAGTTGCCTAAGCATCTCAAGATTTCCTAATGAATCTGGGACCTGACCAGCTAGACCATTATGCTGAAGATCTATGAATACCAATGAAGAGAGGTTGCCTAACCATGAAGGGATGGTTCCTTGGAGTTTGTTTGCCCCCAATCCAAGTAGTTCAAGAGACGAGAGGTGTTGTAGTGGTGGAATGGCTCCTTCAAAGTTATTTTGAAATGCATAAAGAATCACCAACGCTGAGAGGTTCCCTAGTGAACTGGGGATCATTCCTGAGAACTGATTTGAACCTAGGTCCAGCACGTTGAGGTTGACAAGGCTACCTATCTCTCTTGGGATTTCTCCTGTCATGTTGTTGTATCCTACGACTAGTTTTTCCAGATTCACAAGTTTTGCGATGCTGGAAGGGATTCCTCCTGTGAGTGTGTTTTGGCCAAGACTGAGTATCTGCAGATTACGCGAGGAACCTATTTCATCAGGTACTCCCCCATGTAAATGGTTATCATCAAGCGAAATCTCTATCAGGTGGCTACAGTTTGAAAGTGAAGGTGGAATCTGGCCGGAGAGGGAGTTGTAGGTAAGTTGCAGAGTCTCAAGGTCATGGATGTTACCGAGCTCTAGAGGCAGGATCCCTTGGAAACCATTCGACGAAAGATTGAGTCGCCTCAAGTAAGTGAGGTTTCCCAGCGCAGGGGTGATGGTGCCAACCAGGCTGAGCTCGGGGAGGTCCAGAGCCACCACATGGCCCCGGCGAGGTCCCCTCAAGCCGCACGCCACGCCGCGCCACCGGCACATGGGAATGGACATGTTGCCCCACGACGCTAGGGCTTGCAATGGATCACTCCTCACGAGTGACTTGAATGACATGAGCGCGAGCTGGTCAGAGTTGGAGATGTGAGGGGCGTATGCTGCATGAGCTGCCTGTGAGGTCTGTGCCACGAATAATGTGGCAAGGCAAATGAGGAAGAAGACGAGCATGCGCAAGAGAGGCTTGATGAGGAGCACCACCATGGTGATTGTATGTTTGCAGACGTACAGCAAGCAAAGGCTCAGTCTGGCCGTATAGACATGGTGCTTATATGGTTTGATTAGAGAGGCAGCAATTGCTACGAGTCAACCGAAGTGGACGACGACTGGACGACCCTTTACCAGGGTCTTTGTCGAGCGTTCACGGGGTCTTCCTCCGTGTACTTGCCTTGTGCTGTCCTTTTCAAAGCCATTGTCCCCATATTTTAGTGAGGCTGCAACCGTGGCGTTGGCAATCTCCGCCGAGTTTGGCTGGTGTCGACCAATCTAGGACTGAGGCTCTGCCTAGTTGTTGTACCTTTTTGTGTGTGTGTGTGTGTGTTTTTTTTTTTACTACTAAGTTCGGTCAAGTATACTATGGGTTGTTCAAAAACGGTTATACTTAGTCTTTCCTAAATAGTGAAGGCCGCCTTGCTTTTTATAATTTCTTGATTAGGAAAACGTTTTCTGCAAGATAGCCAAGTCATCTCAAAACTTTGTTGATGGTGACAACAAGTATAAACACAAGACGCACGCAGAAAAATACAGTATACATCACCATTAGCGTCCTGGGACAGAGCGGCAAATTAATTGAACCTGGGCTGAACCCTGCCTCTTTCATCACTCAACTAGTACGCGAAAGAGAGTTATTATGGACATATTGCTGGAATGCTACTCTGTCTAGCACTCTAGCTAGTTGCTGATCCCCAGTCTTGGTCTTCTTGCGCAGCAGTTGCCTGGCAATCATTAGCATAGTCTCAACTCCTTTTATATAGTCTCGGAATTCTTACCCTTTCTTCTTCCTCCTAGCTAGCGGCGCGTGCCCGTCGGGTAATGGAGTTTTGTTACTACATGTACATGCATTGTCACTATTGTTTATCACTGTTGTCGTTTTAGTTAGTGCTAGGTCCTATTTAGTGGAGCTCCGATAAGATTTAGGTTCCGTGCACGAGTTATTTTTTATTTTATTTTTCCTAAATGAACTATGAACAGGTGAAGCTATTGATTTTGGCTTTACCAGCTCTAGCTTCTTTACACATTGTTGTAAGAAGGAAAAGTTATTTAGAGCCAGGCCAACTGGAATCTTAGTTTTTTTAGCATGGTCACGTTAACATTTAGTATTCAGTAGTAGGTAACATGATCTTAGTAGCTAATTTAAAAGAAAAATATTGACAGCATACAAAAGCAAGACCTGATCTGAACCCTTGTCCAACAGCATGCTCACATCTCAGTCCGTGAGTCCTAAGGAAATCATGTTTCGCAACAAAGTCGATATCGCACAGAGGAATGTAGATGATCTCATGCTGAGGACATGGTTCACTGGGGCATCCACGTGGTGGAAGCTCAATCTGACATTCTCGCGAAAACTCTCGCTCTCCCAGAGATCACGCACGCACAAGCACACCTGGGCCTTCATTCCACTCCTTGAAATCAGGCGACAACGTCCAGGTTTTGAGGGCTACCTGACCTGATCTTTCCGGCAGAGCTTCATCGTAGCCAACGATGAGATGCGAACCGGAGGTTCAAAACCCCACAGGCTCTAGCTCATTCAGAAGGGCTACTCCTCCATTAGTGCGAAAAAGAATGAATCCCTTGAGTCCGGCCAGGTGACAGATGAAGACGCCTGTGACTTTGAGGAGATCAACCCAGCAAGCAAACAGAGCCCTCAAACGTGAACGCCATGTCGATGTGGAAGAAGCACGTGGGCCCACACACCTCTGTCGGCACCCACTGGGCTCGTTGGACGGTGGAGAAGGAGAAGCCACCCGAAAAAAAAAAACAACAACTGTTGAGCCGTGGACCAGATGCAGGCCCGTTTCCAAACGCATCATCAAACACACAAGGCGCTGGAGGCGGCGTAACCGCGTAAGGTCGTGGGCCGGAAGCCGTCGGCCCTCGCCCGCTCAGCGACCCCCTAAGGGTGTGATTGGTTGCACAAAAGGATTTCATTCAGGATAGTCGGACTACGCAGGACCAAAGAAGCTGGATTGAGCTCGTACAGGTGCTCATATTTGGTTGTTTTCGGTGTCGGTCCAGTACGAAACGGGCTCGTGTTTAGTTACATATATGCATCAAAGTTCTGAGTGTATGACATATGGACTCATGCATTATGTAAGAATCAAGTCGTCCGGTATGAAGAGGGAAGCTCAAATTCAGGAGATGGAGTCAGCCGGGATGGAGGGGAGGAGGAGAACGAGTGCATACCAAAAAACGATGCGGGAGAGGCAACCAAACAACGCTCTACGACCAGGTGAGTCAGGGAAACAATGCCGGGACGCACTGCTGCGGGCTACCAATCTGCCCCTAATTCGACATGGAAACAATTGGCAGGCAAAGGACTGCCTACGCTACTGCGAGCATGACACACACAGCGCGCGGACAGGAATTCACCGATCACCGCCCGCGGCGCCTTTTCCTCCGCGTCATGGGCCGCGGCGGACGGCGCCACATTTCTACGATAAAAGGAGCGTCAGCTCCTCGGGAGGGAGCGACGTCCACATCGCCCCAAATCCCCTCGGCCGTCAGATCTTCGATCGTACGACCCAAATCATTTGAAGCGGATTCCATCGAAAGCAGCTTCTCACAATTTCAAAAAATAAAGCAGCTTCTCGCGTTTTTCCATAGCTTTTTCCCGCTTCTTTGCTTCGGGGCTTCTCTTTCGAATCTAACTAATCAAATATATATGAGCAAATTATTTCCTTAACCTTAAAAAAATTCGACTTAATTTCTTTGCCCTTTTCATCGAACTTTGATATTTCACCCTAAAACGAATTTCGCTTAGTTTCTTTTAGATCGCCCAAAATAAAATTCTCTTAGTTTTTTGGCCCTTCCGGCCAGACCAAAATAATTTGATAGCGACGTCCACGTCACCCCAAATCCTCTCGGCCGTCAGATCTTCGATCGTGCGACCCAAATCATTTGAAGCGGATTCCATCGAAAGCAGCTTCTCACAATTTCAAAAAAGAAAGCAGCTTCTCACGCTTTTCCATAGCTTCTTCCCGCTTCTTCTTTGCTTCGCGGCTTCTCTTCCAAATCTAACTAATCAAATATATATGAGCAAATTATTTCCTTGGCCCTGAAGAAAGTTCGACTTAATTTCTTTGCCTTTTTCCATCGAACTTTGCTATTTCACCCTAAAACGAAATTCGCTTAGTTTCTTTGCTCTTTCCGCCAAACCAAAGTACATTGAAAAATCATAACTCTTCAATGCGACATCGGATGACGACGATTTTTATGTGAAAATTTTAGATCGCCCAAAATAATTTCTTTGCCCTTTTTTCATCTAACTTTGCAATTTCACCCTAAAACGAAACTCGCTTAGTTTTTTTTTTGCCCTTTCTGCCAGATCAAAGTACTTTAAAAAATCATAACTCTTCAATGCGACATCGGATGACGATGATTTTTATGTGAAAATTTTACATCGTTCAAAACGAAGTTCTCTTAGTTTCTTGGCCCTTCCTGCCAGACCAAATAATCAAAGTTCTTCAACGCGACATCGGATGAAGATGATTTTTATATGAAAATTGTAGATCTCGATGAGATCTACAACTTTATAGTTCCAAATTTTTCCATTTGACGAAGTTCTGGTGCTAAAAAATTAATATAAACCAAAATACTGATCGTGCGACCTAAATCATTTGAATCGGATTCTATCGAAAGCAACTTCTCACTTTTTTTCATAGTTTTTTTTCCGCTTCTTCTTTACTTCGTGGCTTCTCTTCTGAATCTATCAAATCAAATATATATGAGCAAATTATTTCTTTGATCCTGAAAAAAGTTCGATTTAATTTATTTGCCCTCTTTTCATCGAGCTTTGCTATTTCACCTTAAAACAAAATTCGCTTAGTTTCTTTGTCCTTTTGGCAAGGCTAAATTACTTTAAAAAATCATAACTCTTCAATGCGACATCGCATAACGATGATTTTTATGTGAAAATTTTTGATCGCCCAAGACGAAATTCTCTTAGGCTCTGTTTAGATCCAGTGCAAATTGCAACTGCAACTAGTCACATCAACGTTGCGGCACATGCATGGAGCATTAAAT
Source organism: Eremochloa ophiuroides (assembly GCA_038502445.1). Classification (NCBI taxonomy): domain Eukaryota; kingdom Viridiplantae; phylum Streptophyta; class Magnoliopsida; order Poales; family Poaceae; genus Eremochloa; species Eremochloa ophiuroides. Next base: position 8,427,387 of record JAHLJS010000005.1, read on the forward strand.
GTAGACGAAATGTTTGCATGTTTGTACTTTTTGCATGTGCATCACGAGACGAATCTTTTAAGCCTACTTGGGCCATGATTGGACAAAAGTTGTCAAATACAAACGAACGTGCTACAGTGCAGAATTGCAACTGCAACTGGGATCTAAACGGAGCCTTAGTTCCTTGGCCCTTCCGGCCAATCCAAAATAATTTAAAAAATCGTAGCTCTTCAATGCGACATCGTATGAAGATGATTTTTATATGAAAAATTATATATCTACAATTTTTCATATAAAAATCATTTTCATCCGATGTCCTATTAAACACTTATGATTTTTCGAAATATTTTGGTCTCAATTATTTACTTAAAAAAAATCATGTGACCATCTGGACGCGCGAGGGCGCGCGCCTTTTTACTAGTCTCCTGTATATAGTACTTCCTCCGTCCACAAATAAACAGAATTTTTTGACTTTTGGATACCATATTTAACCGTCTATCTTATTCAAAAATTTTGTATATATTATAAAACAAATAAATTATTATTAAAGTATATCTAATGATAAAATAAACCATAATAAGATCGATAATATTTATTTAAATATTTTAAATAAGACAAACAATCAAACACGAAATTCAGAAGTCAAAGAATTGCGTTTATTTGCGGACGGAGGGAGTACAACGTGGACGCGCGATCAGCTCCATGTACCGCGCAATGCCGTCCCCGATATATACACCACCACGTCGCAGCCAGAGTCCATCCACTTACAACAACGCGAGTAACGTTTGTTGCAGACCCTCTCTCCGTCACTTTCTTTCTTTTCTTTTCTTTTCTTTTCTTTTTTTTTTTTGAAATCAGCTCTGTCACCCAGGAGGCTAGCACACAGATACTGAGCCGGAACGGGCCGGCCTCCTGGCTCCACGTCCGAATCGGATCGGATCCTTATATCGCGTTGTCGGTTGAGAAGTCAAGGACGAACGAACGACCCGTAGCAAGCATTCGACGGTTGTGAAGATTCACCTCTTCGGACTCGCGTCGAGCCACCACCACCACCAACAACAAAACGTGTAACACCTGCACGACTCGTCGACTCCAGTCCAACCAATCGATCCGAGCCGTTGGACTTGGAGTGGAGGAGATTTTTGCCGATCCATCCAATCGCTGCCACTGCTTCGGTCCAGGAGCCGGCCCGGGCACCACGCACCACGCCCACTGCTGCTGCCTGCTGCTGCTCTCCGTCCCCGACAGTTGGCAATTGCCATCACCCCCACCCCCGATCGCAATCCCGATCCGCAGCGCATAGCGGCACAGGCTCGTCCGATGGCAACGTTTGTCCCCAGCCCAGCCCAGCCGGACCAGACGTGAGACGGCCATACTGAGATGAGCTTCTCCTTCCGAGATTTTAATTTCTCTTAGAATTAGACTTTAAACTCAGGCAAGGAAGATTTTAATTTCTCTTAGAATTAGACTCTAAACTCAGGCAAGGCAAATGGCATCATAAACTCGTGCTCAGCTCAGCAAATGGCGATGTGCAGGATGCTGACGCCTCTGATCTCATGGGTTTTTCACTGCCTGTTCTGCCTCTGCCTCTGCAGAGTGCTGCAATGCGTCCCAGCAGGATGAGATCAGATGTTTTCAGCTGGACTGAAGATGGTGGTACTCTGCCAATCCTGATTCCTGAATTAGGGTCAGGGCAACATAAGTACGTCTGTTGCTGCGCTTCACTTCAAAACGTATGCAGCTCTGCCCATCAAGAACAGGGGCAAACAAATTACAAAAGCAAAGCAACAGCAACAGGCAGGAGGTGCCAATTAACAGAAGCAAATGTGTCTGTAAAAATTTCTCTTAATTCCATTATCTTGAGAAATTACAGCAAGACAAGAGAGAGGCCGTGGTCACATACTCGCATACATCATGCTGCTACAGATAACACAGCAGGAAGCAGGAAGGTTTTGCAAGAACAGGTTCCCCTCCACGGATTACATGATGGGTTATTCACAATTATCACAAAGTATTACCGAATCTTGGCAGTGAAAAAAGAGGAGAGACTAAAGAAGCAGTGGTGAACAAAAAAAGATTATCAATTTCTATGGAGAGATAGCAGTAGCACGATAGCACTTGGGCGGCGGGTACGCATTGCTCCGCCGGAACATCATCAGCCGCACGAAGCGAGCAGCAGCACGATACCAGTTTTTGGGGGAGTGCTTGCGGGTTGGATATGGTTCGCGCGGCTAGAGGTGCAGTAGCGTGTCGCAGCGCCAGTCCATCTCGTCGGCGGCCGGGTCCGGCACGTTCAGATCGAACGGCAGCGGCGACGGGGACGGCGCGGCGGCCTCGTCGGCGCAGACCGGGCCCGAGGCGCCGTCCTCGCAGAGAACCGACGAGGAGGAGCCGCAGTAGCTGCGGCAGTCCTCCTCGGCGGCGTGGCCAGCGGCGGGGGCTCCGGCGGCGGATGCGGCGCGGAGGATCCCGCCGCCGCCGCCGCCGCTCCACGACTCGACGGTGCTGCTGTGGCTAGACGTCGCCGCCCCCGCAGCCGCCGCGGTGGTGGGAGCGGTGGGAAGAGGAAGCGGCGGCGGCGGCGGCGGCGCGACCGCGGCGGAGACGGAGGCGGAGGGGAAGTTGGTCCGCGCGGCGGCGCCGCGGATGGTCCTGGCGGCGGCGTCGTAGGCGCGCGCCGCGGCCTCGGCCGAGTCGAAGGTGCCGAGCCAGATCGGGGTCTTCCTCGCCGGGTCCCGGATCTCGGCCGCGTACCGCCCCGACGGCCGCCGCCTCACCCCGCGGTACTTCACCTCCGGCCCCGCGTCCCCCGGCGCCGTCGGCATCGGGACCGGCGGCGGCCTCGCCCGCCGCATCCCCCCTCCTCCTCCACGCGCTCTCCTCCTCCTCCTTCCTCTCTGCCCTGCGCTGCGCTGCCTGCCTGCCTGCCTGCCTTCTCGTGCGGCGTCTTGTGGCTTGTCCTCCTCCGCCTCGGCGACTCCGCGTTTGGCTTGGTCCGGCCCCGCCCGCCCACCGAGTGGCCTTTCCTTTCCTTTCCTTTCCTCCCGCGGCTGCGCCTGTTTGGTCGGCATGGCATGGCCCCGCGGAGGCTGACGCGCCGGGCCCGCCACGACCCGGGCGCCGCGTCGGCCTGGTCCTGGTGGGTTGATTTCCATTTCGCCCCGCCCCGACCGCGTCAGGCGTCACCACGTCCACGTCCACGTCCCGAGGTGGGTCGGTCGGCTGCCTCCTGCTCCTGCATCTGCCTGCCGCGGCCTCCGCATCCTCTCCTCAATCCTCGCATTCGCATCGGGGCATCATCGCCCCACCGCCGCGTGGTGATGTGCTCGCCTCTCCATCCAGACCCTGGTGGGGTGTGCTGCGTGGTTGGGCGCGCCGGATTTCTGCGATGCGACGGTTGGTCCGGCCTGGACTCACTGGGTGCGCCCGAGCGTGTCGTGCTGGGAGTCGCGGTGCCACTAGTGCGGGGGGCGGCATATTCGCGCGCGCGCCAGCCACTGTGATGCCTGGCTGCCTGTGGCTGTGGACAGTGGACGGCACCGTCAGTTTTTAGTGCAGGCAAACGGGAGCTGAATTGAGATTGCTCGACTTTTCCACTTGCAAAGCCAAACCAGTGGGGTGATAACAAATATTTTTTTTTAAAAAAAGTGATCACCGTTTACCCGTCTAATATCCATGCGCTTTGACCGTTTTGGAATGCGTGGAATCCATAGGGAAGAACCAGCTCAGCTAGAGGATTTCTGAAAAACAATATTTAGAGGCTCTATTGCATAGGCAGGGGGGCCACCAAGGGAGGGACGACACACGGTCCCACTTCATGGGCGAGCCCATTATGTGTGGAGTCAGCCAGACACCGTCCATCCAGGTCCAAACGATCTGCCCCGGCGCTCGTACGCAAAAACGCGGCTAGCTGGGACGCCACAGGAGCAGGGAGCGGTGCCGGTGCGGCGCTGGTGCGTCACGCATCGTGTGCCGCCCAGGACCAGCAACATCACATGCATGATGGTCGCAAGCTATCATTGCACCGTATCCCTTTGCCGCTCGCCTGCAAACTCCTCCATTCTCAGCATCGAATCACATCGAGACGGTAACGGTACTATAGCTCCTTCGCGTGCCGTGCCGGCGTGCGGCCGGCAACCACGACACAGCACTCACGCTGAAACTCAACAGGCTACGCGCTGTGGCTCTCTTGATCAGGATCTGATCTGAATCCTCATGCATCTTCTCGGTTTTCACACAGCTGCGGACAGCTAGCTAGGGAGTAGTGACCCGTGAGTCCGTGACCATCTACATCTCCCAGGACGTCTGCCTCCTCCGCCATCATCATCAGACGTGACAGCTAAGGTGATCTTTACAACCGACGAGAGGCAGGTCATCAGGTCCGTTCACTCGTACGGGTTCCTGAAGTTCTTGAGGAGCTCCGGGATGTCGTGAGCGAGCATGTCGTCCACCGCCTGCACCATCTTGGGCTTCAGCTTCTCGAACTTGTCGATGCTGTACCCTCCCAGCACCTGTTTGAAGTGCTCGACGTCGGGGAAGTCTCCGGCGGGGAGATGGTATTCCCTCTGCACCTGTTCCACCGGAACACGACTATCAGTGCAGAGAGAGAGAGAGAGAGAGAAGAAAAACGACAGGAACTTTGGATTTGGACGAGAGCAAATTAAGGTTAGCCGTACATCTTCTGTTGAAATTAGACCCAGACATAAAAATTCAGGCGATCAAGTTCTCTGTAAGTACCTTTGCAAACTCCTCTTCTAAGTTGTCTATGAGTCGCTGTTGAGCCTTAGCTTTTCCCATCATTGCAGGCATCTCCTTCTTGAGATGGCCAATTATGTAAGCATGGATCTTGGCAGCTCGAGCACGCTTAACAAACTCATTGACCTGAAAGAAAACGGTGCTGTTCATTTCGAAAATCCAGTACAGAAAGGAAGAATTCTGACAAATGACTCAAAACATTTCAACTTACCCGTCGATCACAAGCCTTCTTAGGAATGTCTTTCAGGTCACAGAGGAGGTCATCTTGCTCCCTCTCAAACAAGTCTTTTCCAATTGGTCCAGCAGCTGAATCATTCACTGGCTTATCATTAAATGACCTGTAAATATTAGGATCAAAGTGACAATCCAGTCAATGCACAAAAAAAAAAACTCATTTAGTTTATACTTTATTGAACAACAGCAAAAGGTCGTGAAGATTCAGCTACAACCCAATGCAAATTAAATACATATTTTTAAAATTTGAATTTTGAACCTCCATCAACATGCATTTGTTTAACTTGTTGTACAAGACTAGCAATGCCTCCATTGCTTAAAATTATAGATAGGAATAAGAAAACAAATAACAGGAATAAGAAATTACCCGATATACACACGCACAACCTCGGGAGTATTTAGCACTTTCCCAAGAGACCACATCAATGCACCGTACACTCTCATAAGCTGTAGCATAGAAGGGGGGAAATCCATCATACCAGACTTTTTTTCAAGAAACAAAATAAAACATAAGCATAACAGGCCATACAGATTGATTGCAAGAAAAAACTGTACCTGCTGTGTGTCAACTTGGTCAGCCTTGTTCAACACTACACGTATTTTGTCATCATGCCCACGTAAGGATGAAATGACACGTTTGAACTCATCACTTATATCAAGCTTGTGAGGATCAAACAGAAGAAGAATAAGGTCACACTTAGCAGCAAACCATGAGGTTACACCAGTGAAATCATAGCTACGTTGGGTCCGTTGCTTTTCCCCTGAGAGAACACCAGGAGTATCCACAAAGGTGATATGCTCCAGCAGCTTCAAGAAACAAACGAGGTTTCAGTTTCTAAACGAATGCACTCTACATTTACCTATATCAAACTAAAGCTTACCGGATGCGGCATCTGAGAGCATTCAAACTTTGACAGAAATGCTCCGCCAAATGTTGTAAGACCAGTGAATGGCATGTCCGCTTGAACAGCAATAGTATTGCCAGGAATGGTCCTTCCATCAGATCCTGACTGAAATGGAAAAAAAAAAGGGGGACAATTAGAAAAGAATGTAAACACTGATAAGGGCAGCCAGCAGGTAATGCAAACTGATAAGATTTGTATAAGATCAACAGCAGAGTTTTTTGTTTTGAACAACTGAAATGAATGAAGAAATATCCCATGGGCATGCAGTATGGTTTAATGAAGCTTTAAAGGGTTAAAAAAGTAACACAACAACGATTCTGTTTTTTCAATGTTAAAGTTTTATTTTCAGCAAGCACCAGTTCATGATCATGGCTGCCCATGGCGCATAGCAAAAGTACAAGTTCTTGCAATGATATCATAATAAAAAAGACCAACTACATTGGTTTATTCAATATAAGGAAAGCATTCTCAGTATACACATGCTATAGTTGTGACCATCAGTCAGATACTCAGATCCCATATCCATTACTATGTATGCAAATACAATGTTCATGCCAGCGTTACCATGACAACTACGAATCTATCAGTGGTTGGCTCTGGTCCGACATGAGCTCCTGAAATTGAATTAGATAAAAAAAAAGGTCAAACTTTAATGCAATCAGAGGCAATTGCAAACAAAATGGCCAATAAGGCCGATGCTCAAATTTTTTGTATAAGATGAAGCATCAAACCTGGGTAGCTTGTCTTCAGCAGATGCTTAATGAATGTTGTTTTCCCTGTTGAATACTGACCTAAGAGCATAACCATTGGCTTTGCATCAAAATCACTGCTTGTCTGGAAAATGATAGAAGCAAAGTGACATGTAAATAATGACAGAAGAGCACAATGAGCATCAAAGAACTTCAGAACAATAACACCGATATTTCAAACAAAACAAAACTCTGAGTGGAATTATTTACCAATGATGGGGAAGCAAAATCATTGTATCTGTAGGCGAATTCCAAAGGCTTCAGTTTTTCAACATATAGTCTTTTCAAGCCATCAATTACAGAGGTAACAGCAGTCAGAGGCATCTGCACCTGCTGAATGCCAGATTAAACGCAAAATCAGTCAATTGCTAAACCACAATGCTCGACATACCAGGTAACATGGTTCGTGTTGTAACGAAAGCATATTGAAAGCAGCAGCCACAAATTCTGAACGAGATTTTTCAAATTCAACAAGTTAATCTAATACCTTCTGTGCTGCTATTGAACCAAACCAGTGATATATGGAAGGTGCTTGTACCTGAGGGGTGCCTGAAGAGCAGATATAGCCATATAGGTATGTGATGATTCAGTCACAAAATTATAACTATGGCTAAACATACCCCCTCCGTCCCAAAATAAATGTCGTTTTCGTTTTCTGAGAAAATTCTTTAACTAGATATATTTTAAAAACTATTAATATTTATACTGCATAATTAGTATCATTGGAAAGATCTTTGAATCTAGTTTTTTAACAAATTTATTTGGAGATAGAAAGATTGCACGTATTTTCCATAAATCGAGTCAAACTCGTGACACAGAAACCCAAAGCGACTAATATTCTAGGACGGAGTAGTATTGGTTACCATTGTCATCTGGGTGAACTCTCTTCACAACAGCCTTGGATCTCTGGAAGGAAACAGCCCATCATAACATCACAACAATCCATCATAGTACCGTGTTGAAAGGGGAAAATTCATTTGACTTACAGCCAATAGCTCATCGACTCCTTCCATCACAGGTGGATCCAAGGTGCTCAGGTCTGCACACACGACCACAAACAATCGAGTTCAAACATCCACGTCCAAATGAACTCACAGAACGGGAAAAGTAAGTTCAGGTTCAGTTCACAGCCAAACTACCTTCACGTTTCAGACTGTCCTGTGTGATCTCGTTCCCTGCTTGGGCCAGAGACACGAGCTGCAGTTTGGATATATCAGGTTATTAGACCATTAGTCCACAACCAAGCAGCGCAACCTCAACATTCATCATCAGATGCACACGCTATGACTAATGGATATGAGGGGACGAACCTGCATTGCGGTGACGAACTCGGCGAATCCGAGGTACCCCTGACGCTTGGAATCCGCGATCGCCCATACCTTGGCACGCAAATACCCAAACAGCGAAATAACACTAGCCGTTCGTCAACGCTAATCCTAGACGATATCACCCACACCCAGGCCAGGAGAGGAGCAGGAGGAGACCAGCGGCCGCGTGCTCACCTGCTTGAGATCGGCGCGTGAGAGCGCGGACATGCCGAAGAAGCTAGTGGCGTCGGCGCCCGTGACGCGGCCATCGCCATCTGCAACAGAGACCCCCCGCCGGAGCAGTAAGCATCAAGCATCCGCGGATTTTGGGGGGCGGCGTGGGAGCGAGGGGCAGGAGCGGCTTACCTGGGTCGGCGAGGGCGAACCACTCGGCGTAGATCCTCTGGTGTTCCTTGGAGCAGGCCACGCCAGCAGCTGCTCGCGCGATCTCCATCTCCGTCCCCTCTCGCCGCCCGGGCAAGGTGCTAGGCCGCCGCCGCCGCCGCCGCCGCAGAACCCAGAAGAAGCAACTGCAGCAGCACAGAAGAGACAGGAGCCTGACGGGCCGCCTCGCACTCGCTTTGCCTTTCCCTCTTGTTTGCGTTGGACGGGGTGGCATTTTGAAACGGAGGACCCCACTTCACGGAGACGCTCCCTCGTGATTTGTTTTATTTTTTATTAAAAAAAAAATAGGGCTGGACGCTCCCCGATGTTCCCCATGGCCTGATGATGATGACCGATAGCATTTGGGTGCACCCGAATGAATTCGAAAATTTTGAAAAATCTCAATCAAACGAAAAGCGAGGACATGGGCCTGATATTCGGCCCAGATGGGATTGAGGCTGGCTGGGATCAAAGATGAGCTTTTTACCTGTATGCCATTATAAAGTTTAAAATGACCTACGTATCACTGAATTAAAAAAAAGGTTCCTCTATACCCTCGTATAAAATTTTCTTTACCTACATACCACTTCCATCAATGACTCAATTTTCAAAAAATCATAACTTCTCCATACAACATCGGATGAAGACAAATTTTATAGTTTTGAATTTTTTTTTCATTTGAGGACGTTAAGATGCTCAAAAAAATTAATTTCAGCACTAAAATTAATTTTGACCATCTTAACGTCCTCAAATGAAAAAACTTAAAACTAGAAAGTTGTAGATCTCGTCGAGCTCTACAATTTTTCATATAAAAATCGTCTTCATCCGATGTTGTATGGAGAAGTTATGATTTTTTTGAAAATTGAATCATTGATGGAAGTGGTACGTAGGTAAAGAAAATTTTATGCGAGGGTACAGAAGATTTTCTTTTCAATTCAGTGGTATGTAGGTCATTTTCAACTTTTATACTGGCGCACGGGTAAAAAGCTCATCAAAGATAGGTCAGCCAACTCATCAAGGGCCGTTAGACAAATACTCATTGAATTGGTTTGGTGGATCTTTTAAAATTACTCTGATTGAACCATTTTTTTCTTTTAAAATAAAGATGACTTGATTTTGAATATTTTCTTACTTTGGCTTTGCTCGTTAAACTCGGTCTGAAGTTGGAGACTATGATAGATAAGAGAGTTTTTTTACCTGTATGGTCCTGAAAGTAATACCTCTTCATTGTATGATCTTTTTTCGAACTTACCTCTATGACCTCAAAACAAAATTCCCTTCCTTCTATGGCTTTTCGTTCAATTTAGCCCATTAACAATGTTAACTTTGAGGTCAAATGATGATTTTACCCCTAGTGTAGAATTCATTTTGTGTATTTTAAATTTGGAGTAATATTGCGCAAATATTATCACACATAATAATACATAAAAATATTATGTACTTATTTGTAGGTGGAATAATGCATAAAGTTATTTCTGTAACATTATTCCAAATCTAAAATATACAAACTAAATTCTGCATTTTATTTTTTCGCCAGGGTAAAATGGTCATTTGATCCCAAAGCTAACACTGTTGATGGGCTAAACTAGGCGGAAGGCCATAGAAGAATGAGAATTTCGTTTTGGAGCCATACATGTAAGTTTGTAAATAAAAAGTACATACAAGGGAGATGCATTATTTTCAAGGCCGTAGATGTAAAAAGCTCTAAAAAAAGATCATATCAATTCTGAAGAAAGTTCGAAAAAATGTTGTTGCTCGTTATCTATCCCGAGATGCATTATTTGTCATGTTGCTTACTACATACACACATGTTTCAAATACATGTGGAATGTGTAATCTTCACTTGTATCGAGAACTCGATGACTGAATTTGTACCACCGTGATTCCAAAGAGGATGACTGAATTTGTGCCACCATGATTCCAAAGAGGAGCCTATGAGAATATCAAGGGAGTGGAAATTCTGTGACGAGCCCACTGGGCCGCCACCAGTCAGCCTCGACGCTTCTACAAGTAGCTACCAGGGTGTCGTGGGCTTGTGCCGCAGCGCCGCAGACGGACGCAAGGGTCCATTAAAAAACCTCGACCGGGAACCTCCCTCAAAACCCTACCCCTCCTCTCTTCTCAGATCTCTTCCCCTCCCTCACACTTGAAGCCCTAGCTCCGCCGAGCCCCCAACCATGGCGTCGATGATGGTAAGCTCCACCTCCACGGCGTCCTAACCCCCAGTCCGCTGGCGCCTCCGCTCTCGCACGCAATCTCCGATTCGCTGGTCCTGATGGCCGAGCTATCGCTTTCGTTTGTGTTCCGCAGCAACCGCAGATCATCCTGCTCAAGGAGGGCACGGACACGTCGCAGGGGCGCGCGCAGGTGGTGAGCAACATCAACGCGTGCACAGCTGTGGCCGACACCGTGCGGACCACGCTGGGGCCGCGGGGGATGGACAAGCTCATCCACGACGACAAGGGTGGGGTTACCATCTCCAACGACGGCGCCACCATCATGCGCCTCCTCGACATCGTGCACCCCGCCGCCAAGATCCTTGTGGACATCGCCAAGTCACAGGACTCCGAGGTATCATCTAGCTACAAAATCTTTACCTGGGCTCATTACGGCCCATTAGATGCATTACTTTGTTTGGTTTTAGTAGTTGCCACTGTGGCACAGTTAAGAACCTTATCTACTATTCCTAAACCATTTCGTGACGTTTAATCTGGAGTGAAGTAGGATCAGTTTGTTAAGGTCTGATAGGCACACGATTTTGGTCGAATGGCTCATAAATTCATAATTTAATCATGGATGGGCTGTGAGGTTGAGGCATAAGCCTAGGAATTGCATTTGAATAGTGTTAATGATGACTGGCCTGATCCATTGATGGCCAACCCACTGATCTCTTTGTTTTGGTAAGATATGTCCAGTGCTATCTATAGGCATTTGGCTCGATGCAGTTGTGTCCTATTTTTAGACCAAAGGCCATGGCCCAGCTTTTATAGAAAAAGTAAAAAAACCAATGGTGTCTTAGAGCTTTTTTTACCATGGCTTTTTTTGTATTTTTTATTTTCTTATTTGTTTCATTTTTGTTCTTCTCACTGATGTTTAAGAGCTTTGTCGATTCATTTTGAATCATTCAAATCCTACGATAAACGGATGAATTTGACATTCACAGAAGTTTCTTATCTTCTGTTTTAGTCTTGCTTTCAGTTTTTATTTGCATGTATCAAGTTTTATGTATCACAACAATTAGAGTTTACATCTAGTTCTGTGTTCCTCTTATAAAGTGATGTCGCTGTATAATTGACTTGCAGTTTTGAGCTTTCATTATTTTTTGCTGGGTTTATGTTTGTTGGACTGTGGATCTTGGACATGCATATTAAGCTCAACCTTAATTTTCTTATTTACTCAGGTTGGTGATGGCACAACTACTGTTGTGCTTCTAGCTGCAGAATTCTTAAAGGAAGCGAAACCTTATATTGAGGATGGGGTGCACCCCCACAGTCTAATTCGCAGTTATAGAACTGCAGGCAATATGGTCCGTAACTACCATCTTCTTTTTTTAACAGCCAACCTTTTGATTCTCTGCAACTGTTTTCCAAAGTTGATTATTCATTAACATGAATTTCTGTCAGGCAATCCAAAGGGTTAAAGAGCTGGCAGTTAGCATAGAAGGAAAAAGTCTTGAAGAGAAGAAAACATTGCTAGCCAAGTGTGCTGCTACAACACTCTCTTCAAAACTTATAGGCGGTGAAAAAGAATTCTTTGCTTCTATGGTTGTGGATGCTGTCCTTGCCATTGGCAATGATGACAGGCTTAATCTTATCGGCATTAAGAAGGTAATTATTGCAATGTTCTCTTCCAAGATGTTCTTCTGTGTTGAAAAGTCAATATTAGCTCTTGATATCATTCTGAGTTACTAAGGATTGATTACTGGGCAACCAAATAAACAAATATTTTCATCTAGAAGGGTTGTATCATTCTATTTGTTTTAGTCTGTAGAAGGGACATACTTGGGATTCAGGAGCTATAAGATAAACCATTTTTGCCTAAAGAAAACAAGCTAGCAATTTAGTTATCGATTTTGTTCCACGAGGATCTCAGGGTTGATCCATAAAACAATGGTTTTATTATGCATGATGTAAGCAATTCGTTTAAGGGGAAAACTATGCTAGGATTGTTGCAAATTTATTGATGAGCCAAGCACCGATTGCCATTACTTTTTAATAGCTATGATGCTCTTTGTTGCTTTATTATAAGAAATAGTGTCTGATATTTTCATGTATCTTAGGTTCCTGGAGGTACCATGAGAGATTCTTTTCTGGTGAATGGTGTTGCGTTCAAGAAGACTTTCTCGTATGCTGGATTTGAGCAGCAACCAAAGAAGTTCCTGAATCCGAAGATTCTTTTGTTAAACATTGAACTAGAATTGAAATCTGAGAAGGAAAATGCAGAGATCAGGTATCCCTACTGATTCACTCAAGCCCCGCCTGCTACAGAACAGAATGTGTGCTCCATTCTTTACTTATGTTGTATATGCTTTTCAATGTTCGCTTATGCTGGCTCTGTTTCCAACATACCTGTAGATTATCTGACCCTCTGCAATACCAATCAATTGTTGATGCTGAATGGAACATTATTTATGATAAACTGGATAAATGTGTGAAAAGTGGAGCAAAGATAGTTCTGTCTCGGCTAGCTATTGGTGATCTTGCAACACAGGTAGCCTGATGTTTTCATTTAACCAAATAACCCTCTGCTTTTCTGTAATTTATACTTCTGCAGCCAATCTCAGATAATTTGGGTCTATACAGTATTTTGCAGACCGAGACATTTTCTGCGCCGGCCGTGTCACAGAAGAAGATTTGCAACGTGTTGCTGCAGCAACTGGTGGAACTGTTCAAACTTCTGTAAATAATGTCATTGATGAGGTAAGCATGTTGTTTTTTATTTGCTTGTGTTCTTTTGAATTATCTGTTTTTGATGGATTGTTGACTTGAAATTTAGGGTTAAGTCAGCTACCTTGTGCTGAGTGCAAGCTGATTTCTTTGTCTTTTTTTCTTTTATAAAGGTACTTGGTTCCTGTGAGGTATTCGAGGAAAAGCAAGTAGGCAATGAAAGGTTCAACATATTTAGTGGCTGTCCCTCTGGTCAGACAGCAACTATTGTGCTCCGTGGTGGTGCAGACCAGGTCTTCTATTGATACACTTCTGCCGTCATCTGTTTTTAGCATGTTATGAATGTCCTTACATTTCTTTGATTCTATGCTAGTTCATTGAGGAAGCTGAACGGAGTCTTCATGATGCCATCATGATTGTGAGGAGAGCACTTAAGAACTCGACAGTTGTGCCGGGTGGTGGTGCTATTGATGTATGTCTGGTGGTCAACTTGTTAGCATGGATGATTCAGCAGTTCATAGAATTTTATACTGATTTTTTTATGTTTTGTGTAGATGGAAATAAGCAAGTATCTCAGGCAGCATGCTCGGACAATTGCTGGGAAGTCTCAGTTCTTTGTAAATTCGTTTGCTAAAGCCCTCGAGGTACAATGGTCTATGCTTTTCCTTACTGGATTCAGGGATTGTGCTTTTATTTATGCACTGTACTCAAAGCTTTCCACTAATTTCTTGAGGATACAATAATTGTGCTGCTGCTGGTTTTAAGTTGCATTTAGTGTTTTGTCACTAAGGATGGCAACGGGGCGGGTTCAGGGCGGGTGAAGGCTCCGTGGACCCGCCCCCGAAACCCACCAACAAAACCCGCCCCGAACCCGAACCCCGATTCGGGTGAGAATTTACCCCCTAGTCCCCGAACCCGACGGGAGACCCGAAACCCGAGTTTCTTGAAAATAAATACAACAATTACACACTTAGTTACTACTTACTAGCAGGAACTAGGAAGCCACCAAAATAGTCACTGAAAATGTCGGCAACAACATAGTTATACACATCACAAGAAAATGTACACAATTACAAACTCAGTCACTAGCAGGAAGCAGGCACTAGCAGAGTAGCAGGCAACATGCGTGTATAGCCGGCAGCAATCCGTAGCATGCACTAGCTAGCAGCAAACAATCTCACATTAGGCAGAAACACATGCAGGCATGCAGCACAGCAGCAGCCAGCTAGCGAGAGGTTCCCAGGCTCCCAGCCACCACGAGAGGTTCCCAGACTCTGGTGTCGTGCGCCCGTGCGCAGGGCACTACCGCGGCCAGCGGGGCTGGTGCCGTGCGCCGCTGCCGGCTGCCCGCAGGGGCGGACCGGTCAACGCCTCGCGCCTGGGCCCTGGCCCCTGGGATGACCGGAAGAGCAGGTGTGGTGGGAGGAGTGGAGGACGACGGAGCCGTGGCGACGTGTAGTATGGTCGGAGGAGGCGAGGTTGGAGCTCGGAGGTTCGACGACTCGCGAGGACGAGGAGAGCCGAGAGCTGCTGGCGGTTGCGCGCAGGACGGGACTCAGGGGGAGGGAGGGTGGGGGCTGAGATGCAGAGGATATGCACAATGATTCTACTTCTTTGCGGGCTCCCGACGGGCACCCATGGGGAGGATTTTAAACCCGCCCCCGACCCGACCCGTTTCGGGTCCCCAAACCCGCAGACCCGCGGGGGCAAAACTGGACCTGCCTCCACCCCGTCGGGTCTGAAACCCGTGGGTTTCGGGTCTAAACCCGACCCTCTGCCATCCTTATTTGTCACAAGGGCTATATTGTTGATCGACCGTTTGATTCTGATCACTCACATGTGATATGTCTTGTATGTGCAACGTTGTGCCCACTCTCATTTAGTCATTTTCAATAAAACCATCCTGCAGGTTATTCCACGTCAACTTTGTGATAATGCTGGATTTGACGCTACCGACGTTCTCAATAAGCTCAGGCAGAAACACGCATCTGGTTGGTTTCCTTAAGTTTTATTTTGAGCTTAGTCTACACTTCTATTCATCATAGTACAATTGTGAAGCAGAAAGCTTTGTATTTTACTGATGCGTGATGCATGGCTAATTTGTTCAGGGGAAGGTGCTAATTATGGTGTAGACATAAACACTGGTGGAATTGCTGATTCCTTTGCGAACTTTGTGTGGGAACCTGCTGTTGTAAAGGTAATTTCGCATTTGGTTTCATTCATTTGCTTTTTGGGCATCTATGTATCTTAAGTTCACATGTTGATGTCTTGATAACTTTTTTGTTCAGATCAATGCTATAAATGCTGCAACCGAAGCTTCCTGCCTTATTCTTAGTGTTGACGAAACAGTGAAAAACCCAAAGGTAAGCAGGCATGCAAACGTCTAGGGTCCATTATAGTAAAAAACAATGCCTTTACTCCTCTTCATGAATGGAGTTGAGACTCATTTTCCTGTGGCAAATCCTCTTCCCTCCACAGTGACTACTGTTAGGCCATCTCTTATGTCCTATTTAATACAATCTATCCCCTCTGCTGGAAATCACTAAGCAAAAAATGATCATAGAAACAGTGTAGTAGTTTCGGTATTTGAGAGAACCTTTCTTTCTTTTTGTTCTTTTGCATCTTTATAGATCGGTTTGACTGCAAAGGAGGCAATTGCTACTTCAAATTTCACATGTTCAAACCACAGGTCTATGAATACCATAGCATTTCTCCTAACTTAAGGCTCTGTGACTTTGAATTTAGACAGGTCACTGAGTTCTTATTAGATGTTTTTGGATGTTTCTTTCGAACAATTTGTTTTTTTTAAAGCAATTGATTCTTCACATGAACTAAGTGACGTATTTTCTTTCCTCAAATTGTGGGATACTCTAGTCGGAGAGCGCACAAGGTGAGGCTGCAGCTGGTGCAATGGCTGGACGTGGTGGGGGTGCAATGCGAGGACGTGGTGGCAGGGGCATGCGCAGGCGATGAACTGAGTCATGTTGATCCTGTAACTTTATGTTTTTATGGCCGTTGTTGGTCAGATTTTTTTTCCCCTGTTTGTGCGGGGCTTTTGTACTGCACATGTAATGTGAGTTTATGGACACGCACTTATTATTGTGTGCTTTTGGTTGTGAAGCGGTAGCAGCATTTTTGTTTGAGAGGCACCAGGCGTTTATCATTGTAGTAGCTTCAGCTGGTTGTGATATAGTAGTCGGCCTGAGCCTTTGGTTACACTTTGTTTGGCCCATATCTTAGTTTATTGGATTTTTTTTCTGGTGAGAATGATAATTGTTTATGATCCTCGTTGTGCGCTCAAGCGTAAAACATTAAACATGTGCTTTTGGAACCTGTGATGCTGTTTGCTCACACTGACGAATGGGTCTAGCGCAACTGTTAACATTCAGCCTTCACTTCACGCGCTGTGGTAGGCGATGCTAATTTGAAGCGATGCCACCCTACTGTCGCAGTGAGTTTGTCGCTAGTACTCTGCTGTTCTGTTGATGTGAGACTGTAGACAGAAGATAAAGAATGCGTTATTTTTTTCTAGCAACACTTTTACACGCTGCAGCCTAAAAGCTTAATCAAGTATCACTGTGAACTGTCATGCATGAATAGTATAAGGGATCGCTCACACTGCAGTAGGCGTTGGCCCTCCACAATATTGTGCATTAGACTGTCTCCAACCGACGCAACCTAAAAACGAGACGCATTCCCCGGTTGGGTATACTACAGCAAAAGGGTCCGAGACGCATATTGCTTGCTTCTCCAACAAAGAAACCCAACCGCATCTCAATCCTCTCGCAAGGCCCAAGGCCCGCCGCTGCTTCTCCATCGTCGTCTCGCGAGGACTGCCGCCACTCCCCCCATCGTCGTCTCGCATGGCCCGCCGCCGCTTCCCTTCCTCCTCTCGCTGCCTCCCATCGCAGGCACTTGACGTGGACGCGTCTCCCCGTCGCGCCCCCGTGTGCCCCGGCGCAGATCCGCTGGCCGCGCCCCCGCGCGCTCCGGCGCCAATTCGATGGCCACGCCGACGGCGCCCCGCCGCGGGTGCGACGGCTCCCTATGCCCTGCACCCGACTCGTCGCGCCGGCGGCTCGTCGCCACAGGCCCGCCTAACTGTGCTCCGCTGCTCCCGATCGTCGCTGCACGGGCCTGCACCGCCATCGCCCCTCGCGCCCGTGGCGAACCCTCTCGCGGCACCGACGGCTCGCTGCACCGGCGGAGTCGCCTTGTCTCGGCGACCGTGCCCCATCAAGGGCCCACCGCCACATGACTACATCTGAGGTGAGAGAAGAGCTATATTTGGGTCTTGCCTCGGGTGCTTGGCATAATGCGTCCGTCGTTTGCGTCTGCTGTTGGAAACATTTTCTGAGGAGGCAAAGCACTGTAGAATATACAATTTGGGTATGGGTTGCGCTTTGAGTTCTTTGTTGGAGTTAGTCTTAGCGGTGCCAAAATGGGAGAGAGAGAAGAACATAAGTGGTGCCAAAATAGGAGAGAAAAGAACATAGCATCACTCAGCATGCTGCAGAGGCAATGCCCTGTTCTAGCCATCCGGGGCAACTACGTTTACCGATGCCCAAACAATAACAACTAATTTTCTTTCCCTTGTTCAGGATTCAGCGCTCATTGTTTAAGGTGGAGTCCAGTTTTTTTTTTCAGGCACCACTCCAGCCCTTATGTGCTGAACTGCTAATGATGCCAATTCTCTGCTACTTGTTGGTGTTGCAACGGACGCTAGAATGATTTCTCAACATCTATCATGCACTTCTTCTAAGGCCTTGTTTAGTTAAAAAAAATAGATTTCTCGTCATATAGAATCTTTGGCTACATAGAACATTAAATATAGTCAAATTTTTAGTATGTTTGTACAGTTTACTTGTTATTTATGAGACGAATCTTTTGATTATACTTCCACGTGCTAGAGTGACTTTTTTCCACTTTTTTCTGAACTAAACAGGCTCTAGCACTAAATAAAATGGGTGTTTATTTGAACGTGGCTAGTACTGTATGTTATTTACTTGTCTGTAGATTTTGACCGACTATTCCTCTGCTCGCGCACTGCCTTTTGCCCGATTTCCCGATGCCCGTTAAAAAAAAGAAACAAACAAAAACTCCCCGACGAATCGGTTCCTCTTCGAGTCGGCGGCGGCGGCCAGCGGGCAAGGTGAAGTGCGGCTGCGGCGCAGGGGCGTCCGGCGAGCGCGCGACTGCGCGTGCGCGAGGCGCGTGGCCGTTGGGCTGGGCGGGGCCACAGGCTGCGGCGGCAGCCGGCCGGCTGACCGGCTCTGACTCGGGCTCGGGGCCACGAGCGGCTGCTGCGGACCTGCGGTGCGCCGGGGCGGGGCTGCAGCCTGCAGCTGTGGGCAGCGGACGGACGCCGGACGGTGCTGGCTGTGCTGTGGTCGGCTGGTATGCAGCCATGCAGGTATGCGGTAGCCCAGGATTATTAGAATTTAGTAGAAGATTATTTAGGGTAGCCACGCCACCTGCCTCATGCGCTCGCCCCTCGACCCTGCCCTCTCCTAGCCATAGGGCAGCTGACAATCGCTCCACCACGACGCGCTCGCCACCAGCATCGCCCAACCGCTATCACCCGTCGCGCCCGCCACCACCGCCGTGTCACGACTGCAACCCCCAAATTCTCTTCTACAACCGTCAGTGAGTAGTCCCGGAATCCTAACCCTTTCTTCTGACCCATCGAGTAATAGAGTTTTGTTACGGCTTATATATGTATTGTCACTATTGTTTATCACTATTGTGGTTTTAGGTAGTGCTAGGTCCTATTTAGTGGAGCTCCGATCCGTTCGGCTTTAGCTTCCGAGTTATTGTTTTATTTTTCTTTTCTAAATGCATTAGGAACACGTGAAGCTACTAATTTTGGCTTTACCAGCTCTAGCTTCTTTGCGCATTGTAGTAAGGAGGAAAAGTTATTTAGAGCCAGGCCAAATGAAATCTTAGTGCGTCTTGCGTCTATACTGGTTGTCACCCTCAACAAAGTTTTGAGATGACTTGGCTAAGCCTCAGTCCTAGATTGGTCGACACCTCCACTGGGCGAAGATTTCCAACGCCACGGTCTCAGTGCGCATTACAGCATAATGATAGAAAATGGCTTTGAGAAGGACAGCACAAGGACTAGAAAATAGAAATCCATCACGCGGACGAAGACCCCCGTTAACGCTCGACAAAGACCCCCGGTAACGGTCAGTCCACTCATCGTCCACTTCGGCTGAATCTTAGAAACTGATGCAGTGCTGCCTAGCTCTCCAATGCAACCATATAAGCACCACGTGTCTATACGGCTGGACTGAGCCTTTGCTTGTTGTGCGTCTACAAACATACAATCACCATGGTGGTGCTCCTCATCAAGAAGCCTCTCTTGCGCATGCTCGTCTTCTTCCTCATTTGCCTTGCCACATTATTCGTGGCACAGACCTCACAGGCAGCTCATGCAGCATACACCCCTCACATCTCCAACTCCGACCAGCTCACGCTCATGTCATTCAAGTCACTCGTGACGAGTGACCCGTTGCAAGCCCTAGCGTCGTGGGGCAACTTGTCTATTCCCATGTGCTGGTGGCACGGCGTGGCGTGCGGCTTGAGGGGACATCGCCGGGGCCATGTGGTGGCTCTGGACCTCCCCGAGCTCAACCTGACTGGCACCATCACCCCTGCGCTGGGGAACCTCACTTACTTGAGGCGACTCTATCTTCCATTGAATGGCTTCCGAGGTATCCTGCCTCCAGAGCTCGGTAACATCCATGACCTTGAGATTCTGCAACTTGCCTACAACTCCCTCTCTGAGAAGATTCCCCCGTCACTTTCAAACTGTAGCCACCTAATGCAGATTTCCCTCGACGACAACAATTTACATGGGGGAGTACCCTATGAGTTAGGCTCCTTGCATAATCTGCAGATACTTAGTCTGAACAACAATACACTTACAGGAAAAATCCCCAGAGAGATAGGGAACCTTGCCAACCTCTACGTGTTGGACCTAGGTGCAAATCAGTTCTCAGGAACGATCCCCAGTTCATTAGGAAACCTCTCAGCGTTGATGTTTCTTCATGCTTACGAAAATAACTTTGAAGGAAGCATTCCACCACTACAACATCTCTCCTATCTTAGTAGGCTTGCATTGGCGGAAAACGAACTGCAAGGAACCATCCCTTCGTGGTTGGGCAACCTATCTTCATTAGTATCCCTGTTTCTTCAGAGCAATGGTCTAGTTGGTCACATCCCAGAATCATTGGGAAATCTTAGGATGCTTAGAACACTTGCTCTCGAACAAAACAATCTTTCAGGCCCCATACCTAGTTCGCTTGGCAACCTCTATGCCCTCACTTCTCTTGGTCTAGCGAATAATAGTCTGGAGGGCCCTTTGCCCCCTCTAATGTTCAATAATCTTTCCTCCCTCGAAACTCTATTTATAGAATACAACAACCTGAATAGGACTCTTCCACCTAATATTGGAAAAAACCTTCCAAATTTACAAAATTTTCTTGTATCAGACAATTTATTTTATGGCATGCTCCCGTCATCCCTTTGCAATGCCTCCATGCTTCAATCTATTGAAACAATTGAAAACTTTCTGTCGGGAACGATTCCAGAATGCTTAGGAGCACAACAAACGAGCCTGTCCTCTGTGTCAATTGCAGCAAATTACCTTGAAGCAACAAATGATGCTGATTGGAGCTTCGTGGCTAGCCTGACCAATTGTAGCAACTTGGAAGTACTAGATGTTAGCTCGAATAATCTCCAAGGCGTGCTGCCAAATTCAATTGGCAATCTCTCAACACAAATGTACTATCTCAGCATTGCATACAACAATATAACTGGAACTATAACAGAAGGAATCAGTAACCTCATCAACTTGCAATCACTTTACATGCCTCATAGCATTCTCATAGGTGCTATTCCAGCATCTCTTGGCAACCTCAATAAGTTGTCTGAATTATTTCTGTACAACAATGCTTTGTCTGGACCCTTGCCAGTAACTCTTGGCAATCTTACACAACTAACTAGACTTCTCCTCAGTACAAATGCTATAAGTGGACCTATACCATCTAGTCTTGGCCACTGTCCTTTAGAAGCATTGGATCTTTCTCACAACAATCATTCTGGTCCGACACCTAAAGAACTCTTTTCCATATCCACCTTATCGAGTTTCATGAACATTTCACATAATTCCATATCTGGGTCTTTGCCATCCGAAGTTGGAAAACTAGAAAATCTGAACGGGCTTGATTTATCTTATAATATGATCTCTGGTGAGATTCCCTCCTCCATTGGTGAGTGTCAAAGCCTAGAATTTCTCAATTTATCAGGAAACATCCTTCAGGGCACAATTCCAGTGTCACTAGGAAATCTAAAGGGACTCCTTGAGCTTGATCTTTCTCACAATAATTTGTCAGGGACTATTCCTGAGATCCTTGCCAGACTAACTGGCCTTTCTATACTGAATCTCGCATTCAATAAACTCCAAGGTGGAGTTCCAAGTGATGGGGTATTTCTCAATGTAACAAAGATTTTAATCACTGGGAATGATGGTCTTTGTGGTGGGATCACTCAACAGGGATTGCCACCTTGCCCCACCCAGACAACCAAGAAACCACATCGTAAACTTCTCATAATAGTCTCGTTATTGAAAGGTCCTTGTTTGGTTTTGGTAATTGAGTGACAACTTAAGTGGACTAATATGTGTTTAAGTGTTGATTACACAGGTGATTAGTCCACAGGTACATGTGTGTGAGCATCTATGCCATGGAGGTGAAAATGGCTTGGAGATGATGCTTAGCTCACACATATGGTATGAAGGAGCTAAACGCATGAGGCATGACATGGAGTCATGTGGCTAGGTGAAGAAGATCAAGACAAGGCTTCGCGTCGATGGACCGGTTGCAAGTGTGAAGGGCAAGTCGGGTGATGGCTTGCCGCCGATGGACCAACGCAACGGTGAAGAGCAAGCAAGTCAAGGATCGATGAACCAAAAGCCACGTGATGATATGAAGTGGATCATATCATTCATGAGGTGTTGGTGCATATGTTGCACCGGCATCGATGGTGTCGGAGACGGTGATGAAGACGGTGATCGAAATGGAAAGCGCAAGGCAAAGGTATAACCTAGGGCATTTCCATTTCACCGGTCTAAGGTTGAGTAGAGAAGTGCTTGACCGGATTTAGGATAGATGGCCGTACTATCAAGAGGGGCAAACTTGTTTGCATATCGGTCATCTAGTGCCACTTGAGTGATCTAACTTGCATACGTTGCTAGGATCGAGTGGCGTGGTGAAAAGAGTGAAAAATCCTTTGAAAAATGTTTGTGAAAAGCTAACACACATGCACATGAGGTGTACACTTGTTGGTGTTAGCACTTTTGCAAAAGTGAAAGTGTTTGGAGGTGGTGTTGTGAGGTAGAGAGGGTGTGGTTCTCTCTCTTCCTCCTGCCGAGCTTGCAAGGCAGGATTCGGAGGTTTTCGGCGAAGTTGCAAGAGCGTCGGACGCTAAGGCCAGGGGGCGTCGGACCATGGGTTCGGTCCGACGGCCTGCCCTTGTCTTCTGTGCTGTGGTGCGAGCGTCGGACGCTGTCTGCAGTGACAGCGTCGGACCATCCTAGTGCGTCCGATGGTGTTTGGCCTGTGAGCGTCGGACGCTGAAGTTTGTGGGCGTCGGACTTTTGTCCGAGCGTCCGACGGTGCAGATTGTGCGAGAGCTGACACGTGGCAAGCTCTGAGAGCGTCGGACTCTTGGGTTTAGTCCGACGGCGAGCGTCGGACGACCGTTCGACGGTTTTCAGCCCTCGGGGAGCTCTCTGGAAGCGTCGGACCGTGGAGTTCGTTGGTCCGACGGTGTTCCGTCCGACGGTGAGCTGAAGCGCGGAAAGTTAGCCGTTGTGATCCAACGTTCGACTTCAAACGGCTAGTGACACGTGGCGGCTATCGGGAGCGTCAGACGAGGACATTGGTCCGACGGTGGCGCGGCTGAGCGTCCGACGCTCAGTCCGACGGCCGGTTTGAGAGGGCAACGGCTCTATTTGCTTGAGGGCTATAAATCCAAGCACTTGGCGGCCTTGGCCGAAAAGTGGAGCACCCTTGGGCCTGTGTGGCTTGTGTAGGTGTGCTTGGAAGCTCTCCCACTCACTCACTTGCTTAGTGCACATCCGATTGATTGATAGTGAGTGATTCTAGTGCGTTGCATTGTGAGATTGCATCGAGTGGCACTAGGTGATCGTGTTGCAAGCCGGTGGTGCTTGTTACTCTTGGAGGTTGCCACCTCCTAGACGGCTTGGTGGCTTGTGGCTCCGTGAAGCAAGCAAGAAGATTGTGCTTAGATCCGGAGAAGCTTTGTGAGGAGTTGGAGCTCACCCCGCGGGAGATCGCAAAGAGCATCGCTAGTAGAGCGAGACGTGAAGAGCGACAAGTGGTCCGGCCGAGTCAAGTGCTAGAGCTTGTGGTAAGCACTCCACGTGGGAGAGTGTGACTTGCGGGTCACCACTAGCAAGAGGACCGGCGGCAACCTTGGAGCTTGTCTCAACGGAGGACGTAGCTTGTGGCGACAAGTGAACCTCCGGGAAATAAATCACCGCGTCAACATCTTCCCATCCTTCGCGGTGGTTTGCTCCCTTCTACACAAGTTATTTATATTGTGCATTACTTTATTTGTGTAGTTGTAGTTGCTCTTGTGAGACCGGTTAGCTTGTGTAGCTTGCCACTCACCTTCTTAGCTTGTGTAGCTTAGAAGTGGTTCTCACTTAGTTTGTGTAGGTAAAGTGAGTTGCGCTCTTTGATTTGGATTGTGTATCCTTGTCATTGAGCAAGTAGTGAGCTTAGGTGCTTAGTGCGTTTTTGCTTGCTAGTTAATAGGAGTTTCCCCGGTGCTTAAAGTACTAGCGCTTAGGTTTGTGTGATCTTGCGTTAGAACGGTTTAGGGAAGGTCAAGCTAGACTTGCACCTTTGCTTCTCGCTAGGATCTTTGGCAAGGTGTTTAGAGTCTTAGTTAGAGGGGTGAATTGTCGCTAGAACCGATTAGGTTTTATTCCGCTGCGATTAGTTGTTATAAAGGACTATTCACCCCCCTCTAGTCCGCCATCTCGACCTGATAGTTATGCAGTGCAGTGCAGTTGCCTGCGTCACATTAGTATTTGCATTGTTTGCACTCCAACAGAGGCGCCGCCAGAAGACAAAAGCACACCTACAAAGGTCGATCTTGAGTGAGCAATATATGAGGGTCTCTTATGCCGAATTGGCTAATGCGACAAATGGTTTTGCATCCGAGAATCTCATAGGAGCTGGGAGCTTTGGGTCAGTTTACAAAGGAACAATTAGAAGCAACAACCAGCAAATAGCGATCGCTGTTAAGGTTCTCAACCTCATGCAGCGTGGTGCATCTCAAAGTTTTGTTGCAGAATGCGAGACTTTAAGATGTGCTTGACATAGGAACCTTGTAAAGATATTGACGATCTGTTCAAGCATTGATTTCAAGGGCCAGGACTTCGAGGCCCTCGTGTATGAGTTTCTACCAAATGGAAATTTGGACCAATGGCTGCACAAACATATCATCGAAGATGGTGAACCAAAGGCACTAGATCTGACTGCAAGATTAAATGTTGCAATTGACGTGGCATCCTCACTTGATTACCTTCACCAGCATAAGCCAACGCCGATTATTCACTGTGATCTCAAACCAAGTAATGTTCTCCTGGACAGTTCCATGGTTGCTCGTGTGGGTGATTTTGGGCTTGCGAGGTTTCTACATCAAGATGTTGGTCCATCAAGTGGATGGGCATCAATGAGAGGATCATTTGGATATGCAGCTCCAGGTACCTTTCATTTCCTCTGTTCAAATGTACTCCACTATAATGGCTTGAACCAAAGCTCAAGGCTTTCTTATTGTCAACATATATGTTGAGCTCAGTAAAGCTAACTTTATTTTACAAAATTTGAAGTTCTTATATCTTGAAATTACAAGAAACTAATTTGCTACATTCTTGTACGTAGTGCTTTGGAAATGAATTTTATACAAAAGTTTAGTAGACAGGTATATCAGAATTCTTAGGATGTTATTTTATCTAATTTGAAAGGGAAAAAAAAACTCATTTGGTTTTGTTTCAGAGTATGGACTAGGCAATGAAGTATCCATCCACGGTGATGTCTACAGCTATGGCATACTATTGCTGGAAATGTTTACTGGGAAAAGACCAACAGACAATGAATTTGGTGAAGCCATGGGGCTCCGCAACTATGTTCAAATGGCACTACCAGACGGAGTAAGTACTATCATGGACCAACAGCTTCTGATGGAGATAGAAGATGGCGAATCAGTCACTTCAAACTCCAAGCTGAGAATTTCTTGCATCACTTCGATTCTGCAAGTTGGGATTTCCTGTTCAGAGGAGCTGCCCACGGATCGTGTGTCAATTGGAGATGCTCTGAAAGAGTTGCAAGCGATTAGAAAGAAGTTTCAGAAGGTCGTGTTGTGAAGAAGCATCATCGTCCCACTGAGGATTCTCCAGCTGCAGCCATTAGGTGATTTGTGCATTAGAGCATGAGATCGATCTGTGTGATGGCATGATATATTTTACTACTATTTTCTGGAAACACCAATGTTCTTCCAAATAAAGCTGTAGTAGCACCTTTTCTGTTGTATTATACCGATCTTAACATGGCAGACCCTTAAGAATTGTGTGCAGGATTTTTTTTTTCACAAATCTTATATACATTTTTTTCTTCTCACTACAAATCTTTTGTGCGTAATTTTGTTTCACTAGTATTGTGCTAAATCTTTTGTGTACATATTTTTTGTTTAATAAATGTTGTGTCGCCGTTCCTGATACACGACTAACCTGCGCCGTTAGTCAAGCAAGCGGTCCGATTGAAGCGGCTGTAGAATTGTGCCATGAACAAGCTCCCAAACGCCAGATGGAGTGAAAGGGATGAAGTCTTGCTACCAGAAACGCCAGACATTTAGTTTAAAAAAAATATAAAAAGAAACGTCAGACATCTACTACACCTAAATAGGAGGAACCCACCACAAGTAATTCTCTGAGCTCTCAGTGAGCCACGTCATTTGTGGGCCACAGTTCACCACCAGGCTTATTATCTACAAACGCAGGAACTCCCATGGTCCTTTCCTCTCCTCCCCACTGTCCATTCCACCTTCCTGAACCATAATCTCTCCACTAATGCTCATTTATTAGTATCCGATTCCAATCAATGGATGCCAAAGAAAATGCTTCATTTTTCTGCCGGTCCGTCACCATTCACTGCTATATATAAAAAAAGCTTCTATGTTTTCTTCTTCCATCGCTGTGAAAATCGTATCTCGCACTTGACTCTAAACTTTCGCTCTCTGCCCTCTCCCACCGTCGGGTTCGTCCTTTCAATTCCTGCTGCTGCCCCAGCCTGACGTCGTTGCGCTTGGCGTCGTCGTCCTCTGCCCTCCCCATCATGGCCACCACGCAGAGCTCGATGGATACGGCACGCCTTCCTCATGGCTGCAACGCCATGCGTGGGAGCTGCAGCAGGTGCCCATGCGCTGTGCCGGATCTCTCTGCCCACCTCCCCTCCAGCCACTCTCCCGTGGAGCATGACCATGTCACACCGGATCCCAGGAGCGCCATTGAGTGGTCATGGACTCAAGGTAGAGAGAGAAATAATCTCGAGTAAAAAAATGTATTTTACTCCTTGAGTCGGATCTTTAGCTAATAACCGTTTCCCCTCTTTTTCTGCTAGAGTTTAACTGTTCCTGCAGCATATGTGGTCAACTAGCAGGTTAATTGTTAATAGCTCATTCAGAATTATAATTAATAGTCTAGACTTCGTTTTCAAATTTAGTGGACTGCTACTGGAGTTAAAGCTTTCCCGAGGGTATTTGGATGATTTTCATTCTCTTATGTCACAAACACCTTTTTAATTGAAGATATATTGTCAGGTTCTTTGGTTTGGGAAGATGGATCGTCACCTTTAATGATTAAAGATTTCAAAACAGAATAGTAAATCAAAAAGAGCGATTACTTACTGAAGATGCCTTTACAAATTAACATTGCACCAACTTCAGTACAATAGTGATGGTAGCATAGACATTCAGTTTCCAAGTAGTTAGTATATATCTCACAAGCCATTGCAATTAATTATCCTATCCGGTAATAAAACCATGAGTGACATCACTGCCACCTGTACCAAATTTCCGAACAATAACACGTTCTGTTTTGTAAACAAGCCAGGATGAAGTTTGTACAACTGTTTTTATAAACAATGAACCGATGAACTAATAGTAGGCTTCTCCTATTTAAGTATAGTAGATCCCCTTTCCTGTGTATAATGCTATAAATTCCCGCAGCAACGCGCGGGGGTGCGACCAATTGTGTTTAAACCTGTTAATGGGCTGGAAACGCCAGACATTTATCAATGTAGCTGAAAATCCAGTTTTGGCCCAACCCATTACTAGGTTTATTTGTGATCGTTCCTATATATGCACTCATCAAAGTTTGTACGTTATTTGCAGCCCACAAACTGCTACACTGATACTGGTGCCAATTGCTCTGCGGCTGCTTACCTGATACACTCGGTAGTGCCGTTGGTTACAGCCTTACAAGGGAAGAGCAGAAAATGAGCAGGCTGGGTCGGCAGGTGGTACGGCGAAGCTGGAGAGGATGTGGACGACCTCACGCATGGTGGGCCGTGCCTGGCTGCTCTCGCGGACGCACGATATGCCCACCCTGAAGAGGCCAGCGATCAGGCCGGCGGGCTCTGGCGGCAGCCGGGGATCAGCCACGGCCAGGACCGCCGCCGTGTCCGTTGGTCTCGGCACGACGCTCCGCGCCCAGTGGACGAGGTCGATCTCGTCGCCGAAGTCGCCGAGCGGGCGGCGCCCCGTGACGAGCTCCAGCAGCACCACGCCGAAGCTATACACGTCCGTCTTCTCGTCCACGCGCAGCGTGTACGCGTACTCTGCACGCGCACCACTCCGTCACCGTATGGCAATGGCAATGCAACAGCACGTTGTTCTTAGTTCTTACCAGGAGCGATGTACCCGTACGTGCCGGCGATGACCGACGCGGACTCCACCGCCGCCACCGCCGTCGTGCCGCCTCCGGAGCACGACGCGCCGCGGCTGAGGAACTTGGCGAGGCCGAAGTCGGCGACGTGCGCCTCCATGGCCGAGTCGAGCAGGATGTTGTTGCACTTGACGTCGCGGTGCAGGATCCTCGGCGAGCACTCGTGGTGCAGGTAGCACAGCGCGCGCGCGGCCTCGGTGGCGACGCGGTGCCTGGTGCCCCAGCCCAGGAGGAGCCCGCCGCTGTCGCCGTGCAGGACCGGGCCCAGCGACCCCATCGGCATGTACTCGTACAGGAGTAGGTTGGCTTCCTTGCTGGACGCGAAGCCCAGTAGCCGCACGACGTTGCGGTGCCGGATGCCGCCGAGCGTGGTCGCCTCGGCCTGGAAGCAGTGGTCGCGGCGTCCAGGGCCGGGCAGCCGCTTGACCGCCACCTCCGTGCCGCCCCGCGTCACGCAGCGGTACACGGTGCCGGCGCCACCTCTGCCAATGATGTTCTCCTCCCTGATGCACCCGAGCACATCATCCATTTTCAGATCCAGGCTCTGGAACCGCGTCATCTTCCATGTCACAGGCCGCCGCTGCTTCGCCGTCTTCCGCCACCCCCTGGACGCGCATCTTATTCCAACACACATGACCACCAAGGCGCTGACTGTTGGCACAAGCCATAGCAGCGTCCTCGTCTTGAAACGGCCTGAATGCTCCAACGAAATGGGGATGAGGCATGAAGCGGCAGTGATGTGCTCCACACAAAGGCCAGGGTTGCCTTCAAAGTCCGTCTCGTCTGAAACAGCAAACACCCCCTGAAGCTGTGGTAGTGAGACACGGCCGCTAAGGTCGTTGTAGGATACGTCCAGGTTCGAGAGGCTGATCATCTCACCGAACTCCACCGGAAGCTCACCGGAGATTTTGTTCCTCGACAGGTTCAGCATTGTTAGAAACTTCAAATTTGTGATTTCTGTCGGTATCTCACCGTTGAGCTGGTTGCGGCTGAGGTCTAGCACTGCCAGTGACTCGCAGTGGCTGAGCTCTTGTGGAATGCCACAGGTGAGCGCGTTGGCGCTAGCATTGAGCAAGGACAACTTCTTGAGATTGCCGATCTCAGGCGGCACAGGACCGGATAGATTGTTGGATGCCACAGACAAAAATGTCAGCCCGGCACTGGCGATCACCCCCGGGAGTTCCCCTGAGAGCAAGTT
The DNA here is from genome assembly GCA_038502445.1 of Eremochloa ophiuroides. NCBI lineage: Eukaryota > Viridiplantae > Streptophyta > Magnoliopsida > Poales > Poaceae > Eremochloa > Eremochloa ophiuroides. The sequence goes on from JAHLJS010000005.1 coordinate 8,456,824, forward strand.
GTTGCTCAAGTCCAAGATTTGATTCATGGGGAGATCAAGAAGGCCAGCCGGAATGGAGCTACTGAGGAAGTTGTTGTTCAGGCGAACTCTGGCAAGGGTCTTGCAGTTACCAAGGTCTTCAGGGATTGGCCCGGAAAGGTTGTTCCGCATCAGAATAAGATATTGAAGCCGCCTCCCGGCACAGAGGTGGGGTGGTATGACGCCGCTGAGCTTGTTGTCTGTGACATCCAGCTCCAATAGCCTGTCATTCTTACCCAGGTTTGCTGGAAGCTCCCCCGTAAGGTTGTTTTTCCATACTTGGAGGATTTCCAACTGAGGCAATTCCCCGACGAACTCTGGGATTATGCCTTGGAGTTTGTTCCCGACTAGATTGAGTAGTTTCAGTGTGGTTAGACCAGCGAAGCTTATCGGTATCTCACCGGTAAGTTGGTTGAAGGAGAGATCCAGGAATGTGAGGTTCTTGAGGCTGCCGAGTTCACCCGGGATTTCGCCGACCAAGTTGTTACGGAATAGGTACAAAAATTCGAGCCGAGTGAGGCGGCCGAGCTCCGGAGGGATAGGTCCCGTGAGGTTGCACTCAGCCATGTCAAGCATGACAAGGGCATCGAGCTCGCTGAACTCTGGTCGGACACCACCGTGGAACGTGTTCTCCATGAGGTACATCTCCTTCAACATCTTGAGCCTCGAGAGTGATGGCGGCACAAGGCCAGAAAAGAGTTACCGCCGAGGAAGAGGCACTCGAGCCCCTTCATGTCGCCGTACTCCTCGGGTATACCGCCTGAGAAGTAGTTCCCGCCAAGGTGTAGGTGCCGCAGCTTTGCGTGTGACATGCTGAACAGTGGGAGGGGACCGGTGAGGTTGTTGGCAGAGACGTCCATGAACTCCGCGGAGGGGAAGTATGGAGGTGCTGATCGGAACGGAAAGGAGCCGGAGATGTTGTTGATGGAGAGGTTGAGGTGGCGAAGTAGAGGCATCGAGGCGAGCGATGTGGGTATAACGCCTGACAAGGAACACGAGGCGATGGTGAGGTTGGTGAGAGCATCCAGCAGCGAGACCTCGCTTGGAAGCACGCCACCATGGAGAGGGACGCCGGTGAGGTTGATGGGGACAACGCGGTTGGAGGCGTCGCAGGTTATCCCGGAGAAGTTGCAATGGCCCGTCCGGGATGATACGCCGCCTGACGCTGACGTCTCGATGTCCCAGTCGACGAGCAAAGGACTGTTGTGGGCGCTGCCGCCGGAGAGTAGGGAGGACTTGAGCTTGGAGAGAGCGTACAAGTCGCTCTCCGGCGAGGTCCCTGCAGTGACGGCCGTCACGACGACGAGTGCTAGAAGCAGGCGTTCTAGGCATAGCCATAGGCATGGATGGAGGTTGTCTCTGCCTGGCAGTAGCGCCATTGTTTGCATGAGGTTTGGGAACGACTGATCAGGGGCTGGTTGAGAGTCGTTTGGGACTCGAGTGCATCAATCATCTAACCTGCATGCATAATTACTCCGCGTCAACGATGAGTCGTCGTCATTTGGAGCATTAATTACTCCCCACGACCCCACACCTTCACTACTGCTGGAATACCTTGTTCATTCTCTCTTTTTATAGCTTTGCTTTGTAGAAATTCGATATTATTTATCTTCCAGTCTACCAGGAATACAACTTTGGATCACTGGAGAGCGGAGTACGTAGTTCCTTCCACAAAAGAGACACGTTTGCATCGTAGACTCCTAGTGGTTACATTCGGTGTGTTTTTACCGGAAAATCACCTGCTCTTAGTCAATGTTAGACTTTGGATGACCGTACGTGGTGCATGCCCTACCAATAAAATTGCGGTGCGTCTTTGCCAAGAGTACATTATGCAATGAGCTAATATCATCTTCATTTTTTCCTCTTGCACCTTAGGCCCGGTTTAGAAGCAAAAATAATAATAATAAAAGAAATTTGAATACTGTAGCAGCGGGGAATCTTTTGCAATAAGTGTCCAATTATGGTCTAAGTAGGCTCAAAAGATCCGTCTCGTGGGTTTCATGCAAAAAATTTATCTACATTTAATGCTTCATGCATGTGTTCAAAAATTAATGTGGCCTTTTTGTTTAGAATTTAGAAGGGATCGGCTTTAGGCTCTGTTCACTGGAGCTAAAAAACTGAGCTGATTTTAGCTGAACCTGATTTATTGTGAAAGGAAATACTGTTTTAGAGCTGAAAAATAAGTGCTGTTTGACTGAAGCGAACAGAGCCTTAGTTGAAGGACAAAGCTCGTACCAATGTCTTCTCGTCCACCCGTAGCGTGTACTCGTACTCCGCACGCACCACTCCGTGCCTGTCACTGTATGGAGATGCAAGTGCTTCACGATGGGAATGGGTCGGGTTAACCCATTGGGTAATTAATCTAATCCATAAACCCAAGCCAATGAGTCACGAGGACCGGCCTCAAAGTTTAAAATAGATCAATAGGGCTAGAACTTATTGACCCAATAGGTATGACGGGTTGACTTAATATCATGTAAAAATATTTTTTCACAAAAAATGTAAAAGCTTTTTTTCCCCTTAATTTGTTGACGTTTTTGTTTTAAAAATAAATACCGAAAACAGAAAAAAAAAATAGGCATGGAGTTAGAGGCTAATCGGTTTGTTGTCGGTAGATTGCAATGATGGAGCATGAGCGGCCTTTGCTTTCATTGCTTCACATAACGAATTGAGTAAGCACTAGTGAGAGGTGATGAATTGAATGCGTGTGTTGTGTTGATCAGACCACTGGCAAGACTGCAAGACTGCAAATGTAGGGGCTGTTTAGTTCCCCAATTTTCTAAAATTTTTTTCAAGATTTTCTCTCACATTAATTTTACGACACATGCATAGATTATTAATTGTAGGTAAAAAAATAACTAATTACACAGTTTGTCTATACATATCGAGACGAATTTTTTTAGTCTACTTAGGCCATAATTAAACAAAAGTTATCAAATACAAACAAAAATGCTACAGTATCAGAACACCCAAACTTCCTGAAAATTTTGAAACTAAACACAGCCGTAGTATATGCTGAGCTAGTCGTTGGCTGCCTTTCCCTGATTCAATTCCTTTGCTACTTCCTCCGTCCCTAAAAAAATATCGTTCTCATTCCCCGAGAAATATCTTTAATTAAATTTATATTAAAAAATATAAATATTTATAACACATAATTAGTATCATTGGATAGATCTTTAAGTCTAGTTTTTTAACAAGTTTATTTAGAGATGTAAATGTTGCACGTATTTTCTATAAATCTAGTCAAACTACCGGTACGAACACCCAAAACGTCCCTTTTTGAGACGGAGGGAGTACTTCATTTTTTTTAGCAAGACTCGATAGAACTGTAAGCAAATAAATTGCGATTGACAGGTGATAGATGTAAAAAATGAACCAAATCTCTAGAAAACATTACAATACTTGCCTATGAGTTTGTCTGTCTACAATGTTGCACGATATACAGAACCAATCTAGTTTAATGGACTATTATATAGCACATTAAACTTGCGAGCGTCTGCTAATTAATGACTCTTTTTTTATCTCACAGAGTGTTAATAGAATTTATTTGTACCGATCCACAATACCCATTAGGTCAACGAAGATATACCACTTTAATAAAATGGGCTGACCATGGCCCCCCAAAATTGGCTTTGGGGCCACAGGGGCTGGGTCGACCCATTTTCATCCCGACAAGTGCTTATATGTCGAGGTCACGTCGGGCGATGCACCCGTACGTGCCGGGGACGACCGACACGGACTACTCCGCCGCCACCGCCCTCGTGCCGCCGGCCGGAGCATGACGCGGCGCGTCTAAGCCTATGAGGAACTTGGCGAGGCCGAAATCGGCAACTTGCACCTCCATAATAGCCGAGTCGAGCAAGATGTTGTTGGACTTTTTTCTCGATCGAGCATTTCACTCGTTTGTCATTAAGAGAAAAGGAGGAACAAGGTCCACAAGGTTTACAAAACAAACAAAACAAACAGGAGGTGGCGAGCGGCCACACCACCAAACCCGGTGCACAAGCACCTGCAAAACTACGAAAGCCTAATTACATACTGGCCAAGGTGTGCGACCACAGCGGAAGCAGATCAGCCAGAGAAGAGAAACCCACCAGCGCCCAGTCCTGGCCCTCACACAAGATGGCACCAAAGATGTCGCGAAGGCCACGAACACACCTGCCAAACACTCTATTGTTCCTCTCCTTCCAAATCGACCAAGACACAAGGAGCACGGTGGTGTCAAAGGACGGGCGCGCTTCGGCCGCCACGGCCATCCTCTGCGACGTCCACCAATCGACGAGCACCGAGTTCGCCGCGGGGAGCAGACCGCTCCACCCCACCGGCGAGAGGAGAGCAAACCACAGCTGCCAAGATAAGACGCACCCAAGGAGCAGGTGGTCCGGAGTCTCCGAATCCTGGCAACACAGAGCGCAAGCATCGTCGTCTTGGAGGCCATGGCGCTTGCGCCGCTCAGCCGTCCAAAGTCTACGGTGTAGCGTCAGCCAAAAGAAAAACTTCACCTTCGGTGGCGCCATTGTCCGCCATAGCTCCTGAACTCCAAGAAGCGAGGTGGAGCCATGGAAAAAAGCCCAATAAACCGATGACGCTGAGTACCTTCCATCCGCCGACCACTTCCAAATGAACCTGTCCGCCTGGGTAGGCTCAAGCACTACTACCTGCAGCAGCGACCAGATCCTTACGTACTGGCAAAGGACTTGCGTGGTTAGCGCGCCGCGGATCTCCCGAGTCCACCTATTCTGGTGAAGAGCCTCCTTCAACATCATCTTCCTACCGACCCTCAAGATGGCCACGAACAGGTCTGGAGCAAACCGGCAGAGAGGGCCGACCGGAGCCCAGGAGTCTGTCCAAACTCTGATGGAAGCCCCATCACCCACACGCACTGTCATGCTAACAACAGCCATGGCAGTGACGAGCGGTTCGGACCTGGTCGGCAACTGTGCCCAACAGCGTCCATTGTCAACACGCCGCAACTACTCCCATCGCAATCTGAGGGCCATGCCAAAAAAGCGGAGGTCAATGACACCTAGGCCGCCACCCCGCGACTAGGCAACTTTGCATTTGCCTCCAACGACCTTGTCTGCACCGGCCCAGATGAAGGTGCGACGTCTCTTGTCAATCTCCCGGACAGCCTAACTGGAAAGGCAGCACGCTATACTCGTGTGAACTGGGATGGCCGACAGAGTTGCCTTGGTTAGCAGTAGCCGGCCAGCCGCGGTGAGCAGGCCAGATTTCTACGTTGGTATTCTTCTAGCAATGGCGTCGACCAGTGGCGACTCCTCAGCCCTCCGCTAGCGCGTGAGCGAGAGGGGCACGCCGAGGTACCTGCATGGAAACTGCCTGATCACACAGGGGAAGATTTGTTGCAACTCTGTCACCATGTCTTCCGAGCATCGGATCAGGGTCGCGACACTCTTCTCAATGTTAGCCACAAGACCCGAGGCCCCCACAAACAGTTGCAGGATCTGTTGCAGGCATGCGATGTCCTGGTAGTTTGGTGCTATGAATATGACCAAGTCATCAGCATAGAGGGAGGCTCTATGGGTGATGGCATTCCCTGGAAGCCGAGTGAAAACTCCCTGCCGATCAGCCGCTGTGATGAGAGAGTTAAGCGTATGACGATAACAAACAACATCGGTGAGATAGGGTCCCCCTGCCTGAGCCCCCTAGCATGAATGATCCGCCTCCCCGCACGTCCATTGAGGAGCACCTTGGTGCTTGCAGTGGACAGCAAGATAGATATCCAATTTGTCCAACGACGCGGGAAGCCAACGTGCGTGAGAACCTCGAGAAGGAATGGCCAGGCAACCGAATCGAACGCCTTTGCGATATCAATTTTTAGCAGGAAGGCTGGAAATCTTCTTGAATGCAGCCACCGACAAGCCAACTGCACAGATCGGAAGTTATCATGAATGGAGCGGTCCATGATGAACGCACTTTGGTTCGGGGCCACGATATGCGGCAACCAAGGCGCCAGTCTCCTTGCAAGGCACTTGGCGAAGATCTTGCTGAAACTGTGCATAAGACTTATGGGCCGGTAATCCTTCATTGTGGACGGGGAGGGATTTTTGCGCAGGAGGATCATCAAGGCGTCATTAATCAAATGGAAACTCCTTGCGTCCAGCGACCATAGTGCGTTGAAAGCGTTGATGACGTCCACTTTTATGATGTCCCATACCACGGAATAGAGACGTGTCGTGAACCCATCCGGCCCGGGGGCCCGATCGAGGGGCATGTCCTTGATCGTTGCCCAAATCTCATCCTCCGTGAAGCAAGCATCAATGCCATCTAGTGGCAGCTGAGGCAGGAGATCCTCAAGATGGAGCGAGTGCGACCTGGCGAAGGGGGTTCCCAGAACGTTGTTGAAGTAGCTGTACACTACTTCCTCCTTGGCCTCCTCGGCGCTAAACCAGAGACCATCGTGCTGGATGGCTGGGATGAAGTTTTTCCTGCTCCTGTGACATGCTTGGAGATGAAAGAATCTCGTGTTAGCGTCTCCTTCACTCAGGAACCGAATGCGCGACCGCTGGCGGGCGATGGTTCTAGCCAGCGAGGCAAGCCCCAAAGTTCTGCGCTTAAGGGCGCAGCGCATCTGGAACTCGGCCTCCGAAAGTTCCCTGTGCTCCTGAGCAGCGTCCAATTGGGCGATGATTTCGCGGGCCATGAATAGCTGATGCCGCACACTCCCCACACGACGCGAGCTCCAGCTCTTGAGGGCCTTCGCCGTGCGCCTGAGCTTATAGTCAAGAGTACGGCAGGCGTCAGCATTTGGCATGAAGGAAGACCAGGCCTCGTTGACAACGTCCCGAAAGCCATCTAACCGGACCCAGAATGCCTCGAAGCGGAAACGGGGCTTCGCCCATGGCTCAGAGCGCAGCTGGAGCAGGAGCGGCGCATGGTCCGAGCAATCGGTGGACAGGGAGCGAAGGTGGTGATCGGGGAACGCCTCCAACCAGTGCACATTAGCGAACGCTCGATCAATGCGTGGTAGAGTCGGCCGCGCACGTTCATTGCTCCAGGTGTATAGCCTGCCATGCAGGTGTAACTCCTCAACTTGCAGGGCGTCGATGGCACGGCGAAACCGGGGCATGGCTCTGCGGTTTAGGCGGTCATTACTTTTGTCCGTAGCCTGATAAATCATGTTAAAGTCGCCACAAAACAGAATCGTGCCAGTGCAATCAGAATGTACGTCGCCGAGCTCGTCCAGGAATGATTGCTTGCGACCCTCGTCGGTGGGTCCGTAGACCACCACCAGCGACCAAGACAACTCCGCGGATTCCGACGGCTCGAAGGCAATCGCGATAGAGAAGACACGAGTAACCGAGCGCGTGACCGACCAGGTGTCCCGGCACCACCCGACGACGATTCCGCCCGCCGCCCCCAGGGAAGGCAACAAAATATAATCAAAGCTTGGTCCCATTAAATCAACAGCCATAGAGTGCGACAGAGTATCAAGCTTAGTCTCAACTAAGCATACGACCGACGCCCGCTCCTGCAGGATGAACTCTCTCACAACGTCCCGGCGTGCGCGTGAGTTGAGGCCACGCACGTTCCAGATTAGCAAGTTCGGAGCTAACATGGCAAAGGAGACATGCGACCAGAACCAGGAATCTTAGACAGCGCTAGGCAGCGCCGCCTCACCCTCTTGACCATCGGGGAAGAGCGCCATCATCACCTCCCTGGTGTCGGCAGCTAACGGTAACTTGAAGGTTTCGTGGAACTCTGCGAACGAAGCTTGGTCCGGCACCTCCGTCTCCACCAGGAGACCCATGCGCTTCATCATCACCTTCCTGGCCCGTGCCTCCGGCTTGAGCGCCCTATAACAGCTTTTAGCCGCGAGGCGAGCGCTGCGCTTCGGCACCAGCTCCTCGTCGGTGCGTTGCTTTCTCCTGGAGGTACGGCATCTCCTCAGGCGCGGAGGCGAGAGGATGGTCGCGGTGCAGGATCCTCGGCGAGCACTCATGGTGCAGGTAGCACAGCGCGCGCCACCTCTGTGGCGACGCGGTGCCTGGTGGCCCAGCCCAGAAGGAGCTTGGCTCTGTTGCCGTGCGGAGCGCGCCCAGCAACCCCATTGGCATGTAATCATACAGGAGAAGGCCGGCCTCCGTGCTGGACGTGGAGGCGAGCACCAGCGACGGAGCTCGGTACGGGGGGGGGGGGGGGGGGGGGGGGGGGGTGTGGGGTGCGCAACTTGACAAAAACACAAGTGAAATATCTTCTGCTGGTCCAATTTCTTCTTCTTCCGCATCTGCAGCTTCTTGGGGGCAAGTGAAATATCTTCTGCTAGTCCAATTTCTTCTTCTTCCGCATCTGCAGCTTCTTGTTCTCCTTGCCTCACCTGATCCAATTCATCTAACTGAGCTGCTGTAGCTTCCTGATTTCCTTCTTGCCTCTGGGGTTCCAAATCACCTAGCTGAAGTATTGGAGGAGCCTGAAAGGTATCTTCCTCTTCCCCATCTGATTCATCTCGTTTTCTTTTGTAAAAAGAATGGAGAGACACAGTTTTCATGCGAACCATTGTTACTACCTAATTAAAAAATTGCATCTTGTTCATTTTCATCTCAATCAGAATCTAACATCTACCAAAATCAACAAAGAAAAATAGAGCAAAATATTAGAGTTAGAGATTGGAGAAGAAAAAGTAACCTAGCGATACGAGCAGCGCATCCAGCCTGCTGCGCCGATGCTGTCTGTAGGCGCCGAACGGAGAGAGGACGGGGAGTCTGGAGTAGCAACGACACGGGGATGGGTTGCCATCGAAGTCTGTCTTGTATGAAACCACGAACACCCCCTGAAGGTGTGGCAGTGACTAGTAAGACACTACCGCTGGGTCGTTGTAGGACACGTCCAGCTTCGAGAGGCTGGTTATCTCATGGAACTCCACCGGAGATTCTGTTCCTCGACAGGTTCAATACGTTTGAATCTCCAGATTTGTCATCTCTTTCGGTATCTCGACGGTGAGCTAGTTGCGGCTGAGGTCTAGCACCGTCAGCGACTCGCAGTGGCTGAGCTGTTGTGGAACACGAGCGGTGAGCGTTGAACAAAGGACAGCTTCTTGAGATGGCCGATCTTCAGTGGACAGTGGCAGAGAACCGGACAATAAACTCAGCCCGCCACTTAGGAATCAGGATCACGCCCGGGAGCTCCCTGAAGTTTTTTTTTTATAGGAATTCGCATTCCATTACTCGCCAGAAGCATAATACAATTTGGCACACCCGGCCACACTGATGGTTCTAAATCAGGAGTTTTACTCCCAATAGCAAATTTGACGAGGAACGATCCACCAGCTCTTTGAGCTCATGAAACAAGCCTCCAACAACTGCAAGTCTGAAATCATCACCCTGACCTGTACTGCCCACACCACCTGCTGTGCATCGGTCTCCAGGATTACACTGTTGACACCGAGAGCTATTGCTGCCTTCAACCCTTGAATACATGCGGTAAGTTCCATGTGCATCTGATTGGTCGCAAACGGCACCCTCCCAGACCCTGATTGAATTACTTCTCCATCTGCGTCACGAATGACACATAGCCCCACATCCACCATTTTTGTCAGAGTCCATTCTTGAGTAAAGCCCGACCCGGTCTGAGCTCAACAGGTACAATACACCTTGCTTGTGCAACGTACTTTTTTCTCCACCCTTTTTTCAACTAAGTTTTTTGGCAGAGTTTTGAAGAGGCATACACATAGGAGTGTTGCGGAATAATTTTCGGGCAAATCAATGTATACAGAGAAGAGGGATGCAGCAGTTGCTCCTCTACAAGGAAGACTAGGGTGAACCCCAGGATGCAGCAGTTGCTCCTCTCGCTATACTGAAAAGTTCCATGAGAGAAATAAAGAACACATCTCCTTCCTATTTCTCTGTGTCCAATATTGTGCTGTTCTGTGTGCAACACTAGAATGATTTCTCAACAGTAGGGACAATTTTGAAGAACTTGTCAATCATGCATTTCTTCTGACATTGTTACTAAAATTGGTGTTTATTTATTTGAACGTAGCTCAGAATAGTATGTTGTTAGGCTGTTAAGATTTATTTGTCTATTGATTTTGATAGACAATTCTTATATGCGTTGAAAAGTTTGAGTCTCTCGTAGCAATGCAGGGCAGGTTTTTTTTTTTCATTCTGTGCAGAATGCAGCCCAAAAACTAATTTCTTTTCCCGACGGCCCATGGCCAACGAAGGCCCAGCGCGGGGGCGCGGCCATAGCCCACCAGCCCTCTCCCTCGGTCCCTCCGTGTCCCTATGTTCGCGCACTGCCTTTTCCCGATTCCGACCCTGATGCCAAAAAAAAGGGGAAAATTAGATCAGTATCATTAAAAGATCACATCTTTAGAAAACTACCATTGAAAGATTGAACCTGCAGAAAACTACCATCGAAAGGTTTCTCCGGTACAGCCTTTTACCATCCCCGTTAACTTCACGTTAGCTTCAGAAAATAAAAAAGAATCGGATCCAACTCCAACTCAAAACCAGCGCACGTGGCCTGAGGAAGGTCTCGGACCTGGGCGCGACCTCCAGCGACGCTCTTCTCCTCGGCGGCACTCCTCCCCACACGACGACGGCAGCGGCGCTCCTCGACGACTAGCAGCGGTTGTGACTTCACAGGCCTATCCTCCATGGTGCGCCCCTCTCCTTTCGTGGTTTCCTTGTTCTCCATTCTTCTTGTGCTCTTCTCATGGTCTAAACCCTAGGTATTGGGAGTTCTGTACTGCTGTGACGACGGATTGGGGATTTGACTGAAGATGGATGCCACTAAAATTCCAGAAGGGTAATCTCTTTGGACACATTCTACATTCTTCCAATTTGTATCTATTTTGTTGGTATCTTTTGTGTGCACATGGGTATTTGAACGTACTGAATGAGGCCCTATTTTTTTTTGAATTGGGTCTTACTGTTTCCCCTCTGTTCCATGTGTTTCGGGCTGCATATCACAGGATTGATCCAAAGAATGCTTGTAGAATAGAGGTCATTGTGAACTCATACTTCAGTATTATACATGGTAAAAAGGTCTACAATAGGGGCAGAGATGTAAGCTGAGTTGTTGATTCAGAAAAATATTCAATCATTAATCTAGAGAAGGATATTGCTTTGCACTTTACATGGGACAGCAACCAGCAGGCAAATTTCTGGGTTATAAAAGGGATGCATTGGACAGACAAGTTAATTTCAGATGGTCAGCTTCGCAGCTTGCTAAGGGCATCTCAATTGGTGAAATTTATGATGATAGAGGGCAATCGTGTGGATGGGGATGAGATGCCTCCTGCAGTTAACATGGATTGTGAGGACGTGCCTAATGACACTAGTAGAGAACAGACCTTTGATCCGAGGCCGTGAATGGGTTTTAATACCGGTTAGCTTTGTGTTCGGGAGTAAAGGGACCTTTAGTTCCGGTTCCAGACACCAACCGGGACTAAAGGTTCATGCCCAACGGCTAGTGGCTCGGGCAGGACATGTCAGGGGACCTTACCAACCGGGAGTAAAGGTCTGTCTTTGCTCCCGGTTCGTGGCCCTAACCGGGAGTAAATGTATAATCCCGGCTGGGGCCACCAACCGGGAGTAAAAACTGGCATTTATTCCCTGTTGATATTACCAACCGAGAGTAAAAGTCCCCGCCTATATAAGCTCAAATTTTCCTTCTTCCACCTCCAGCCCGAGCACACTCTGCTTGCTCTTGCTTCTGTGTTTTTCCTGTATTCTTCGGCCACTACACGATTTTTTCCACTTCTACATCGAATCTTTGGTTTCAGAGGTTACTAACTTTATTCTCATACCTTCATTACTTGTATATCTCATTTCATGGTCATTTATACTTGATTTTAGAGGTTATCTACCTAATTTCACACCTTTGATTGATTTCTTGATTTGTGAGCATTTATACTTGTATTCACTTGAGAGTTTGTATGTTTAGATGGTGAAAGCTTATAGTTATTTGTTCCAACTAGTATGCACATAGTTGTTTTCATATATGTAGCTTATAGTTGTTTTATTATTAGTGAATATTCATAGCAATTTATGTAGTTTAGTTTTTAATTTGTGGGCATTTAAGATTAAATTTATAGCAATTTTAAAAATGAATATAGAGAGTAGATGGCGACTTCTTCTGGGTCCTTGAACTCTCATCGGGTCTCTAAGCGACTTAGACCACACCTCCCTCTCATTGCGTGATCAATATGGTTCAAACGAATCTTACATGGAGACCGTACCTTTAAATGTCAATTTGGATGACCTTGGTGACTTCATCCTATCTACTGGTCTCAACTTTCAGCAAATCTTCCAAAGTGGACACATCGAGAGTGCACAAGTTGTTGATACCTGGAGAAAATATGAATATGACAAGCCACTCTACAACCTTGAGAAATACGCAGAACTAGGCACACAAATGTACTTGTTGAACAAGTGGTACCTAGAGGCGTGTGCCAGGAAAGTGAATTACATATCGGTCAAAATTCGCAACGAGCACTTCTTCCGTGGCGATGATACCATGTTCATTAAATTCAGTGAATTACACCAGCTATGCCACCAGGACTCGCTCGACAAGTCAATCTTGACCAGCTATTGTCTGTAAGTTATTATAGCACCGTACCTGTTATTATATTGTCTATATAATTATATATCCTAACTCACACTACATATATGTTCTTCGATATGTATTTCCAGATATGAGATGAAGGTTATTAAAAAAAAAGAAGGGACGATACCATTGAATTCATTGATCCTTGTATCGTATTCAAAGACCCAGTTACTCCTAATTGGACAGTTGAAGATGAGACGAATCTCAAGACGATGATAGAAAAACAAAGCAAGAAGATAACGATTCTCTTCCTGTACGACTGCGAGTGAGTGTTATTAATTATAATGTTATATTAATTATAATGTTATTTTTTTATACGTGGGCCGTAGTTTATCGAGTTATGATTATTACTCCCTCCGTTCCCAAAGTCTCCAGCGTATTAGCCATGAGCACAGTGACCAAGGAGAAGGAAAGCAGCGCCGATTTTCTTTAAATTGCCGCAGTCTGGTAAATGCCCCGGCGTCCCTTCGTTTGCCTGATTAATGACGCACGGATGGCGATGAAAACGCCGTTAACCCCCTCACAAACGCGCGCTCAGTTCTCAATTCTCATGCGCGCTCACGTACGTAACCCCGCGCCGCGCGGCCGCGCAAACACAACTTCGCGCGCTCACGTACGTACCCTCTCACGCAGAATTCTTTCCCGCGCCACTAAACAGCGTCAAAAAATCTAGCGGCGACCGTAATCAGACGAAAGTTTTGGCATCCAAAATTCGAAATTCGTCGCACGTCGATTTGGCGCTAGTTCTCAGTTTCATTTTTCAGTTTTCCGTGGCCTATATAAGTTGCCAAGGAGGACGAAACGTCCAGGCAAGTCCACTGAACTCTCCATCCGACCCTCTCCTTCTTCCTCCACCTCTGATCCACGCTAGATTAGATGCCTGCACTTGACATTGATCTGAATGAAGAACCACCCGAATCTGGTGAACTGTATCCCATAGTTTGGGATGACATAGTTGAGTATGATGGGCCGGCACATGAACTTGATTACGACATGGTTTGGGACGATGACAGCCAAGGTGCAAACCTTGCAAGATCTTTGCTCTGCCTTCTATTTCTTCTGTCCATGTACTTATTGCTTTCTGTTTTTTCCAGCATTTGGCGAGCAAGGAGATGAAGGTGCTGCTGATGGAATGCACGTACCTGAACCTGAAGCCGATGGTGTGCAAGCTGCATCAACAAATGGAGGTGATGCTGATGGATTGCATTTTCCTGAACCTGAATCCAATTGTGTGCAAGCAGCAGGTATGGTTATTCGGTCTGCTTCAGTCTGTTTTTCAGGCTTCTTTGTTCAGCCTTTCGTTTTCCATATGTTGTCGGACAGCCTACAGTTTGTAGTTTTTCAGCTTTCTGTTTTTCATTTGTACTCTTCCAGGTTCGAATGAAAAAAAGAGAAAGCACTACCCGGATGATCTAAAGATCGCCATATATCTTGACTTGTTGTCAAAAATTGATCCACATTTTCTTCGTCGTGGAGTTTCCAAATCAGTTTCTCAAAAGTTTGGTGTCCCTTTAAGAGTCGTACAGGCCATTTGGAAAAATGGTCAAGATGCTGGAATACAAGGAATTGTAAACAAGTATTCCAAAAACTGTGGTAGGAAACGAGTAGAAATTGATTTGGAAGCCATAAAAAACGTTCCTCTAAAACAACGCTCTACCTTTCAAGATCTCGCTAATGCTTTAGGAGTGAAGAAAAGCACTCTGTATAAGCGTTTCAAAGAAGGCTACTTTCGTCAGCACACTAATGACCTTAAGTTTAGTTTGACTGATGAAAACAAAAAAGCTTCTGTGGCACGGGAGATTCATGTTGATCCTCTTCTTCATCGTCACAAGAATCCGGCGCCCAGTTCACACCACGAACAAGCTCCTCTTCTTCATCATCACAAGAATCCGGCGCCCAGTTCACACCACGAACAAGCTTCTCATCGCCGGCGCCGAACCGGCCTTCCATGAATCAAGAGGCAACGATGGCACTGAACTGAGGAACGACGACGGCTTGGGCGCTCGGATGTGGTGTCGATGTGAGATAGAAAAGGCAGTACATGGGCAAACGGTAGAGACGTCCGATACCTATAAAAGCTAACGGAGCCGGCGGCGCAGTTAAGACTACGTACATGAATACGAGGTGACGGACACCCGGAGAAACGTTACGCTTCCTAGAACGCTCATGCGACGGAGACTAGTAGAAAAATGCAAAAGGCTCAGGCGACGGAGACTTGGGAATGGAGGGAGTATATTCTCCTATGCAGCAATCACTGGATCTTGATGGTCATCAAGCTATCCCACCAGTCAGTTATTGATCTTTGACTCTATGAAAAAGGAGCTGGAATGATACTAACCAATGATTGATATGGTCTAACGGTAATCTAATTTCACTCTTCCTCAACTCCACTATATGTTTATACATACATGCTCTCTTTAATTGGATATATTGGACAGTGTTTGGACAGAATTCATTTCAAAACATCGTCCCGAGTGCAAAGCGCCGCTGCAAATAGTCACACCCGTAGTAAGTAGCAATTTGCTATATGTAGTGTCTATCATCTTCATTTGTCATAGTTCAAATCACTAGATGACGAGAGAATTCTTTTCTTGTATAGTGGTGTCTGCAGCAGGGGCCGGGGAACAACCTATGTGGATATTACGTGTGTGAGTTTCTCAAGGTGCACTCTAACAGAACTCCTGTTGAGAGGATCAAAGTAAGTTGCAAAATATATTTAGTGGTATACATGATTATCATATATATATATATATATATATATATATATATATATATATATATATATATATACTAATATATGTTTTTTTTCTCAATTTAACTCAAATTGGAGACTGATTGGTTGAGGCAGAAGACACTAAATCAGCACAACGTCAAAGCTATCCAAGAGACAATAGCAGGCTTTATTAATGATCAAGTCTTAAATCCTAATAGAGAGCACTACTGCGGCGGAGAATAATTGTCTTGGTTTGTAATATTCTAGGTTAAGGACCATAGCTGGGCCACAATATGGAGAAACCATAGCTGAGCCACCAATGCCTGAAGAAGAGGAGAAGGAGCACTTCATGACTGTTGGAGAAAATTGGAACTGCATGTCCTAAAGCAATTACCTTTTTAGACAACCATCACAAGCTGATATGGAGTAGATCTAAATTCTCCAAAGAATGCAAAGTTGATTATGTTAACAATAACATATCTGAATGTTTCAATAATTGGATTAAGGATTATAAAGATCTTCCAGTTATTGATCTGATGGATAAGATCAGAGAGAAGATTATGGAAAAGATCTACACAAGGCAAGAGATAGCTAGCAGGCTTCAAGGGCACATCCTCCCTAGTGTGATACATGAGCTCAACATGAAGAGTCGAGGGCTGCACTATGATATCAACAAAAGTGGTCCAATGTCAGCTGAAATTTTAGGAACAACGAAGGAAGGAAAAACTTGGAAATATGCAGTTGACCTTAAAAAAGAGAATGTGGCTATGGGCAATGTGAGGTGTCTGAAAAACCATGCACTCATGCTATATACTTATTTGGAAAAGTGAGGCAACTAAACATTGAGGACTTTGTACATGAGTACTATTCTGTGCAGAGATTCAAGATGGCTTACCAATTTCAGATCGCTCCTATGAATGACAAGTCTCAATGGCCAAAGGTTAATCTTGATTTTGAAATGATTCCTCCACCGCTGCAAAGGGCTGCTGGTAGACCAAGGAAACAAAGAGTAAAAGCTAGAGGAGAGCCAGAAAAAAGAGAACCATACCAATGCAAAAGGTGTTTTCAATTGGACATATAGAGAAGGGTTGCAATGCTACTCAAGCTGAATTAGAACAACTTCCACCACCTCGTCCAAAAAAGAAGAAACACAATGTAATGTAATATTTTGTTTCTTTTTGCATGCTCAGGATGTTGTTTTACCAACTCAAGTTTCTGAACATAGGATAAACAACTTTGAATCTGTTGGAGCCTCCACAACTGATGCTGGGACATCCAAAGCAGCTGCTGAACCCTTTCCAACGCCTCATTGAAGCCCTGGTGTAACAACTAGAAGGATGTCATCCATTTCTCCGACTAGCCCAGGTGTAACAACTAGAAGGATGGCTGCAATCTCACCTGGTGGAATCAATCGGAGGCTCATCATTGAATAGATGAATTAGCTATATTAGTACTATAATCTGTGAACTGTGGTCTTATATATATATATATATATATATATATATATATATATATATATATATATATATATATATATATATATATATATATATATATGTGATATATATGTGTGTAATTTCTGGACAAATCTTGCTGAAACTTCTAGAGAGACCATGCTGAAATTTCTGTGGAGATATTTCTGGAGAAACAATGTTGAAATTTCTGTTATATAGATGTCTACCTGATGATTATTATATCCTGTGGAAAATGGATGCCTGCTGTGGTTGCTAAGATGAACCACGAGTAAAAAGCTGCTGAAATGAATCTTTCACTAGGAGTTAAGGTTGAGTTCAAGGATGTGCTAGAATGCTATAACAGAGAAAGTTTTTAAGGGTATTTTTGTATCGGTGAATCTTTCAATGGTATTTTTCTGTACATCCAATCTTTTAATGGTACTGATCTAATCTTTCCAAAACAAAAACTTCCCCACGGCTAAGCATGAACCAAATCCTAGCGCGACACTGATTCCTCTTCGAGACGGCGGAGGCGGCGGCGACCAGCGGGCAATGCGACGTGCGGCGGCGGCGCATTGGTGGGCGGCGAGCACGCGACTGCGCGGGCGCGAGGCGCTTGGCCGTTGGGCTGGGCGGCGCCACAGGCTGCGGCGGCAGCCGGCCGGCTCTGTCACGGGCTTGGGGCCGCGAGCGGCTGCTGCGGTGCGCTGGCGCGTGGCTACCGGGGCGGTTCTGCCGGCTGCAGCCTGCAGCTGTGGGCAGCGGCGGCCGCCGAACAGTGCTGACTGTGCGATGGTCATGGTCTGCACTCTGCCGGTACGCGGTCGCTAGTAGACATACTAGCAACTATTAGAATTTACTGTAGAAGTTTAGGTTGTCAAAAAAAAAACAACCTTTCATATTTTGAATACCCAAGATAAAAATTTTGGGCTCGCCACAATGGGAACGGAGGGAGTATCTGCGTGTGTGTGGGTGTGCGTCTTTCGTCAGTTGTCACCGGGATAAAGTTCTGAGCCTAATCTGGCAGTCTTGCAGTGTGATTAGAATATAAGCGCAAGGACATCACAAGACTAGAGAATAATATATCGACCGGGACGAAGACCCGGGTCCTTAAAGCTCGGTCCACGGGTCCAGTCGTCGTTCTATTGGATTCACACTGACTCGTAGCAACTGCTGCCTCCAGTGCAACCATATATCAGCACTGTCTATACGGCCGGGTTGCCTATCTAAAGGCTTGCTGTCTGCAAACATTATACAATCACCATGGTGGTGCTCGTCATCAAGCCTGTCTTGCGCATGCTTGCCTTCTTCCTCATTTGCCTTGCCACATTCGTGGCGGCTCATGGAGCAATCGCCCCCCACATCCCCGATTCCGACCAGCTCGCGCTCATGTCATTCAAGTCACATGTGAGGAGTGATCCATTGCGAGCCCTAGCGTCGTGGGGCAACAAGTCCATTCCCATGTGCCGGTGGCGCGGCGTGTCGTGCGGCTTGAGGCGACACTGCCGGGGCCATGTGGTGGCTCTGGACCTCCAAGAGCTCAACCTGACTGGCACCATCACCCCTGCACTGGGAAACCTCACTTACTTGAGGCGACTCCATCTTTCATCGAATGGCTTCCAAGGGATCCTGCCTCCAGAGCTCGGTAACATCCATGACCTTGAGACTCTACGCCTTACCTACAACTCCATCTCTAGCCAGATTCCACAGTCACTTTCAAGCTGTAGCCACCTTTTAGAGATTTCGCTCGACTACAACAATTTCAATGGGGGAGTACCTGCTGAAATAGGCTCCTTGCGTAATCTGCAGATACTCGGTCTTAGCCAGAATCCACTCACAGGAGGAATCCCTTCCAGCATCGCAGACCTTGTGAATCTGAAAAAACTAGACCTATTTTGTAACAACATGACAGGAGAAATCCCAAGAGAGATAGGCAGACTTGCCAACCTCAAGGTGCTGGCCCTAGGTTCAAATCAGTTCTTAGGAATGATCCCCAGTTCACTGGGGAACCTCTCGTCTCTTAGTGTCCTTGAATTGGGGACAAACAAACTCGAAGGAACCATCCCTTCTTCTTTAGGCAACCTCTCTTCATTAGTAATTCTTGATCTTCAGCAAAATGGTCTAGCTGGTCAGATCCCAGAATCATTAGGAAATCTTGGGATGCTTACAGCACTTTCTCTCTCAGTGAACAATCTTTCAGGCCCCATACCTAGTTCGCTTGGCAACCTCTATGTTCTCACTCAACTTTATCTATCATTTAATGAGCTGGAAGGCCCTTTGCCCCCTTTAATGTTCAATAATCTTTCCTCCCTCGAACAACTAAATATAGACAACAACAACCTGAATGGGACTCTTCCACCTAATATCGGAAACATCCTTCCGAATTTAAACTCTTTTCATGTAGCACACAATGAATTTCAAGGCATGCTCCCGTCATCCATTTGCAACGCCTCCATGCTTCAAGATTTTGAAACAGCAGAAAACTTCCTATCGGGAACGATTCCAGAATGCTTAGGAGCTAAACAAAGGAGCCTGTCTTTTTTGTCAATTGGAGTAAATCAGTTTGAAGCAACAAACGATGCTGATTGGAGCTTCGTGGCTAGTCTGACCAATTGTAGCAGCTTGGTTGTACTAGATGTTGCCTTGAATAATCTCCATGGCATGCTGCCAAATTCAGTCGGTAATCTCTCAACACATCTAGAGTATCTCAACATTGGATACAACAATATAACTGGAACAATAACAGAAGGAATCGGTAACCTCGTCAACCTGCAAGAACTTTCCATGTCTCAAACCTTTCTCATAGGTGTTATTCCAGCGTCTCTCGGCAACCTGAATAAGCTGTCCGAATTATTTCTGTACAACAATGCTTTGTCTGGACCCTTGCCAGAAACTCTTGGCAATCTTACACAGCTTACTAAACTTGTCCTCAGCACAAATGCTATAAGTGGACCTATACCATCTAGTCTCAGCCATTGTCCTTTAGAAGTATTGGATCTTTCTCACAACAATCTTTCTGGTCCGACACCTAAAGAACTCTTTTCCATTACAACCTTGTCGAGTTTCATCAACATTTCTCATAATTTCTTATCTAGGTCTTTGCCATTAGAAGTTGGAAAACTAGAAAATCTGAATGACATTGATTTATCTTATAATATGATTTCTGGTGAGATTCCATCCTCCATTGGTGAGTGTCGGAGCCTAGAATTTCTCAAATTGTCTGGAAACATCCTTGAGGGGACAATTCCAGTGTCACTAGGAAATCTAAAGGGCCTCGTAGGGCTTGATCTTTCTCACAATAATTTGTCGGGGACCATTCCTGAGATCCTTGCCAGACTAACTGGTCTTTCTGTACTGAATCTCGCATTCAATAAACTTCAAGGTGGAGTTCCAAGTGAGGGGGTATTTCTCAGTGCAACAAAGATCTTAATCACTGGGAATGATGGTCTTTGTGGTGGTATCCCTCAACTGGGATTGCCACCTTGCCCCACCCAGACCACCAAGAAACCACATCGAAAGCTTGTCATAGCAGTCTCCATATGTAGTGCATTTGCCTGCGTCACGTTAGTATTTGCATTGTTTGCACTCCTAGAAAGGAGCCGCCAGAAGGCAAAAGCACACCTACAACAAAGGTCGATCTTGAGTGAGCAATATATGAGGGTCTCTTATGCCGAATTGGCTAATGCGACAAATGGTTTTGCATCCGAGAATCTCATAGGAGTTGGGAGCTTTGGGTCAGTTTACAAAGGAACAATGAGAAGCAACGACCAGCAAATAGTGATCGCTGTTAAGGTTCTCAACCTCATGCAGCGTGGTGCGTCTCAAAGTTTTGTTGCAGAATGCGAGACTTTAAGATATGCTCGACATCGGAACCTTGTAAAGATATTGACCATCTGTTCAAGCATTGATTTTAAGGGGCATGACTTCAAGGCCCTCGTGTATGAGTTTCTACCAAATGGAAATTTGGACCAATGGCTGCACAAACATGTCATCGAAGATGGTGAACCAAAGGCACTAGATCTTACTGCAAGATTAAATGTTGCAATTGAAGTGGTGTCCTCACTTGATTACCTTCACCAACATAAGCCAACGCCAATTATTCACTGTGATCTTAAGCCAAGTAATGTTCTCCTGGACGGTTCCATGGTTGCTTGTGTCGGTGATTTTGGGCTTGCGAGGTTTCTACATCAAGACATGGGTACATCAAGTGGATGGGCATCAATGAGAGGATCAATTGGATATGCAGCTCCAGGTACCTTTCATTTGCTGTGTTGAAATGTACTCCACGGTGTTGGCTTCAAACAAAGCTCAATGCTTTCTTATTAGTGTCAACTTAGATATATATGTGTGTTTTTATCTAATTTAAAAGAAAAATCTCATTTTGGTTGGTTTCAGAGTATGGACTGGGCAATGAAGTATCCACCCACGGTGACGTCTACAGCTATGGCATACTATTGCTGGAAATGTTTACTGGGAAAAGACCAACATACAACGAATTTGGTGAAGCCATGGAGCTCCGCAAGTATGTTCAAATGGCACTACCAGACAGAGTAAGTACTATCATGGACCAACAGCTTCGGATGGAGACAGAGGATGGCAAACCAGCCACTTCAAACTTCAAGCTGAGAATTTCTTGCATCACTTCGATTCTGCAAGTTGGGATTTCCTGTTCAGAGGAGATGCCCACGGATCGCGTGTCAATTGGAGATGCTCTCAAAGAGCTGCAAGGGATTAGAGATAAGTTTCAGAAGCTTCTCTGTAGTGAAGAAGCATCATCATCCCACTGAAGGGTTCTTTGGCTGCGGCCATTAGGTGATTTGCGCATTAGAGCATGAGATCGATCTGTGTGATTGCATGATATATTTTACTACTATTTTCAGGAGACGCCAAGGTTCTTCCAAATAAAGTTGTAGCTCCTTTTCTATTGTTTGTTTGAACTAAAGCATTTGTGTGTTGATTATACTGATCTTAACAAGGCATATAGCCTAAAGAGTTGTGTGCATAATTTTTTTTTCACAAATCTTGTATGCATTTTTTCTTCTATTACAAATCTTGTGTGCACAATTTTGTTTCACTAGTATTGTGGATAATTTTATTCATAAAATCTTGTGCACATAATTTGGTTTTGTTTAATAAATGTTGTGAGTGGGTGTGGTTGTGCCACCGCTCGCAGCTGGCCCTGCCGCTAGAGCGCCATAGGGGCATCAGGACAGGACTGCGTATGATCTTCGGTGCAAGTGCAAGCTCCAAGCCCAGCTGAAATTGAGATGCCGGATGGTCGCAGCATTCAGAAGAGCAGGCCCAGAAAAACAACTATTCAGATCAGCGGTTGCATCCTGCATAAGCACCGACTGTGATCGATCATCCTGGCTGTTCGAGGCTTCGTCATAGGCACACTGCCATTCAGATATGCCGGGCATTCATCCTGCCATTCGTTCGTATATTTCCAACCCACAAACTGCTAGTGGTGCCTGCCAAATTGCTCTGCGGTTGCTTGCCTGATACACTTGGTGTGGTTCCATTTAGGCCCTGTTTAGTTAGCAAAAAAAAATTTAGATTTCCCGTCACATCGATTGTCCTTTTACGCGTGCATGGAGTATTAAATGAAATAGTAGCTGTTGCATGTGTGTACTTTTTACCTGGCTTTCTCGAGACGAATCTTTTGAGTCTACTTGGATCATGATTGGGCACTTATTAGAGAAGATTCTCCGACCGCTACAGTGACTTTTTAGGTTACTTTTCGCCCAATAAACGAGGCCTTAGTTACAAGGGAAGAGCAGAAACTGAGTATGCGGCTGGATCCGCAGGTGGTAGTGTAGTGGTACCACCAAGCTGCAGGCGCCGGGCACGTCAGGCCAAGCCCAACACGTCCGTCACGCTCCCCGAATAACAGCGGGGTCACGGCGGAGGGCAGCACGGCAGGCCACAGACCGGGCTGAGGAGCGGGTGGCATGGTTTTTAATTTTGCTATCCTAAAAATTTCGGCCGCCACTGAAATTACCAAATTTCACAAAATTCGATTGAAATTTGGCCGAATTTTTTTTGAGACTAGAACACGAAGTATGGTTTTTCTTAGAAAAAAAATCTAAACAAATATTAGTAAGATTTATGACCATCTCTATTGAATAGAAGAATATGCAATACAAATAATAGAAAAATATAAGCCTAGAGTTATATAGAACATGTATCAATGTATTATAAAATATCAGATTTTTCTTTCGGACACCACCGTAATTACTGAAATTCGTGAAATTTGGCAGAGATTTTGTACACCGCAGTGGATCGCCCTCTCGCCTCGCCCTACGCAGGGCTCCTCCGTGCTTTGCAAGTACGCGCGCGTCGAGGCCCTCTCGGGCACGCGCGGCAGGCCGATCAGGAGGTCCGTCCTCCGCGTCCTTGCACGCCTGCCTCGCCGGCGCCCCGCGAACGCCTCACGGCCTCACGGACGACGCTGATCAAGACCAGATTATGGCGCCGTCCCGTCGTGCGTGAGGCGCGTGGAAACACCTAGCAAGGCCGTACGTGGAGCCGAGCCAGGCGCGCGTACGCGACTCAGCCGGCCTGGGAACGATTAGCTGCTGCTGAAAGGGGTTCAAACTAGCTAGCGGCCGTCAGATCAAATGACCACCAAAGTGCCGCTGCTCCTTTCCACGCGTAAAGCACGGCACACGCATTTCTTAGCCCACGGTTGGTGGACGTCGGAATCCAGCCAGCATCACGTCCGGCACGGCAGTGCAGAAACCCGTAGGAATTTTCCTCCCAGTCTGCGAACCGTGGGCGTCGGAATCCAGCCAGCATCACGTCCGGCACGGCAGTGCAGAAACTCGTAGGAATTTTCCTCTCAGTCTGCACGTGTCCTATAGTTCGGTTTGTGACGAGTGATTGTCAACGGATGTTATACAATATGTCTCTTAGCTTGTGGTACGCAGGTGTGGAGCTCAGAGACGGTGGTCGACGGTGAAGATGAAGGTCAAGCGGGTCGGTGCCGATGGACTGCGAGCGTTGAAGGATGGACGCTGAGGCTTGGACAGAGGGACCAGAGTCGCCAGGTGACTAGCCGTGGTAGCTGGCGTCTGGGGACATCGACGAGCGTAAGAGTGTATGGAGGCGGACCGTGGGCCGGCACGGTCAAAGACTGGCCGGACACGGCCCAGGACGTGTGGGACGCGTCGGAGGACGCTACTCATGGAGGTTTGGTGGTTGAGCCCAAAACCAACCCTAAGACGGGTTTTTGGGTTTGGGCCTCAAAACCCGGATGTAGGTTCCGAGGAGGAACTGGACGGCACGTAGAGGAAACCCGGGTGGTGTTCGTCTTATTAAATTCCTCACTCGCTTTCACATATTGTTTGTCTTCCAAGTCTACTAGGAATACTAGCTACAACTTTTGGAAAGCATCAACTTTAGAAACTATTTGTTCTCATCAGCATGGCTTTGACCATTGCTTTGTTTCTCAAGTTCTACAATCTGTAGACTTGCCTGATGTAATCATACTCGCAGCGCATTGGTGCTAATTAATGAAGTTGTTTGTTATAAAAAAAAAAACTTTTGGAATCACTGCCTCCGGCAAAAAGATGTGTTTCCACTTTCGAGTCTCGATAGTAGTGGTTCCATTCAGTGTCTTCTTACCTAAAAGTGGCCTGGTCTGCCCTTAGTTGATTTTAGACTATGGATGACTCTTGTGCATGCTGCAATAATGTATATAAGCATGTTCTTAGAGAAGGAAACAAGTTAATTATACACTACGATAAAAAAACTCTAGCCACAGGAGAATGATGTCTCTATCCGTATTTCATTAAGAAGAAGAACTTGTCACACATCTCGAAAAAAAATCCTCGAACCCTAACTCCACCGAATCCCCGTGAGACGGGACGGCCATAGACCTGTATTTCGATGTGGACCGACGAAGGAATTTCTTTACCCTCATGCCTAAAATTCGTCCCCATAGGGAATCGAACTCATCAGGACCTATGGGTGCCACCGGAACCCTCTAGCCAGTCCGTTTAGAGGGGCTATGGCAATTAAGCACTATGATGAATTTGTAAATCTCAAGATCCGGACCACCAATCATTTTGGTAATTGGTATCATGGATTGCGAACATCTGCGTCCATATTATAAGCATCCTTTTTCCTTTTAAGAAAAGAATGTCACTTACACTTTTTAGGTGTGTCACTTACACTTTTTAGGCAGGTACCACAGTGCAAATTTAAGGATCCTGTTTTTTTAATAATGAAATAAAAACATCCGGCTTCATCCTCACAGGTGAGGAATCAGACCAAATTATTACATGGCACAAAAGCTTAAAACAAAATAGTCTCAGACACCAAAAACTTAGTTTGTAAGCCTAAAGACATAAGGCCATCCATGTGAGGCGAAGCATATCATTGTCGCAGACTCCAATGTGCGACAAGCAAAGATGATATGTTCGTTCTTGTCATCACACCGCTGCAATTAACTCCAATGATGGAGCCAAAAAGTTCCTCGAAATAACACCCGCACAAAGTTTTTAGGTTCACAATTGTCAAAAACTATCTCGTTTCATGTCAACCAAATAGACCAGCAAAAGGCTGCCGCCCTTGTTATTAAAAACAATTTATTTTCTTTTCCTCCCTATTTACACCAACTACCAAAAAGGTTCAGGAACAATACCAAAAACAACATGCCTCGCCAAAGAGCCTTTGCCAAGAAACAATAAAAAAAAAGATGTTGAATTGTTTCATGGCCACTATAGAAACTACAAAGTTTACTCCCCTGCTAGTTTCTCTTTGCAAGATTATCTTTAGTTACTATCACACCTCTTTTGAGGAAGCACATAAATACTTTGTTTTTCAAAGGTACCTTAACCCGCCAAATTTCCTGTGAGAAGTTGGTGCATCAGTCCAGAACTTGTACATAGTGCTAACTGAGTAGGAACCGTTCTTGTTCAAAGACCAAGCAGCCATGTCTCTTCCTACTTGTAAATTGACAATCGCAATATGTGCCACTAAGTGATCCCATTCTGACAGTTTGATCCTATTACTGCCCTTCTAAAAGAGACATTTAGGGGGACACTATCTAGAATTTCAAAAACCGTTGCCTCTTTCTTACGAACAATGTTATACAAATTCGAATAATGTTGCTTTAAAGGAAGGTTTCCTAACCAGATATCTTCCCAGAATCTGTTTTGAGAACCATCTCCTAATTTAAATTTTACTAGCCTCATGAACTGATCCTTTACCGACATTAAACCCATCCAAAAATGTGAATCCCCAGCTTTCTTACGAACTTGGGTTGAAGTCTTGTTTTTTAAATATTTATTTTGGCGAAGATCCTGCCATACTCCCTCTTCATTGTACAATTTAAACAACCATTTACTTAAGAGATATTTATTTTGAATATCCAGGTTTTGTATTCCAAGACCACCTTGTTCCTTTGGTTGGCAAGCGATTCCCCAGTTCACTAATCTATATTTCTTTTTGTGTTGTTCATTTTGCAAGAAAAAACTAGATCTAAAATACTTTATTCTCTTATAAGAACCCCTTTAGGTATCTCAAAGGATGAGAGCATAAACATAGGTAAAGAACAGAATTGAATTGATTAGCACTAAGTCTCCCACCCACCGAGAGATATTTACTCTCGCAAGTGCTTAGCTTCTTTTCAATTCTTTCTTTCGATGACACTCCAACCTTTATCATTAATCTTTCTAAAATGCATAGGTAAACCCAAATACCTTAAAGAATAAGATACTGCTTTAGAACAAAAAAGATGTGAATATTGAGATTCACACATTTTGTCTCCTATAATTAAACACCTGGTTCATATTTACGCACAGGACATCAGTCAACCAAATCAAAATCAAAAGAATGTCCCCGTCCTAATCTCCCCCAACAAGAACGCCTTCATTCAAGGACCCACAATCGACGACAACTACAAATACGTGCAACACGCAGCGGTGCTCCTCCAAAAGAAGGTTCCAAAGATGTTGCTTGAGCTCGACATCTCGAACGCCTTCAACACATGCTAGCATGCCTATTCCTACTCGGTGTCATGCGAGCATACGGCTTCAGCAGCGACCGGCGGCGATGGATTGCGCTGCTGCTATACACGGCATCCTGCCGCATTCTGTTGAACGGGCAGCCTGGAAAGGATATCGTCCACAAGCGGGGGGGTACGACAGGGCGACTCGCTTTGGCCCCTCCTTTTCACACTCGTCATGGAAGTTTGAGATGCGTGCATCAATCATGTACTCTGCATCCTCGTCAACAATAAGTCGTGATTACGAGCTGTAATTACTCTCCACCTGCACTATTGCTGGAATTCCTTGTACGCTCTCTTTTTATATAGCTTTGTATATACAAAATTCGTTTGCACACTTTATTTGCACCGACAAGCGTCGTGCTTTGAGTGTTCGTCTTATTAAACTCCTTGCTCGCTTCCACATTAAGTCTACCGGGAATTTTTTAGATAATGGATAAATAATATCCGGTCTCTACATTCAGGGATGTACACAGCCAATTATTACATGTTTTGGATAAAACAAAGAGACAGCCATGGTCTTATACATCGACCAGGACGCTAAAGCAAACAATATAAATATTTTCATCCTTTATTGGATATCTCTAAAGCAATTATTTCTAATTTCTTGCTTGTCATCGATGAGTGCGTCTTTGGCTGCCTCGTCACGCTGCAACTGAGCTTAAGAGCGTAACCAATATGCTCCCCTGAAAATTAATTACCTGCATAATAGAGTCAGTTTTCATTTTATTAAAAATAACATTATTTTGGCATCTTCAGATAGCCCAGCATATAGCCGCCACCCCAACCCAGATCAGGTTTCTAATCCTTTTATCTTGTTAGAAAGCCAAGTGCCAAACATATGGCTTATGGATCTTGGTTGGTTCAAACTAGTAGCAAAAAAGATAATCCTCCATATCATTTTGGCAAGAGGACAGTCTAGGACTAAGTGTTGGATAGTCTCATTCCCATTGCAACAAAGGCATTTCTGACTGCCCTTCCAATTTTTCCTAATAAGGTTGTCTTTAGTTAAGACGACACCCCTTTGTGGGAACCAGAGAAAGATTTTAATTTTGAGAGGAATTTTTATCTTTCAGATCTTTTTATGACGAAAAGGTGGTTGTGAATCAATAAGATGGAGATACATAGATCGAACAGTAAATAACCCTGATTTGGTTAGGTTCCATCTAAAGTAATCCGAACCTTCCACCAATTCAACATTTGAGACCCGTGCTACTAGACCCAGCCACTCTGTAAGTTTATTACCCACTAGAGCCCTTCTAAAAGAGATGTTTAAAGGAGTTGTGGCCATCACTTTCGAGACGGTTGCGTGGGGATCACGCGCTATATTATATAAGGATGGATATTTAACTTTCAGAGGACCTATCTCCTACCCATGTATCATCCCAGAACCTAGTGTTGGTTCCATCTTTAATAATAAAGGAACCTTTAGCCAACACCTCATCTTTGATATGCATGAGGCCCCTCCAAAAATGAGAATCGTTGGGTTTGGCTGCCACTTGAGTTAGGGTCTTGGACCTGAGGTATTTATTTCTTAAAAGCGATTGCCACATGCCATCTGTATTGAGCAAGTTAACCAGCCATTTGGCTAGTAGGCATTTATTTTTTAATTGCAAATTTAAGATACCTAAGCCCCCTTGGTCCTTAGGGCGACATAGGATGTCTCATCTGGCAAGTCTATATCTATGTTTGTTTGAAGAGCCTTGCCAGAAGAACCTTGATCTGAAATGATCCAGGTTTTTAATGACTCTTTTAGGGATCTCAAAGAAGGACATCATGAACATGTGTAGGCTGCTTAAAACTGAATTAAGCAGAATAAGTCTTTCCCAATAAGATAGGTATTTCGCTTTCCAACAGGAGAGTTTCTGTTGAAAACGTTCTTCCACTTTGCTCCATTCGGAATTCAGGAGTTGTCTATGGTGCATCGGGATGCCTAGATATCTGAAAGGATATGCCCCTGCGTTGCACCCAAAGAGATCAGTATAATAGGATTCCATCTCTTTAGCCGCACCATAGCAAAAGATTTCGCTTTTGTGGAAGTTGATCTTGAGCCCAGATAATTGTTCAAAAGCGCATAGCAGCAGTTTCAGATTCTGTGCTTGTTCTGGGTCGTGATCTATAAAGATAATGGTGTCATCTGCATACTGTAACAGAACCGGCTAAATCACCTGGCCCACCGGCACCTGTCATTGTCAGTAACGACCTCTGACAGCCGGGCCCGTGTCCCAAATGATCTAGACAGGTCTGTCGGGCTACATTAGCGCCCTTTTCTCCGACAGGATCACCATTGAAGAACCATTACAGGATTACAACATTTCATAAATAAAATACATCAGAGTACAGTGCGGAAGATTACATAACATTTAGATTACAAACCAGTTGTTCAAATGGGATTCAACTATAGTTATTACAGACCATAGGACATAACAGTAGCAGTGGAATGATTACACAATACTAGATAAGATAACTCGAACCCTGCCCACGGGTTCCACTTCACTCATCACCGCTTTCTTCCTCGACCACGGTCACGCAACATGGAGCAAGACAGATCTCCGACTGCGGTCCTCCTGCAACGGGGTTAACAAACCCTGAGTACTTGGGGTACTCCGCAAGACTTACCCGACTAAGGGTGTAAAATGAGACTCAGGAATGCAAGGCTATGGGTAAGGCTAGCAGAGGATGAGGAGTTTGCAGAAAAGCATTACTATCCTATTCAATATTTTATTTTATCAATATCATAATCACAACTATAGTTCCGATATCCAATCTCAAATATCATCATTCTTCAAATTTCTTTATTCATTCAGATAACCTAGTTGAGAACCACTGTTCGGGGTAGGAAAGTGGATTGAGTCTCCGTTAACCGAGGAGCACGTCGATTCGAATCCAGAAGGTACCCAGCTGGGGATTCTAACCACACTGTATATGCAGCACGCCGGCATACATATACCAACCCGTCGTCATGGCTTTGCTATCCCGGAACCGGTCCTGCGCCACCCGAGAGCACAGTACTCCACTCATATCTAGGCACGCCGGCCACGTGGGTACAAGCTACTCTCGCCATCTCTCCACTCCCAGTGCGTGGTTGTCGGTTCCAGCAATAGCGCCACCGAACTCTAGGCTTTCCGCATTGGTATGTGGCTAGGCTGTTCATCTCGATCCAGCACTCCGACAACGAACGGTCCCTAATGTATTTATCCGATTTCGCGCCTGCCGGGTACTAAGTCATGAGAAACGCCGTCCCAAGAGCACAACACCCGGCGAAACACATTTCAGTGATATCGACCAGTTCCAAACTATTCCGAAAGCGACCATGCATTGGGATTCTAACCCAAATACACATCGACCAACGGATAACAAGTTCTTCACCAATCATAATGTACCCATAGCACAGAAAATAGTTTTTTTTTCTTTTATGAAAAGCTAGGTTCATTAAGCATGACTAAGCATTTTTCAAAAGTTTCGTTTAAATCAGGTTTCAGGGTATTTATTTGAGACAATGCATCTGGATAGGTAACAATCAACTCCTATCAACCTAATGCAGTAGATTAACTCGAATTATAAATATTTTGCAAACAGAAGGGCTGAATGCACCGGGGCTTGCCTTGGATTGCGAAGAGGGTCGGTGCGGTGTCAGTCCTAGGGACGTCGAAGCCTTGGGTCACCTCGGGAAGCACCTCTTCAACGGTCGGCTCAAGCTTGACCTCCTCGTTCGCAGACACTACACGAGTGCAATGATGTATGCTTACAAGGTGCAGATGACAAACACACAGATGCATTAATAAATTATTTAAAACCTTGAGTACAACTTTCCTTCACGGAAAAATTGTAAACGAGATTTCCTAAAGTAAATCGGTATTTCACGTTTTATTATTAAACCTATTTTAACAGTCATAGAAAGCCGCTGCACAGCTTCATGACTACTACCAAGCACTAAGTTCTCAAATTGCCAAGGATCACACAGTGAAAGATCCTTGGTCTTCATTCAATCCAAAAATTCACACAACAAACCTAAATTCATTTTTCTATTTACTTTATTAATCCCTAATTTCACATATATTTATTAATTGACCAAACTAACTTCAATTGTAACCAAACTTTACCAAAAGCTAGGTTTTATCACCAAACAGAACCACAATAAATTTCATGATTTTTGGATTTACAGATAATTAATTAAAATTACACAAACTTGCATTTATTAATTACTTCACTGATTTATACAGCAGATTAAAGGCACTGGAACACCCTATCTTATATTTTTAACAAATACTACATAATACAGAGAGCATACACAATTATTTTCACAATTTTTCATTTAACATATTATTTCATACAAAAATAACAAACACCAGCACTATTCAAATAAATTAAAATAGAAAAGACATTTGAAATCCCTTTGGAAAAAATGAAAACGGCCCACTCGGCCAAGACGGCCCAGCCGACCGCGCTCGCGCTCGAGCCGGCCCAACATGGCCCAAGCGCACGCGCGCACCGCTCCCGCGCGCACGCGGCCCACGGCCACGCGAGGCGAGACGCTGACGGGCGGACCCCGCCTGTCAGCTCCTCCTCCTACCTCCCGCCGGCTCCCGTGCACGCGCACGCGCGCGCGCGGCTAGCACGGCCCTCGCCGCCGGCGACCCCAGCGACGAACCCGAGCGACTCTACGGCTACCCTAACTCCTAACGAGCACCCCCGAGAGGTTAGGCTCTAGCCTAGCCTCCCACGGTGAGGAGCACCTCGCCCATGGCGGAAGCCGACGGCACGGCGGCTCTGCGCCGGCCAAAACAAAGGGATAGAGGAAGGGAGAGAGGACGGGAAAGACTCAGTGGCTCACCACGAAGCCAACGGGCGAGTCGGTGAAGGCAGAGGTGGCGCGGAACAATGATCTTGGCGGTGGCAGCAACGGCAACGGTGTGCACCGGCGGCGTCCTTCCCGTTCCGAGAACTCCAGGGCAAGAAACGGAAAACCACCGAGCGCACGAGGTTAGGCAGGGATCAGGGAGTTCATAACACGAACCCGAGGGAGAAGAAGCTCACCACAAAGGGGTTAGTCACGCGGGGAACAGCCGCGGCGGAGCTCCGACCGCCCGCAAGAACGGCGACGAGCACTCCGGCACCTACAGACCACTACACCTCTCGCCAACGGTTGCAAACAAAGCGCAAGGGAGTTGGCGAGCTAGCAGGGAGATGGAGAGGGTGGTGGTGGTGTGACGACGGCGAATTTGGCCGGCGACCGAGAGGTGGCGATGGCGACCGGGAGGGAGAAAATGGGGCGGGGAGGGGAAACCTGTCCACTAAAAGACCAAGGGAGAGGGAGCAGGTCCGGGACAGCGCGGTGCACGCCGATCCTCCTCCGAACTGGCGCCCGGGGCAGGATCCCGGCCGGCATGGGCCGCGCGGCCGCCCGCCCGGCACGGCGCTCTGCCGGCTCTGTTCGTGAACAGAGCGAGGGGCGAAGCACTGTAGCACCAAATCTCCCCAAACCGACGGTTTTTGCACAATTGCTCCCAAACTGTGCATCCAACAGTCAAGGTGCAAAAATAGAAGTTGCAGCTTTTGAAATTTTGAACAACTTTGCTTTTGGAACCAAACCCAAATTCGAAATAATTTTAAAACTACAGTAAAGGGGGTAGAATAGGGTTTTAAATTTCAAATTGTATTTTCAAAATTACTTTTGATTTTACACAGCAACTTGAAAAATGGTCAAAATAGAAGTTGTTCTAATCAGTAAGCTTTATAACTTTTATTAAGGAAGTTCTGCCAGATTCTAAATAATTTTTGAAATGGTATTTTAAAATCAAGTTTTAACTCATTGTTTTTAGATTAATTTGAATTTCCACCACAGAACTTTGAAATCTCCAAAAATAAAAGTTGTTCCATTTTAAAAGATCTAAAACTTTTATTAAGAGACTATCTCAAGATTACTTCTAGATTTTGAATTAGGTTTTGGTCCTAATAAAAGTAAATTTTTAAACCTTTATTTGGGAATTTAATTTTACAAACAAATACTAATTAAATTCAAATCACTCTAGGGACCTAATCACAATCATATGCAAATGATTAATTTAAATATGATGACATGGCAGATTAATTAAATCCGTAATACCCGGGGTATTACACATACTGTAGTATAGATAGGCCATCATCTATAAGGTGGGAGATGACTCCTCTTATCTGACCATCGGCTTTTGCTCTATTTATAAGAAGAGCTAGCATATCTGCAACGATGTTAAATAAGATCGGTGACATAGGATCGCCCTGTCGGAGTCCACGGTTGGTTTGGAAGTAGGGACCTACGTCATCATTGACTTTAATTCCCACACTTCCTCCGGATACCATGGTTTCAATCCATCGACACCATTTGGGGGAGAAACCTTTCATACGTAGCGTTTATTGTAGGAAGGACCACTTCATCTTGTCATATGCCTTTTCAAAGTCAATTTTGAAAATGACACCGTCTCTTTTTTTGGTGTGTAGTTCATGGATGGTTTCGTGTAGGATTACGACCCCTTCCATTATGTTTCTGCCTGGCATAAAGGCAGTCTGCGTAGGCCTTACCACTGTTTTAGCTACCATATTCATCCTATTTGTGCCAACTTTAGTGAATATCTTAAAACTCACATTAAGTACACAAATTGGCCTGTATTGCTGAATTTTCGTGGCATTATGCACTTTTGGAATTAAAGTGATAATACCAAAATTCAGGCTGTAGAGATCTAGAGCTTTGTTATGCAGCTCTTCAAATAATGGTAGAAGATCCTCTTTGATCACTTCCCAAAACACCTGATAGAATTCCGCAGGAAATCCATCTGGTCCTGAAGCTTTATTATGCTCCATTTGGAAGACTGCCTCCCGCACTTTAGATTCAGTGAAAGGGCTAATGAGGATATCATTTTCCTCTGGCGATACCTGTGGAATATCTAGGTTTTGGTATTCCGCAAGGGAGATATCGGAATTTTCCGGGGGGCCAAAGAGGTCTTTATAATAAGATGCAATATGAGTTTTGAGACGATCATCGCCCACCACAACTCCTTGATCATTTTCAAGTTTATAGATATGTTGTTTGCGATGCTTCCCATTGGCCACTAGATGGAAGAACTGAGTATTCGCGTCCCCTTCTAATAAGGTTTTGACTTTGGCTCTCTCATACCATTTTATTTCTTCCTCTCTCAGGAGGCTAACTAAGCGCTCTTTTAGTTAATGTTTCAGATTAATTTCTTGATCAGATAAGGGAGTGGATTCCGCCTTCTTATCAAGATTTTCTAAACGAGCTAGCAGGGTCTTTTTCTCTTTTCTGTATGACCCTGCAGTGTGCTTTGCCCAGCCTCTTAGATATTGTCTGAGCCTGCGGATCTTGAACTGCCAACGTTCTAGCGGGGTGGATCCAGAGCATGGAGATTGCCAAATATTAGCAACCATGTCACAAAATCCTTCTCGTATTAACCATCCCCTCTCAAATTTGAAAGGACGGTTCTGGGTGTGATGAGTCGAAGCTCCTGTGTTAAGTACAAGGGGCGTATGGTCAGAGATATTTCTATCCCTAGGTTCGACTGTCGTCAGCGGGAACTGGATCTCAAATTCAGTGCTAACGAGAACTCTGTCCAACTTTTCAAAGGTTGGGTTATCCCCTGGCCCCGCCCAAGTATACTGGCATCCTGACATCCTAATCTCTTTAAGATCCAAAGATTCGATGACAGCATTAAAAAGATTAGGCCATTTATGATCGAAATCCCATGAACTCTTATCCTCTGGCGTTCGCATAATGTTGAAATCACCTCCTATCATATATGGAAGTGTCTCTTTGGAGCATGTGTTGGCGAGTTCCACTAGGAAAGCACTTTTGTTTTGGGATTGTGCTGGCCCATAGACAGAATACAGCACAAACTTGGAGTCATTTGATTTAATTCTGAAGGTGAATTTTACATAAAAATCTCCCTCGTCAATGGCTCCAATGTCGAAAACATTCAGGTCGACACCTAGAAGGATGCCCCCTGATCTACCATGTGGTGCCATGGTATGCCACAGAAAGTCCTGTCCTCCACAAAGATTTTTGAGGACATGATCCGGGAAGGAATCTCGACCGGTCTCGGAGAGAGTAATAAAATTGATTTGCTCTTCCTTAACTAGTTCCGCCAACAATTTGTGTTTAGCCAAGTCTGTTAGACCTCTGCTATTCCAAAAGACCCCTTTCATTTTATAATAATTTTTGAGGGGGTTTTTGGTTTCTTGGGGAGTTTGCCATTATATGTATTTTTGGCATTATGATATTTCTTGTGATAGAGTGGAGAGAGAACTGTGATTTGATCATTCTCCGCATCCAGCGAATCCTCATTTAGATATCCACAGGCGTGGCTGAGGATTGCATCAAGACGGTTTTCCCACTCCTCATCACTATCGATGTTTGGAGCTTTAGATTTAGAGAAACCCTTGTTTTGCTTAGCACAAAAAGTCAACCTGTCTACCTCTAAATTTTTTATATTCACTATGGCAGAGGAACCTAGGTTGATGCCTACCCTACCAAGGTTTGAAATGACTTTCGAATCTAGAAAACTGGTGAAAGAATTACCTGGGAATTCGAGGTTCTTCTTGGCAGTTAACCGCTCGGCCTTCTGTAGGGTGTGGACGTCAGCCGTCGCCACGTTCCTGGAGCTTCGGCGCAGCTCTTTGATGGGAGCTGCAGCAGTTGCGGGTATAAAAACCCCGACCGCCGGGCTAGGCATCTCCAGGATCCGGGTCTTCGTTGGAGTAGCGGGTGCAACGACCGTAACAGGTGCCCCTTCGGGCGTCGCGGGTGCAGCGGGCGTGGCTCTTCCCCTCTCCATGGCCGTGGCAGCAGGCGAGGGGGCAGCAGGCGTGGTGCTCCCCCTCTCCTTGGTCGGGGCCTCGGCCTCCTTGCCGGCCCGGGGTCCAGCAGGAGGAGCAGCAGGCGAGGGGGCAGCGGTCGATGCACCTCCCCCCACCTTAGTCGGAGCCGCGTCGAACAGAGATGTAGCAACAACTTTTGGAATCACTGCCTTCGGCAAAAAGATGTGTTTCCACTATCGAATCTCGATAGCAGTGGTTCCATCCAGTGTCTTCTTACCTGAAAGTCGCCTGCTCTGCCCTTAGTTAGTCGGTTTTAGACTATGGATGACTCTTATGCATGCTGCAATAATGTATACGCGTGTTCTTAGAGAAGAAAACAAGTTAATTGTGCACTACATAAAAAAACTCGAGCCGCTGGGGAATAATGTCTATACCGGTATTTCGTTAAAGAGAAGGACTTCTCACAGCTCAACAAATTCTCGAACTCCAACCCTACCGAATCAACAAATCCTCTAGCCATATACCTGTATTTTGGCGTGGGACGGACGAGTGGATTTTTTTTACTCTCAAGCTTGACATTCGTCCCCATAGGGACTTGAACTCAGGACCTAAAGGTGCCGCCAGAACCTCTAACCAGTCCGGCTAGAGGAGCTATGACAATTAAGCACTACGATGAATTTGTAAATCTCAAGATCCGTCGGACCTTCAGTCATTTGGGTGTGCT
This sequence comes from Eremochloa ophiuroides, assembly GCA_038502445.1. Lineage (NCBI taxonomy): Eukaryota > Viridiplantae > Streptophyta > Magnoliopsida > Poales > Poaceae > Eremochloa > Eremochloa ophiuroides. Next base: position 8,493,123 of record JAHLJS010000005.1, read on the forward strand.
TGTAGTGGTAATTGGTATCATTGTATGCGAACATCTGCGTCCATATTGTGAGCATCCTTTTCCTTTTCAGAGAAGAATGTCACTTACACCTGTTTAGGCAGGCATCACGGTGCAAATTTAAGGATCCCGTGTCTCCTATAATTAAATGCCTGGTTCATATTTAGGTACAAGCAGTGTTATCTTAAACACTAAATGGCAAATAGTCGGTCACTTGGTGTTTAGCCACTATTTGGACAAAAACGGGTGTGTAAACAGAAAAACAGCAGTTTAAACTGTCAAAACAATCTATTAAATGGAAATGGTGTACCAGTATGTAGCGTTTAAGCGGTGGGTAAACGGGCTAAACGGCCGTTTAGACGAACATTGCACACAATACATCAATCAACCAAATCAAATGAATATCTCTGTCCCTAATCTCCCCAACAAGAACGCCTTCATTGGAGGGTGCACAATCCGCGACAATTACAAATACGTCGTAACACCCTAGTTTTTAAAATTCTAAATTAATATTATTTTTCCCTTTAAACTAAAAGAAATGTAGGGCAAAAACCATGAGATGTTGCATTCATGCTGCCTGCATTTTTTTGTTTGAATGTTAGGGAAATGCAATCTTCCTGGAAATTTAAATTGTGGAAAAATTCAATTTTTATTAGAGAAAGAATTCAATTCTTATTTGCAAAAGAGTTCCATTTTCCTTTTCCTTTCCTCAGCCCAACCGCGGGCCATGGCCCAGCGCGGCGCCCGGCCCGCCTCCCCTTCCCCCTCTCTCTCGCCCACGCATCGACAGGCGGGGCCTGCCCGTCAGCCTCACCCATCGTCTTCCTCCCCGCGCCTCCCGCGCGCACATGGCCGCCGGCAACCGTTTGCCGTGTGCCCGCCTCTCCGCGCGCCCCACCGCCAAGCCGAGCCTCTTCCACGCCACCGCACCACTCCGCGACCCCGCCTACGCCGCGCCCCGCGGGAACTACGCCACGGACGACCGGGACCGCCGTGGTCGCCCGCGCGCATGCCGACGCCGCCCGCCCCGCCTTGCGCGCTCACGTGCGCACGCCGAGGCTCGCCGCCCCTATTTAAGGTAGCCGAAGCCACCCCCACACCTCCCACGCACTCCCACGCTCTCCTTCCCCCTGCTCCGAACCGCCGCAGCACCACCCGCTCGGGCTCGCCGCCGCCGCCGGACGTCGTCGCCGTCGAATCCCACCGCCGTCGCGTCTGCTGCCCCGACGAGCACGCTACAAGGACCCCCCAGTGGTGAGGAATCCCCGCCCCTTCTCTCTCTCTCTCTCCCTCCCTGCGTCCGGCTAGAGCTCGTCGGAGCTACTCTGGCGGGGCTGAACCACCCCACCACGCGCGCCGCCGCCTCTGGCCCCGCTCCGACACTGGCAAGCACCCCATCGGGTTCGCCTCCCCGTGTCGTTGGCATGGCTCGGGACGGCTAGGAACGCTGTCCCGGCGTCCGCCTCGCTGCCGGCAGCCGCGCCGCCGCCGCCGGTCCACGGTGGACCGGTGAACCCGTCCCCAGGGCGTGGTCCACAGCCAGCCCGTGGACCGGGTCACTCCGCGCGCGCCACGTGGTGCCCGGTCGGCAGCCGTGCCCCCGCCACCGACAGCCCTTGCGCTTTTGCACCCAGGCCCCTGCACTTTCTGAAAATAGCACCCGCAGTCCAAAATTTAAAAGGAAAGCTTTATTTTTATTCATTTTAATTCATTTAAGCCCCTGTATTTTCCCATAATGACACCCACAGTCCAAAATTTGATTTAGGATTCTGTTTTTATTTATTTTATTTCGTTTAAGCCCTGTTTTTTTATAGAAAAGCCCCTAGAACTGTTTTAGTCATAACCTTTTTGTTTTAACTCCGGTTTGAGCGATTTTCGAACTCACGGAATCCTCATAAAATCTAGATCATGTTTATAGACTTATTTTACTCGAGTGATGTAATGGTGTATTGACTCTAATTGAATATATATATATTGCTTTGCATGTGATGATTGATGCTATAGAAGGGGATCCAAGGAGCAGGTTTATCGAGAGTCTGAGCAGCTCGAGTATGAAGAAGGCAAGTGCCCCTTGATCATATTGAACCCAAAGAATTAAATTCATTTTATTTCTCATGCATGTGTCTTAAATTGGTGAACCCTAAGGACATTACCTAGTGTTCTCTTTCTACTATTCCTTGCACCCAGGGTATGATTTGAATAATTGTAGAGTTGCTTAGCTGCCCAACCCGCAAATGGCACATGAAACTTGGTGTATGAAAATGATTTAATGATTATATGGAAATAATGTAAAAGTTGATTTTAGCAACATGGTTTAAGTAAGAGGGAATGAGTACTCGGGGACCATTTTGGAGTACTCACGTCTTCTCTCCCCAAGGACCGGTTTGTGGAGCGATCATTCGGGATTTAAAGTACAACTCCAAGCTATATGGCTCTGGCTTGATGTATTAACAGTCATTTTGCTAGTAGTGTGGCAACTTTCCGGGTAGGCGCAAAAGGGGGCCTAGGTAATGGAGATTAAGTCATGGTAGTGCGGATCTCGTCGAGGAGGCACCAAATGGCTACTCGGGCTACCCACTGGGACGTTTACATGCGCCTAGGCTGAAACCTAGCGTGTTGTCACTTACTAATAAAACATGTGAACTATCTCGTAGTGAAACCCTGCCCGCTCACCTTGGAAGTGTTAGTGGGTCTTGCAAACCCCGGGCAAATGAGAATCATGACTTGGGGGGTAAGGTTGTACACCTCTGCAGAGTTTGATTAAACTGATATATCAGCCGAGCTCTCGGTTAAGAGCGACCTGGGCCCTCACATGATTAGAAAATGGAAGGAAATTGGTAAAGGTGTTTATGATGGGAACAGACTTGATATTTGATAATTGTTGTTATTACTTTTCTTTCATTTAATTATTGGATATGGGGAACTCTACTCACCATAGTAAGATAAGTTGTTATAAATAAAACTTTGCCAACTAAAATGCTAACCGCTTAATCCATGTTAGCCTAACCTTGTTTTTGGCCTCATGTCATTTATTTTTCCGCACTTGCTGAGGACGAAATGTACTCACCTTTGCTATCTCTAAATTAAAACTAAAGGCTGCTCAGACGAACAAGGATGGAATGGTTTTCCGGAGGACTTTCCAGGGTGTTAGGCTCGCGTGTCTTATTGTCAACCTTCCTGTGGATGGTTAGGCTTCATCGATGATTTTATTAATAATCAAACACTATGCTTTGTAATAACATTATTTGAGATGTAATAAGTCTTTATATACTCTTTTTGACACTGTATTTCATTACCATTGATGAAGTCAATCATATGTGTGAAAAATGATCCTGGCACAGATGTGATATACGCCCGTTTTCATTTTATGAAAATCGGGTGTGACATATGTGCAACGCGCAGCCGTGCACCTCCAAAGGAAGAAGGTTCCGAAGATGTTGCTTAAACTCAACATCTCGAATGCCCTCGACACGCTGGCATGGCCATTCCTACTCGACGTCATGCAAGCATACGGCTTCAGCAGCGATCGGCGACGATGACATACGGTGTTCGCTTGTGCTTATCAGCGTTTCTTTTTAGCCATAAATCAGTATTTTTCTCTTACAACAAATCAGCACCAACCAAATCAGCAGCTTCTTTTTCAGCCAGCCGCGCACCCAGACGTCCACGAGGCCACCGCTATCAAGGAGGTCATCGCAATATTTGGTGACGTGTCTGGCCTAAGGACCAACCTCAACAAATGCTCCATCACAGAGATCTACGGGACATCCAGCAAATCCTCGGATGCCAAATCTCCGAATTCCCCATCTGCTACCTAGCTCGGATTGCCGGTGATCGTGGGCTGGACGGTCGCGACGCCGTGGCAAATAGGATGCCGGCATGCCATGGCCCACTCATGGCGAGGAGCGGGAGGTTCATTTGGATCAAGTGGGTCCTCTCCGCCGTGCCTATATACCGCATGATCGTGGACAGGCTGCTTCCAACTACATGGGCCAGAGGAAAGAAATGGACGCGCGATCTGTCGAAGGTTCCTCTGGACGGGGAAAGACGGGGCGGCTCGTGGCAGGTGCATGGTCGCCTAGCAGATATGCACACGCCCAAAGGAATTGGCGGCCTAGGGATCGCCGATCTCAGGTTGGCTGACATCGCTTTCTAGGCCAAATGGATGTGGTTGCAACAGACGGACCATGACCGATCGTGGTCCTGCCGCTAAGATCGTCGCCGGAAGCGAGGGCTTTCTTCAACGCCTCCACCTATTCAGTCATCGGCAACGGCCGAGACGCACTGCTCTGGACAGGGAACCGGATCAACGAAGAATCGATCCCGGGGATGGCCCCGGCGCTCATCAAGCTCGTGCCCAGGCACTGCTACGTTCAGGGTCAGGCGACAGACCGTGGCATAGGCACTACCAAATGGGCGCTGGATTCGACAGATCACCGGGGGTCTTTCCGTCCTGGCAATCGCCGAGTATCTGAAGGTCTAGCGAGCAATCCATCATGTGCTTCTTGCCGACGGCGCGGATCAGTTGGTTTGGAAGTGGACGTCCGATGCTACCCTTCACGGTCAGATCAACATGCAGTCATGCACCGCGATGCACCTTTGCTCGCACCCCTTGGACGGATGCGACATGGTTTGGGACACTTGTGCTCCCCTCAGGGTGAAGCTATTCCTGTGGTTGGTTCTTGGTGCTGAGAAGAAGGCACTGGACAGCCGACCGGCGGCAGCGCCACGGCCTCAATGCCAACCAACTGTGCTTCCTCTGCGACCAAGAACTAGAGACCATCTACCACACCGTCGTCTTCATCTGCTCTTTCGCTAAGCAACTTTGGTGGAACATCAGTAGTGTTCTCAACTCGGCCCAAGGGATGCCAAACCATGACAACATTATTGACTGGCGGGACGCATGGAGAACACAGTGGAATGGCCCTGCTGACGTGGCGCAGGTTCCACCTTCACGCTCATCGCCTGGGAGTGGGAGTCGTGGAAGGAAAGGATACCAGATGCTTCCGGAGGTCCCACCACGCAACTGCTAGCAGTCATCAAGCATGAGGTGGAACAATGGGTGCAAAGCCGGCGCAAAGAACTTGGGTTGTCTGCTGTCCAGAGTGATGGGCTATTGGGCTAGCACGGCTGAGTTCAGGCAGGCTCCGAGCTTGTTTCATATTCTTTTGACCCACGCCTAAGGCGCCACCATGGCGCTTTGTAAACAGACTCTTCCTATCTTGATACAAAGACACAAATCGTTTAGGTGTTCGAGGGAAAAAAGTACGGTAATGACACCATTAGGGCTTCCGGCCCCCCTCGGACGCATGCCGCGCCCCCTCTTCCAGCGCCGCGTGCCGTCCGCCCGGGGCAATTGCGTTGGTTTTTTTTCTTTTTCTTTTTTCTTATCCTTTTTTCCTTTTTGTTTTTATTTTTTAGTGTTTTTTATTTTTTCTTTTCTTTTCTCTTTCCATTCTTCCTTATCATTTTATTTTTTAACATTTATATATATTTTATTTCTTTATATATATATATATATTGTAAAAGTACATCGGAAATAATGTGTTGTAAGGCACTGTTTAAATACCCTTCAACTTCCAATTGCAATTAGCCACATCAATATTGCGGTACAAGCATGGAGCATTAAATGTAGACGAAATGTTTCCAGTTTTACACATTTTGCATGTACACACGAGACGAATCTTTTAAACCTACTTAGGCCATAATTGGACACTTATTGAAAAAGATTCTCCACTGTTACAGTGTCAAAATTCTAATTCCAAATGGATCTAAACGCACCCTAAATGTTTTTAGATGCATGTTACAAGTGTTGTTCAAAATGTTTCATCTTTTTCGGACGTATGTTTTAAGTGTATGTTTATAATGTTTCATTTTGTTTTCTAAATGAATGTTTGCAGGTGTTTTATCTGGATGTCGCATATGTTTTCACATGAGTTGTTACAACTATTTTATCTGAATGTTAGATATGTTTATAAAAAGGTTTCCAAGCGTTTTCAGGTGGTTTTTTCTAAATGTTTCATACATATGTTCCGAGTGTTTCAGTAGTTTCATACATATGTTGTAAGTGTTGCATCTGGATGTTTTAAAAGTAGATCTGGTGTTGCGGCTAGTGTTTCAGATGTATGTTTCACGCCCTTCGCCCGGTTGAGAGGACCGACACCGACAGCGACCCTCCTCCACCCAGCCGAAGCAACTTCACATCTTCCCAAAATCATCATCCGTTTACCAGCGTGCTCATCTTCTTTGTCTTCTTTCGTGCTTCATAGCGACCAACCTCCACACCCAGCAACTTCGGCACCTTATCTGGCTTGGCCAGTGTAACACCCCTAGTGTTACTATAACTAAAACCTGTCATGTCATCATGATTTCATGTAAATCATCCCGCATAAACTCATTTTTACTGTGCATCACTAAAATAATTTATTACTACATGTGATTGTGCATAGGTGCCTTAGAGTGATTTTAAAATATAAATACTTGTTTGTGTGTATCTATCTGAACCGGACGCAAAACCCTAAATCAAAAACTAACTAGAGTCATGGGTTGGGCCTTAAACAAAAGTGGTAAGTCTTTAAAAGTTGAACAACTTCTATTTTGGACAATTTTGAAGTTACTAAAAATAATTTCAAATAAAATCTTAATCTATGCTTAAAATTTAAAGTTGAAACTCAATTTCAAAAACTAAAAGGAATCTGATGAAAGTGCTTTAATAAAAGTTGGAGATATTTTAAAATAGAACAACTTTTATTTTGGGTGATTTTGAAGTTATGCAGTGGGAATTCATACAAATTCAAATACTATCAAGAATAGGACCAAAGACCTTAAATGAAAGTTGTAAAGCTTTTCAAATTTAACAAATTTTGTATTTTGGTATTTTCAAGTTACTCAGTTAAATTTTAAATAAAACTCAAACTGGTGTTTAAGGATTCAAATTTAAAATATCATTTCAAAAATTATCAAGATTATGACAAAACTTCTTTAATAAAAGTGGTAGGGCTTTTCAAGTAGAACAACTTTTATTTTTTAATATTTTCAAGTCATTGAGAAAAATCTTGAGAATTGAACTGAATTTGAAATAGAATTCAAATGGTGATTTTACCCCCTTTCAAATAATTTCAAAACTATTCACAATTTGAATTTGATTCAAAAACCAAAGTTGTTTAGAATTAAATGTACTACAACTTTTACATTGACCATTTTTCAAGTTTTCATACAAAATAAAAAGTAATTTTGCAAAAGGGGATAAGGGGGAGGGATGCCTGCTACAGTGATCGGCAGAAAAGGAAGGGGGGGTCCGGTACCCTGCTCTGTTCGCGAGCAAGGCGCGTGCCACGCCGGCGTCGCCCGGGGCCGGTTGGGTCTGGGCGCCGATGTGTCAAAGTCGTGGGGGGGTCCCGGCCGCGTCTTGCGTCCATTTTCGTCTATGTATATAGCCGGTCGTCGCCGTTTTCTTCTCCCTTTCCACCATTCCCGCCGCCGACCGAGCTTCGGTCCACGTCCAAATTGGCGCTGCTCAGGGCTTCATCATCCAATTCCACTTGGCACTAAGCTCGTCACGTCCTAGCGCCTCTATCTGACCCGCTTGTGACGGTGGTTGACCACCGAAGTTACCAGAACGTCGTCCCCTTCTTTCTCGGCTCCGACGGAGCACCACCGTGGCTCGGGTCGTCGTGGTCCGAGCTCCACAGAGCCCCTCTTGCTCTTCTTCTTTTCATTTTGGGATCAACTTGAGGTCGTTTTGATCACCAGCCCATCGGTCTTTGTAGCCCGGCTATAGACACGCCGGAACGCAGGTCTTGTCCTCGGTGCTCGCCGTCGAGGTCTCGGCTACCGCCAACCAGTCGTCTTCGAGGATCGTCCACCACTTCTAGCTGATGATTTGGCATCTGGTGAGAACCCCGAACCTTTTTGCGTCCTCCTTTTAAACGCTACCGGCCCGCTGTGGCCGGAACAACGGGCGCCGCCGTGTGCCGGGCCGGCTGTCCGCCATCGCCGCCGCCTTGAGGGCTGTAGGGCTCTAACCGTCGGGATGGGACCATAGGATGATGCGCTGTGGTTCAGTATGCTCGTCGGTGGTTTTTCCCTCACTGGGGGAGCTACCGGCGGCGAGCAGCCATGGCCGGATCCGCCGCTTGCGCGCGGTCTGCGTCTGGGGAGAGGGAGAAGCCGAACTAGGCCTGCTAGGCCACGCTCCTGGCCATCTGGGCTGGCCCAGTGGCGCGGAGGGGCGCCAGAGTGGGGAAGAGCGCGCGCCGGCCATGCTATGGGCCGAGTGGGCCGGCCTGTTAGCGCTGGCTGGGCAGTTACAAGAAGTTTTTCAATTTTCTGAAGATTTGATACAACTCCACTTTGTTGTTTTCGTAAAAAAATAAATGCATCTCTAAAAATTATGAAATTAATTACATAGAATCCTTGTGTCATGCTTTAAACTAGAAAAATATGAAATGTGGAATTTGAACACTCTCGGTATGCAGTAAAAATGCCCTCATTAATTAATAAATAAAGCTTGTAGGATTTTTATAGGCCAATATAATTATCCAAAAATAATGAAATTGGAATTGGCACTGTTTTAGGATAAAATCTAGCTGTATAAAAAGTTTGGTCTCTAATGGAAGTAGTTTACTTATTTGTTAATTACTGCTATGTAAATTGATTAACAAAATACGTAGTAACCCTAATTCCTTTTAAGTGTTGTGTGATTTCGGATTGCATGTTGTCCCTGGGTCATTAACTTGAGATGATCCTTGTCACCTTAATTAGTGAGTGGGTCCTTAATTAAATTGTTAATTAGGATCATTAATAATTTATGTTATCTACATACGATAATAGGGTTAATAATTGTTTAACAAAGGTTTGATAGTGTTTTAAGAAAAACTAACTCGACTTTCAACGACTGTTAAAATGATCAATAAACTAAATAGTAAGTTGGTTTTTGGCTAGCAACTTTATCGTCAAGGAAAGTTGTACTCTGCTTCTAAATCAAGTTTACTTTTTATTACTTCACAATTTAGTGCATCTCCTACATCATGGCATACATATCATCATGATAAGCACTGCATTATTATTATTTCGTGTAGTGAACGCGCAGCAATTATTATTGAAAGCAAGTTCCGAGTAAGGTCTTCACTCGGTGGACGTGGATCTTTCTCGGTTATCGACTTCATGTAGCTATCTAATTCAAGTAATAGGCAAGCCCCGGTGCATTAGCCCCTCCTTATGTTTTATAAAATTTATTACTTGAGTTAAATTACTGCATTAGGTTGATAGGAATTGATTGTCAGCTAAATTGCTGCATTACCTGCCTTGCTATATCACCCGTGAAGCCTGATTTAACATAAAGTGTTAAAAAGTGCTTAGCCCTGTTTAATTAATTTTAGATTTACATAAAAATGCTATTTTCTATACTATGATTATATATTGTGAATAAAATATGAGGATTGGTGAAGAACTTGTTATCCGTCGGTCGACTTGCACTTGGGTTAGAGTCCGAATGTATTGTCGCCATCAGAATAGTTTGGAACCGAAAGATAAAAAAAGATGTGTCCGTTCGGTTGATGTGCACGTGGGGCGACGCCCCCATATCTTATCACCGACGGGCATGGATTTGAAAACCGTTGGGTAATTGTGTACTTGGGCTAGAGTCCCGATGCATAGTCACCGACGGAAAAGGCTTAGAGACCGTTCGTTGTAGGCTTGCTGGATCGAGACTTTGCAACTAGCCACATACTCCGGAAAGCCCTATCTCCGGTAGCTCCATTACTTGAACCGACGATCACGCACTGGGAGTGGAGAGATGGCGAGAGTAGCATGTACCCTCGTGGGTTAGAGTCCCGGATTGGAGGTGTACTGTACTCTCGGGTGGCGCAGGACCGGTTCAGGGATGGAAAAGCCGTGGTAGACGGGGTTGGCATATGCAAGCTTAAGTGCTACATATGCAGTGTGGATAGAGATCCCCAGCTGGGTACTAATCGATTCGAATCGTCGTTGCTCCTCGATTATTGAGACTTGATCCACTGCCATACCTCGAAAAGTGGTTCAGGAATAGGATGTTTTTGAGAATGAATAAGTAAATGGAATTGAAGGATATATGTGAAAGAACTGAGAACTATTGATATTGATTATAATAATATTGACTAAAATACTGAAAATAAGATTAGTATTGCTTTTCCGCAAAATATTTTGACTCTTGCTAAAGCCTTACCTTGACTCCCCTCAGCCTGCATTCCTGAGTCTCATTCCCTTTTCTTTAGTTGGGTAAGTCTTGCGGAGTACTCCAATACTCAGGGTTTGTTAACCCCTGTTGCAGGTGAATTCAGTGTACAGTTCCATGTGGGACCCTGCCGGTCGACGGATCGTGCATGGATGAAGGTGTGTATATGATATAACCCTTGGGCAGGGTGTCTAGTCGTATGCAGCTACTCCACTACGAGACTCTGGTTTGGAATAATGTAATCTAAATTTGTAAACCTATATTTACGTAATACTTCCGCACCCTTTACTTTGATTTATATTATCTGTGAACTGTTGTAATACTTACAAGGTCTTTACAATGAAATCCTCGGGTGAATCAGGGTTTCCGAAGGAACTCGGCAGGCTACCTAGGTTGTGGGGAACTCGTACACAGTAACCGGAGGTCCTTAGGGACAATAATGGTGCACGTGGGCCCGGTGATTTGGGCGGTTCTGTCTCAAGTGGTATCAGAGCATTTTATTGTAAAGTACTTGCAGTATTACTTTACAAAAACTTTAAAATAATTTCGAATGAATAAAATTAATGGGGTAGTTTGGTCCGAGTTGTTTCTAAACTCTCCTCATTCATTCTATGCAATCCTTCCTTGAGTATTTCTATAGATCTCTAGTCAGGCTTTGAGCTTAGTAGTGGATTAGTACCTTAAGTATGTCCTATGTTTAAAAACATTGAGTGCATGTCACTTAAGTAATTAATTTAAGCAGTATAATACGTATATATCAGAGTATTCTGATTCGCGTTGGAACACTCATGCATCGTGACATTACAACTATTAATACTTCCCCCGATACGAAGTGTATCTATATTTTCAAAAAAAATAAAACTTACTTCAAAAGGTATTTTGTTAAAATAAAATTCCTACATTTCTTCTAAACCAATGGATCCACAAGACCCTGCTACTAAAATTGACGACTGCCTGACCATGTTCGGAACTCCTACAGGGATGTGGCAATCACTGCAGGGAGTAGGTTACTCAGGACCACTAAAGTATTTTTAGTTTCGCACTGTTCTCCTTGGTCGGTCGAGATTTGAAGTGTCCCTACAGATCCTACCTAGAGTATTAACAATGGATCAACCACAATTTTACTTTTGAAAACTTCAAAGGATTTTATAAATTAAAAATGTTTGAAGAAAACAAATTTTAAAAAATGATTCTTCAAGCCTTCCTTGTGCTTGCTGAAAGATCTGGTGATGATTTCTGACAACTCAAGTCGAAGACACACAAGAGTCCCCAGCTCTTCTTTAAAAAAACCAGTGAAGAATCGAATTTCTCCAAACTGTTCTGTATAACGTTTCTCATCCTCTCTCTAAATTAGGGTGAAGATGGTATATAAAGTATTACCCTATATATAACTAAGTTTCACTAACATTGAGAAGTCGTATAGGACGAGCGTTCATCATAACATCTATACGGGATTAAAATATTTAAATTTCCCCTTACATTCAAGTACAGCTGTTGTCTAGTGTGTCGGTTTTCAACATAGATGGCAACTTGATTTATTAAAACAAATACTTCCAAAAGGGGTATTCTCTATTATTGTAAAAAGGGAGTGATGCTTTGTTTCGAAAACTGAACCAACCGGACCAGGTTTTGAAAATTGTTTCTGAAAGTAAGACATTCAAAAGGGTTTTGTTTTTAAAGCTCGTATTGGTTTTAAAATTATTTTCAAACTGTTCTGATTCTAAAGACTCGCAAAAACGCTTCCCAATTTCCAAATAAGGTTTCAATGCAATCATCTTGAAAGGTTTTTGGCAATCGTACAACGTTTTCTGCAAAATGGTTCTGACTCCGCATACCACCATTTTAAAACACTTTTGACCAAAGTCCATTGCAAAAGGATTATGAAACGTCTTAATTTCTAAATTATTTCAAAGGTCACCAATACCTTAGAATTTCAAAAGAATGATTTTCTAAAGAAAAAAAGGGATTTTCTAAAAGGCTCCTTTTTCTCTCTCTTGCTTGGAATATCAAGCTGATGCTGGTACCTCGATGGGGTAAGTCGTTCCCGACCTACGGTACAGCTATGCAACTTGGGGCCCCATGTGTGATGCATCCACATGGCTTGCCGCCGAGCGTATGTGGGTATCGTGGTTTGATCGTGACCGCCCTCAAATGGTACTGAGCACAACTGAATTTTCAAGTTAGACTCTGTTAAAAAATCTTCTTGCAAAGGAAAAATCGAGTTCATTGAAAATTTACACGTTGCATATCAAGTTTTTGTCAGTCTTTAGTAATCTTCGCTCCATAGGTTCCTAGTACTTGGGGAACTTCTGGATGCACTCATTTACTATGCCAAATCTCTACAAAACTTTGGTTAATCCTTGATTTTTTAAACCCATTCATGTGTAAAATTTTATCTTCTACTCTCAAGACACTGCTATTTTCCTGAAGGCTATTGTAGTTGAAGTCTATGGGATATCGTGATCCATGACCGTGATGCAGCGTCGAAATCTGGGGTCTCTTATGGCTCATGACCATAGGGAGTTACTGCCGGACGCTCGCTGTTATCCAGGTTAATGGTCATGATCCTAGCCTGCAATTAATGTGCTTTCACTCTCTTTCAAATATCTTTCACAAGATTCATATCTATATTTCTTTTTGAATTTCTAAAATTATTTTGCTATTTATAATTATATTAAAAAACTACTTTGAGAATTCACATCTGATCTCTCCGAATTCTCAAAATTCTTGTCCTGGCAATCATCTTAATCTCATTTGATAAAATAACGGGAACCGATGTGGAAATGGTGCCTAAGATCCAATCACTTGGAAATGGTATCTGCGATCCGCTGAAGATTCCCTATTGTTTTATGGATTTCTAGTCATTTATAAATGCCTTGAGATCTATTTCTCCTTCGGAAACTTTAGGATGCACTTAAATTTACCTACAAACTTGGTACAAAAACCTATCACTAGGCCACGACATTTCATCTATATACGTGTCATGCCTTGATCCGACATGTACCATTTCCTTGAATTCAACATGTTATTCGAGTCAGTACGGTTGTGTCCTAAAGTAGTACCATGACCGGTGGCTACGGTGCCGCGTCAAAACCTAGGATCTCTTGCGTGCCATGGCCACACGAGATTTTACTAGGCACGTACAGGTATCGAGGTTTAAGGTTATGATCTACTATAGCTTCACAACTAATAAGCCTTTATTCCGTTTGCTGTGGTGTAACATGATCTACGCCTGCGATACAATATAGCAACCTGGAATCTCTTGTAACTCACAACCACATGAGATTCTGTAGGGTATATGCTCGTATCAAGGTCTGTGGTCATTTTTCATCATAGCTACAATCGGTATACTTTCTCCCTTTTTACTGAGGTTACTTTAGTTGTGTTCTATGATGGTATCTCGATCCGTGACTATGCTGCTGTGTCAAAACTTGGAATCTTCTGTGCGCTGCAGCTACATAAGATCTTACCAGGGTACGCACTGGTATCGTAGTTGGTGCTTCTGAACCATTATAGCTCGCAACTAATGTGCCCTCACTCTCATTGGAACCACCCTCAAATGACATTCCTCATAAAAGGTTTACTTTGAAGAAGTAAATTTTAAAACTTTTAGTGTTGAGAGACAACTGATTAGATCAAATAAAAATCTTCTGTATAACAGCTAGGAAGAGGAGTGTGGGCTAGTAGCTTATCAAATCATGTGTCTGAACAACTGTCAGCTGCGCAGGATGTATTCTGTGTATCACCATTTGAGAAGTGTCTTCAAGCGCCAGATCGAGTTATTGACTTGATAAGAGTGAATTAAACCAGATCTGACACACTCCGAGTATCCATTGTGAGTCCTAGACTAGAAAAGATCAGGTTACTCGAAGAACTTCGACAGGATGGTACAAAGTACTTTGGAATCAGCCTTCAGAAGAAGAAGCTACCCGAGAAATCAGAGAATTACCCATCTGGAAACTTTCCTAAGTTCCTTGCTACTCTTTAAACATAGTTATCCCCTTCCAAGTTTTATAAAAAGTAAACCCCTACTCGTTTATTAGTAAAGTTTGAAAAATGTTTACTTGATACATTTTCTTTTCCATTACTAAAACAATGGTTTTAGCCGATTCTTAAATCTCGAGACGAGATTTATTTTAAAGGGGAAAGGATGTAACACCCCTAATGTTATTATAACTAAAACCTGCCATGTCATCATGATTTCATGCAAATCATCCCGTATAAACTCATTTTTACTGTGCATTACTAAAATAATTTATTACTACATGTGATTGTGCATAGGTGCCTTAGAGTGATTTTAAAATATAAATACTTGTTTGCGTGTATCTATCTGAACCGGACGCAAAACCCTAAATCAAAAACTAACTAGAGTTGTGGGTTGGGCCTTAAACAAAAGTGGTAAGTCTTTAAAAGTTGAGCAACTTATATTTTGGGCAATTTTGAAGTTACTAAAAATAATTTCAAATAAAATCTTAATCTATGCTTAAAGTTTAAAGTTGAAACTCAATTTCAAAAAATAAAAGAAATCTGATAAAAGTGCTTTAATAAAAGTTGTATATCTTTTAAAATAGAACAACTTTCATTTTAGGATGATTTTGAATTTATGCAGTGGGAATTCAAATAAAACTTAAATTAATACCATGGAATTCAAATTTGAAATACAAATTCAAATGCTATCAAAAATTTGACCAAACACCTTAAGTAAAAGTTGTAAAGATTTTCAAATTGAACAACTTTTGTATTTGGGTATTTTCAAGTTACTCAGTTAAATTTTAAATAAAACTTCAAACTGGTGTTTAAGGATTCAAATTTAAAATATCATTTCAAAAATTATCAAGATTCTGACAAAACTCCTTTAATAAAAGTTGTAGAGCTTGTCAAGTAGAATAACTTTTATTTTTGGATATTTTCAAGTCATTGAGAAAAATCTTGAGAGTTGAACTAAATTTGAAATAGAATTCAAATGGTGATTTTACCCCCCTTTCAAATAATTTCAAAACTATTCATAATTTGAATTTGGTTCAAAAACCAAAGTTCTTTAGAATTAAATGTACTGCAACTTTAACATTGATCATTTTTCAAGTTTCCATACAAAATAAAAAGTAATTTTGCAAAAGTGGATAATGGGGAGGGGTGCCTGTTACAGTGATCGGTAGAAAAGGAAGGGGGGTCTGGTACCCTGCTCTGTTCGCGAGCAGGGTGCGCGTGCCGTGCCGCACGCCGGCGTTTCCCGGGGCCGGTCGGGTCCGGGCGCCGACGTGTCGGAGTCGTGGTGGGGTCCCGGCATCGTCGTGCATCCGTTTTCCTCTATGTATATAGACGGTCGTCGCCGTTTTCTTCTCCCTTTCTACCATTCCCGCCGCCGACCGAGCTTCGGTCCACGTCCAAATTGGCGCTGCTCAGGGCTTCGTCATCCAATTCCACTTGCCACTAAGCTCGTCATGTCCTAGCGCCTCTACCCAACCCGCTTGTGACGGTGGTTGACCACCGGAGTTACCAGAACGTCGTCCCCTTCTTTCTCAGCTCTGGCGGAGCACCACCGTGGCTCGGGTCGCCGTGGTCCGAGCTCCACAGAGCCCCTCTTGCTCTTCTTCTTTTCGTTTTGGGGTCAACTTGAGGTTGTTTTGATCACCATCCCATTGGTCTTTGCAGCCTGACTATAGACACGCAGGAAACGCAGGTCTTGTCCTCGATGCTCGCCAGTCGAGGTCTCGGCTACCGCCAACCAGTCATCTTTCGAGGATCGTCCACCACTTCTAGCTGATGATTTGGCATCTGGTGAGAACCCCGAACCTTTTTGCGTCCTTCCTTTTAAGCGCTACTGGCCCGCTGTGGCCGGAACACCGGGCGCCGCCGTGTGCCAGGCCGGCCGTCCGCCATAGCCGCCGCCTTGAGGGCTGTAGGGATATAACCGTCGGGATGGGACCATAGGATGATGCGCTAGTGGTTTAGTATGCTCGTCGGTGGTTTTTCCCTCACCGGGGGAGCTGCCGGTGGCGAGCAGCCATGGCCGGAGGCGCCGCTTGCGCGCGGTCTGCGTCTGGGGAGAGGGAGAAGCCGAACTAGGCCTGCTGGGCCACGCTCCTGGCCATCTGGGCCGGCCCAGTGGCACGGAGGGACTCCAGAGTGAGGAAGAGCGTGCGCAGGCCATGTTATGGGCCGAGTGGGCCGGCGTGTTAGCGCTGGCTGGGCAGTTACAAGAAGTTTTCCAATTTTCTGAAGATTTGATACAACTTTACTTTGTTGTTTTCGTAGAAAAATAAATGCATCACTAAAAATTGTGAAATTAATTACATAGAATCCTTGTGTCGTGCTTTAAAGTAGAAAAATATGAAATGTGGAATTTGAACAGTTTCGGTATGCAGTAAAAATGCCCTCATTAATTAATAAATGAAGCTTCTAAGATTTTTATAGGCCAATATAATTATCCAAAAATCATGAAATTGGAATTGGCACTGTTTTAGGATAAAATCCAGCTGTATGAAAAGTTTGGTCTCTAATGAAAGTAGTTTACTTATTTGTTAATTACTGCTGTGTAAATTGATTAACAAAATACGTAGTAACCCTAATTCCTTTTAAGTGTTGTGTGATTTCGGATTGCATGTTGTCGCTGGGTCATTATCTTGAGATGATCCTTGACACCTTAATTAGTGAGTGAGTCCTTAATTAAATTGTTAATTAGGATCATTAATAATTTATGTTATCCACATACGATAATATTGTTAATAATTGTTTAACAAAGGTTTGATCGTGTTCTAAGGAAAACTAACTCGACTTTCAACGACTGTTAAAATGATCAATAAACTAAATAGTAAGTTGGTTTGTTGGCTGGCAACTTTATCGTGAAGGAAAGTTGTACTTAACTTCTAAATCAAGTTTACTTTTTATTACTTCACAATTTAGTGCATCTTCTACATCATGGTATACATATCATCATGTTAAGCACTGCATTATTATTATTTCGTATAGTGAACGCACGGTAATTATTATTGGAAGCAAGTCCCGAGTAAGGTCTTCACTCGGTGGACATGAATCTTTCTCGGTTATCGACTTCAGGGTCCTATCTACTTCAAGCAACAGGCAAGCCTCAGTGCATTAGCCCCTCCTTGTGTTTTATAAAATGTATCACTTGAGTTAAATTACTGCATTAGGTTAATAGAGTTGATTGTCACTAAATTGCTGCATTACCTGCCTTGATATATCACCCGTGAAGCCTGATTTAACATAAAGTGTTGAAAAGTGTTTAGTCCTGCTTAATTAATTTTAGATTTACACAAAAATGCTTATTTTCTGTGCTATGATTATATATTGTGAATGAAATATGAGGATTGGTGAAGAACTTGTTATCCGTCGGTCGACTTGCACTTGGGTTAGAGTCCCAACGTATTGTCGCCATCGGAATAGTTTGGAACCAGTTGATAAAAAAAGATGTGTCCGTTCCGTTGATGTGCACGTGGGGCGGCGCCCCCATGTCTTATCACCGACAGGCATAGATTTGGAAACCGTTGGGTAATTGTGTACTTGGGTTAGAGTTCCAATGCATAGGCACTGACGAAAAAGGCTTAGAGACCGTTCGTTGTAGGCTTGCTGTATCGAGACTTTGCAACTAGCCACATACTCCGGAAAGCCCTATCTCCGGTAGCTCCATTGCTTGAACCGACGACCACGCACTGAGAGTGGAGAGATGGCGAGAGTAGCATGTACCCTCATAGGTTAGAGTCCCAGATTGGAGGTGTACTGTAATTTCGGATGGCGCAGGAGCGGTTCAGGGATGGAAAAGCCATGGTAGACGGGATTGGCATATGCAAGCTTAAGTGCTACATATGCAGTGTGGACAGGGATCCCCAGCTGGGTACTAATTGATTCGAATCGTTGTTGCTCCTCGATTATGGAGACTTGATCCACTGCCCTACCCCGAAAATTGGTTCGGAACTAGGATGTTTTTGAGAATGAATAAGTAATTGGAATTGAAAGATATATGTGAAAGAACTGAGAACTATTGATATTGATTATAATAATGTTGACTAAAATACTGAAAATAAGATTAGTATTGTTTTTCCGCAAAATACTTTGACTCTTGCTAAAGCCTTACCTTGACTCCCCTCAGCCTGCATTCCTGAGTCTCATTCCCTTTTGTTTAGTCGGGTAAGTCTTGCGGAGCACTCCAATACTCAGGGTTTGTTAACCCCTGTTGCAGGTGAATTCAGTGTACAGTTCCGCGTGGGACCGTGCCGGTCGACGGATCGTGCATGGATGAAGGTGTGTGTATGATATAACCCTTGGGCAGGGTGTCTAGTCGTATGCAGCTACTCCACTACGAGACTCTGGTTTGGGATAATGTAATCTAAATTTGTAAACCTATATTTACGTAATACTTCCGTAACATTTACTTTGATTTATATTATCTGTAAACTGTTGTAATACTTGTAAGGTCTTTATAATGAGATACTCGGGTGAATCAGGGTTTTCGAGGGAACCCGGCAGGCTACCTAGGTTGCGGGGAACTCGTGCATAGTAACCGAAAGTCCTTAGAGACGATGATGGTGCACGTGGGCCCGGTGATTTGGGCGGTTCTGTCACCGCCAGCGTAACCTCCCATCAGCCGTCGTCTACCTCCTCCGTCGTCAGCTGGCCAGAACCGGCCATTCCTCTTCTCTACTCTGTGTCGTTTAGGGGTGAAATATGCTTATTGCAAAAGTATGTATTGAATGTTTCAATAGTTTCAGAAGTATATTGCACGTGCTTCCATATGGATGTTGCACAATTATATTGTGATATTGTAAATGTTGCAAAAAAAATTATCAAAATATATTAATGTGGGATCTTATTTTGAAGAGTTAAATGTAAGGTAAGAAACACGATGGTTTAATCGGAATTTAATTAGGATATTTGGTTTAGTAGCTATAACTTTTTTAACTTCAAAAATCATGAAATATTTGATGATGTCATTTATTTTGTATTGTTATCTTGGGCCTAGTACTACTGGCAGCAGCACACATATATATAACAGGTGTGAACAGTAGGAGTAAGACGATACTATGTGAAAGTGAATTGTAACCGAGACAAGGCGGCAATGCTCCACCGGCGTTGAGCCCGGCCACGACAGCAAAATTCTTACCGTCCTTTCGATCCGGCCTTCTACGGTCCGATTTGTTTTCAGGCACTAGTCGTTTTTTGTCGTTTACTGCAAATAATTCGGACTTCTACTTCTCGCCTCGCCTCCACTTCTCCTTTCCGTCCCCTGCTCTCTCCTCACCGCTCTCTTTCTTCCTCTCTCTTTCTCGAGGCGGCCAGAGCGACGACAACCTCGGGCTGCGGCGCGCTGCACGGCGCGTGCATCCCCTTCCCCATTCCCCCTCCTCCCCCGCCGGTGAACACCGCCGGCGAAGTCACAACGGGCCTTGTCACACCCGGATTTATGAAGAAATCTGAACACAGGATATATGTGGACCCAGGAAGTCCAAAACCACATATACCAACAAATTGTTCATCATTATAGGCACGAACAACGATTAAGCTTATTAAAAATAGTACTGAGTCACATCATTGCCAATGGCATTGTTTATTACAGCGGATACGTGAAATGAAAACTCTCCAAGCCAACAGGGACAACGACTGGGGGCACACCATCTTCATCAGTCCTGGATATCCTCCGGAAAGTCGACAAACTCTTCATCATCATCTGGTACCCATCCGGGATTTTTGATGATTTGGTAAACAACGACAAGCGTCAGCTTACCACGCTTAGCAAGTGTATAATGGGGGATGCAAGGCTCAAAAGGTTGTATATAGCTTAACTGCAGTTTGCTTTTAGTTGGTCAAGTTTTATTAGATTACCTGAATATCTAACTTATGTGAATAGCCCAACCCAAGGGGTGATTAATTCATTAGTCAAGTTTAAACATTCTCCGAATTCTCTAAGATCTCCAGGTTCTCCAAAACATGGCTTCTCCAAAATACGGGTTTGGACAAAAAGGATCTAGGCTGCTCGTGTCCGTGAGTACGGCTGATATATCAGATGGAATTAACTCTGCAGAGCTTGTACAACTTTACCCGTGAGTCGTGAATTCCCAGATGCCCGGGGCCCGTCGACCCACAAACACTGCCAAGGTGAGCGGGCAGGGAACCACTACGAAGATTTTCACTAGTCACTCTAACAAGTTAGTAGACGCGAGGTTTCGACTGTAAGGCGAATGGAGGCCCCCTTTAAGAATGGCACACCATGTGACCGCAGCCCAGTACACATCTTGATAGGCTCGGAACCCATTCTAGAACACAGGCCCCCCCTCTTGCGCCTTTCGGTAACTACTAACAACCTAGAGAAGATCAAGTTACTTGTCTAAGATCAGAGCCATGTAATCCTCAAGGTTGTACGAAAAATCCTAAGTGGCCGCTTTAAGTAATACCCTTATGGAGATTGACTAGAGCCCAAAATGTTCTTTGCTCCAGTCTCCTAAACCATGTTGCTAAAAAGTTCATTTTATCTCATGTTGCAAAAGTAGCAATTAAACATAATTATCATAAACCTTTGTTGAGCGAAGCATAGCATAATAATTTAATGCAAAAACCCCCATAGGTGACAAGGAATAAGGTATAAGTAAATCCTAGGTAAAAACTTAGTGTTTATTATTTTGGACTCATGCATATGAACTTAAATGATTGCATCATTGGTAGGTAACAAGGAGACCATATATACACTTGCCTTGAAAATCCACTTGGTCCTGAAACTGCTCACAATCGTTCTCTTCAAAGAAATCGTCCTCTATGACCACGAACATCACCAATCAAGCATCAAATCCATTCATCACATGCATAAAAACATATAAAACACTATTAGAATAATACACCATGCATCAAAAGATAGAAAATAATAAAATAGAATTATTCTACGCGTCTCTACGATCACGCAGATATGTGAATCATTGAAATCGGAGCTAAAACAAGAAAGATATGGATAAAACAAGATCCAGGGGCTAGATTGCAAATATAAATATTATTTTGAAGTCCTCTACACCTAAACCGACGCTGAAATCATAAATAAACCTAAAACCGGGGATTATAAACATAAAAACATAGGCCTTGGGCCTCGGGTATGAAAACCAGAGACCCCAGGGGCTAAACCGAAAGAAACAGGGCCTCCTTCAAATTATTTTTGAACAGGCTCGGGCTGCGGGTGGATTTCCAGGAAAGCCAGAGGCTTTTCCGCAAAAGGGTCGGTGGGGTCGTGCTGGTGGCCGACACGCGGCCACGTGGTGGGCTGCGGTTGGCTCGGTCCACGGCGAGCAGTGTGGACCGGCTGCGGGGGCTCGGTCCACGGGTCCACCGTGGACCTGACGGGTCTTGGGGGGTCGCCGGCCGCCGCGGAACGGCGCTGCGCACGGCGGCGCGCCATGGGGGCAGCCGGGACTTCGCCGACGAACACCCGAGAGGGCGCTGCCGGCCTCGGCTCGGCACACCGAGGGTACCGGAGGGATGTGGGGGCGACGACGAGCTCGGTAGAGGGTTCGAGGAGGGCTGCCGGGGCACGGCAGACGGCGGCGCCATGGCCGGAGCTCTTGAGCTTGTCGGTGCACGCGGACGGAGGGGTTCCGGGGCACGGGAGACGGATTGGAGGGCACCGGCGTGACCGCGGGATCACGGCGAGAGCGATAGGGACCCCAGCTTCGACGGAGAAGCTCACCGCGGCGGACTTCGTCGGCGGCTGACCTGCGAGGAGAGAGAGAGCTCTCGGGTGAGCTCGATTCCGCGCGATAGAGTGAAGAGGAGGGTTAGGGGAGGTCACAGGTGAATGCGGCATCACCTGGGACGGCGAGGCGACGCAGCAGAGCGGCGGTGACGGTCCCCGGAGAAATTCCGGCGAGCGGTGGATGCTATGGAGGCGGCGGTGTGCGAAAGGAGGGAAGAGAGGGGCTCGGTCTCGCCTTTATAGGCCGAGTGGGGTGCGGGGAAGAGCCGCGGCGCTCTAGCTGCTCGAGTGGGGGCGCAGAGTGGCCATCAAAGGCCACCACGAGGGCGGTTAGCGGCGGCGGCGAAAACGGCTACGCCGTTTCTTCCAGAGGAAGGAGAACAGGTGGGGGTCGCTGACACGCGGGGCCCGGCCGTCAGCGAGTGGGATAGAGGAGGCGGGCGGGTGCTGTGGCCACTCGGGCCGAGCTAGTTGGGCCGGTCACGGCCTAACGCGCCAGCGCACGCGGGAAGAGGGAGAGGGGAAAGCGGGCCGACTCTGGCTCTGGGCCGGAAGGGAGGAAGGGGGAGAAAGAAGAAAAAAGGCTTTCCCTTTTTCTGATTTTGCAATTACACACATTTTGAATTTGAGTTTCAAATATTTTTCAACCAACCTACCCTGCACTCAAGCACAAAAATTATGCACCAGTATGAATACAACAATTAACTAAAAAGTTTATTTGCTCCCATTTAATATTTAAAAGAAAAATCATTTCCCCTATCTGAGCAAGAGAACAAAAGCAAATAATTAACTATTTTAATTCTATATTTTTTTTAAATGATGATTTTTAGGGTGCTACAGGCCTGTGTCCCGATGGTGGCCGCTACCGTGCCTTTCCCCGGTCCCGCGTCCTGTGCGCAAACCCTAGGTCGGAGAGGCGGCGGCACATCGGACGGCTACTGGCGCGGTGCTCCTCGCGGCCAACGCCAGCGCCCTCCCCACGGCGCGGCCGGGGCACGGCGTTGCTCCGCTCTCTCCTCTCCTTCTCCGTCCCGATGCGGCGACGGACAGCGCGGTGGCGACGCCCGCTCGCGTCGTGACGTACACCTTCCTCCCTCCTTTCCTCTCTCGCTCCTTTCTTACCTCCCTTCCGATGTGGTGGCGCATCGGCCGGGGCCTGCGCACAAACCCTAGGTCGGAGAGGTGGCGGCGCACCGGCTGGCCACCGGCGCGGCGCTCGTCGCGGGCACTGCCAGCCCCCTCCCCACGGCGCGGGCAGGGTACGGTGGCGCTCCGGCGCTGGGCTTGCTGCCGTGCGGCCTCCTCCGGCCACTGCGTTCGGCACGCCCGGCTGAGCGACGCGCCGGGACTCCGTTGGAGCCTGCCTCCCGGCACGGCCACCTCCGTCACGGAGGTCGCCAGGTCACCACGAAGCCGCTGGTGCCACGACACCGCCACTCCACCCTCTTCTCCTCCGTCATGTGGATCTGCTCCGCGCGTGGCCCTGCTGGTGGATCGGCTTGCCGCGCCGCCTCTTCCTCTCCCCGGTGCTGGATCTCATCCGTGGCCGGCCTTGCCGATGGCAGGGCCGGGTGGCCATGTCGCATCGCGTCCTCTTCTTCCCGGCGGTGCCTTTGCTCGGTAACTGGGCCTGCTGGCTACGACCATGCTGAACCCACCGCCGTTGGCGACCGGCCCTTGCCCACATCTGTGCATCGGTAGCTGGCCCCAGCAGCGGTGCGAGCAGCTCTCGCCTTTGCAACCTCTTCCCAGTTCACCTTCCTCTCCTTCTCCCTTCCCTTACTACGGCATTCTTGGAGTCTTACATATGCTAATTTGGGCTACACCAGGAGCACCTCATTCGAGAAGAATATGTCGTGATGCACATTCCAAGGGCTTCGAATCAAGGGTAATGGACAGTACTAAAAAGAAAGGGCTTTTCTGTGTACCTACGTATTAAGAAGCTAACATGTTCATTTTCCCAAAACCAGGTAGTTCAATACAGAGACAAAGCAGCTGGGAGAGCTTAGGAAAAACACCAAACCTAGGCCATTCAGGCTTAACGGATGATGTGTTTGACAACCTCAGATTCTCACTGCGTTTCTAATATATGTTCAGTTCAGTTGTTTTCAGCGTTCTTTGTTTACTTTGTACACCTGTGACCCTGAATATATGCTCCATAGTTACACTGATACGAGATAGAACACAATAGTTTAATGACGCTTCTCCCCCTTTTGGGGTCATGGTCCGAGGATGTTCCACATGACCTCTACCTCATGAATGCTAGCTGACTAGCCTCATAAATGATATTGTCATATATTCCTTACCTGACTAACCCCATGAATGCTCTCTATGTTATTGCTGTACAATCTAATAGGCAGTTCTCTTAACAACAAAATGTGTCAAATTTTTCCCTCTAATGTTGCTCACAGGTTCACACATTTTACTTTTCTCATGTATAGCTTCCTGTTTACTTGCGTAGTTTGCCTTTTTACTCGCTGCAGACATATAAATGAAACATTGCCAGTTAGAAAGGTCTTCAGTAGCCTTCTCAATTTCCGTTTGAATCTGAACATCAATTACATAGCCTTCTCAATTTCCGTTTGACAAGTTGCCACTGCTCCAATTCCTCAAATCAGGTCATAACTCCGAACCCCATATCACTTAATGTATAATTTTCTATTAATCAAATCAGGTCCCCACATCGTCCGCTACATGCTTTGTTCACTGTTTCCACAAAGCTGCTTTTGATTTCGTTTCTTACATTCACTCCCAGTTCATATACTTGCTGCTCTATAAAAGTTATATGTTGATTTTGTTGTCTACTGCATGCCCTGATCTAGGGTGATTTGCTGCTTTTTCTATATCCAGGACACCTGCAAGTTCGTTGACAACGAAGGAACCTGTCAAGTCCTCCCAATTGAACGGACAGGTAATTTTCTTCTACTTCAAAACTGTGAGAGATATCATATGTGCTTCTTTTTTGGTATTCTAAATGACCTGAGGCAATTTGGAATATGCAATGATGACCTATTTTTTCCTGCCACAAAATCCAATCTTGTTTCCTGCCTTCCTGCACTTCACTACTATCTACGACAAATTTGTTCTATTCGAGATCTATGCTTTTGTGTAGTTGTGCTTCGGTGAACCATCAGATTATTAGCTACACGGTAACATGGATCGACATTCTTACCGTCCTCGCTCTCCAAGTTTGATTTGGTTACTATACTAATTAGTTGTTTTCTCACAGATGTGAACTGGCCATGTGCAGATCAATGGACGTGAAGCTCAGAGCTGCTATCAAGAATGTCAATCTAATGCCATGGCAGAAGATCGACATAGCTCTCATCGTCCAGACTGATGCTGTGGTCGCTGGTTTCCTCTGATCTGGATGCCTTCGAGGCCAAACTAATTCTACGTACCATTGGACCCAATACTTTTGTCTATCTCAAAGATTCCTCTTTTTTTCGGTGTTCCCGATTTCCTTCTGAGTCTTCTGGGTTTAGTTCTACCAACAGAATGGATTTTATGCATTTATGACATCCACTAGCAGATTTTTTTGGGATGGAATAAAAACAGCCTCAATTTTTACAATGACTCGATCCATGCCACACAAAAAATAATAGATTTTGGGTTGTTCAGTTCCTGCTACAAAGAGCTAGAGGAATGGAACAGAGCACATTAATTTTTCAATATCCTTTTTCCTCTCTATTTTCTTTTAAGATGCTATGCACATTGCTTACGGGATATTTTTCCCTCACACTTCTTCTCTTGGATTTTGGGTTGTTCGGTTGCTGATACCAAGGGCTAGAGAAAGAAACAGGGCCCAGTAATTTTCCAGTTTCCTTCTTCCTCTCTATTTTCCTTAAAGATGCTATACATTGCTTGCAAAATATTTTTTTCCTCACACTTCTTGTTTACTGACTGTTCTTTTATGCAAATTTTATATTGTGTACATCCACGTCATGGAAAAAAACATTGCCTGATTTCCTTTCTCATTGTTACAGTTCCTTTTTCTTTGGACTGCCATCTTAAAGCCATATATTGCTGTGCACAACTGGTGCCTTCTTAGGCAAACATTCAACTCAAATCATGGTCACTTGCCCATCCTGCAGATCCAAACCATTCTGGAGATATTTTTTTGGTTCAGGTCTCAGGAACCAACTAATGTATACATAGCTATCAGAATCAGTTCCCTGAACATGGAAGAAAATGGTTGTTTTCTATTCTTTCCTAAGTCTTGCGCTGCAGGGAACCCAGCCTCCATCAATGACAAAACTGTTCATTCTCTTGCAGGTTCTTAGTCCGCAATCAACCGCTGAATTACAATCAACTAGATGCATGTCAATGACGCCTCAAACATAATAGATTCTTTGCTGATATGATTCTTATACCTACTGGGGTTCTTGATACAGCCACAGGTTCTGCACTTTCTATTTAGACAAATCATGGGCACCTGAATTTTTATGGCGGTGGTTCTCTATTTTTTGTGCAAAATTGAAAAGAGGAAAATCTGTTTGGTAACCAAAAGTAAGTTTGCAGATGTTTCACTGGAGTTGCATCCTCCTCAAATCTGTATATTTTTCTCTATCTAGACATCATTCTTACAAATGCTGATATCAAACTAGATGCTGTTTTGCTACTTGCTTCGGTTTACTATCCACGTTGGTCATCACTGGACCTAGCAGCACCATGTGTTGCCCATTTGTTTGCAGAGGAAGCTCCTACCTGACATGAGCTCTAATGTCACGTTCTAAGTGAATTTTCTCTCTATAGTTACATTTTGTTGTAGGTATGCATAAGCTGTCCAATGTGCTTTTGATATCAGCATTGAACAAAACAGGTCACCTGTATGTCGTCTTCATCTTTGAATTTGTACTGTGATTTTGTAAATATTCAGCTACCAATGATAGTTCAGCGGTACAGTGGTTACATCTACAACTTTGCTCTGGGTAGGTCTGCTTAAGGTGATTGGTTTTGTTTCTTCTATTTTAGTTATGCATATAATTATCCACAAAATGTGTTGGAAGGGAAATGCATATTTATGTCCTGTCACTTTGCTTCCAGTTCTGAAAAGTTGTATCTGCTTGAAAGGTTTGTTAGGTTGCCTCCCAACAAATAAAGTTGGTAACTTAGCTTACTATAAATTATTATTAATTTGGTCAACAAAGATGAGAATCAGACAAAAAAATGAATATAGTGGATTAATTGTTTACATTCAGTGGTCTCTTTTAGATTAATAAAGATGATTTTTTTTCTCTTTGTTCTACATGTGTTGCTCAGATATGAAGTTGGTTTATTAGTTATACAAGCCTATTCAATGACTGGTGGATTTCCTTCCTGTCACTTGGTGTCCTTTATTTAGTTTAGCATGTGGCAGGTGTTGTTACTTTAGCCTAACTAGGAAAAAAATATGAATTATTGGCTCTATGCCATCTTTTCATAAGTGAAAAAAGGTAGGCTTATGTGGACATGTTAACGTTGTTTTCTTCAACCAAATTTGGCTGCCAACATTTACCACCTTTTGTCTGTAATATAGTTTGGTTTCCCTTGATTTTATAGACGATGTTTATGCCCTACTACTAAACATCCTATTTAGATTTAGCCTTGCTTCATATACAACATAATCACATTTTTTTCTTCAAATACTCTAAAATTTAACTTTGGTCATTGCTATTTCTTTTGGTCAGTTTAGCTGACGCATATAGATCTGAAATGTTGCCCCCTCCCCCCACCGCAGAAGATACACAGGTACAACCATAGGCTCCGGTGATGATTTCTTCAATATCTACATCGGATCAAACTGATATTAACAACGCTTCAGTTCCAGATAACTGCCTATGGACAACTTTCAGCAATACCTGACATAGCACATTTAGGTGTGGCCACTAGCATATGAAATATTCACGGATGAAATGCATGGCAGAACGACGCCACCAGAAGAACGACTGTCCAAGCTCTGAGGTAATTATGTAAACTACATTATTAGGATCAAACATGTTGACAATCCATGACACTCAGTCAGAGATTTTTTTCTCCGTTTAACAGGATACTACGCACTGAATGCGTCGGACTGCTGTGACTTGCTGTACCAGTCTGGTGATGACGACATCTCACATCTCCTCCGCAAGGTACAACTCAATAATCTCAGTCACGCTACCTTTATGAAAACTAGCCCACAACATGATGTTGTACATTGACATACCTGTCATATTCACAAAAAACACATTCCTTCGATGGATACAGCAAACAATAGTGATATTATATTATGAGCAAATTCCTCAAACACACAGATAGCAACTAATTACCTCGTTTTCATGTACACAGGCACTGCTGGAAATTAATCAATCCATGGCTAAGAAACCGACCACAACACCACCTCCAACTAAATCATCCCAAAGTCTATAGCACTGAAAGAAGCATGCAGCCTACCACCAACTTATCTTGTATAATACATTCTCAAAGCTGTTGTATTATGCTGTACCAGACACCATATAGGTAACATGTCGGATGGCTCTGTCCACCAACTCCTATGCCTGCCGTATAATAGAGCCTGGTAGTGTATGTAGCTCAAGTACAACTGATGTACTATTGTACTCCACCGTGCTAGGTTTTTGTCTATCTATTTGCAGACACAGGACACATGCAGCTTCTGAAACTGAAACCTAAAACTGCACAACTACGATCGCCTGTAAATCTATAATATACAGTATATCAGGCTACTATGCTTTAAGATACTACTATGCTATTTTGGCACGGACGCACGAATGCGCGCGCTCCACTACTAGTATACAATAGCTAGCAGATGGTTCACGCGCGGCCGTCCGGACCAGCAATCCGTCCGGACGTCCGGGCGGACGTGCCTTCCAAAAAAGTATATGTGTAACACGGCTATTAAATGCTGGTTGGCATGGTGTCACTGCCATCACTAAATGCTGGTGGAAAAACTGTATTTTACCTTCCTGAACTATCACTATTATGCAGTCTAATTTTTCTCAAACTATAAAACTAGATATCTGACCACCTAAATTCTCAAGATCGTTCAAATTACCTTGCTGCCCAAGTATGAGTGGTTTTGAAGGCGCAGTTTTGTACATATTTTATTAAAAATCAGTAAATACTTGATAAGTTTTTGAAACCATAAAAATGTTTCTAATTTTTTATTTTTTTTAAAAAACCAAATCTAAGATAGATTGGGATATGCAAAATTCAAATAAAATATTTAGAGCTCACTATTAATGTATGTTCCATCATTCTAGTTGTATCTTAAAATATTGATATGAAAAGTTTTTAAAGCGTGTTTATACATTGATTAAAATGTTTCAATAATTTTCTAGATATTTTTTCTAGACCTACATCTATTTTTTAAGTTTCTAAAGATGTTTTCACTAGTACTAAATATTTTATTTGGATTTCTCGTATCCCAATCTATCTCTAGATTTTTTTTGAAAAATTAGAGATGTTTTGGATGGTTTAAAAATCTTACCTGTTTTTAATTAAAAGAGACAAAAACACCTAAACCACTCCAAATCAAGCATGGGTGAAGTTTGAATGAGTTCAAGAGGTTTCATACAACTTGGCTTGAATAGCCTCACTTGAAGACAAATTAAAGGAAGCCAACAGTCAAGATCCGGGACTCACGCTGGTCACTCTTGCGAGTCATGGGCGCAAAAGACGGAGTGGGGAGGATTAGGCCCTTTCGGATTCCCTTACTCATTTATTGTCGATGGACTATGATCAGCAGTCTACCGATGGGTATACCCGTGGAATTAGATGAATCGGTGGAGGTGCGTATGATACGAACTAGACGTAACACAAGGACAGAGACACGAGTTTTTAGATAATTTCAAGCACTTGAGGCATTTATAGCGCTGATGGACGACTTCGTCGCATGGCAAGGCATCGAATTCTAGAAATAAATGTGCCCATTTAGTCCACGAGTCTGATAGTAGGTGACTTAGTCATGTGATGCTATGATCAAAATGTAGTAGACTTCGAACGTAAAACTTGATCCCCAGCTTAGCTCGAAACCACTCCCCAGCTTAGCTAAGATAATTACACACAAAAATAGTACATGCACCACCAGGCGCAGTGTACACGGATATACCCAGGATACCTACGGCAGGGCTCATGGGCTGCACCGCCAGGGGAGACCCAGCCTACGACATCAAGGCTTGCGGTGCAAGGCACCAGTTGGAGTGCACCGCAAGGCATTTAGAATATATGATTGTAACCAAAAAGAATAATTACTATGTAACCGATTAGGATACTTTCCTTATAAGATTACCCCTCTATTATATATAAGGAGGGGCACGGGTCCCCTGATCGGCAACCCATATCTCAATATCTCTCATCATATCATACAATACACCAAAACACAGGTCGTAGGGTATTATGTTGTGTTGATAGCCTGAGACTGTCTAAAAGCTCATGTCTTTGTCCTTATGTTATGTCTAATTCGTATCGCGTGTATCTCTACCGATTCATCTATTACCGTGGACATATCTCTCGATAGACTGTCGACCATAGTCCATCACAGACATCCTTACTTACAATAGGATTTATTGACGTGCAATATTCGGAAGACCGAAGGATGGGTTCACCTGCAGATGCCTAGAGAACTAAACCATCGGGAGCATCGACATGTCAGGAGCGTTGGATATAGACCATCATGACCGGCACCCGAAGGATTGAGCCGTTCGACTGGCTTCTTTCCTCAAGGGGCTACTGTCAGTGATATGGATCCAGGTACCTCATCTCTCATATATTGCTATCGGACGGGATGGGCGGAAGAACGAGGATGATCCCCAACCAAACTAGAGTATATCATCAGACGTGGACAAGAAACCTGGCATAAGCGATTTGGACACTGGCTTCTGCGATATATGATAAAAAAAAGTTGTGATTTTCTTGTAATCCACTAAGGCCCTATTCTTTTGTCCGAAAAGAAGCGCTGATTTTGTCTGATGCTGATTTGTTGTGAGAGAAAAATACTGTTTTATGTCTGAAAAACCAAAATCTAGACAAGCAAACATGGCCTAAGTAACCTATAAGACGGGGTAGGAAGCCCTCACTCGGTACCGAAAGTTACAATTAGCAACCCCTTATAAACTTGAGCATACGAGATAAGATATCTATTCCAAACTGGATGTAGGGTACCATGTACCTAAACTAATATAAATCTATGGCTGCGTTCGGTTGAGGGTATAAGCGCTTATAAGCGCTTATTTTTCAGCACTTCAGCAGTATTTTTCTCTCACAAGATTTCAGCACTTCTACAGCACTTCAGCGCTTATCTACAGCACTTCAGCTTCACCGAACACAGCCTATGTCCCGTGTGCTATCCTTCTGATTCCTTGTGTGCGATATGCTGATCCGTATTGCTAGAGTAAACACTTGGACAAGATGTAAATTTAGTGGTTACTTATATTATATCTTATAAAGATACTTGTGGGTAATTTAGATGCAGATTAATGGTTTACGTTTTTTTTATAATGGTAGAGGTGGGTAACTATTTAGAAAATAGATAGATATATCTTTATGAGTTTTCGCAAAATTTGTAGGAATAGCATAAAGGCTTCATTTGGGACCTCCAGCTAGTAATATTAAGATATGTTTTCCATCCTTTGTGTTGTAGCTTTGTGGGTGTTCAATATGGATTTAGTTGTTTAAGTTATATATCTCTTGGTGTATGCTTTTATTGTTATATCATGAATTTGTTATTTGGCTTTCAAATTTTGATCTTTTTAGTTGTTGTAATTTTTTTTGTCAGTGTATTAAATTCAAACGCATATGCTTATTGTATTTTTATTCCAAATTTTAATTTTGTATTGTATTAAAACATTGTAGATTGTAGACTGCACTTTTAATTACTATAATGTCATAAAAGTCATTTAGCCTACACTGTGACACTCAAACATTGAATTTGCTATATCAAAGAATCATGTGTAGTAGTATTATCTATAAAACATATAATGCTTAAAAATAAATTACCAGTATTGATATTCCATAATGTTTCGGTCAAAATACAAAACCTTATTTAAAGTATTAACTTACAAAATGTATGGCATGGAGTATTTAGTGTGGATTTTTTTATTCTTGATAAGCTATTAAAATAAATTATAATTCATTAATGTTCACTTGGTTTATATGGTGGCACATAGCATTGTGTTTACTTTTAATTTAATAGCGGTACAAAGGTGTATTTTACAAAGATATACAACACACTTTATGATCATTGAATTGTTGTATTAGTATTGACGTAGATTTGAGTGATATGGTAACTTGTTTGTTATAACAATAAAGGAGTGGGAATTTAGATATAAATTAGATGTGCTACTAAATATTATATTTCATAATGGTAGATGTGAGTAACTTAGATGAAAACTTACGCCCTGTTCTTTTGACCAATCAACACTTATTTCCATCCACAAAATAGTATTTTTCTCTCAAAACAAATCAGCATCAGCTAAAATCAGCGCTTGTTTTCAGACCAAAAGAATAGGGCGTTAGGGATTACTTTGCATTATATTTCATAGTGGGGTGTAAACAGGTTGGCACTCTCGATAAAGTTCTGAGAGGATTTGGCTATCTTGCAGCACGATTAGTGTACACTGGTTGTCACTCTCGACAAAGTTTTGAGAGGACTTGGCTATCTTGCAGCACACCCCCTTTTTTCTAATTAAGAAATAAAAAGCAAGGCGGCCTTCACCATTCAGGAAGGATTAAGTATAACTGTTTTTAGACCAACTGCACTCATCTTCCTCTAAATTCATCCTCTAAAAAGAATATTCTATCCTGGCCATCCAGATTCTCTCCTCTATACCACTTTTTCCTGCACCCATTCATCGTCTATATTCATCCTCTATCATTTAATGGGACCCACTTTTCTCTCCTATCCCTACCCGGCCACTCTCT
Source organism: Eremochloa ophiuroides (assembly GCA_038502445.1). Classification (NCBI taxonomy): domain Eukaryota; kingdom Viridiplantae; phylum Streptophyta; class Magnoliopsida; order Poales; family Poaceae; genus Eremochloa; species Eremochloa ophiuroides. Next base: position 8,525,915 of record JAHLJS010000005.1, read on the forward strand.
CTCTTCTCTCTCCTCTCTTCTCCCCATCCACTCCTCGCGCTTGCACCTCCTAGCCACGACGGCGCGGGCCCGATGGCCGGCGAGCCCCGATGCGGCCTCCCAGGCACGGCCCCGGCGGCTGGCGAGCTCGGCGAGCCCCGGCGCTACAGCCTCCCGGGTGCGACGGTGCGGGCCCCGACAGCCGGCGAGCCCTGGCGTGGCCCCCCGGCGCTACATCTCCCTCTCTTTCCTCTCTTTCTCTCTCCCCGGTGAGGGCACGCGTAGCCACGAGCGGCGGGCCATGGACGGCGACGGGCCTGCTCTGGCTCGGGCTTCGCGATGGCTATGGCGGTGGCGCTCCCTCTCTCTCCCCCCCTCTCTCTCTCTCTCCCCGGTCTCCCTCCCTCGGTGACACGAGGCGAGCAGCGAACGGCGAGCGGCGGGAGGCGCGAGGACGCGCGGGCCTGGCGCGCCCGTAGCGGACGTCCTCTACCGCCGCTGGGATTTCCGGACGAGCGGCCGTCCGCTTGGGCTCCGGACGCCGATACAGGAGCCACTGCGGCGGTTTTTCCGGTATCGGTCTCCTCCAGGAGCCGGTACCGGACGCCACTGCAGTTGGTCTTATACAACCCATACTTAATAGCTGACCAAGCTTCACGATAAGTTATTAGTAGAAAAAACAGAAGATGGTACAGCACTAGCACTAGGTTGTAGAACCTCAGTCCAAGATTAGTTGAAACCAACCAAACTCGGCAAAGATTTCCATCGACGCCACAGTCTTTGCTAGGGGCCTGTTTGGATCTGGGGCTAAAAATTAGTCCATCTGTGAAAATAGATTAAACATGAGCTAATTAAAGGCTAATGGACTCTAACCATAAATTATTCCTCATTAGCTCTTATTAGCCTAAAATTAGCCCATATTTAGGCGTTCTAATTGGTATATCCAAAAACATGAGCTAATTATTAGCTCTAGGTTTAGGATTTAAGGTTTACCCAAATTAGCACTAGTGCATCCAAACTTAGCTAATTTGAGCTAATTTTTAGCCCAACTAGTAACTACTCTAGCTCATCCAAACAGACCTAAAGCAGAAAAAAGATGAATGGCATTGGAAAGGAGAGCACAAGGATTAGAAACAATATCCACGGGACGATCCTGTTTTTCTGTCGCTTTATTTATATTTATTTATATTTTCTAGTCGATTACAAGGGATTCTAGACCTGGTGGCTAGAAATGTTCCTGTTGGTAGTCTGGAATTTTCTTGTGGACGTTGGTACCGATGAAAGCCCTAGTTTGGTTTTGGCTAATTAATGACACCTATTAACTAACCATATTCCTAAGTGTTGTCATTACAAGGATGATTAGTGGAACCAAGTGAGGAGCTATGACGATGTCCATGCAAGTGGTGTAAGCCTATCAACATGTTGGATCAAATGCTTCTCAACTTGGAATTTGGAGAAGAGCTCAAGGCAAAGGTATAATCTATAAGGCTCTTTTTATTTTAGTGATCAAGACACCATAGAGGGTGTGATCACATTTAAGATAGATGACCGTACTACTAAGAGGGGAGAAATTCGTTTGCAATCTCGATAATCAAGTGCCTCTAGATGAATTAACTTGAGCATTTGCATTTAGATCTAGAGCACTAACAGCAAAACCCATAAAATTGCTTTGAACAATTCTAACATACCTTGCACGTGATAGTAGAACACTTTGTGGTGTTGGCACATTCGAAAACAGGGTGAAGATTTCAGCGATTTCGATGAAGTTTCCTATAACATTTTTGCACTGGACGCTGGCTCAGGAACACCGGACGCTGGCTCTGCGCGTCCAGTGACTAACCCTAACTCAGGCTCTCAGCGGGAGAATGCATCGGACGCTCGATCGTCCGGTGGCCCAGCACCGGACATGTCCGGTGTGGTTTTGCGCTCTCTACAACATTCCTGGAATTGCATCGGACATTGGAATAGCGATCGTGTCGCGTCCGATGGCTTCAAAGGTGTGTCCGGTGAGAAAACACTGCCGAGCTAACTTCGTGAGAGCACCAGACACTGCTTCGTCCGATAAGCTGCAGTCGGACGCGTCTGATGTGTCTGGGAGCTCTCTGGACAGTCACCGGACGCTGGCGGTTGCGCGTCTGGTCTGACGTGGTCCGCATCTGGTGAATTCTTAATAGCACGCAAGAAGTTTTCGACTGTTGAAATCGAACGAGCGATATTCAAAACGGGGACACGTGGCATGCATCCCTGCACCGGACACAGGCACCAGACGCGCCGGCGTCTGGTGACTCAGCGTCTGATGTGCACGCAGAAACTGTAAAACGGCTAGTTTTTCACCCTTCATTTATAAATAGCCACTTCAACAGCTTGTGTTGTCTCTCTTGTGCATTTCACTTATTGCTAAGCATCTCTTGAGCCTCCCCAAGCCTTTTCCACTCACTCTTGACTTTGATTCACATCCATAGTGAGTTTGAGAGTGATCCAAATGCATTGTTCATCTTAGTTCATCTTTGGCACTTGGTAATTGTTGTTGCTGCGGATTTCTTCTATTACTCTTGATGATTGCCGTCACCTAGACTGTCTTGGAGCAGCGGAGGAGTTAGGCGGAGTTGGAGATTGTCTCCGGCCACTTCTGGTGATCTTGTAAAGAGGCTTGGCACCTTCCCCGACAGAGAGCCACAAGGTAGCTTAGTAAATTGCTCATGTCATTGAATTACCTTGCTCGTGGTAGGTTCTTGTGGCGCTCATTTATTGAGCTCGATCTTTGTGATCGATTAGCCACCGAACTACTGAATAGTGGTCAACATAACGAGGACATAGCGTGCCGACAAGCACGTGAATCTCGGGGATAAATCGGTGTTCATCATTGTGTTGGATTTGGAATTCATTGTGACCATCACCTTCGAGTGTGTTGGTATATCTTCCGGTGATTGGTTCTCACCTCTACTCAGCGGTATAATCACTACACCTCTCTCTTTACTTTGTTGCATCAACTTATGTAGTAGTAGTTGTTGTAGCTTGTTCACTTAGGCTAAGTTAGTAGTATGACTTAGGTTGCTTGTGTGAAATTAGAGACTTAGCTTAGAACGGGTAGTAGGCTTGCATTTTTAGTAGGCTAGCGCAACATTCACTTCGCTTGTTATTTTACTAACTTCTTGATTAAATGTTGTTTGTAGAATTTTTTAATAGGTTATTCCCCCCTCTCTAGCCATTTAGGACCTTTTAACCGACAAGAAAATGGTGCAACGACAAAGAAATTGGTCGATCGACAGGAAAACTGTATTTCTTCTGTCGCTTTATTTCTATCGGTGTACCGATAAGGAAATTAATTAATCAAATTTTTGATTGGTATTTGCTATTTCCTTATCGATTTTACACCAACAGGGAAGTCTTGGTTTCTCTGTTCAGTTGTCGCCCTCTCCTCGGCTCAGTCGTCGCCAGTAGTGGTGCCTAGCTCCATCGTCCAGAATATAATAAGCACCAAGCATGTCTTGCTGTCTGCAAACATATAATCAACATGATGATGGTAGTGGTCCTCATCAAGCCTCTCTTGCACTACTACAGATTCAAGTATCACTGTCGGCCCATCACTCCCTATTTGTTTTGGACCGGCAGTGATGGGCCAGTTCAAACCCTAAATGATTGGGCCAGGGGCCAACCGGCAGTGACGTTATGTATTACTGCCGGTTCGTGGCAGGAACCGGCAGTGATACTGCTGCAGTATATAAGCTCGAGCTCCCTTCCTCCTCCTCTGTCCCAACGGAACATAACAGTGCGTGGCTACTCTTCCACTCCATTGTTGCGGCTGCTCTTTTCCACGACCTCCATGGTTGTGCCTACTCTTCACCGAATTGCTTAAGGAACCTCTTGGAAGCTGAAGCATGGTGAAGATCTTCTAGCTTATGGTTAATAACAAGCACACTCCTTTGGATTTGTAAGTTTACATTGCTTTTGTGTTTAGAGATTGATTCTTATTGTACTTGTTTAATTTCTCCATTTTAGAGAGCACATTTGCGTTGGATCTTGAGGAAGGTATCAAGATTGTGGTAAATCCACTATTCAAAAGGTTAGTTAAAACCAATGCCACTTTTAATTTCAAAATTGGAGGTATATTATTATTCATGATCAAGTAGAGGGGTTGCATTTTATAATTTGTTCCTTTATTTTTATGTGGCATGTTGTATAATAATTGTTTTTGGCAATTGTAATTTACGTGGCAACCATTGTTGGAGCTAGATTATTGTTTCTAGATTTTTTTGTGCAATTAATTAATGTTGTTTACTGATGGAGTCCTCAATTTTTCTAATGTTTTTTGAATCCATTTTTACATGGAATGTTGTAGAACAATTATTTTGTATGGGCTATCTATTTCAATTCTATAGCGCGACTGATTTGAATTTTTATAGGGCAAACAATTTCAAGTTTTTTCGAAGAATACATTAAGGTTCTGTGCTTCAAATAATATTGTTGAGAAGGGCTTATTAAAACTATCCTATATTTTCTCTGCCCTGCCCATTTTTCCTCTGCAGGCATGGATCGAAGGTGGATGTATGATCTGTCATGTACATACCGACGGTACTTGACGGGCATCGATGATTTCATCAAGTTCGCCAGAGCCAATGCTGGGGACTCACAGCCTGTATTCTGCCCATGCAAAGATTCAAGAATACGAGAAAATGGGGCGACGTGGAGCATATACGATTGCACTTGATTACCAGGGGGTTCATGCGAGACTATATGATTTGGACTTTGCATGGAGAGATTGGTCAAAATGGTGGACAAGGAAACAATAATGATGTTCCCATGCCTACCATATCCCTAAACGAGTTTCTACCTAATGATGATTACACAGAACCTGTGCCTACCAATAACAATGTGTTTAGCAATACGTTAGCTGATGACACAGAGGAAAACGATGGCATTTCTCAGCTCTTGCATGATGTGCAGGGCGGATTCCTTAGTGCTACACAGTTGAGAAAACTGGAGATCATGAGAAAGGATGCAAAAACATCATTGTATCTGACCTATCCAATAAGCAAACTGAAAGCCAACATCATTTTTGTAGAGTTCAAATCAACGAACGGATTGAGTGATAAAGACTTTGATAACTTGTTAGCTATAATACAGAAACTGCTTCCAAAGGGTAACGAGTTAGCAGAAAATACTTATCTGGCCAAGCAAATGATTTCTCCAATCGGCCTCGAGGTTGAGAAAATCCACGCTTGTTTCAGCGATTGCATATTGTACCGTGGAGAAAAATACAAAGACTTGGATATGTGTCCCAAGTGTAAAGCTCCCCAAATCAGAACCAGCAGTGATATGAGCTATCACTGCCGGTTATATAATAGAACCGGCAGTGATGTTATATTTTTAAAATTCTAAAATGTTGTTTAAAATTCATAGTAATTCATAGAAAACTCCAAAAATTGTAAAAATGGTGTTATTAAATTTGTATTGACTATCCCTACAACTTTGGTTAAGTGGATGTTTTGATTTGAACAATTTAAATTTCTCATTTGTTTGAAAAAGTATGTAAATTGAGTATTTTAAAACATTTTGGGCACCCAAATGATCTCAAATGAAAAAGTTGTAAACAACAAAGTTGTAGGAATCAGCAGGCTCATCAACTTTTATTTTGGCATTTTGTGCATTTGAATTTGTTTGTTAGCTGTGCATTATTCAAATTTCTAAACATTCTCAAAACTCACAATTCAAACAAAATTTACGCCACCAGACGGTCTCAAATGGAAAACTTATAAACAACAAAGTTGTATAACTCATAAATATCTACAACTTTTATTATAGACATTTCTCTATTTGAAATTATTTTATTAGACATGTCTCACAAAGTGACATGTTTCCTACAAAGTAACCTAAGTTATATGGAAACATGTCACTTTGTGAGACATGTCTAGTAAAATAATTTCAAATGGAGAAATGACTATAATAAAAGTTGTAAGCATTCATGAGTTATACAACTTTGTTGTTTATAAGTTTTCCATTTGAGACCATCTGGTAGCGCAACTTTTGTTTGAATTGTGAGTTTTGAAAATGTTTAGAGATTTGAACAATGCACAGCCAACAAACAAATTCAAATGAATAAAATGCCAAAATAAAAGTTGTTGAGCCTGACGATTTCTACAACTTTGTTGTTTACAACTTTTTCATTTGAGATCATTTGTGTGCTCAAAATATTTTAAAATACTCAATTTACATCCTTTTTCAAACAAATGAGAAATTTAAATTGTTCAAATCAAAACATCCACTTAACAAAAGTTCTAGGGATAGTCAATACAAATTTAATGACACATTTTTTACAATTTTTGAAGTTTTCTATGAATTACTATGAATTTTAAACAACATTTTAGAATTTTAAAAAATACAACATCACTGCCGGTTCTATTATATAACCGGCAGTGATAGCTCATATCACTGCCGGTTCCACTGCCGGTTCTGATTTGGAACTGGCAGTGATGTGAAAGTAAAAAAAAAACTTCACAAAAAAGTTTGGGGAACCTCTGGTTCGAACCTAGGCCACCGAGGCCAAAGCACAAAGGACTCAACCAACCGAACTACGAGTGACTTCGGTCTACATTGGAAATGGATTCTTTTTATACAGTTAGTTTCCCTCGATTACTGCACAGCATCACTATCGGTTCGGGTTACGAACCGGCAGTGATGGCTCATACCACTGCCGGTTGTTACTTAGAACCGACAGTGATGTATCACATCCACATCACTGCCGGTTGGTACTTTGAACCGGCAGCGATGGGGTGGGTTATATAAGGCAACCGGCGCGCGCCCAAATAGTTCAAATTCATCTTCTACCTCCCGCTCTACTGTTTTCAAAGCTCCGCCGCGCCCGTGCAACCGTTCCAGCCCCGTCCAAGCTCCCACAGGCCCGCGCAGTCTCGCCCCATGATCCCCGTGTGCTCCTTGACGCCTGACACCGTCCACAGCAGCGGCGCTGCCATCCACGACGCCGCCAAGGAGGGAGGGGGAGCGCGACGCCACTGCACGAGCTCGTCAACGCCGTCCGCTGTGCGCCGGCTCCTACTACTTCTTCTACGCCGACTAGTGTTCATCCATGACGCTAGGAACTTCGCCACGACTTCCAGGAGCACGAGATCCCGGCCACCCCCATACACACAATGAGTTGCTAACTCCATGCTTACAAGGTGTTCGGTAGAATGTCTATAAGGAACTGTAGCTATGATTGTAGTGGGATTCAGTATTAGTTCTAGTGGAAATGAGTAAGGAACAAAGTAATATGAGCTGTGACAATGTTTGTACACATTTATATGCACTTGGAAATAACAAATAGGACCAAATTAAAATCCTTTCACTTGAAGGAATTGGAATCTAGTACCTAACTTAGGGCATTTCACTTGGAGTGTGATATTCCACACCCCTTTGCAAAGTTTACATAGTAGTCCTATACCTCTAATTCATAGTGTTCTATATGGAATTTGATTCTATGGATTAATTACTGTGCCATATTTGTACTATGCAATTTATAGCCCACTCATATACGATATTTGCTTGTTGAACCTTGCAAGGACATTAATTTTATGTGTCTTTAGGCAACAATGGCTTGGTATGTAGTGCATGTTGGCCACAGACCTAGCGTGTACCGTACTTAGGAAGAGTGCTATGCTCAAGTCAATCGCTACCCAGGTGCTCTGCACAAGAGATACAGTACAGAAGCTGAAGCATTGACTGTCTACTACAACTATGGTGAAATCCATGGGAATGGCGATGAATTGAAGATAGAAGATAAGCCACCCAGTCAGAGAGATAAAGATCAGGAGCCTTGGTTCTTGGTCTTGGAAAGATACCATCATTTTATGTCAAGCTTTGGTCATTGCTTTATGTATTTGGAAGTTAATGTAGACTACTAAATTAGTACTTGTAGTATACTACTCTAGTATATGTACTAGTTGTGTCATGTGTACTTTGTATTAATCCATCTAAGCCCCAATTTTGCTTGTATTTCTACTATGCATACATGTGCCATACAAACACTTGATGACATGCATGTCCACAGACATGAATTGTCATCGCCAGTTCACCACGCGTCGCCAAAGTACAGGAGAGCCGCAGGATCCGACTAATGGTGGTGGCAGTGAGAATCAAGAGGATGAAAACCAGAGTCCAAGCTGGTTTCTCTAGCTAGACCAAGTAGACGAGGGAACTTAGGTCGTACGTAATAACGCCGAAGTACCCCACCACGATAGATATTTTTGATGGGTACTTAATTACGTATTTTGAAGCAGGGTACGATGGAAGAGCCAAGTGGTAAGGGTAGCAGCAGGACTAAACCTGGAGCAACAAAGCTTCCTCATACAAGTAAACATTGGCATATCTCTGAGTTTGGCCAAGTAGGGGAGCCGGTGAAGCCTCTCAAAGCTTTGGGCCCATACAAGAGTATCATCGGGGCACTTGTGAGAGATTTTATCCCGATCAAGTATAGGAAATGGACTGGTCGTGAGGATGACCCGTGGAGGGTACCAGAAAGTGAGAAGGAGCTAGTTTGGTGTAACACCCCTGGTGTTACTGCCACTAAAACCTGCCATGTCATCATGATTGCATGCAAATCATCTTGCATAAACTCATAATTACTGTGCATTACTAAGACAATTTTTATTTCCACATGTGAATGTGCTTAGGTACCCTTAGGTGACTTTATGATTTAAATAATTGTTTGTGTGTATGCCTCTAAATCCAAATAGAAAATAAAAAGGAAAAACAATTAAAAACCCTAATCGGACCCGAAACCCTAAATCAAAAACTAAATAGAATTAAGTGTTGGGCCTTAAACAAAAGTTGTAAATCTTTAAAAGTTTAGCAACTGCTATGTTGGGCAATTTTGAAGTTATTAAAAATAATTTCAAATAAAATCTTAATCTAGGTTTTAAAGTTTAAACTTGAAATACAAATTCAAAAACTAGTAGGAATCTGATGATGGTCTTTTAATAAAAGTTCTAGCCCAATCAAGATGGAACAACTTTCATTTTTGAAGATTTTGATGTTTACCAGTGAAAATTTGAATTAAAACCCAATTAGTGTTTGTTTATTCAAATTTAAAATGCCCTTTCAAAAACTATCAAGAATTTGGGCAAACTACTTTAATGAAAGTTGTAAGGATTTTTAAGTTAAACAACTTTTATATTTAGGGATTTTGAACTTATACATTGAAATTTCAAATTAAACACTAAGGAGTGTTTAAGAATTTAAATTTCAAATGCTATTTTAAAAACTATGAAGAATCTGACAAAACTTAATTAATGAAAGTTGTAAAGCTTGACAAATAGAACAACTTTTATTTTCAAATATTTTCAAGTTGTTCAGAAAACATTGGAGAATTCGGTGGAATTTAAAATGAATTTCAAGTCTAACTTCTACCCCCTTTTTCGCAATTTCAGAAATATTCAAAATTTGAGGTTAGTTCCAAAACCAAAGTTGTTCAAAATAAAACTGTACTACAACTCTTGTATTGATGATTTTTCAAGGTTTCACACAGGATTGGGAGTAATTGTGCAAAAACTGTAGAATGGGAAATGGACTGCTACAGTGTTTGGGCACAGGGCATCGCCCCTTCCTCTGTTCGCGAACAGGGGTGAGCGTGCGGCCGCGCGGCGTCGCCGCCCGGCAGGTCAGCTGCCTGTCTCCGGCGCTGTCCGAGCCGTAGGGGCCACCTCCACGTCGCGTGACCCTCTCTTGTCCTATAAAACGTGAAGACGACGACCTCCGTTCGTTTTCTCCCCGTCCTGTCGCCATTGCCGAGTTCGCCTTGCGCGGCAAAATTCGCGGCCGTGGATCCACCTCTGTCCAATTCACTTAGTCACCAGTTTATCCTTGTTCTTGCGCATGGTTTGATCCTAACCAAAGCTTCGTTCGTCGTCGGAATCACCTGCTTGCCACGTTCTTCTCGAACTCCGGCCAGAGAGCCGCCGAGCTCGAGTTTGGCATAGCCGGCCTCTCGCGGTGAGTTTCTTTCATCGTCGATGTTCGTTTTGAAGTCGCCATAGCTCAGGGAAGCTCTAGGGCCTATAATCTTAAACTCTATCGTCCAGGTCGTGCCGGAACGAGGTCCTGGCCGCCGGTTCACCTCACCAACACCGCCCTGTTCGCCGAGGAATCCCCTCTGTCCTGTCTCTGCTCCAACCATCTTGTGCAGAAAGGCACGGTGAGCTCAGTCATGCTCTTGTGGTAGTTGGTTGGGCTCCGTGATGGTTAGGATGACCGGAACGCCTTGCGCCGGCGTGTAGCCCCTCGATCACCCACCATGGCTACCGGTGAGCTCACGCTCGAGCCCTAGGTCTTGTCCTAGTTACCTAAATGGTTTTGCGGGGGCACGGCGCTCGCGTTGACGAGCTTTTCCCTCGCCGGAGAAGCTCGACGGCGGCCCGACTTCGGTGGAGCCGGCTCCGCCGGTCGGCAGCGCGAGGGAGAAGAAGAGGAGGCAGCAGGCCAGCGCGAGGGAGGGAGAGCGGGGTCTGGATGGGCCAGGTAGGCCGGCCTGTGTAGCTGGCCCGAGTACACTTAGTTGTGTTTTCCAATTTCTAAAGTGTGAATAGTGCTAGGTTTTGTTATTTTTGTAGGGAATTATTCACTGCCCCAAAAATGATGTAAATAATTACATAGATTCTTTACAGTGTGTAGCATTTGATAAAAATATAAAACATGAAATTTGGGTGTTACCTTTATGTGGTAAAAATATGCCTTTTAATTAATAAATGAAGATTCTAGGATTTTTATAGGCCAATAGGATTATCCAAAAATCATGAAATTTGAATGGGCACTGTTTTAGGATGAGATTCAGCTATGGAAAAAGTTTGAGCCCAATTAGAAATATTTTATAGATTTAATATTTTATACCTCATTAATCGACTAATAAAATAAATAGAAAATCCCAATAAACTAGGTTTGAGTGACTTTTGGATTGTTTGTCGACCTTGAGTCATTCACTGTAATGATCCTCGGTACCTTGAATGGTGTATTGCGGGAGATATTGAGCAAGTTGTGCAGCGGCTTTCTATGACTGTTAAAATGGTGAATAGAAATGAAATAGGAAAACACCCTATTACCTTATGAACAATGTTTTGCAACTTTACCGTGAAGGAAAGTTGTACTCAAGGTTGTTAATTGAATGTTTGTTCTACGTTTCCATTCATGTCATTCCGCACCATGTAAGCATGCATCATTATTTTACGTGCAGTGATCGGGTTCTCGGAAGAGTTTCTTGATTGCTCCCCGACGGAAGGACTATTCGTCAGGAGAAGTCAAGTGGGTTTCTCTGGTTTTCTGGCGGAGGTGACAGACCTGCAACACAGGCAAGCCCCGGTGCATTCAGCCCCTCTCCTTGTGATTTGAAAAACGTTTATAACTTGAGTTAATCTACTGCATTAAGTTGATAGGAGTTGATTGATAACCCAATTGCTGCATTACCAACCTTGACCACTAAAATATCTGAAACCCATTTTAAAATAAAATGTTTGAAAATGCTTAGCCCTGCTCGAATAAATTAGAATTTCATAAAATGCTACTTTTGAGTTATTGTGATACCTATGTGCCATTGATTAATTCAAGAAAAGGGAATTGGTATATTCTCGTTCGGTGGCTGTGCACCTGATCAGTACATTGTCACCGACGAGAAGGGATTTTCTTGCTCGGTGGTTGTGAATTTGGGTTAGAGTCCCAATGCTTGACCACCGGCGGAAAAGGGATTTGAAAAACCGTTGGGACACCTGTACTTGGGTTAGAGTCCCAATGCAATGTCGCCGGCGGAAAAGAATTAGGGACCGTTCATTGTAGGCCTGCTGTGATCGAGACTTTGCAACTAGCCACATACTACGGAAAGCTCTGACTCCGGTGGCTCTACTACTTGAACCGACAACCACGCACTGGGAGTGGAGAGATGGCGAGAGCAGCGTGTACCCTCGTGGCCGGCGTGCCTGGAGAGGAGAGGAATACTGTGTTCTCGGGTGGCGCAGGAGCGGTTCAGGGGTAGAAAAGCCGTGGTAGCCGGAGTTGGTATATGCAAGCTTAAGTGCTACATATGCAGTGTGGATAGGGATCCCCAGCTGGATACTAATCGATTCGAATCGTCGTTGCTCCTCGGATATGGAGACTTGATCCTTTGACCTACAACTGAAAAGTGGTTCGGAACTAGGTGTTTTGAGAATAATTAAGAATTTGAAAGTATGATGATATATGAGAATGAATTTGGAATTATGGATTATGATTAAAATAAGATTGAGTAAAATATTGAAATAGGATAGTAATGCTTTTCTGCAAAACCCTTTGACTCTTGTTCAAGCCTTGCCTTGACTCCCCTCAGCCTGCATTCCTGAGTCTAATTTTACACCTTTCTGTCGGGTAAGTCTTGCGGAGTACCCCAGTACTCAGGGTTTGTTAACCCCTGTTGCAGGTGAGCCGAGTGTACAGTTCGGCCTGGGACCGTGTTGGTTGACGGATCGCGCATGATCAAGAATGTGTATATGATATAACCCTTGGGCAAGGGTATAGTTGTACACTGCTTATCCACTACGAAACTCTGGTTCGGGCTAATGTAATCTATATTTGTAAACCTATGGTTATGTAATACTTCCGTACTCTTTACTCTGATTCATTTTATTTGGGTAAACTGTTGTAATACTGCAATGCTTACAATGAGATCCTCGGGAAGTTAGGGTTTCCTAGGGAACCCGGCAGGGCACCTAAGTCAAGGGGAAACTCGTGCAGACTGATCGTGGGTCCTTAGGGACGATGAGGTGCACGTGGGCCCTATGATTAAGGCGGTTCTGTCACATTTGGAACAAGCTGAAAGGTTATTTCACTTTACCTAACAACTATGATGAGGCGACAGTCAAGAAGAAGACCAAGGAAATCATGGGTCGTTCGTTCAAGACCTTCAAGGGAACCTTATATAAGTTAGTCAAGGAAGACAGGCAACCAAACTTTGAGAGAGGGGAATAGTGCTAAGCAAAGGAACTTCTGGCAGGAGTTCAAGTCTTACAAGCTATCCGAAGAGGCCAAAGCAGCAAGTGAAAGAAATAGAGCAAACTCACAGAAGGCAAAGGATCCTCATCACCTAGGATCACATGGCTATGTCAGGAAGATTCTAGAATGGAAAACGGAAGTCCAGAAACTAGAGCAGAGCGGCGTAAGGATCAAGACAAGCGATTGGCAGCCTAGATCAGTCAACTACCTTCTCGCAAGGGGGCCACGGTACGATAGTACTGGGAAGCTTTCTTCTGAGAGTGAACCCGCCATCACCGACCTCCTCCAGAACGATAACTGACGAAGTGAATAGAGGAATCCGCAAATCGGATAGAGAAAATGATATGCTCACCCAAGCTCTTGGGAACAAGGAGCACCCCGGTCGCACAAGAGGAGCCGGGATCGTTCCTTGGGAGAAAGCCTTTGAAGGCGAATCTTCGTCCTATAAGAGCCGAGAGAGGGCTAGATTGCAAAGAGAATAAGAGCTCCAAAGGTGGCAAAAGGAAATCGAAGATAGCATGGAAGCACGGATAGCTGCTCAAGTTGATGCACGAGTTATGACAGCTATGCAATCCATGTGTTCGGCACAACCACAGCCTGTCCAGACGGGGAATAGCCCAGTGCTCAAGGGTCACAGTAGCTGTGGATCTACCCCTATGCCTGACGAAGAAGAGGTCAATGCTCATCATCCGGTGGACGACATCACTGGACCTGTTAATGTCAGGTTGTACATCCGTCAGCAGTGGACAAAAGACAAGGTCACGGTCGGACAAGCCTTTCCGAGAGGAGACGGCATCATTCATGGTAAGCCAATGCCACTCGGGTATGCCAGGGTCAGCATTTATAAGATCTTGCATAAGAAATTTAATAAGATACATATTGATTACCCAGTGGAGGAAGATAGCCCGCGTCTTGTTCACAACTTGGACACTCATGTGGCTTGGCGCAAACATTTCATCAAGCTTGATGACCAGCCATCTTCAGATGATGAAGATGACGATGAATCGTCGGCATCCCCACCTCCCAGGGGTTACTCGCCTGTGTTTGGATAGGAAGACCCTAGTTCTCCCTCGCCTCCACTGGCAAATGGAGAAGACTCCTCCTCCTCCTCCTCCTCCTCCTCCTCCGCCGCCGCCGCCGCCAAAGGAGAAGTCTCCTCGTCCTCCTCCACCGAAAAGGAGAAGACTCCTCCTCCTCCTCCAACCCCCCGACCGCCAAAGAAGAAGACTTCTGCTCCTGCTCCTCCTCCATCTCGTTCTCTAAGATCAGGTTCGACCTCTCAACAGAAGAGGTCATCGTCTTGAGCTGGTAATGCTCCCAAGATAAGCAAGAAGAAGAAGGTGGATGCTAGCATTACTTCTTTGATGAAGGGCAAGACTGTGGAGCATCATCCAAGAACCAAGAAAGCAACTGTTTCCTTCATTTAAGCGAATAGCTAGTCTCCCACCATAGGATGCAACAGACAGAATTTGAAAGGCAGAACAACAAAGAGAGCAATCAGACTAGAGAAACAGAAATATAGACCCAATATTTGCTAGAGATACAGAACTTGGCCAACAACATGGGCATATCCATGGAGGAGGCTGTGGAGTTATATTACGGAAGAAGAGAGTTTGAATCAGCAGCTGTCGCATACCAGTATTCAAGAGGCAAACCTTTGGTCGCCACCGAACAAGAGTATAAAGAGTTGCCAACATATCTGCGACAGTTGCATGACTATTACATCCCTCGATACTGCCAAAGGGGAGTACATTGGCTTTGAAGTTTGTATACCTCCCGGGCTGATTTTTAATCATCCTGAAGAAGAGGTGCATAGTGTTTATTATGAAGTCCTCTTTCAGCTCTTACAACGGCGCTCGCTCGATGTACAGAATTTTGATGTTATGGACTATGTAAGTACCCTACCCTCACAATGTTATAATAAAGCACGTGATCTGCATTTGAATATATCTTGTGTTTATTATGCAGGTGTATGGCAAAATGGTGCCTACAGAGGCACCTGATGCATGTAGACTTCTTGGATCCCAGTATTTGTCAACTGAGACAACATGCGCTGCCGAGTGTCAAGATGACTATGTGCCAAAAAGTTTGAAGATTGAGTTTGAAAGGATGTTGAAAAACAACAAAACTAAATATACTCCTACCCTACAACTGCGAGTATGTGTTCTCGGCCCTCACTTTGGTGTTCATTCGCTTAATATATATGACATTTAGTAACATGGACTTTCCTTCGTGATTGCAGCAACCATTATGTCCTCGTAGAGATTTGTCTTCTAAATTCACATATCGATGTGTGGGATTCCAAGAAGAAGCCACTTTCTCATGTCGACCATCTAGTCAATGTGTTGAATAAGTGAACCCAATATCACAACACTACATTTCTAATCACATAGGACACTGTAATAGTCCATGGCCTTGATATTTTGTTTATAATGTCACACAGAATGAAGGCCTTACCTGACTGGAAAAATATCGATAGCAAGAAGCACAAGAATTGGAGTGAACCATTCACGGCTAAGTATATGGAGGATATCAAGACCCTAGACCAACTGGCGGGGAACAACGAATGCGGGTTCTATGTGATATGGGCTATGCTTGTCTACTTTGGTGCAAAAACCGACAAAGAAAATGAAGCGGTACTGTAGACTTCCCAGTTGTATTATTTTTGTCTTGATTCAATTACAGCGCAAAGCACACGGTCCCAACCGGTTGGTCGATTTCGAGATAAGAGGAATTCAAGAAGAAGTAGCAAAGTTTATCACCGACGAGGTATTAAGCAAGAACGGATCATTCTGCATTGCCAAGACCAAGAAGTTCAAGAAGGCCTATGGAAGAGAACATGTGGATAGGCTATTGCAATGCGACTCTTAATTATTTCGTTACTTATACGTTTTATTTTAGAATTTCTGTGATATAAACGTTAATGGATAGGCTATTGTAGTGACGTCGAGATCCACATCCATATCCAATTATTCGATTGCATCACCGGCAACACATCTCCCACCTCCCTCCCAAGACATCCCCTCAAATTGAAAATAAAACAATTAATAAAATACAAATTAGAAAAATTATATCACCGCCGGGTCTCATTGCAAACCGTAGTGATAGCTCACATATCACTGCCGATTGGTAAAACGAATCAGCAGTGATAGCTAAGCTATCACTGCCGGTTTGGACAGACCCACCAGTGATATCATGAGCTCATCACTGCCTGAGTTGGTTGTGCCGGTTCAAAATCCGCCAGTGAAGGGGGGTTTTGAACCGACAGTAATGTTTGAATATGGTGTAGTGTTGCGTATGCTGGTCTTCTCCATCATTTGCCTCGCCACAAACGCAGCCCGTGGAGATGCAGCGCACACCCCCCACATTCACATCGCCGACTTCTGACCAGCTCACACTCATGTCATTCAAGTCACTCGTGGAGACCAGTCGCAAGCCCCCGTGTCATGGGGCAACATGTCCATTCCCATGTGCTGGTGGCACGGCGTGGCGTGCGGCTTAAGGGGACATCGCCAGGGCCATGTAGTGGCTCTGGACCTCCTGAGCTCAACCTGGTTGGCACCATCACCCCTGCGCGAGGAAACCTCACTTACTTGAGGCGACTCAATCTTAAATTGAATGGTTTCCAAGGTATCAATGCCTGCAAAGATCGCTAACATCCATGACCTTGAGACTACAAATTACCTACAACTCCATTTCTGGCCAGATTCCACCGTCACTTTCAATGTGTGGCCATCTTATAGAGATTTCACTCAACGACAACAATTTACATGGGGGAGTACCCAGTGAGTTAGGCTCCTTGTGTAATCTGCAGATAGTCTTAGCAAAAATAGACTTACAGGAACAATCCCTCCCACCATTGCAAGCCTTGTAAATATGAAGGAACTATTTCTAAGATATAACAACATGAAAAAGGAGAAATCCCAACGGAGATTGGCAGCCCCAAAACTAATTTCTTTTCCCGACGGCTAGGACTAGACGAAAAGCTCGTTAAGCCGAGTTCAAGTGGCTCAATGCAAAAAATGCTCCAATTAAACTCGCTTTTCTTATAAAATAAAAATGAGTTGACTTTGAATGACTTTTGATTTCGGCTCGGCTCATTAAGCTCGGCCGAAATTTTTTAGAGCCTAGAACATGAAGTATGGTTTTTCTTAGAAAAAATAAAATATTAGTTAGTACAAGAGTATGCAATACAAATAATAAAAAAATGTGCTTAGAGTTATATAAGCACATGTATTAGTGTATTATAAAATGTTGGGTTTTTTTTCTTTTTGACACCACCGAAATTCGTGAAATTTCGTAGAAATTTTGAACCCCGCAGCGGGTCGCCCACTCGCCTCGCGCCCTATACGCAGGGTTCCTCCGTGCTTTGCAAGTACGTACGCGCGACTCGAGGCCCTCTCGGGCACGCGCGGCAGGCTGATCAGGCGGTCGTCCTCCGCGTCCTTTACGCGCCGTGAACACCTCACGGCCTCACGGACGACGCTGATCAAGACCAGATTATGGCGCCGTCCCGTCTCCCGTGCGTGAGGCGTGTGGAAACAACTAGCAAGGACATACGTGGAGCCGAGCCACTCATTTAGATCGTGGACATCACGACGTTTTTGTTTGCACATTTGGCGATAAGTTGAGACAGTGGTTGAATATTTCGATTTCTTTTTTTTTTTTTTGAGGTTTCTATTCTCCCCTCTCTGGTCGCCATTTTCGGTCATGCAGGCCGCCGTTGCAGCTCAAGAGAGCGACCACTTCCCTGGATGGACGCTGTCACGCTGGCTGCCCCGGCAGTTTCGTCTCCTGCAGCTGCAGGTTGCCTCCTGCATGCTTTGTGCTTTGGTCGTCCTCCTCTTTCTTCCACCATGGCTGCACATCGCTGTCGTACGTCATCCAGCGCCAGTGGCAATCACGCGTCATCGTCTGTCCCTGTTGGATCGCGAGGAGCTCCACCTCCACGGGGCATGCGAGTGCAGTGGCGCACCGCGCACACAGACTTGGAACGCCAACCAAGTGACCAGCATTGCTATGCCGTCCATCCAATGCAAGTGGACCGCCCTGTGGCCGGTGCAAAGGCCACCTTGGTGCGGCTCCCAGGGCCACTTCCCACTTGACGTTGACGTACTTCATCACCGAAAGGATGGAGGCGAGCCCCAGCCCCGCCGGTGGGCGGTGGCTCGCTCATCAATCATGAGTGCAACGACGATCCAGCGTGCCTCTCATGCACCACCGGTGGCTCGCTCATCATTTTTAATTGCCCCAGTCCCGGCCTGTCCAGGGGGCACATGTTGCGTTCCACAATATGATGGCTTATGTATAAAGATCTATTTTTGTAAGTTTGATGGTTGATGAATTTTCTTGGTACCTTCGATTAACTTTATTGAGAACCGGTACCAGACAATGGCGAATTGAGGCCATATATATTCCATACCTAGATCTAATGAAACTAACGCGTAAGAACCTGCCCTTGGGGAGGGGAACAACAACTGGAAACGGTTGCTAATACCCCGTGGGCTGAGGAGGAAAAGGAGAAATCCACCCAAGAAGGGGCTCGCGTCTGATTAGCTAGTTGGTGAGGCAATAGCTTACCAAGACGATGATCAGTAGCTAGGTCCGAGAGGATGATCAGCCACACTGAGACTGAGACACGGCCCAGACTCCTATGGGAGGCAGCAGTGGGGAATTTTCCGCAATGGGCGAAAGCCTGACGGAGCAATGCCGCTGTGGAGGTGGAAGGCCTACGGGTCGTCAACTTCTTTTCTCGGAGAAGAAACAATGACGGTATCTGAGGAATAAACATCGGCTAACTCTGTGCCAGCAGCCGCGGTAAGACAGAGGATGCAAGCGTTATCCAGAATGATTGGGCGTAAAGCGTCTGTAGGTGGCTTTTCAAAGTGACTAATATCTAAATTTATCCAAACTAAATAAATACCTCAAACCTTTGAGCTCTTTTACGGTAGTTGGGGATACCTCCTATTTCCTCCTGATGCCTAGGCAAGAAATAACCTTTTAATTAATTTTATTAGGTGTTCAAGGTTAGTGAAGTAATTGTCGCCCTCTCCCTGTCCCCGCATCTAACAACCCACGCACCTCGAACCCTAGCCCGCGCGACGCAGGGTCCGTGAGTCGCGAGCGAGCCTGACTTGCTCTTGCGTTAGCGCTAGCTGTTGCCTCGACCTCGTCATCGTGCCGCGCTGCGCTGCCACCACCGGCCAGCCCTCGCCTTCGGTCGTCCTAGCACCGAGCTCGTCGCTCCTCCATCCTCCCCAGCGACCCATGCCCTTTGTCGCAGCTGCCGAGGAGATGGACGTGGCCCCCACCGGTCACCCCTGTGCCCTTCGTTGATAGCCCTCGCCACCATCCCCACCATGGACAACGTGCGAGCACCTCCAATGTAGTGTAAAAAGCGAACCATGGGCTGGAGAAGTCGAACCAACAACACTGTGGGATGCGAACCGTGGGTGTCAGATCTCAAATCGACTCTTGCGGACAGGTTCGAACCGGAGGCAATAAAATAAGCCGCAGCAGAGTATGCATGCAAGCTAGTGAGACATGCAGGGGAGAGAACAACGCTGCTTTTTTGTTTGTTTATCGTGACATGGATCCCATTAATTGATTTCACATTGGAGCAGTCGAACTTTTAGCCATGGAATCGAAGTGTGTCAGTTTGGTTCGAATACTACACTGGAGGTGCCCAAGGCTGTGCTGCGAGACGAACATGGCAGATTTGTGAGAGGCACTGCTAAGTGGTATGATCAATGTCTTGATGCCCTGACGATGGAGGCATTGGCGTGTAGAGATGGCCTGATAATGGCACATCGGCTGGGGGTACAGAAGGTCTGGCTTGAGACTGATTGTCAGGAGCTCCTAAGATTATGGGCGGCAGGTGATCTACAGAGGTCAAGCATCGTGTCAATGCTGAAGGAGATTAAGGAACTTAGTTTGCTTTTCCAAGAGTATAAGTTTTCTTTTGTTCACCGTTCTTGTAATGAGATAGCACATAAGCTAGCTAAACAGGTCAAGGCGTGACTCGAGTTGGGTGGTGGTCGTATGCAACGGCTTGTGTCGCGAACCTGTTGATCTCAGATTGTAATCCTGTTCCCTCCTAATGAATGATTAAAAAAAAAAAGGTGCCCAAGGCTCCCCGAGCTGCGCGCGGTGCGCGGGCGCGTGGCTCCTATAGGGCGAGGCTGCCAGCTGCAGCTTGCAGCTGTGGGCACGGCCGCCGGGCGGTGCTCATTGTGCCGTGGTCTGCTGGTATGCGTTAGCTAGTAGACATAGCCATACATGAGTGAAATTAGAAGTTTATAGGTTGTCAAAAAAAGGAATTTATCTTTTTATCTTGGATATTACCTTGGATCTTTTATATTTTAAATATCCAAGATAAAATCCTAGCTAGGCCCTGCCACAATGGGAAAGAGGGAGTATCAGCGTCTTTCGTCTCCTCTAGAGTACTAAACAAAGTTCTGAGCCTAATCCGGCTGTCTCGCACCATGATTAAAATAGAAAGAAAATGGCTTTGAAAAGGACAGCGCAAGGACTAGAATAGAAAGTAGAAATATATTGACGGGACGAAGACCCATCGTCGTCCTCTTGGGCTGACTGGTAGCAACTGCTGGCTCCACTAGTCCAATGCAATATAAGCACCATGTCTATACGGCCTGGGTTGCCTATCTAAACTCTTGTTGTATATGTCTGCAAACATACAATCACTATGGTGGTGCTCCTCATCAAGCCTCTCTTACGCATGCTCACCTTCTTCTTCATTTGCCTTGCCACATTCGTGGCACAAACGTCACTAGCAGCTCATGGAACAATCGCCCCCCACATCACCGACTCCGACCAGCTCGCGCTCATGTCATTCAAGTCACTCGTGACGAGTGACCCGTCACGAGCCTTAGCATCTCGGGGCAACATGTCCATTCCCATGTGCCGATGGCACGGTGTGACGTGCGGCTTGAGAGGACACTGCCGGGGCCATGCGGTGGCTTTGGACCTCCCGAGCTCAACCTGACTGGCACCATCACCCCTGCACTGGGAAACCTCACTTACTTGAGGCGACTCAATCTTTCATCGAATGGCTTCCAAGGGATCCTGCCTCTAGAGCTCGGTAACATCCATGACCTTGACACTCTACAACTTACCTACAACTCCCTCTTTGGCCAGATTCCCCCGCCACTTTCAAATTGTAGCCACCTAATAGAGATTTCCCTCGACGACAACAATTTACATGGGGGAGTACCCAGTGAGTTAGGCTCCTTGCATAATCTGCAGATACTTAGTCTGAGCAAAAATAGACTTACAGGAACAATCCCTCCCACCATCGCAAGCCTTGTAAATCTGAAGAAACTAGTCCTAGGATATAACAACATGACATGAGAAATCCCCAGAGAGATAGGGAGCCTTGCCAACCTCAACGTGTTGGACCTAGGTGCAAATCAGTTCTCAGGAACGATCCCTAGTTCATTAGGGAACCTCTCAGCGTTAATGGTTCTTTATGCTTATGAAAATAACATTGAAGGAAGCATTCCACCACTACAACACCTCTCCTCTCTTAGTAAGCTTGGATTGGGGGCAAACGAACTACAAGGAACCATCCCTTCGTGGATGGGTAACCTATCTTCATTAGTATTCCTAAGTCTTCAGAGCGATGGTCTAGTTGGTCACATCCCAGAATCATTAGGAAATCTTAGGATGCTTAGAGCACTTGCTCTCCTACAAAACAATCTTTCAGGCCCCATACCTAGATCGCTTGGCAACCTCTATGCCCTCACTCATCTTCATCTAATATACAATGAGCTCGAAGGCCCTTTGCCCCCTTTAATGTTCAATAATCTTTCCTCCCTCGAAATTCTAAATATAGAATACAACAACCTGAATGGCACTCTTCCACCTAGTATTGGAAACAACCTTCCGAATTTAAACGAGTTTCTTGTATCAGACAATGATTTTTATGGCATGCTCCCATCATCCCTTTGCAACGCCTCCATGCTTCAAAAGATTGAAACAATAGAAAACTTTCTATCTGGAACGATTCCAAAATGCTTAGGAGCACAACAAACGAGCCTGTCCTTGGTGTCAATTGGAGGAAATCAGTTTGAAGCAACAAATGATGCTGAATTGGAGCTTCATGGTTAGTCTGACCAATTGTAGCAACTTGGTTGTACTAGATGTTGGCACGGAAAATCTCCACGGCGTGCTGCCAAATTCAATCGGTAATCTCTCGACATAGCTGGAGTATCTCAGCATGGCAGATAACAATATAACTGGATCAATACCAGAAGGAATCGGTAACCTCATCAACTTGCAAACACTTTACATGCCTCTAAACATTCTCATAGGTGCTATTCCAGCATCTCTCGGCAACCTCAATAAGTTGTCTGAATTAATTCTGTACAACAATGCATTGTCTGGACCCATTGCCAATAACTCTTGGCAATCTTACACAACTAACTAGACTTCTCCTCGGTACAAATGCTATAAGAGGACCCATACCATCTAGTCTCAGCCATTGTCCTTTAGAAACGTTGGATCTTTCTCACAACAATCTTTCTGGTCCGACACCTAAAGAACTCTTTTCTGTATCCACCTTGTTGAGTTTCATCAACATTTCACATAATTCCTTATCTGGGTCTTTGCCATCAGAAGTTGGAACTTTAGAAAATCTGAACGGGCTTGATTTATCTTATAATATGATATCTGGTGAGATTCCATCCTCCATTGGTGAGTGTCAAAGCCTGGAATTTCTCAATTTATCAGGAAACATCCTTCAGGGCACAATTCCACTTTCACTAGGAAATCTAAAGGGACTCCTTGGGCTTGATCTTTCTCATAATAATTTGTCGGGGACCATTCCTGAGACCCTTGCCAGTCTAACTGGCCTTTCTATATTGAATCTCACATTCAATAAACTCCAAGGTGGAGTTCCAAGTGATGGGGTATTTCCCAATGCAGCAGTGATCTTAATCACTGGGAATGATGGTCTTTGTGGTGGTGTTCCTCAACTGGGATTGCCACCTTGCCTCACTCAGAAAACCAAGAAATCACATCAAAAACTTGTCATAATAGTCTCGTAGTGCAGTGCACTTGTCTGCGTCACATTAGTATTTGCATTGTTTGCACTCCAACAGAGGCGCCACCAGAAGACAAAATCACACCAATGTTGACGGTGGATAAGCCCATAAAAATCCACATCCAAACACCGTCAACATGCCTCGGATTCAAAGAAGAATAAGCATATCATGAGCATATTTTATCAATAACTAGTTCCACTTGTACTCTTAGCTCGCGAATGCAGAAAAGATCAAACAAAGCATAAAACTTCAAGATATGGTGTAACAACCCGGGTTTTCCGACAACCAAAAATTCGAACTTTTTAAAAATTTTCCTGCAAATGTGTGGAGCATATAGTTTCTAGGACAACCCCCGACTAAACCGCTAACAACCGTTGCATTCATATAGGGTTGATTGTAGGGATTTGTCAGAGTTCGTAGATGGTGTCTAAGGTTTTGCGTCGGAGAGCACAGTTCCGTAGTGAAACTTCTCTCAAACCCTCTCGTAATATCCCTCTCTCGGAGATCTTCCAAAACTCTCTCCATGAGATTTCCTTTGAATATAATATCTACCCCAAATTTTTCCCGGACCTCACTATAAGTTATTATTTCAAAACTATAGCTCACAACAAGAATTTCCTCATCGGAACCTTCTCAAGTCCCTTCCCAAGTTTTTTCCCCGACTCTATTTGAATTCATCTCGAATCTGTACAAAATAATCTTGACGACTTTCCAAGAAACAAAAAGAGAAATCTCTTTTCTCTTTCCCTTCCTTCCTCTCCTTCCTTCCAGCCCAAACCGGCCTACTTCCAACATGCAGCCCAGCGTCCCCTGCCATCCCCATTACGCAGCCCGAACAGGCCACCAAGCGCCTAGCCCACCTGCGGCCCAGCTCACCACTGCGCTTGGCTCGCGCGGCCCAGTAGGCCCAGCTGATGCGCCGCTGCCCAAACCCTAGCCAGGGCACTCGCCCACGCGCCTGGAGCCGCCGCCGCCGCCACTGGCCTCATGAACACGGTGTCCCATGCCTCGACGTCCATACCGCCGCTCATGGGATGCGCGCCGCGTGTCTCCGCCTCTGCACAGACGCCTAGGATGCTTGACACCACCTCGCAACCCAAGCTCGCGCCCTATAAGCACCACGGCCGTCAACTGTTCATCTTCTCCCACCCCGAGCCGCCGCCGCGCCTCCGTCCTGCTCCTCCATGCGCCGCTCCGAGCTCGCCACATGTGCGCTGTGGCAGTGCTCGTGCTGAGTCACCGCCGACCACATGGGCAGCCGCTGCCGTGCCCTCGCTTCGCCTCGCCGCTCCTCCGCCGGCCCTCTGCAGCAGCGCCCCACCACCACCGCATCTCCCACAGAGCCGACCTGCAGCACCGCGCCCCGGTTCCCTCCTCGTCGTGCCGCAACCATGATGTCCGTGGCCGGTCATCACCACCTCGAGCCCGCCATGGAGTACAGAAGCACCGCGACGCCCCATCGCGGCCAGCGTCACACTCCTCGCCTCCTCATCGAGCCGTTGCTGAATCGGAGCACCACAACCAGGATGCCGTCGAAGCTCCTCACCGTGCCCCGGCTCATCCCCACCGACTTCGCCACGACCATGCTTCTCTGCACCATGCCTTGCCACCGTCGTCATCCCATCACGGTCGGGCACATTGACGCCGCACGGCGCCACCCGCTCCTGACCCTGTCCTCGCCCTTGACGTCTAGTCCCTGCCCACGTCCGGTCCTGCCCTAGCTCTCCTCCAACACCACAGCACCTCGTCGGAGCTCCTGTGCCCCACCAGTGAGCACCAAGGCCCAGGGATTTGCCTTATTCCCTCCATTGATCCTACTGATGGACTAGACTGAGACTGGCCTTCGTGCCATTATCTGCAAACATGCAGGGAGAACCCAGACCTCAAGCCACCGAACCTCGCCCTCACCACGAAGCAACTCTGCCTGGCAACGAGCCCGACCTGCATCAAGCGATCTGCCGTCCGTAAGCCCTCGGTGAGCCACGACCTTCTCCCCCATGGTGAGCACCGCCACCTCGCTGGACCCGCCATTTGAGCCATGGCGTCCCGCACTAAGGGACGCGTAGGCCGAGCCCCTCCTGGCTCAGGACACTCGCACACACGACACGAGACCATTTAGCCAAATCGAACCACCGGCGTTCCAAGAACGTCGGCGTGGTCGAGGACTACCCAAACCACCACCATGATCGCGTTCCGGTTTTACCTTGTGCCCTTGGACTCCAAGACCGCCGCCACTCTACTCATGTCACCTAAGGACACGACGGACGCCGATCGAGAAGGGAGAAGATCTCTGGAAGTCCTGCCTGGTCACCCCGACGCGCACCGACGCCCCGTCCGAGCTTCACCTTAGCTACCGTCACACCGTGATTCGCCCTGCCCGCGCATACCGTTGGAACCTAGACACATCCTGACACCTCCTAGAAACTTGTAGCCACCTTCGGCCAGCATCTAGCCACCCTAGCCAGCCTCGGCCAGTCACCAGCCCCGCCCGGCCAGCCGTGGCCAGCCGCGACCAGCCCACAGCAGGCCACAGCCAGCCATGACCAGCCAGCAGCCGGCCACGACTAGCCGCAGCAAGCCATAGCAGGCCAGGAGGTACCAACAGTTGGCCAAGAGGAGCTGGGACATGTAGCAGCAAGCCTCGCCACTTTTCTTTGACGCTGACCCTGTCTGGCCTTCGTGTCGTAGCTCCGTTGCTAGATCTTGAGGCCCCGTAGATGATGTTGGACTGTTCGAAAGCCAAGTGATATACGATGCTGGACTATTGAAGAACCTTTTCTCTTACTTCTTATACTCCTGCCCTTCATATTGTATACCTATCCTTATAATCCATCTGCTCATATCTCTGTTGTACCCTATCTTTACGATCTGTCTGTACATGTATCTGTTGCACCCTATTCTCACGGTCTATCTGTATCTGTATTTGTAATATAGGATCCATCCGTCTTAATGCTATGGAAATGTGCTACTCCACTGTCTTGCTGAGTCGTGTCTTTGGATCTTATTGCTGGTTATCCTTGTTGTCTGTCTGCGTGCCGTGCCTTCGAGCCGGCTAAGGGATCGTACCTCGTTCGGACGTTGCGATCGCAGGATCTGTCCTGCCATGACCGTAATGCTGAGTGTAACTCGACCCCTCGTTGGTGTAGCTTGTGGCCACGAGCATGCCTCGCCATGACCATGGAACTATACCCCGTGTGCCGTTCTTTGATTCTTCGTGCCCAAGCCCTCATATGCTTGTACCCTGTGCGACCCTGCATTTCTTCGATTCCGCGGTGACAACCGCACCGCTACAAATCTGAGAGATGACTTAGTTCCAGTGCACCCAGGTCATGGTACCCTATGAGTGGTTTGCGCACTTGTGTCTTTTACATGTCGCTCTCTTCTGACGCCCTGTCTATACCGTGGCGTGTGCGATGGAAGAAGTGGACCACCGCTTTATGTTGTTTCTCGCTAGTCGTCCCCGTATAGCCCGCTCTGTTCGATCCCGTCTTATCCATGGTGATTGGATCAAAGATCGGACTAACCCTTTTTAGTTAGCAAAGCTATGGTCTATATCAAGATCTTGGATCAATGCGAGTCGACTCAATTGACCGCTTAAAACCATCTCACTAAAGATGTGACTGAGAATATGATATGGATGTGCCTAGCTAACTCCTCTCTCTCCCTCTCTTGATTCTGGGTGTTTAAGCACTTGTATGATTGTACCCATTTGAATCACAGCCTTTGTATCCTACAAGTGGATTAAACACTCGCACTATTTTATGCAACATTAATTGTTGGTAATTTCTTGTTCTTCCCTTCTGATCGGCCGTCCTCCGATCCCCGCCTTCTCCGTGGCGTTTGGATCAGAAGATTGTGAGCCGTGGTGTTGCTATGGATCAGCTCTAGCCTAAACCATTTATTATAAAGCTATATTGGCTTGGCCGTGACATAAGCCTGTGCATAGCAAACCCCACTCTTGTTTCTTTGGCCCGATGAAATCGGACATACGCCGAGAGGGCCAAGTCGTGTACCTTTTATTATTTTCACCAGTATTTATGGATCTTCCCGTGTCCCGTCGTCTTTTGGTGTATTGGGTGATTTCTTGCCTTGAGTCGCTTTGCGG
Organism: Eremochloa ophiuroides; assembly: GCA_038502445.1. NCBI lineage: Eukaryota > Viridiplantae > Streptophyta > Magnoliopsida > Poales > Poaceae > Eremochloa > Eremochloa ophiuroides. The sequence continues at coordinate 8,553,065 of JAHLJS010000005.1, forward strand.
AGTAGCCGATTCCGGATTAACAACGATCGGATCGAGACCGCTGGAGGAAGAGAACGTGGGCGACGGAAGGACCCGTGGAGTGGAGTCACCCTAGGAGGAGGTGACCCAGCTGATCAAACTACACTGACTGGAGAACTCTCATACCACTACTTCCTCGGCAACGCAGGTGTCATGGCAGCACCCTCTTTTAGAGAATCCTATTAGACATGACATGTTTAGAATTGCTAGCGCTTTACATTTATTCTCTTGCTAGTATATGATACATGCTATTACCTAAGCCATTATTACCCTGCTTGCAACCACTCTACCATGCTACCAAGCTTCGCACTCGCGCTCCTGTATATATAACATCTTCCTACCTGCTTGCTTGCATGTTACACCACTTTATTTATTTAACTCTACTCGCATTATATCTGTGATGTGATGTTGATGGGGAAATTGGGAATGGTTTTCCTGAACATGGAATTATCCACTAGACTTAACCACTGGGAGAGCGTGCTGTGTGTGTCTTGGGTGTGTGGTGAGGGTCGAGTTGACCAAGTGGGATACACGATGAGCTGTGTAAGCAAGTCATGCCGGGAGTTGCATCTGGGCATTCCCACGAGAGATATCTGTGGTGGGTAATGGTTTATAAGGAGGTTCCGGGATGGATAGCCTGTGTGGTTTGAAACCCCGTGAATGGAGGCGCTGTGATGGCACAGGGAGAGTATCCCCTATGAGAAGATGCCTGCTTGGTCAACCTAGGATCTACTGGTACTCAGGCTCATAGGAATCCTTTACTGCTCACTCGCTTCTGAATGGGCGGGAGACGGCTGGACTACTTGGTAGGGCAGTGCCACTACTGCTAGGTTATGACGTGATAGGGTGGGCGGTGGCGGATGTCGGAAGTTCCCGCACCATCCTAGATGCGCAGTACCACTGATTGGGCCCGGTACTGCGTCTCCCAGTCTCAGCGTTTCGGCGTAGGGCCGAAGTTACCCAGGGCTGAGTGGTAGGGTGGCATCGACCTAGGCAAGCAAGCACCTGGAATTATGCCTAGATGATTGTACAGCATCGATGATGGCTAATCTTGTGAGTGGTAAAACCTCTGCAGAGTGTTATGGTTGATCGATCGATACATATGCCGACTCGTCGGCTATGGACCTTTCCTGTGGTCTTCTACTGGTGTAGTGAGTGGTATTCTTTTCTCCCCCTGGATGATGATTGTCCGGTAGTGTGCCCGGTGTGGCAGTGTGCCGTTGAGACAGGATCCGAGAGGGAGTTGGGCCTGTCGATTAAGTGCGAAGTGTGCGTGTGAGGTGGTGTATGGGTGGGATGATGGAATTGGGATAGACTGATGGATGGTGATATATGGATTAAAACTTGACGAACTATTATATAATTTGCTACTGGATACTACTTTGCATGCGCTTAAGATGCAAACCACAGCCAAATATTAGGATCGCCAGATCCTTTATTTTCTCTTTTACACTAAAGCTTATCGGTGCTGACCATGGCCTGCACATATCTGGCGGTGTGCAGATTACCTGACTAACAGAGATATGGCTATAATAAGGATTAGAAGGTCTCATGCCTACGCTCAAGTTTGGTTCAGGAGATGAAGACTATGCTGCGCCAAGAATAACTCTGATGGTACCCGTGAAGGAGGAGCCTTCACTCGACGACATATTTCGCCAAATCTGATGACGACTAGAAATGCTTCCGCTAGATCAATCCTGTAATAGGTGTCTACTCAGTTGATGCAATATTTTGTAACATTTACGATGTATGACTGTAATATCAACTGATATATGATAATGTGATGAGATCAATCTATGGTTTTATCACATTATAGCTCATTCTGTGGATTTTTCCCTTCGTGGAAAATCGAGGATGTTTCATATGGTGTACAACATCACTTAGAAGAAAGTGGAGCACCTGGAGGGCCCACATTGGGTTCGGCCAACCCACATGTGGGGCCCACCAAGGCTCTGCTGACATGGCACGATCCGTGTGACTCTCCATCCAACTCAATTCCACCTTTGGATAAAAGTTGTGTTTCCAACCAGAGGTGAAAGATCAAGGCACGTGGATCAAAGCGTGAACCGACAAGTACCAACAAATCAAGTACATAGCCATGCTCTATGACTAGTGGGGACAACACCTGGCTAGGGCCCACCTGTCATAGGGGGTCGGCCGACCCCCCTGGTGCCCAGCCAGGTCGGTTGGCCTCCACCGCCTTCCTGCATGCTTCCCACGTGCTGATTTACCCACGGCCGTCCATCTTAAGGCGGTTTTGAGGTAGTTCATCCAAGGGTGGAGAGGCAAGGAGCACACGGATCGCTGACGTGGCATCCCTCCACTCTCCCCTATAAATAGAGGCTGCCATCACCCTCTTCAAGACATACAAGATGCACAAGAGACAAGAGAAGCAAGCTAGTTCCACTTTGTAGTAGTAGTATTAGTCTAGTTTGGGAGTTAAAGTCGAGTCGAGCTACGCTCGGGGTCTCCGGAGTCGTCTGCTGGAGAGTCTGGTATGCCTCTTGTACCTTTTCTTCTGAAAGACTTTACTTTTATCAATATATTATCTTTACTTTACTAAGTCTTTACTTAGTGCTTTACTATTTACTATAGTATTGTTGTGTCTTGTCTTAGCCTTATAGTTGACTTACACTAGATTGTGATCCTGTAACCAACTCACGTGTGTAGTTCATCGCCTGTCATAAGGTGTTCTACTTGTTTGGGTCCCAGCTAGAGTAGTGAGGCTTAGTGTAGGCGTGGTGCTTAGACTAGATCTTGTCTTTAATGCCGCTTGTCGCACGGATTGTTAGTGGGTGCTAGTAGGTGGTGACAGCCATGTCTAGTCTTAGTATCCCTCCACGTATTTTAGGCAAGTTCTTAAAAGGTAGGCACCCATAAGAGAATAGTCGCTTCGGGTAGAGATTATATCCTCTATTGTCTCGCACTATCCCCTACACACCGGAAGTAAGGTAGCTGTCTTAGTGTATCTCGTCTATTTGATAGGATAGTTCACAAGAATAAAGTAAGAGTCATAGGAGTCCTATACTCACTCGTTGTCCTCACACCTAGCTATACTCTACTAGTTATCTTTAGTTATCTTAAATTTTGTCGTGTCTCTGTGTCATTACCTTTTCCTCTATATATCGATTTAACCCCTATCACTAGTTGGTACTAAGTTGCTATAGACTTAAGGATCTCTCTCTTTTATTAACCATTCCTAGCACCGCTTTCCCTTAGGATAAAATAAATAACGATACCTTAAAATACTCTCGGGTGAAGTGCTACAGCGGTATATTCTGTGCGCTTGCGGAATTATCCAATAGACATAAAAAATACCCCTAGGCACTTCTAGCGCCGTTATCAGAGATAGCCTAACACCCTGTCTCTGGTGATTGTGCTAAGAAGTGTCAACAAGCATTTCTGGCGCCGTTGCCGAGGAAAGCATCAGTATAGGAATATTAATAAAAATTGGATCCGGAGTCTATCATCAATTTAGTTATCAATTAGCGTTAGGGGCTTACCCCTGTCTGTGTTTCTCGTTATCGTGAAGCTAGACAGTGCATGAGCAGTTTCCAATTGCCGTCAAATTTCATTGAAAATTCTAAGGAATTGTTGAGGAGAACTAGACGCCATCAAGTTCCCCCTCAAAGGTTCATCTCAAACTTGAATCCGTTCGAGGAAAGTGGCTCTGCACTATTACCCAAAGAAGTCATAGCCCAAAAGACCATCTATGAGTTCTCTGCACCGTCGGCCAATAACATCGCCACCGGTCCGCAGCTTAACTTGGGGGATGCTACTTTTGAGGTTAAGCCAGCACTTATCAACATGGTGCAAGCCAACCCGTTCTGTGGAAAGCCACATGAGGACGCCAATGCCCATCTCCAACACTTCTTGGAGGTGTGTGGTACCTTCACTATCAAGAATGTCTCGGCAGACGCCATCCGTCTTTGCCTGTTCCCATTCTCACTGCTTGGGAAGGCGAAACAATGGTTCTATGCCAACAAGAGTGAAGCTACCACTTGGGAGAAGTGTGCAAATGCCTTCCTCAAGAAGTTCTTCCCGATGGGCAAGACCAGCGCCCGTCGCGGAAAGATCTCAAGTTTCCAACAGCAAGCTGATAAGATGATTCCCGAAGCATGGGAATATCTCCAGGAGTACATTCGTGCCTGTCCTCATCATGGGATTGAAGAATGGCTCTTAATCCAAGGTTTCTACCATGGGCTGACTGGGTTAGCCCGTAGTCACCTTAATGCAGCCGCTGGAGGAGCATTCCTACAACACAATGTCAAGGATGCTAAGGATCTCATTGAAAAGATGGTTATCAACCAAGGATGGAATGAGGAACGTCTCCAGCCCAAGAAGAGGGGTATGCACACCGTTCATGAGGTGGACATGCTCTCGGCTAAAATGGACCTCTTGATGAAAAAGATTTAGGAAGGTTCCAAAAAGGAACAAGAGGCCATTCGAACCACTGCCACCGCACGAGCCATAGAAGCTGATCCATGATGCAAGGTATGTGGAGCAGAAGATCACTCGGGCAACAACTGTCCCGAAATGAAGGAGGAAGTGAGCTTCATCAACAACAACAACAACAACAACAACAACAGTAGGTATCGACCTAGCAACAAGGAGGATGGAACTCGCGCCCCTTCTACCAAGGTAATCAATGTAATGGTTACACTAATAATTTCAATAATTCTTATGGTAACCAACCTTCTCTTAAAGATCTTGTCTTAGGCCAATCTAAAATCAATGATAGTATAAACAAGAAAATGATGGCTAATGATAAGATTCTTGAAAATCTTAGTGAGAAAATGGATAGCTTTGCCACTGCTATGAAAAATCAACTGAATTTTAATAAAATGTTAGAAACACAATTAGCTCAAATAGCAGCAGTTGTCTCATCTTTCGAACAAGGTAAGATCTCAGGGAAACCTGAGGAACCGGTTGAGGGTGTTAGATTAATTTCTACGAGGTTTGGTAAGCCTCCGGTCAGGCCAAATCCGGGTTGCCTTCTTGACCCGCCATTCATGGCCAAAGTGACTCTGGCCACCCAACCATCACCTGCGAGATTGGGCCACACACCTTCAACAACATCTTCTGCGACCTTGGAGCTAGAGTCAATATCATGTCCAAGGTAATGTATGAAAATTTGCTAGGGGGACCTTTGTACCCCACTTTTGTCAAATTGCAGATGGCCGATCAATCCATCCGGTTCCCCGAGGGATTGGCAAGGGACATCTTTGTCAAAGTTCAAGAAGAATACATCCCCACTGACTTCATCATCCTTGATATGGGAGCCGATGATGAAGTCCCCGTCATCCTGGGAAGGCCGTTCCTCAACACCGTTAACGCCATCATCTACGTGGGATCCTGTCAAGTCCACTTCCAACTCCCATATAAGAGAATTAAATGCCCTTTCAATGGCTATAAATCTATGCAGCAGGTAAGGAAGAACCTATGGAAGAACAAGCCTCAATATGCACCCCGCCGGAAGAATCAATCGCCGAAGGCCAAAAAGGCCGAACTGGTAAGTAAACCGGAGTCACTGTCCCCATCTCCGGGACCGATCGGAGCACCCGAAGAATGAACCCGAAAAGGAGAGGTCCTGCTCTACAGACCTAAAACATGGAGCCCTTACTGGTAAGGTAAATCAGTATTTATCTCATATTTAATTTTCGCATTTTAATTCTTACATTTTGCATTGCATCTTCATATTTAAATTTTTGCAATAATTTATTTCGACAAAATAAAATATCTAGATAAATAAAACTTGAAAAGAACTGTAGTGCTCACACCTGAGTTGGTGGGACCACCCAAGGTGGGGTCGGCCGACCCCACCATGGGGGCCACCCACCTCTGGTGGTGTTGGCTTGGCATGCTGATCACTGTCATGAACTGTGAACACCATCTCATTTTGAATTTAGGCCGACCATCTTTGGTCATGTTCACCTTTCACATGCTCCAAGGAGAATCCAACACTCACTATCCCCCAAATTCTAAAAAGTAGACACTTTGACATGCATTAGTGCTCCCATGGTCCATGGGAATCACTTTAAAAACATGTCCCCACTTTTGTCATACACGTTTTACTTTCACAAAGCACTAGGCAAGGGAATTTCTGAAAACTTCACCACTTTTGGTCCACCACTAATCTCTACTTTGCTGAACAAAGTGAAACACACTGATTAAAGTTGAAAAGAGGACCAAACATGGGTCGGCCGACCCATGTTTCAAGCCCTGTCTACAAAATTGTTTTTGAATTCAAATTGATTCCCTGTCCAAAGGTGAAAGAAGCTCTGACACTGCTTTAGTGGGGTCGGCCAACCTGGCCATGGTGGGCCCAGCACCACCTCTTCTCCCCCTATAAATACCCCTGCACTGTGTGCTCAATTCCACACCAAACCAGCTGAATCATCTCGAACACACAATCTCTATTCTTCTCCCTAGTTGAGCAAGTTCTTTCTCAAGTTTAGTTGTTGTTAACCAATCAAAACAAAAACCCAAAAATATTGTAGTAGTAGAAGCTTGTCTTGCTCTAATCTTTACTCTCAACAACTTGTTTGTGGAGTACTCCTACCCACAAGAACGGTTTTGTGGAGGTAACCATACCCTGAAAGGACTACTAACATTGGGACAATTAACGCTAACGCTAACGCTAACCTTTGCTATCCTAGTGTGTTCTTGTGTTGTCTCATTGCTACAGGAAGATGAATAAGTTCTCCTCCGCGTTCAAGAAGGGCAAGGGTGTCGTAGGGAGTTCCTCCCGATGACCCCGCCATGACGAAGATGAAGGAAGAGAAGCTCCACCAAGACGAAGCTTTGGAGTGCCTCCCGAGAGGATGCTCGATCCCGAGAGCGGCCTTAACATACCGACACCATCGACCCTGTCCTTTTGGACAGCACAGGTATGACCGCAGAGTTTAATACTATTTTCAATACAATCGGTTGGGGAAGCTTTTGGGAAGTGCAAGAACTTGGAATTGAAAAACTCACCATAGAATTTCTATGCTCTTTGAAGACCACAGATGATAATGTATATTTTCATATGTTTAATCAAGAGTATAATTTAACTTGGAGAGTTTTTAGTATGGCTCTTGGCTTTGATAACAACTGTCATCTAGATTTAATTAGAGCCACAAAAATTTGATAAAAGTGAATTTTAGAAAGCCATAACTAGATCCAATGATTGTTTTGATCCTAAAACTGATGAAATTCATAATCCCACTTTGTGCTTTCTCCGCTATTGAATGGCTAGAACTCTTCTTCCTGGCTCGAATGTGCAAGTTCTTCTCAATGATAAATTAAGATTGCTTTATGCCATGACCAAGAAAATAAAAGTTTCCCCTGCTAAGTTGTTAGTCCGCTTTTGGCTTGGTGTGTTCTATAGAAGCGAGCCTATATTCTTTATCTCTTTTATCACTCGCATTGCTGAAACCATGGACTTGCTAAATGGAACACACTACTTTGAATATATTGCTTCTCCTAGATATATTATAATTGAAGATTTCTTCATAAGTGCTCAAGTCCTAAAAAGAGATGAAAATGGTGATCTTAAAATGATTTATCCCGGCCATATAACCGAAGTTTCTCTCCCATGTGAGAGACGTCGGCTGTATGCGCTGCGCACACTAACCATAAATTTGGACCGAGAGGCAAGAAACCAAAATGTTGTAGGAACAAGAAGGGTGACAAGAAGCATGTCACAAGCCGCTCAATTTGAGCAAGCCGGCACTTCACGAGCTGCAGGGAGAAACGAAGAAGAAGGCGATGAGGCAAGTTCCATGGACATTTCAGGGTCCATAGAAAGGACTCTACAGCCCACTCCAAGAGTGCGCACTCCCCGTCCATCCACACAGACGAGGGGTCGTCAGAGCCAAAGGACGGAGATGGATCAACTTATCGACGACATGGGCGATATGCAAGTTGAACAAGATGCAACTCTGAATATGGCACAATAAAATGCCCAACTATTGCAAGCCATACAAGACGAAGAAGCACAACGCTGGGCGGGATGGTTCCAATACTATCCGCCACCACAATGAGTAAAAGCCAAGCTTGGGGGAGATCCTCTCCCCCCCTACTAAGGTAAGTCCTCTATCCCATCTTATTGCATTATTTTCAGTTTATTATCTTTACTTTAAAAAAATCATCATTATCTCATATGTCTCATGAATGTTTATCTCCTTCATGGAAATAATGAATAGTTGCTCTGTTAATGTTTCTTTAATGCCTAGTTTACAACTTAGTATTTCTTTGAGTATGGATCACTTGGCTCATTTAAAATCATAATGAACCTGAAAACTTTATGGATGCCAAGTGCTAGAACTAAGTCTATGTTGTTGTGAGATATGATATGGTAAAACAAAAGCTGCTATAATATTGTTCTAAGCATGCATGATTACTGGAGATTGACTTCTTAAAAACAATCAAAACCTTATTGTTCCTCGATGGTGATAAATTCCTACCACAGCCAAATATGCTACACATGTCTTAGACCTTCCACTTAATCTATTTGCTTTGTATTGAGTGTTGTCAAGTCTTGTTGACCCTTATTGAGAGACTTATCATGCCCCCAAGATCAAGATCACGTACACACCACACATATATGCTACTTCTACACTGGAAGTACGCAACAATATGCCTTTCATTTCCACCAAATAAATGCTCCATGTGTTAAAGACATAAAATATCTCTCTTAGTTAATTTGGTAGAAGAGACAAAAGGCTATGCAAAATAAAAAAGAAAAAGAAAAATATATGAGAAAGTTTAGCTCATAAATAAAAGAAGAAAAATAATAGGCATGTCTCAAAAATTTGTTAGAGAGAGATACAAATTTCAAATAGAGGAGCATTATAGTCCACTTTTTTTCACACACTTGCACATCTTGATCTAAGGGCATGACACTTCTCTCTTTGGATCCAAGTTTTGACTCTACAATATATACAAAGTAAGTATGCTATATCCTTTCATTTCCTATCTTAAGCTCCACATAAGTCATTTTTAGAAATAGGATGATAAAGAAGACAACATTTACTTTGTGCCTTGGTAAGGAATCATACACCATTTTAGCGACATAAGAGAACCATATGAGGAACATTAAATTTTCTTTTGAAAAACATTCCTAAAACCTCTAGTATGAAACTTGCAAGGAATGAGAAAGTTAGTGCTCTAGTCAAACTGTTCTGTCTCTCAACCACCTAAAGTAAGGGAAAGGTCTTTAGCCCCATAAAGGACTAAGGTAAAAGGATGAATTTTTATAGCCAATTTTTTCATTCAAAAGAGAAATATTTTGTTGTGCACATGGTACTATTGAAATATAAACATTGTAGCAACTCCTGATCCACTGAGACTAAGTTTAATTATTTGCTCAGGACGAGCAAAGGTTAAGCTTGGAGGATCTTGTTGACGGTGGATAAGCCTATAAAAATCCACATCCAAACACCGTCAACATGCCTCGGATTTAAGGAAGAATAAGCATATCATGAGCATATTTTATCAATAACTAATTCCACTTGTACTCTTAACTTGCGAATGGAGAAAAGATCAAACAAGGCATGAAACTTTAAGATATGGTGTACAACATCACTTAGAAGAAAGTGGAGCACCTGGAGGGCCCACATTGGATTCGGCCGACCCACATGTGGGGCCCACTAGGGCTCTGCTGACATGGCACGATCCGTGTGACTCTCCATCCAACTCAATTCTACCTTTAGATCAAAGCTGTGTTTCCAATCAACGGTGGAAGATCAAGGCACATGGATCAAGGCGTGAACCGACAAGTACCAACAAATCATGTACACAGCCATGCTCTATGACTAGTGGGGACAACACCTGGCTGGGTCCACCTGTCATAGGGGGTCGGCCGACCCCCCTGGTGCCCAGCCAGGTCGGTTGGCCTCCACCGCCTTCCTGCATGGTTTCCACGTGCTGATTTACCCACGGATGTCCATCTTAAGGCGGTTTTGAGGCGGTTCATCCAAGGGTGGAGAGGCAAGGAGCACACGGATCGCTAACGTGGCATCCCTCCACTCTCCCCTATAAATAGAGGCTGTCATCACCCTCTTTAAAACACACAAGATACACAAGAGACAAGAGAAGCAAGCTAGTTCCACTTTGTAGTAGTAGTATTAGTCTAGTATGGGAGTTAGAGTCGAGTCAAGCTACGCTCGGGGTCTCCAGAGTCATCTGCTGGAGAGTCTGGTATACCTCTTGTACCTTTCCTTCTATAAGACTTTACTTTTATCAATATATTATCTTTGCTTTACTTTACTAAGTCTTTACTTAGTGCTTTACTATTTAGTATAGTACTGTTGTGTCTTGTCTTAGCTTTATAGTTGACTTACACTAGATTGTGATCCTGTAACCAACTCACGTGTGTAGTTCATCTCCTGTCATAAGGTGCTCTACTTGTTTGGGTCCCAGCTAGAGTAGTGAGGCTTAGTGTAAGCGTGGTGCTTAGACTAGATCTTGCCTTTGAATGCCGCTTGTCGCACGGATTGTTAGTGGGTGCTAGCAGGTGGTGACAGCCCTGTCTAGTCTTAGTATCCCTCCACGTATTTTAGGCAAGTTCTTGAAAGGTAGGCACCCATAAGAAAATAAGCGCTTCGGGTAGAGGTTATATCCTCTATTATCTCGCACTATCCTCTGCACATCGGAGGTAAGATAGCTGTTTTAGTGTATCTCGTCTATTTGATAGGATAGTTCACAAGAATAAAGTAAGAGTTATAGGAGTGCTATACTCACTCGTTGTCCTCCCACCTAGCTATACTCTACTAGTTATCTTTAGTTATCTTAAATCTTATCGTGTCTCTGTGTCATTACCCTTTCCTCTATATATCGATTTACCTACCTATCACTAGTTGATACTAAGTTGCTATAGACTTAACGATCTCTCTCTTTTATTAATTATTCCTAACACCGCTTTTCCTTGGGATAAAGTAAATAACGATATATTGGAATACTCCCGGGTGAAGTGCTACAGTGGTATATTCTGTGCGCTTGCGGAATTATCCAATAGATATAAGAAATACCCCCAGACACTTCTGGCGCCGTTATCAGAGATAGCCTAACACCCTGCCTCTGGTGATTATGCTAAGAAGTGTCAACAACCAACAAACGTCGGTCTTGAGTGAGCAGTATACCAGGGTCTCTTATGCCGAATTGGCTAATGCGACAAATGGTTTTGCATCCGATGACCTCATAGGAGCAGGGAGCTTCAGATCGGTTTACAAAGGAACAATGAGAAGCAACGACCAGCAAATAGTGATTGCTGTTAAGGTTCTCAACCTCATGCAGCGTCGTGCATCTCAAAGTTTTGTTGCAGAATGCGAGACTTTAAGATGTGCTCGACATCGGAACCTTGTAAAGATATTGACGATCTGTTCAAGCATTGATTTCAAGGCCCTCGTGTATGAGTTTCTACCAAATGGAAATTTGGACCAATGGCTGCACAAACATATCATCGAAGATTGTGAACCAAAGGAACAAGATCTGACTTCAAGATTAAATGTTGCAATTGACGTGGCATCCTCACTTGATTATCTTCACCAAAATAAGCCAACGGCAATTATTCACTGTGATCTTAAACCAAGTAATGTTCTCCTGGACAGTTCCATGGTTGCTCGTGTTGGTGATTTTGGGCTTGCGAGGTTTCTACATCAAGATGTTGGTACATCAAGTGGATGGGCATCAATGAGAGGATCAATTGGATCTGCAGCTCCAGGTACCTTTCATTTCCTCTGTTCAAATGTACTCCACTATGATGGCTTGAACCAATGCTCAAGTCTTTTAAGTGTCAACATAAATCAGCAAAGCTAACTTTATTTTACAAAATTTGAAGATCTTATATCTTGAAATTACAAGAAACTACTTTACTACGTACTTGTACGTAGTGCTTTGGAAATGAATTTTATACAAAAGTTTAGTAGACAAGTATATTAGACAAGTATATCAGAATTCTTAGGATGCTATTTTATCTAATTTGAAAGAAAAAACTCATTTTGGTTCGTTCGAGAGTATGGACTGGGCAATGAAGTATCCATCCACGGTGATGTCTACAGCTATGGCATACTATTGCTGGAAATGTTTACCGGGAAAAGACCAACAGACAATGAATTTAGTGAAGCCATGGGGCTCCGCAGCTATGTTCAAATGGCACGGCCAGACAGAGTGGGTGTTATCATGGATCAACAGCTACGAATGGAGACAGAAGATGGCAAACCAGCCACTTCAAGCTCCAAGCTGAGAATTTCTTGCATCACTTCGATTCTGCAAGTTGGGATTACCTGCTCAGAGGAGCTGCCCACGGATCGTGTGTCAGTTGGAGATGCTCTGAAAGAGTTGCAAGCGATTAGAGAGAAGTTTCAGAAGGTCCTTTGTAGTGAAGAAGCATCATCATCCCACTGAGGTTTATACAGCTGCAGCCATTAGGTGATTTGTGCATTAGAGCATGAGATCGATCTGTGTGATGGCATGATATATTTTACTACTATTTTCTGGAAACACCAATGTTCTCCCAAATAAAGTTGTAGTAGCGCCTTTTCTGTTGTTTGTGAACTAAAAACATTTGTGTTATTATACCGATCTTTAACATGGCAGACCCTTAAGAATTGTGTGCATGATTTTTTTTTTCACAAATCTTATGTACATTTTTTTCTTCTCACTACAAATCTTGTGTGCGTAATTTTGTTTCACTAGTATTGTGCTAAATCTTGTGTACATATTTTTTGTTTAATAAATGTTGTGCCGCCGTTCCTGATACACTGGTTGCGCCGTGAATCAAGCAAGCGGTCTGAATGAAGCGGCTGTAGAATTGTGCCATGAACAAGCTCCTGTAACAACCCTAAAAATCCACACAATCTAAAAATCCCAACCAATTAAAATTTTTCATTTATTTATTATGAAAACCTATTTTTCTTGTGCAAGCATATAGGTTTCATTATGAATTTGGTAATAAGGGAGTGTAGTTTGCATTTTAATTCCATTCACATAGAATAATAACTTATGCATCACATTTGGGATTTATTGCAATTTATGTTTGTATTTACTCAATATTTAAAATGGGCAATATATGTATATATACACTAAATTGAAAATAGAAAAGGAGAAAGAGAGTTAGGCCAGCCAATCAGCCCAACCGACCTGCTTGACCTCACCCGCGCGCGCGCTCCACTCCGCCTCCCCGCGCTGGGCCGGCCCAACACCACGCGCACGCGCGATGCCGACCGCACGCGCGACCGTCTCATCCGCACCCGCTTCCCCGCAGCCGCTGACAACCCGGCCCCGCCTGTTAGCCGCTCTCGCCCCCCCCCCCCCACTGTTCTTCTTCCTCACGAAGGCGACGCGCCTGCCGGGGGTGTCACGCGAATGGCGTGACCCCGGTCCCACAGCCGACAGCATGGCAGAGCCCTGACCCCGCTGTCCCCCTCCTGTCCCCTCCTTTCTTGGCCGCCAAGCGAACCCGCGCCCATCCGGAGCCCTAGATCCACTCGAGCCATGGCCCTTCGATCGGTCGAGCGCGATCAAGACCGTTCGCCATTGGAGATGGCCAAGCTCGCCTATAAGAAGGAGCACACCCCGAAGCCCTACCCTCATTTCCCCTCGCCGCCACCGCAGCACAGACCGGCACACTGCACCAGACCGAGAGAGAGAGAGCGTAGGAGAAGGGCGGAGCAGAGGAGGAGAAGCTGCCGGAGCGCCGCCGCCGCGGAGCACGCCGGAGCCAGACACGGAGGAGAAGCCCGAGCTGCGAACGAGGAGCGGCACGGCACTGCGATCGCTCTGCACGGCTTCGACTCGCCACTGCACCGCCATCCTAGCTTCACCGACACCACGGTGAGCCATCGCACACCACGTCCGAACCTTGCCCTGCTTTTGCCATGGCGTTCCACCCTCGGGACGCGCAGGCACGAGCCTTTACCGGCTCGGGAAGATCACCTGCACCATGCACTCATTTGACCGGCCGAAACCCCCGGACTACAAGCTTGCTAGACCGAGAACGCAGCACGACGCGTTCTCGGCGGAGCGCGCTCACCACCGACGCGTTCCGACGCCGAATCACCCGTTCCGAGCAATCCGACTAGCACCCGTATAGGTTAGAGCGTCGTGGAGCACCGCCACGACCCCTTGAGCTAGCTACGCGGATCTAAGCGCTAGAGGAAGCCTGAATCGCCTTGGCCGCGTGCGCCGCGACCGTACCGGAGCGCCGCCGCGAGCCGTCGCCAAAAGAAGGTCATGCCATGGCTAAAGTTCGCCACCAGAGTGTTGTATGCTTCTCTGGCCTCACCAATTTGACGAGACCGCATTCGATTGAACCAATACTTGGTCGTAGCCGCGTTGCCGCCTTCCGCCGTCGTCGGCGACACGCCGCCGCCACAACCGAGCACCTTGGGAATCTCGGTAGCCAAAATTGGTAGTTGGTATACCATCGCCATAGACCCTGGACGCGTATACATCTCCTGGAAGACCTCCTTAGCCCCACCAGAACCTCACAGTCGCGACGACATCGCCGCCGACACGTTCCGCCTCGCCTAAAATCCGTTCCGAGAACCCCCGGTCGCCTCGCGCTGCGGAGAAATGCCGCCGAGGTTCGCCAAGTCTGCCTCGGCACCGCCGCTAGATAGCCGAGCCCTGTCTTGCCGAAATATGGTCATCGCCGCCCTGTCATCGTCCGCCGCACCGGAGAGACACCGCCGCCTTGAACAGACGCCCTGGAACCCTGCTAGCACCAAATCTCCGATTCGCCCGAACCTCCCCAGGAGAGCTCGGGAGAGCAGCACCCTCGGCACACCAAATATCCGATTCGCCCGAGCCTCCCCAGGAGAGCTCGGGAGAGCAGCACCCTCGGCGCACCAAATCTCCGATTCGCCCGAGCCTCCCCAGGAGAGCTCGGGAGAGCGGCACCCTCGGGCGCCCAAATTTCCGATTCGCCCGAGCCTCACCGGGAGAGCTCGGGAGAGCAGCCCCTTCGGCGCCCAAATTTCCGATTCGCCCGAGCCTCCGCGGGAGACCTCGGGAGAGCGGCACCCTCGGGCGCCCAAATGTCCGATTCGCCCGAACCTCCGCGGGAGACCTCGGGAGAACGGCACCCTCGGCGCCCCGAATCTCCGATTCGCCGGAGCCCCGCCGAGCTAAGCCAAGCCCCGCCGAACTATGCCGAGCTCCGCCGAGCTACCCCCGACCACCGCCGAGCTCCGCCGAGCTACCCCCAACCACAGCCGAGCTACCCCCGACCACCGCCGAGCCACGCCGAGCTACGCCAACGCCGGCAACTCTCTGGGAACCAGCATCGAACACCTGGTGGGCGACCATCGGGTTTGTGTTCTGATGAGGCGCCACTTGCCGCACTACTAGACCCGCGCGCCACGTGGATCAATCCCGAGCTGCCCCTGATTAATCGACCATTTTCCATTTTCAGAAAATAGGATAATCTTCGGAAATTCATAACTTATTCATACGATATCCAAAAATTGCGCACCATATATCAAAATTCTCAGAATAATGAGATCTACAATCTAAGACTATGTTTGTGTGCATTTGGCTCTTTATTTTATTGGATTTTTCTGAAATACTCTATAAGAGTCGCTGACGCGACTATTTCGTGTTCGATTTCAGAGCCGGAGGAGGATCTGACTAAGGAGGACGACCACGAGTACTTTCAGGAGCTAGGAGACGACTACGAAGGTGCCACGTCCCACCAAATCCTTAGATCCTATTTACGCATTGCAAATGACATTGTTGCTATTGCTTTATGATTATGTATGGATTGGTTGCATGGTAGTATATTTGAATTCCCTGCCTTGATAAGACTTTACCCTGCTGTCCGCTGCTAGGTTAGCTGTTGCTTATTTTACTGTTACTCTTCCACTACTTACTACTTGCTATATGCTATGTGGTGGAATTGGGACGGTGTATAACTGATTATAACTACTGGGAGAGAGTGCTGCGTGCGTCTTGGGTGCGTGGTAAGGGTTGATGTCGACCAAGTGGGATGTGAGACAAGCCCATGGGGCAAGTCGTGCCGGGGGTGCAACCTGGGCATCCCCAAGCGAGATACCTGTGGCGGGTAAAGTTGTTGAGAAGGTTCCGGGTGGGATAGCCTTGGTGGTTTAAAGCCCGTGGACGGAGGTGCTGTGATAGCACGGGGAGAGTATCCCCTAAGTGGAGATGCCTGCTTGGTCAAACCTAGGATGGACTAGTTTTAGGTTCATGGGAGTCCTTTTCTACTCACTCGCTTCTGATGGGCGGGAGACGGCTGGACTACTTGGTAGGACGGTGCCACTACTGCTAGGTTGAAAGGTGATAAGGGTGGGCGGAGACGGTCGATGGGTTCCCGTTCCGTTCTAGATGCACAGTACCATTGGATGGGCCCGGTACTGTGTCTCCCAGTCTCAGCATAACGGTGTAGGATCCGGAATATCCCAGGGCTAAGTGGTAGGGTGGCATCGACCTAGGCAAGCAAGCACCCGGAATTCTGCCTAGGTGTTTGCGCAACACCTATGATGGCTAATCTTGTGAGTAGTGAAACATCTGCAGAGTGTACGGTTGATCGATCGATACATATGCCAACTCGTTGGCTATGGACCTTTCCTGTGAAGCTTCTACTAGTGTAGTGAGTGTTCTCTTCTCCCCCTGGATAACATTTTTCCGGCAGTGTACCCGTTGTGGTAGTGTGCCGCTGAGATAGGCCCGAGAGGGAGTTGGGCCTGTCGAATGAGAGCGAGGTGTGGGTAAGTGAGATGTGGTGATGGGAAAAGGGATAATGGTGTTAACTGGTGATAAAACTTGACTAATTACACATTGATTACAGCTGCATAGGAAAACCTCAGCCTATAGGTCTGCTTGTATAGCCTTGCATCCACTTTCCACAAAGCAAATGCTGCATAGGTGGGCTCCGTGGCCAGTACAAATCGTACTGATAAATTTGCTGTCAGGTGACGAGAATGAGTACGACTTCGAGGAAGACGATGGCGAGGAATAGGGTCACGTGCTACACTCAAGTTGGCCGTGAAGGATGAATCGTTTCCGCACCTTCTAAAGCTTCTCTGATTGTTGATTCCGCCAGTGTGACGATGTAATAAGTGTTTATGTAAGACTTAATTACCGTTGTATGGATCCTGGTGTCAACTGAGATATGGGTAATTTCATGGATTGTCCCAAGCAATCTGTTGAATTACAATTCGAGCCTGTGGATTTTACTTCGCGGAAATCGAGGTCGTTTCAGTTGGTATCAGAGCCATACTTGACTGTAGGACGAGACCCATAGAAAATGGACGTTAGAATAGGAAGCCAGACTCTCTTTCGGTTATATTACCGACCTTGCCTTCACTTTTTATGCAATGACTTATCTAATACAAGGACCTGCTAATCCGTTTCTTGAAAAATTCGCTGATGACCAGCCTTGAACCACCACTTCGTCCACTGCGCGATGGCACTATTGAGATCCCGATCAAATGGCTATTGACCTTATGCACCAGTAGCTTATGGGACCCTGCGTAGCCCTTAGACTAGAGATACCATGAGTTGTCCTGCCATTGGCTACCTGCGCATAGCACGATCTTCTTAGCAGCTAGGAACATCCTTTATATAATAATAACCATGTGATGAGTGACATTTGGATCTTATGCTTCTTATGGATCTCTATGCTTCTTTGGTTGAGTGTAGGATAGCATGAAAAATATTTTAATTCATTTAAATCGTTGAAAACATCTAACTCCTACTTAAACCACTACAAGATTATTACTGCACTGAGCACGTACCTAATAACTTCAGATGTCAATGAGACGTTCCGCGCGCCTGGAGAACCGCCAGCCCTCCCCCGCACCAGCGCCAGGACGCGGGCGTGGTCGCAACCGTGGACGCCCAGCTGGCAGGCGAGCTAGAGTTAACTTGGAAGAAGAGCTGCGCCGGGCAGAGGATGCACCGCCGGTGAACGATCCGCCACCACAGGGCGAGAATGTTCCTCCGCCACCGCCGCAGCCGCCGCCACCAACGTTGGCGGAAGTGATGGCTCAGCAGACCCAGCTGCTGAATGCCATAGCTACTGGGATGAACAGGCACCACGGGCCACCCCAGAATGACTTCCAAAGGAAACTGGAGGGTTTCCTGAAGCTGAGGCCACCTACCTTCGACGGGACCGACAGCGATCCTCTCGCTGCCGACGATTGGCTTAAAGAGATGGAGAAGAAGCTGGACCTAACCACTTGCTCCAACGAGGAGTGTGTTGGGATTGCTAGCCACCAGCTGACCGGTGCTGCACGAGCATGGTGGGACAACTACACCAGCGCTCACGAGGACCCAGCCCGCATTGACTGGGATGAGTTCACCGAGGCTTTCCGTGACCACCACATTCCTGAGGGAGTCATGGAGGCCAAGGAGAACGAGTTTCGCAACATCTCCCAGGGAGCTGACCGGATCCACGAGTACACAACCCGCTTCAACTGCTTGCTCCGCTACGCACCTGCGTCTTGCGTGAGTTCCGAGAAGGAAAAGATGTACTACTACAGGAAGGGACTTCAGACCAAGATCAGGTTGGCTCTGTCAGGGAACAAGAGCTACACTCTGTGAGAGCTGATTGACCGCTGTATTGAGATCGAGAAGGATCGCATGGAAGCACGTCTGGAGTTCGAGGCCCAGAACAAGGGAAAGAAGCGCCGCTCTGAGGGACCCGCTCGCACTGCTCCACCCCAGAGACAGCGAACGGGTGCACCTCCGCCTTTCCGAACCCGCCAGGGACCTTCTTCGAGAATGAGCCGTGGTGGTACCAACAGCAACAACTATCACCGCCCCGCTCAGACCTACCCCGCGCCGACTCGAGCTGTGCAGAACACACCCGCCCCCGCTACCAACACGCCAAGGACAAGCAATTGGAAGGCTCCTGCGACAGCTACAGCAGGCAGTGCGCCCTTCACTTGCTTCGGATGCGGAAAGCCTGGACACCGTGTGGCTGTGTGCCCCGACCTCAACCGCGCACCAGCAGCTGCACAGGGCACACCGAACCGGGGATCCGCTACCCGTGGAAGACTGAACCACATGACCGCTGAGGAAGCTAAAGCTGCACCTGATGCTGTGTACGGTACGTTCCTAGTTCAGGGTAACATGCTACAGTTCTGTTCGATTCGGGAGCTACATGTTCATACATTTCATCTGCATATGCACGAAAGCATAACATACCTGTAACCCCGAGAGCAAACCCCATCCTAACTAGCTCGCCCTTAGGAACCTTCAGAAGCATTCACATATGTAGGGGAGTGATAATCACAATCGAGGGACTTGACTTTCGAGCTGACCTAACCCTACTACCCTCCAATAGCTTAGATGTCATCTTAGGCATGGACTGGCTAACCAAACACCGGGGAGTGATATCTTGTTCACCTAGATATGTTCAGGTAACCCACCCTTGGGGAACAGCTGTCCGATGTGTACCCCAAACCGAGAGAGTCCAAGCCCTCCTATGTGCCCTGGAGACTAAAGCAGATAAGACAGAGCTGACATTCAGAGATGTGCCAGTAGTCTGTGAGTTCAATGACGTATTTCCAGAGGAGTTGCCAGGAATGCCACCAGATAGAGATGTGGAGTTTGTTATAGAGCTGATGCCAGGGACTGCACCGATTGCCAAAAGACCCTACAGAATGTCGGCTGATGAGTTGAAGGAACTCAAGAAGCAGCTGGGAGAATTACTGGAGAAGGGCTTCATTAGGCCTAGTGCTTCGCCCTGGGGATCTCCCGTTTTGTTTGTCAAGAAGAAGGATGGCACGATGAGGATGTGCATTGACTACCGGAACCTGAATGCGGTAACAGTCAAGAATAAGTACCCACTGCCCCGCATCGATGATCTGTTAGATCAATTGAGTAAGGCCAAGTACTTCTCAAAGATTGATCTCCGATCAGGGTATCATCAGATGAAGATCAGGGAAGAGGATATCCCGAAGACTGCATTTGTCACTAGATATGGACAGTATGAGTGCACAGTAGTCTCATTTGGACTCACTAATGCTCTAGCATACTTCATGAACATGATGAACAAGATCTTCATGAATGAGCTAGACAAGTTTGTAGTGGTATTCATTGATGATATATTGGTTTATTCAGCCACAAAAGAGGAACATGAACATCATCTGAGGACCGTATTGGAGAGGTTGTCTCGCAACCAGCTATACGCCAAATTCTCCAAGTGCGAATTCTGGCTTGAGGAAGTTGCTTTCCTTGGACACGTACTGTCAGGAGAAGGAGTCGTAGTAGACCCAGCCAAGATTGAAGCTGTGAAAGAGTGGGAACAACCCTGTAATGTGTCAGAAATCAGAAGCTTTTTGGGACTTGCAGGATACTATCGCAGATTTATTGAGAACTTCTCCAAGATTGCAAGACCCATGACCAACTTGCTGAAGAAAGAGAACAAGTTTATATGGACCCCTGAATGTGAGAAGAGTTTCCAGACCTTGAAGGAGAAGCTCACTACTACACCTGTACTAGCCCTGCCCGATATTCACAAAGATTTTGTTGTATATTGTGACGCCTCTCGGCAAGGTTTGGGCCATGTACTAATGCAAGAAGGAAGGGTGATAGCTTATGCCTCAAGACAGTTGAAGGAACATGAGCAGCGATACCCGACTCATGACCTAGAACTTGCAGCCGTGGTACATGCACTCAAGATTTGGAGACACTATCTGATGAGCAACAAATGTGACATCTACACTGACCACAAGAGCCTGAAGTACTTCTTCACACAAGAAGATCTGAATATGAGGCAGCGCAGATGGCTAGAACTCATCAAGGACTATAATCTTGAGATCCATTACCACCCAGGAAAGGCTAATGTTGTCGCTGATGCACTTAGCCGCAAAAGCTACTGCCATACCCTCATCACCAACTCTATGCCGCCTGAGCTCAGGAGAGAGTTCGACGCATTTCAGCTCGAGGCAGTCTCCTATGGCATGCTAAATGAGCTTCGCGTCGAGTACAATCTCACCTCACGGATCCGTGAAGCGCAAAAGAACTGTCCTGAGATAGACTATATCCGTGGTTTGATGAAGCTGGGAAGAGGCCCCGAATAACGAGAAGATGAGCAGGGAACTGTATGGTACAAAGATAGAATCTGTGTACCGACGGATTCAGCGATACGAGAAGAGATTCTGTCAGAAGGGCATGACTCCAAATATTGCATTCACCCAGGGTCAGCCAAGATGTACCATGATCTAAGGAAGCACTTCTGGTGGGAGAATATGAAGACAGACATTGCAGGGCATGTAGCCCGATGTGATACATGCAATAGAATCAAGGCCGAACATCAGAGACCAGCAGGGTTGCTACAACCAGTTGAGATACCAGAATGGAAGTGGGAGTGCATATCCATGGACTTCATAATAGGACTGCCCCGATCCGAGCATGGATATAATTCTATATGGGTAATAGTGGACCGTCTAACCAAAGTTGCACATTTTATATCGGTCAAAAGGAAGTATAGAGCTGAAAAGCTGGCAGATCTGTACGTATCAAACATTTTGAAGTTACATGGGGCGCCTCTGAGTATTATATCTGACCGAGGATCACAGTTTGTATCACAGTTCTGGAAATCCTTGCACAAGTCCATCGGGACCAAGCTCGACTACAGCACAGCATACCACCCGCAAACAGACGGGCAAACAGAAAGAGTGAACCAGATTCTCGAGGACATGTTACGTGCTTGCGTATTGAGGTACAAAGAAGGATGGGAGAGCTGTCTACCCCACGCCGAGTTCTCATACAACAACGGTTATCAGACAAGCATTAGGATGTCTCCATTTGAAGCGTTGTATGGAAGACCGTGCAGAACCCCGTTAATGTGGTCAGAACCGGGTGAAAGGACATTCTTCGGTCCTGCTAAGATTGTGGAAGCAGAGGAAGGTGTTACCCAAGTAAGAGAGAATTTGAGGATTACACAAAGTAGGCAAAAGAGCTATGCAGATAGAAGACGTAGAGAGCTTGAGTTTAAGATTGGGGATTATGTCTACCTCAAAGTATCTCCACTTCGTGGCACTGTCAGATTCCACGTGAAAGGGAAATTGGCACCAAGATATGTTGGTCCATACAAGATCTGTAAAAGGGTTGGAAAGCTTGCTTACAAGCTAGAACTACCGGAGGAATTATCGGGAGTACACCCCGTGTTCCATGTCTCGCAATTAAGGAAGTGTTTGAAGCTTCCCGAGGAGCAAGTTCCTACGGATGCATTAGACCTGCAAGACACACTTGAATACAAGGAACATCCGATCAAGATCTTGGCACAGGATACAAAGGAGACTCGAAACAAAACCATTCCGATGTGCAAGGTACAATGGAGCAATCACACTGAAAGGGAAGCTACGTGGGAGAAAGAATCGGACTTGCGGATTATGTTTCCTTACCTCTTCGATGGGTACGTTATCCCTGAATCTCGAGGTCGAGATCCTAATGAGGGGGGAGGACTGTAACAACCCTAAAAATCCACACAATCTAAAAATCCCAACCAATTAAAATTTTTCATTTATTTATTATGAAAACCCATTTTTCTTGTGCAAGCATATAGGTTTCATTATGAATTTGGTAATAAGGGAGTGTAGTTTGCATTTTAATTCCATTCACATAGAATAATAACTTATGCATCACATTTGGGATTTATTGCAATTTATGTTTGTATTTACTCAATATTTAAAATGGGCAATATATGTATATATACACTAAATTGAAAATAGAAAAGGAGAAAGAGAGTTAGGCCAGCCAATCAGCCCAACCGACCTGCTTGACCTCACCCGCGCGCGCGCTCCACTCCGCCTCCCCGCGCTGGGCCGGCCCAACACCACGCGCACGCGCGATGCCGACCGCACGCGCGACCGTCTCATCCGCACCCGCTTCCCCGCAGCCGCTGACAACCCGGCCCCGCCTGTTAGCCGCTCTCGCCCCCCCCCCCCCCCCCACTGTTCTTCTTCCTCACGAAGGCGACGCGCCTGCCGGGGGTGTCACGCGAATGGCGTGACCCCGGTCCCACAGCCGACAGCATGGCAGAGCCCTGACCCCGCTGTCCCCCTCCTGTCCCCTCCTTTCTTGGCCGCCAAGCGAACCCGCGCCCATCCGGAGCCCTAGATCCACTCGAGCCATGGCCCTTCGATCGGTCGAGCGCGATCAAGACCGTTCGCCATTGGAGATGGCCAAGCTCGCCTATAAAAAGGAGCACACCCCGAAGCCCTACCCTCATTTCCCCTCGCCGCCACCGCAGCACAGACCGGCACACTGCACCAGACCGAGAGAGAGAGAGCGTAGGAGAAGGGCGGAGCAGAGGAGGAGAAGCTGCCGGAGCGCCGCCGCCGCGGAGCACGCCGGAGCCGGACACGGAGGAGAAGCCCGAGCTGCGGACGAGGAGCGGCACGGCACTGCGATCGCTCTGCACGGCTCTGACTCGCCACTGCACCGCCATCCTAGCTTCACCGACACCACGGTGAGCCATCGCACACCACGTCCGAACCTTGCCCTGCTTTTGCCATGGCGTTCCACCCTCGGGACGCGCAGGCACGAGCCTTTACCGGCTCGGGAAGATCACCTGCACCATGCACTCATTCGACCGGCCGAAACCCCCGGACTACAAGCTTGCTAGACCGAGAACGCAGCACGACGCGTTCTCGGCGGAGCGCGCTCACCACCGACGCGTTCCGATGCCGAATCACCCGTTCCGAGCAATCCGACTAGCACCCGTATAGGTTAGAGCGTCGTGGAGCACCGCCACGACCCCTTGAGCTAGCTACGCGGATCTAAGCGCTAGAGGAAGCCTGAATCGCCTTGGCCGCGTACGCCGCGACCTTACCGGAGCGCCGCCGTGAGCCGTCGCCAAAAGAAGGTCATGCCATGGCTAAAGTTCGCCACCAGAGTGTTGTATGCTTCTCTGGCCTCACCAATTTGACGAGACCGCATTCGATTGAACCAATACTTGGTCGTAGCCGCGTTGCCGCCTTCCGCCGTCGTCGGCGACACGCCGCCGCCACAACCAAGCACCTTGGGAATCTTGGTAGCCAAAATTGGTAGTTGGTATACCATCGCCATAGACCCTGGACGCGTATACATCTCCTGGAAGACCTCCTTAGCCCCGCCAGAACCTCACAGTCGCGACGACATCGCCGCCGACACGTTCCGCCTCGCCTAAAATCCGTTCCGAGAACCCCCGGTCGCCTCGCGCTGCGGAGAAATGCCGCCGAGGTTCGCCAAGTCTGCCTCGGCACCGCCGCTAGATAGCCGAGCCCTGTCTTGCCGAAATATGGTCATCGCCGCCCTGTCATCGTCCGCCGCACCGGAGAGACACCGCCGCCTTGAACAGACGCCCTGGAACCCTGCTAGCACCAAATCTCCGATTCGCCCGAGCCTCCCCAGGAGAGCTCGGGAGAGCAGCACCCTCGACACACCAAATATCCGATTCGCCCGAGCCTCCCCAGGAGAGCTCGGGAGAGCAGGACCCTCGGCGCACCAAATCTCCGATTTGCCCGAGCCTCCCCAGGAGAGCTCGGGAGAGCGGCACCCTCGGGCGCCCAAATTTCCGATTCGTCCGAGCCTCACCGGGAGAGCTCGGGAGAGCAGCCCCTTCGGCGCCCAAATTTCCGATTCGCCCGAGCCTCCGCGGGAGACCTCGGGAGAGCGGCACCCTCGAGCGCCCAAATGTCCGATTCGCCCGAACCTCCACGGGAGACCTCGGGAGAACGGCACCCTCGGCGCCCCGAATCTCCGATTCGCCCGAGCCCCGCCGAGCTAAGCCAAGCCCTGCCGAACTATGCCGAGCTCCGCCGAGCTACCCCCGACCACCGCCGAGCTCCGCCGAGCTACCCCCAACCACAGCCGAGCTACCCCCGACCACCGCCGAGCCACGCCGAGCTACGCCAACGCCGGCAACTCTCTGGGAACCAGCATCGAACACCTGGTGGGCGACCATCGGGTTTGTGTTCTGATGAGGCGCCACTTGCCGCACTACTAGACCCGCGCGCCACGTGGATCAATCCCGAGCTGCCCCTGATTAATCGACCATTTTCCATTTTCAGAAAATAGGATAATCTTCGGAAATTCATAACTTATTCATACGATATCCAAAAATTGCGCACCATATATCAAAATTCTCAGAATAATGAGATCTACAATCTAAGACTATGTTTGTGTGCATTTGGCTCTTTATTTTATTGGATTTTTCTGAAATACTCTATAAGAGTCGCTGACGCGACTATTTCGTGTTCGATTTCAGAGCCGGAGGAGGATCTGACTAAGGAGGACGACCACGAGTACTTTCAGGAGCTAGGAGACGACTACGAAGGTGCCACGTCCCACCAAATCCTTAGATCCTATTTACGCATTGCAAATGACATTGTTGCTATTGCTTTATGATTATGTATGGATTGGTTGCATGGTAGTATATTTGAATTCCCTGCCTTGATAAGACTTTACCCTGCTGTCCGCTGCTAGGTTAGCTGTTGCTTATTTTACTGTTACTCTTCCACTACTTACTACTTGCTATATGCTATGTGGTGGAATTGGGACGGTGTATAACTGATTATAACTACTGGGAGAGAGTGCTGCGTGCGTCTTGGGTGCGTGGTAAGGGTTGATGTCGACCAAGTGGGATGTGAGACAAGCCCATGGGGCAAGTCGTGCCGGGGGTGCAACCTGGGCATCCCCAAGCGAGATACCTGTGGCGGGTAAAGTTGTTGAGAAGGTTCCGGGTGGGATAGCCTTGGTGGTTTAAAGCCCGTGGACGGAGGTGCTGTGATAGCACGGGGAGAGTATCCCCTAAGTGGAGATGCCTGCTTGGTCAAACCTAGGATGGACTAGTTTTAGGTTCATGGGAGTCCTTTTCTACTCACTCGCTTCTGATGGGCGGGAGACGGCTGGACTACTTGGTAGGACGGTGCCACTACTGCTAGGTTGAAAGGTGATAAGGGTGGGCGGAGACGGTCGATGGGTTCCCGTTCCGTTCTAGATGCACAGTACCATTGGATGGGCCCGGTACTGTGTCTCCCAGTCTCAGCATAACGGTGTAGGATCCGGAATATCCCAGGGCTGAGTGGTAGGGTGGCATCGACCTAGGCAAGCAAGCACCCGGAATTCTGCCTAGGTGTTTGCGCAACACCTATGATGGCTAATCTTGTGAGTAGTGAAACATCTGCAGAGTGTACGGTTGATCGATCGATACATATGCCAACTCGTTGGCTATGGACCTTTCCTGTGAAGCTTCTACTAGTGTAGTGAGTGTTCTCTTCTCCCCCTGGATAACATTTTTCCGGCAGTGTACCCGTTGTGGTAGTGTGCCGCTGAGATAGGCCCGAGAGGGAGTTGGGCCTGTCGAATGAGAGCGAGGTGTGGGTAAGTGAGATGTGGTGATGGGAAAAGGGATAATGGTGTTAACTGGTGATAAAACTTGACTAATTACACATTGATTACAGCTGCATAGGAAAACCTCAGCCTATAGGTCTGCTTGTATAGCCTTGCATCCACTTTCCACAAAGCAAATGCTGCATAGGTGGGCTCCGTGGCCAGTACAAATCGTACTGATAAATTTGCTGTCAGGTGACGAGAATGAGTACGACTTCGAGGAAGACGATGGCGAGGAATAGGGTCACGTGCTACACTCAAGTTGGCCGTGAAGGATGAATCGTTTCCGCACCTTCTAAAGCTTCTCTGATTGTTGATTCCGCCAGTGTGACGATGTAATAAGTGTTTATGTAAGACTTAATTACCGTTGTATGGATCCTGGTGTCAACTGAGATATGGGTAATTTCATGGATTGTCCCAAGCAATCTGTTGAATTACAATTCGAGCCTGTGGATTTTACTTCGCGGAAATCGAGGTCGTTTCAGCTCCCAAACGCCGGATGGAGTGAAAGGGACGAAGTCTTGCTACCAGAAACGCCAGACATTTAGTTTAAAAAGAAAAGAAAGAAAGAAACGCCAGACACTTATCAATGTAGGTGCGACCAATTGTGTTTAAACCTGGTAATGGGCTGGAAACGGCAGGCATTTATCAATGTAGCTGAAAATCCAGTTTTGGCCCAACCCATTACTAGTTTATTTGTGATCGTTCCTATATACGCGCTCATAAAAGTTTGTTCGTTATTTGCACCCCACAAACTGCTAGACTGATACTGGTGCCAATTGCTCTGCGGCTGCTTACCTGATACACTCGGTGGTGCCGTTGGTTACAGAATTACAAGGGAATATTAGAACATGAGCAGGCTGGGTCCGCAGTTGGTACGGCGAAGCTGGATAGGACGTGGACGACCTCACGCATGGTGGGCCGTGCCTGGCTGCTCTCGCGGACGCACGATATGCCCACCCTTAAGAGGCGAGCGATCAGGCCGGCCGGCTGTGGCGGCCGTCGGGGGTCCGCCACGGCCAGGAATGCCGCCGTGTCCGTGGGTCTCGGCACGACGCTCCGCGCCCAGTGGACGAGGTCGATATCGTCGCCGAATTCGCCGAGCGGGCGGCGCCCCGTGACGAGCTCCAGCAGCAATACGCCGAAGCTGTACACGTCCGTCTTCTCGTCCACCCGCAGCGTGTACGCGTACTCTGCACGCACCACTCCGTGCCTGTCATTGTATGGCGATGCAAGTGCTTATATGTCGAGCGCACGACGTTCTTACCAGGAACGATGTACCCATACGCACCACCGCCACCGCCGTCGTGCTGCCGGAGCACGACGCCCCGCAGCTGAGGAACACGTGCGTCTCCATCGCGGAGTCGAGCAGGATGTTGTTGATGCAATTGATGTCGCGGCGCAGGATCCTCGGTGAGCACTCGTGGTGCAGGAAGCACAGCGCGCGCGCGCCGCCTTGGTGGCGACGCGGTGCCTGTCGGCCCAGCTCCCCAGCCGAGGAGGAGAGCCCGCCGCTGTCGTTGTGCAGGACCGCGCCCCGGGACCCCATCGGCATGTACTCGTACAGGAGCAGGCGAGCAGGTTGGCCTCCGCGTTGCCGTCGAGCGTGGTCACCTCGCCATGTACACGAAGCCGAACAGCCGCAAGACGTTGCGTTGCCGGATGCCGTCGAGCGTGGTCACCCGGCCCGGAGGCCGTTGTCGAGGCGACCGGGGGCCCGGGAGGCGCTTGGCCGCCACCTCCACGCCGCCCCGCGTCACGCAGAGGTACACGGTGCCGGCGCCTGCTCTGCCGATGACGTTCTCCTCCCTAAGGCACCTGAGCACGTCGTCCATTTCCAGGTCCAGGTTCTGGAACCGTGTCATTTTCCACGCCGCAGGCTGCCGCCGCTTCGCTGTCTCCCGCCACGCCCTGAGTCCGCATCTTGCTGCCCCACCATAAAATGACTATGTTTCAGTAAGCATAAATAACACTTCGTCAGCTTACACTGAACCATATTTGCTATCCAGTCGGATCATGTCTCATCGTGCTAATTTGGGGGCTCACCACAGAATAACTATCCTGCCCTGGAAATTGGTTAGTGTAAACACTCCATTGGCGATCTTCCTATGCTGGATCTTTGTAGCAGATTCCAGTACATTTATAATCATCCTATGCTTGAGGATTCTACAGAAAGTAAATTTCCTCTGATACTGCAAAAACACTGAAGACGCTAATGAAACATATTTTTCATGAGAGCGAGTCTATTGTCTATATGCCTCATTTTAGTTAGCCTAAAATATTTATACATACTGGACAGCACACAGACACAATGTTGCCGATCAAATGTCAATCAATAAAGAACCAAAAAATGACACTGGCATCAAACAATTTAGCTCTCAGAACAACTCAACCCAGGGTGGCACAGCAGCAATAATAACTCATTCTACATGATAACTACATCTTATAGACAATATATCAAAATTCATTTGCTAAATTTAGCCCACCTTCGCAACCAATTAAATGGCTTACCTACGGTAAAGGTATTGGTTCGATCAGTATTTCTTACCTGGTAGTAAGATTTTTTTTTTTTTTTTAAAGATCTAGTTACCCAGCTTTGTTTTATAATAAAGAGAAGATAGTAATGTTTACTACAAGCGCAAGTCTGGAAGTAAGAATATAAAATCCCTTTACACAATTTGGGGACTTATACTGCATGGGTTGTAAAGACGGATATTAATTAATTTTTGAAAGCAAACATTCTGTAAATAAAGAGAAAGCCATGAGGCCACAAACCTTGGTGAGGTTCCACGTGTTTGGTTTGTGGTGTCAAGTGCTCCGGAATCATCCAAACCTATAACCGAACCTGAAAATGTTGTTTAGTTTGTGACGTGGAGCCGCTCTGTCCGTCATCAGATGATTCTGCATAGCATTAGTTAAAGCCAATCGTGGTGGATCAGGCCATTCCAAGGAAAAAGTGGCGGACGAGCACGTTCTAGACCTGCGACCGGGTCATGCCGGAATGCATGAACCTCCAATCCAAGTCTTGGAAGTTGGAACTGTCCAGTAGCAGCATTGTAACCATACTTAAGATTCAGATCCATGCTGTGAACTCCAATACAGACTTCCGTGAAGGAGCGTTTTGGTATATATCCGTATCTGAAATTAAGGGGCAAATCTGGGACTAAGGCCCCTAGGGCCTAGGCCCTAATAGTTGGCCCACCAATCCCTCATACCCTCCCAATGTAGTTTTCAGCCCATAACTGAAGGCCCAACACCAACCACCCTGTCGTCAGTCGTCACCCTGCTGACCGTCGCCGCACGGGAGAAACAGGCCGAGCGAGAGCCGCGAGCGCACGCAGCACACCACCTCCGTGACTCCGTCCAGCGTCCACCGTCGACCGCCCGCCAGTCGCCAGCCGCCCATCCCGCCACCAGTACACCACGCGTCCGCGCCGGCCACTTGCCTCCCTTCGCGGTTTCGTGCAGGCAGCGCGCCGGCCACCGGCCTCCCTCCGCGGCCCTGTGCAGTTAGCGTGTCGGCCGCCAGCCGCCCTCTCGGCTCCGCGCAGGCAGGACGCCACCTCCGGCAGCAGGCAGCCGGCCCCCGCCCTGGCTCCCTCCAACTTCGAGGCTCCAGCCTCTAGGTCCAACCGTCCAGGCCCCTGGTACCTGCTCGTTACCTCTTCTGTACTTCTGCACTTCAGATTCTTACCCAGAGCTTCTGAACTTCTGGTTATCCGGTATGATTACTGGCAGATTTTTTTTTCTTTTTCAGTTTCTCTATTCAATTTGTATTCTTTTATTTCAATTGAATTGAAAAATGAAAAATGAAATTAGAAATATGGACAATGGGTTTACAGATTATTCACAATGAAGAGGAGCAACACTCCCTCAGCGTGTTGGTTCAGATCACGAGACAACTCAGGCTCACCTTATCATGTGTATCGTAAAACTTCTTAGCAATTTTAGTCCAATCATCAGATCAATTAAAAATTGTATCTCGTCTTAGTTACTTTTGTGTCTGATATTAATGGATCCATTATGGGTAGGGTATTAGGGTAGATATATAATGGGTAGTTTACACCACTATATACAGGTCCTGGTCTTGAGTAAATCCTAGATCCGTCACTGTTGAAATTAGACTCTTCACTGTGTGTGTATGGGAACGGGGGAGTATCTGCGTTTTTCGTCTGTACTTGGAGTAGTCTCGTCACTCCCAACAAAGTTCTGAGTCTAGTCTGGCTGTCTTGCATCACGGCTAAAGCAGGAAAACAAAATGGCTTTCAAAAAGACAAGCACAAGGACTAGATAGTAGAAATATTATATCGACGGGGACGGAGACCCCATTATTACTTATTAGCGCTCGGTCCAGTCGTCGTCCTCTTCGGCTGATTCTCCAATGCAACCATATTAAAGGACCACTCTATGGTCTCGTCCTCTTTGGCTGTCTTGCAGCATCACTGAAATAGGGGAAAAACGGCTTTGAAAAGGACAGCACAAGGATCAGAAAGTAGAAATCTATTGACGGGGACGATGACCCCGTTAACGCTGGGTCCAGTCCAGTCATCGTCCTCTTCGGCTGACTCGTATTAACTACTGCCTCCAATCCAACCATATAAGCACCATGTCTATACAGCCGGGTTACCTATCTAAACCCTAGCTGTACATCTGCAGACATACAACCACCATGGTGTTGCTCCTCATCAAGCTTCTCTTGCGCATGCTCGCCTTCTTCCTCATTTGCCTAGCCACATTCGTGCCACAGACCTCACTGGCAGCTCATGGAGCAATCGCCCCCCACATCGCCGACTCCGACCAGCTCGCGCTCATGTCATTCAAGTCACTCGTGACGAGTGACCCACTGCGAACCCTAGCGTCGTGGGGCAACACGTCCATTCCCATGTGCCGGTGGCGCGGCGTGGCGTGCGGCTTGAGGGGACACCGCTGGGGACATGTTGTGGCTCTGGACCTCCAAGAGCTCAACCTGACTGGCATCATCACCCCTGCGTTGGGAAACCTCACTTACTTGAGGCGACTCAATCTTTCATCAAATGGCTTCTATGGGATCGTGCCTCCCGAGCTCGGTAACATCCATGACCTTGAGACTCTGCAACTTAGCTACAACTCCTTCTCTGGGCAGATTCCCCCGTCACTTTCAAACTGTAGCCACCTTATAGAGATTTCCCTCGACGACAACAGTTTACATGGGGGAGTACCCAGTGAGTTAGGCTCCTTGCGTAGTCTGCAGGTACTCAGTCTTGGCAAAAATAGACTTACAGGAACAATCCCTCCCACCATCACAAGCCTTGTAAATCTGAAGAAACTAGTCCTAAGATATAATAACATGACAGGAGAAATCCCCAGAAAGATAGGCAGCCTTGCCAACCTCAACGTGATGAACCTAGGTGCAAATCAGTTCTCAGGAACGATCCCCAGTTCACTGGGAAACCTCTCAGCGTTGAAGGTTCTTTATGCTTTCAAAAATAACTTTGAAGGAAGCATTCCACCACTACAGCGCCTCTCGTCTCTTAGTAAGCTTGGACTGGGGGCAAACGAACTCCAAGGAACCATCCCTTCGTGGTTGGGCAACCTATCTTCATTAGTATTCCTAGATCTTCAGCAAAATGGTCTAGTTGGTGAGATCCCAGAATCATTAGGAAATCTTGAGATGCTTACAGTACTTTCTCTCTCAGTAAACAATCTTTCAGGTCCCATACCTAGTTCCCTAGGCAACCTCTATGCCCTCATTCAACTTGTTCTAACGAATAATGAGCTGGAAGGCCCTTTGCCCCCTTTAATGTTCAATAATCTTTCCTCCCTCCAAATTCTAGATGTAGAATACAACAACCTGAATGGCACTCTTCCACCTAATATTGGAAACCATCTTCCGAATTTAAACAAGTTTCTTGTATCAGACAATGAATTTCAAGGCATGCTCCCATCCTCCCTCTGCAACGCCTCCATGCTTCAATATATTGAAACACTAGAAAACTTCCTATCTGGAACTCTTCCAGAATGCTTAGGAGCTCAACAAACGAGCCTGTCCTATGTGTCAATTGGAGGAAATCAGTTTGAAGCAACAAACGATGCTGATTGGAGCTTTGTGGCTAGTCTAACCAATTGTAGCAACTTGGCTGTACTAGATTTTAGCTCGAATAATCTCGAGGGCGTGCTGCCAAATTCAATTGGCAATCTCTCAACACAGATGTACTATCTCAGCATTGCATACAACAATATAACTGGAACTATAACAGAAGGAATCGGTAAGCTCATAAACCTGCAAACACTTTACATGCCTCATAACACTCTCATAGGTGCTATTCCAGCATCTCTCGGCAACCTCAATCAGTTGTCTGAATTATTTCTGTACAACAATGCTTTGTCTGGACCCTTGCCAGTAACTCTTGGCAATCTTACACAACTAACTAAACTTCTCCTCAGCACAAATGCTATAAGTGGACCTATACCATCTAGTCTCAGCCATTGTCCTTTAGAAGCATTAGATCTTTCTCACAACAATCTTTCTGGTCCGACAACTAAAGAACTCTTTTCCATATCCACCTTGTCGAGTTTCATCAACATTTCACATAATTCCTTATCTGGGTCTTTGCCATCAGAAGTTGGAAAACTAGAAAATCTGAACGGGCTTGATTTATCTTATAATATGATATCTGGTGAGATTCCATCCTCCATTGGTGATTGTCAAAGCCTAGAATTTCTCAATTTATCAGGAAACATCCTTCAGGGCACAATTCCACTATCACTAGGAAATCTAAAGGGACTCCTTGGGCTTGATCTTTCTCACAATAATTTGTCGGGGACCATTCCTGAGACCCTTGCCAGTCTAACTGGCCTTTCTATATTGAATCTCACATTCAATAAACTCCAAGGTGGAGTTCCAAGTGATGGGGTATTTCTCAATGCAGCAGCAATCTTAATCACTGGGAATGATGGTCTTTGTGGTGGTGTTCCTCAACTGGGATTGCCACCTTGCCTCACTCAGACAACCAAGAAATCACATCGAAAACTTGTCATAATAGCCTCGTTATGCAGTGCACTTGCCTGCGTCACATTAGTATTTGCATTGTTTGCACTCCAACAGAGGCGCCACCAGAAGACAAAATCACACCAACAAACGTCGGTCTTGAGGGAGCAATATATCAGGGTCGCTTATGCAGAATTGGCTAATGCGACAAATGGTTTTGCATCCGAGAATCTCATAGGAACTGGGAGCTTTGGGTCAGTTTACAAAGGAACAATGAGAAGCAACGACCAGCAAATAGCGATTGCTGTTAAGGTTCTCAACCTCATGCAGCGTGGTGCATCTCAAAGTTTTGTTGCAGAATGCGAGACTTTAAGATGTGCTCGACATAGGAACCTTGTAAAGATATTGACGATCTGTTCAAGCATTGATTTCAAGGGCCAGGACTTCAAGGCCCTCGTGTATGAGTTTCTACCAAATGGAAATTTGGACCAATGGCTTCACAAACATATCATCGAAGATGGTGAACCAAAGGCACTAGATCTGACTGCAAGATTAAATGTTGCAATTGACGTGGCATCCTCACTTGATTACCTTCACCAACATAAGCCAACGCCAATTATTCACTGTGATCTTAAACCAAGTAATGTTCTCCTGGACAGTTCCATGGTTGCTCGTGTGGGTGATTTTGGGCTTGCGAGGTTTCTACATCAAGATGTTGGTACATCAAGTGGATGGGCATCAATGAGAGGATCAATTGGATATGCAGCTCCAGGTACCTTTCATTTCCTCTGTTCAAATGTACTCCCTCCGTCCCAAAATAATTGTCGTTTTTGACCTTTTGAAATCGAGGTTTTGACCATTCGTCATATTCAAAAAATTTGCAAAAATATTAAAATAATCAAATCAAGATTAAAATACTTCTAATAATGAATCATTTCATAATAAAATAATTAATTTTTTTACAAAATTTTTGAATAAGACGAATGATCAAAAGAAGATAGTCAAAATCCTAAAACGACACTTATTCTGGGACGGAGGGAGTACTCCACTATGATGGCTTGAACCAATGCTCAAGTCTTTCTTATGTGTCATCATAAATGTTGAGCTCAGCAAAGATAACTTTATTTTACAAAATTTGAAGATATTATATCTTGAAATTACAAGAAACTACTTTACTACACACTTGTACGTAGTGCTTTGGAAATGAATTTTATACAAAAGTTTAGTAGACAAGTATATCAGAATTCTTATGCTATTTTATCTAATTTAAAAGAAAAAACTCATTTTTGTTAGTCGTTGGATCCTTGCTCTTGGTGTGAGCAAGATCCTTACTCTCATCGAGAGGATGACACTCAGAGTTGGGGCAATTTTCGGGGTTTATTTCTCACACTCACACAATGCCATATCAACCTGAGGGGTTGGGGATACATACTTATAGGCTGCCAACCAGCCAAGCTAAGATGCTAAGATGCTAGTCTAAGATGCTGTCCTAAAGATGCTAACAACCAGTCCTAGATGCTGTCCTTAAAGATGCAAACAGCCAGTCCTAGATGCTGTCCTTGAAAGGACAGCAACAGCACCAAGTACTACAGCCATGTGCTGCAGCCTGCATACAAACAGCCAACAAAGACTTATCCATCATTCTTCCCCTAAGTCTTATGTGGCTCCTTATGAGGAATCTGAACCATCCCAATCCTGGTGCGAAGCTCCTGGAACTTGATCCGCCCAAGAGACTTGGTCAGCAAGTCGGCGAGCTGGTCTTGGGTGTTGATGTAGTTGGCCCGGACACTCCCTTCATCCAGGCAGCTTCTGATGAAGTGATACCTCACCCGGATGTGCTTGCTGCGCTCGTGGAAGATAGGGTTCTTTGCCAAGGCCAAGGCGGACTTGCTGTCCACCCTGAGCTCTACTGCCTCTGCGTCTTTGCCAAGGAGATCGCCAAGCAACCAAGCCAGCCACAGGGCCTGAGTAGAAGCGGTAGTGGCTGCAATGTACTCTGCCTCGCAGCTAGACAATGCCACCACCTGCTGCTTGACCGACTGCCAGCTGATCAGACACTTGCCGAGGAAGAACAGCGTCCCGCTGGTGCTCTTGCTTGTGTCGATGTCACCGGCGTGGTCGCTGTCGTTGTACCCGATGAAGTGTGCCGCGCCGGGGCACCTTGGGTAGTGCAAGCCATAGTCGGAGGTGCCCGCGACGTAGCGGAGGACCCTCTTCACAGCCTGCTGGTGCTCCGTCGTCGGTCGCTACATGAACCGGCTGACGTAGCCGACGGCGAACGCCAAGTCCGGGCGCGTGTGGACGAGGTAGCGAAGGCTGCCCACAATGCGCCGGTACTGCGTCGCGTCCACCTCCTCCGACGTACTCTCACGGCTCAGCTTGAGCCTCTCCTCCATGGGAGTGTGGGCTGGGTTGCAGCCGGTGAGGCCGCCCAGCTCAACGATGCGCTTGGCGTAGGCGGTCTGACGGAGCGAGATGCCGGTGCTGTCTTGGTGGACCTCAATCCCCAGGTAGAAGGAGAGAAGCCCGAGATCGCTCATCTGGAAGGCGGCCTTCATCTCCGCCTTGAATGCCTCAATCTCCTCCTCCTTGGTACCAGTGATCACAAGGTCATCGACGTAGACTCCAACCAGCAGGGCATTGCCTCCCTTGCCCCGCCGGTAGACGGCTGCCTCGTGAGAGCTCTGCTGGAACCCCATCTGCCTGAGGGTGGAGTCCAGCTTGGTGTTCCAAGCTCGTGGTGCCTGCCGCATACCGTAGAGGGCCTTGCGCAAGCGGAGAACCTTGCTCTCCTTGCCGGGAATGACGAATCCCGACGGCTGGCGGACGTAGACCTCCTCCATCAAGTCGCCGTTGAGGAAGGCGGACTTGACATCCATGTGGTGGACACGCCAGCCCTCTAGGGCAGCTAGCGAAGGAGCTGAACGGACTCCATCCGTGCGACGGGTGCAAAGGCGTCGTCGAAGTCGACTCCTTCCTGCTGGACAAAGCCGCGTGCCACCAAACGCGCCTTATGCTTGATCACCGCCCCAGACTCATCCTTCTTCAGCTTGAAAACTCACTTGAGCGAGATGGCACGATGACCGGTGGGAAGGTCAGCCAACTCCCAAGTGCGGTTCCGTTCGACGGCGTCCATCTCCTACTGCATCGCGGCGCGCCATGCCGCATCTCCCTCCGCCTCGGCGAAGGAGCGAGGCTCGCCGTCCTTATGCGCCATGTGCAGCTCCCCCTCAAGGTCGTGCTCCGCCTCTCCAGGGACGGGCTGCTTGCCGAGATGTCGTCCACGCGGCGGTAGCGCAGGGGCTCGCCGTCGTGGCAAGCGTCGATGCGATCCTCGTCTTTGGACAAGCGGAGTGGCAAACTCCACTGTGCGCTGCTCGTCGTGGACCAGAGCTGCTGGTGTCGAAACCGGTGGTGTAGATGCAGCCGGTGTAGGAGAGCGGGGCGCGGCTGGTGGTGTAGGTGTCGGAGAAGCTGCCACAGCTGGAGAGGAGCTCGCTGGAGCCAGTGGAGGACTCGCAGGAGCCGGTGGTGTGCGTGGTGGCGGGGAAGGCGAGCTTGAAGAAGAAGAGCTGCTAGCTCCCCCCGCCCCCTCGAAGTGGACGTAATCGATGGAGAAGTCGTTGACCGTCCAGGTGGAGCCGTCATCCACCATCTTGCCCCACGCCCAGCCTCGCCCTTCGTCGAACACCACATCACGGGCGATGCGCACACGCTGAGTAGTAGGGTCGAGGATGCGGTACCCCTTGACGCCGTCGGGGTAACCGATGAAGACTCCCGGCATGCTCCGGTCGTCGAGCTTGCCGATGTGGTCGAGCTCCTTGACGAACGCGAGACATCCGAAGACGCGGAAGTAGCTGACCGCCGGCTTGCGCCCGTGCCAAGCCTCGTATGGCGTCTTGCCTTCAAGAGCCATGGTGGGCGAGCGGTTGAGCAGATGGACGGCCGTCATCACCGCCTCTCCCCAGAAGACCGCCGGCATCCCACGCTGCTTGAGAAGGGCACGGGCAGTGGCAACCACCATCTGATTGCGGCGCTCGATGAAGCCATTCTGCTGCGGGGTGTACGGCGTGGTGAAGTGGCGCTGGATCCCCTCGTCCGCGCAGTACGCCGCGAACTCAGCCGCCGTGAACTCGCCGCCGTTGTCCGTCCGCAGCACCCGAAGCTTGCGGCCACACTCCAACTCCGCAGAAGCCTGAAGGCGCTTGATGGCATCCGCCGCAGCTACCTTCGAGTCGAGGAGGACCGCCCACATTTAGCGGGACATGTCGTCGAAGAGGAGGAGGAAGTAGCGCCGGCCTCCGGGTGTAGTCGGTGTGACGGGCCCGCAGAGGTCGCCGTGTACGAGCTCCAGCTTTTCTTGGGCACGGCAGCTCGCCTGGCGGGGGAAGGGTAGCCGTCGCTGCTTGGTGAGGACGCAGGTGTCGCAGAGCTGCTCCGCGTGGTCGATGTGCGGCATGCCCTCCACCATCTCCTTGTGGCCGAGCTGCTTCAGGGCCTCGAAGTGGAGGTGCCCAAAGCGCTCGTGCCACCTCCAAGCGTCGTCGTCGCGGCGGGCTGCAAGACAGAGGGGCTGCGCTACCTGGATGTGGAGGACGTAGAGGCGGTTGCTCCCTCTGTTGACCCTGGCGAGGAGCCGATGGTGGCGATCCCAGATGCACAGCACGCCGTGCTCGATCTCCACGCGCGAGCCATTCTCATCCAGCTGCCCCAAGCTGATGATGGAGTTCCTCAACGCGGGGATGTAGTAGACACCGGTGAGCAGTCGGTGCTCGCCAGTCTTGGCAGTGAAGAGGACGGAGCCGACGCCCTTGATCTCCACGGCGGAGGCGTCTCCGAACCTGACGGAGCCTCGCACGCCGGAGTCCAAGTCGGAGAAGAACTCCCGCCGCCCGGTCATGTGGTGGGTCGCGCCGGTGTCGAGGTACCACCCGTCGACCTTGTCGCCGCCCGTGCCGTCGCCGAGGAAAACGTGCGCACGTGGCTCGTCGAGGTGGAGGAGGGCAGCCGCGGCCGGTGTGGAAGTCGGTGGTCGTAGCTCGACGCTCCCGTGTACCAGGAAGAGAGCGGGCTGGTCCTGCTCGGCCTGGTCCTCCTCAACCTCCGCGACGTGTGCCTGACCGCCGGGCCTCGCCCCTCGGCAGTCTTTGGCCCAATGGCCGGTCTTCCCGCAGTTGTGGCAGATGTCATTGCGGTTAGCCTTGCGCTCGCCATTGGCGCCGTCACCAGCGTCGTCACCGGCGCCTCCACGCTCCCGGTCCTTGCGCTCCCCGCGAGGCCGGTGCTTGCGGCCGCTCCATGATCCCGGAGCCGCCTCCTTCTGGCGGGCGCGCCACTGCTCCTCGGTGAGGAGAAGCTTGCCACCCGCGGTGGCCGTCTGCGAGGACTTCTTGTCGCGCAGATCGACGGCCTTGAGCCGCCCCGTCACGTCCTCGATCGTCAGCTCGCCGAGATCCAGCATTGTCTCCATCGACAAGGCGATCTGCGTGTACTTGTCGGGGACGACGTAGAGGTACTTCTCGACGGCGTCCTGCTCGTCGATGACGTCTCCGAAGCGCGCCATCTGCTGCATCAAGCCGGTGAGGCGGAGAGCGAAGTCGTCGACGTCCTCACCCGGCTTAAAGGCGAGGTTGTGCCAGTCCTGACGAAGCCTCTGCTGCGTGGCCTTGCGTGCGCGATCGCTGCCGATGCGTGACGCGGCGATGGAGTCCCAGGTGTCCTTGGCGGTGTCCTTGTCCGCGAGGGTGGCCCCCATCTCCGGCGGAACGGCGGCGATGATGGCCTCCAACGCTCGCCGATCTTCGGTGAAGTCGGCGTCGCCGTACCGGACAGCATCCCACATGCGCCGTGCTTGCATCTTCAACTTCATCACCATGGACCACTCGGAGTAGTTGGTCTTGGTGAGCATGGGCCACCCGCTGCCGATGCCAGAGTCACGGACGACGGTCTGCACGGCAGGAGGGGAGTCGCGCCGGCCATGGTGGCCGCGGCGCCGATCCGGGGAAGGGGAGGCGCGCCGCCTGTGAGGGCTGCGTGCGCCCGCATCCCGTCCTCCCCGCTCCCGGTCGAAATCCCGCCCGTACAGCGCGAGGTCGCGGCCGCGGTCGTCGCGGTTCCGAGCGTCGAAGTCGCGCCTCGCCCGCTCCAAGTCCGCTTGCTCGCGGCACCGCTGCTCGTCCAGTGCCTGTACGACGCGTGGATCCCATCAGTCGTCCCGGTCGTGGTTGTCGCGGCCGTCGCGGTCACGCCGGGCCTCCTCCCGCTGCAGGTCCCGCCCGTTCCGACCACGTGCGCGTGCGTCTGGGGCGCGGTCTCGCTCGTGGTCGAAGTCGCGCGGCTCCTCGTCGCGAGGGAAGCCGCGTCCGCGCCCGCCGCGTCTGCCGTGGCCGTCGTCACCGCCGTGCGCGCCTCCTCCAGGAGCGCCACCGGCCTGCGCGCCTCCTCCAGGAGCGCCACCGGCGCGTGCGCGCCTGTCTGGGCTGCCGCCGCGCTCGTGGGCGTACGCGGCTACCCACTGCGCTGCTCGCCCTCGCGCTGCCTCCCTCTCCAGCAGCTCGAGGTCCGCGTCGGCGGTGTCATCAGCAGCGATGGAGCTGCTGTTGCTGCCGCGCAGTACCTCGACCTCCTCTGCTGCCGCACGCGCTGCATCAGCCGCCGCCGCTGCCTCCACCTGTGCTCTGGCTGCAGCCAGCTCCGCTGCTGCCAATCTTGACGCTCTTTCCGCCGCCGCAGCGGCCTGTGCCGCCGCTCGCCTGCGGTCCTCTGCCGCTGCGAGTTCGGCATCCTGCCGTCGCCGCGTGCTCGAGGCGACCGAGCGCTGAGACTGTCCTGCCGGTGGACTGCTGCGTGGAGAGAGAGCTGCCTCCGATGAGCTGCTGCTCGTCTGAACAAGAGAAGAGGGGTGAGCAGAAACAGCCGGAGCTGCTGCTGCTGCTGGCTGGGGCTGCTGCGAGGCAGGAGACGAGACCGGAGAAGGGATGGAGCAGGAGATGCTCAGGCTACAAGTGGTATCAGAACCGTACTATCCGTGGTCGTTGGATCCTTGCTCTTGGTGTGAGCAGGATCCTTACTCTCATCGAGAGGATGACACTCAGAGTTGGGGCAATTTTCGGGGTTTATTTCTCACACTCACACAATGCCATATCAGCCTGAGGGGTTAGGGATACATACTTATAGGCTGCCAACCAGGCAAGGTAAGATGCTAAGATGCTAGTCTAACATGCTAAGATGCTAGTCTAAGATGTTGTCCTAATATGCTGTCCTAGAGATGCTAACAACCAGTTCTAGATGCTGTTCTTAAAGATGCAAACAGCCAGTCCTAGATGCTGTCCTTGAAAGGGCAGCAACAGCACCAAGTACTATAGCCATGTGCTGCAGCCTACATACAAACAGCCAACAAAGACTTATCCATCGATTTTGCTTCGTTTCAGAGTATGGACTTATTTTACAAAATTTGAAGATATTATATCTTGGAATTACAAGAAACTACTTTACTACATACTTGTACGTAG
Source organism: Eremochloa ophiuroides (assembly GCA_038502445.1). Lineage (NCBI taxonomy): Eukaryota > Viridiplantae > Streptophyta > Magnoliopsida > Poales > Poaceae > Eremochloa > Eremochloa ophiuroides. Next base: position 8,593,892 of record JAHLJS010000005.1, read on the forward strand.
TGCTTTGGAAATGAATTTTATACAAAAGTTTAGTAGACAAGTATATCAGAATTCTTAGGATGCTATTTTATCTAATTTAAAAGAAAAAACTCATTTTGGTTCATTTCAGAGTATGGACTGGGCAATGAAGTATCCATCCACGGTGATGTTTACAGCTATGGCATACTATTGCTGGAAATGTTTACTGGGAAAAGACCAACAGACAACGAATTTAGTGAAGCCATGGGGCTCCGCAGCTATGTTCAAATGGCACTGCCAGACAGAGTGAGTGTTATCATGGATCAACAGCTACGAATGGAGACAGAAGATGGCAAACCAGCCACTTCAAGCTCCAAGCTGATAATTTCTTGCATCACTTCGATTCTGCAAGTTGGGATTTCCTGTTCAGAGGAGCTGCCTACGGATCGTGTGTTAATTGGAGGTGCTCTGAAAGAGTTGCAAGCGATTAGAGAGAAGTTTCAGAAGGTCCTCTGTAGTGAAGAAGCATCATCATCCCACTGAGGTTTATCCAGCTGCAGCCATTAGGTGATTTGTGCATTAGAGCATGAGATTGATCTGTGTGATGGCATGATATATTTTACTACTATTTTCTGGAAGCACCAATGTTCTCCCAAATAGAGTTGTAGTAGCGCCCTTGCTGTTGTTTGTGAACTAAAACATTTGTGTTTATTATACCGATCTTAACAAGGCAGACCCTTAAGAATTGTGTGCAGATTTTTTTTTCACAAATCTTGTATACATTTTTTTCTTATTACAAATCTTGTGTGCACAATTTTGTTTCACTAGTATTGTGCTAAATCTTATGTACATTTTTTTTGTTTAATAAACGTTGCTCCTGATACACTGGTTGCGCCGTTAGTCAAGCAGGCTGAATTCGCAGGTGGCATGACGAAGCTGGAGAGGAGTGCATGATGTCACCCATGGTGGCTGTTCCTGGCTTCTGTCGCGGACCCTGAACAGGCGAGCGATGGCCGGCCGGTAGCCGCGGTCAGGCACTGCCAGGAGATGATGCTTCACGTGCATGACAATCTCAAGCTGCTTGTGCATGGGTTGCTAAATCGACCAGGAAGCATGTCATGATCTTTGCAAGTTGCGTTCTGAGTTTATGCAGTGGGAGAGGGGGTTTTAGGACATGTCAGCTCATTTTGCTTTGAGACAACTGTTTGGGACTTCCTGATTTTCTGGTGGGGCCTGGGAACTATTTTAAATTCGTAGGATTTTGCGGTCCGATCATGTCTCTTTTCTTTCCTTTTGGACAATTTGAGTTTAGCTGTGTTGCAGCAGTGACTTCAGGGCTGCATTGGCTACTTGATGACGTGAGCAAGTACTCTAAATCTCAATTTTGGCATACCTCATTTGTGCAGCTGCTGTGTTGGACACTTCAGTGCACGACTTCCGGTGCTTCCCACCTTGCTGGAAGCAGTCAAACCGATCTGACAGATATACAAGCAACACAGGTGTTCCGAGTTGGCTGCCCTTGATGTAGGTTGTGGATCTGAACTCTGTAAGTCCCATGGCTAATTCCAAGAAGAACACTGCAACTGAGAGTGCATTCTATGTTCTTACAAGGTGTAGGCATGACCTATCTTTTGCTTCATCTGTGACATTAGTAGCAGCTTTGAGACGTGGTTGTGTTTGCATATATATTCTGATTGATCATTTTCATCAACCTGGAATCCTGGATTCCTGCATTTTCTTCTTCCCCCCATGTGGTTTGGTTTGGTTTCACATTCATTGTCAGGTCCCGAAGGAATGTTGTCTGCATGCATCGTTGATGCAGATTAATTAAGGTTTTCTAGCTTTCATATTTGTGCCCTAACAAATTGATGATCCATGAATGGCTGATAATCAGTCAGTATCTCGCACGATCTCAAACCAGTTGAATATGGCCTGTCGTTGGTCACATAAATAGTTATATATGAATTCATAGTTCTTCAATACATACATGATCAATTTCATCACGACCTGTGAGCCATCGAATAAATCCGCTCTTCTGTCATGTTTCGTATTGTTGTTCAGCACAGGTTGGACACTTTGAGCTGAGCCGAGCATATGCGTGCTCTTTGCTGAAAATCGACTGATTCGAGTTGAGCATTGTCCCTTTTGCACGCGCAAAGCGCGGCGGCGCACGTCAGAGTCCACCATTACGTACGTCCGGGCCGGGCAGAAGACCGTAGGAACTTTCGTCTCAGTCCCGCCCATGCAGTGCAGCTCAGAGAGTGACCGCTGCCTTCCCTGGATGCATGCTGGCTGGCCCGCCTGCTTGGCTGGTTCGTCGTCGTCCTTAATTTCTCCGGGCCCTGATCACGCCGCCGCTGCACATCACTGTCGTGGTCCGGCGGCAAGTGCGTCATTATCGATCATCAGAGTCCGATCACGAGGGAGTTCCATCTCCACTGGGCTTGGAACTGCACGCAGCACACAGACTTGGAACCAAAGCGGACATGAGTTGGGCGGGAGGCGTCCGGTGCAGAAGCACCAAAGCGGACCACGATCGCGCTGGGAGTGCCCCGTCGTTTCTGTCTGCGCGCCTCCGCAGAGAAACGCCGGCTTATACTAGCTGTTCCACGGTAGTAACAGCAATCCGCGGAACAGCGTGGGTGCAGCGACGAGTTCTCTCTCAACTCTGATGCACCGGTGGCTCGCTCGTCACCACACGTTAGTCATGGAATTCTATTGCCCCAGTTCCGGCCTGTCCAGGGCACCGTCGATCTAAACAAAGAAACGGAGTACTGCGTTCCAAAATATTTTTGCTATAGGAGATCCATACAAAACAAAGCTAAATTTATCACAAAAAAAAGAACAATTTTAGAACCGTAGGCGGGAGGAGGGGGGGGGGGTAATATTCTAAATTTATGTCCAAACTACACAAATACCTCAAAAATTTTCCCAAACATTTTTAAGAAAAAAAATATGTGTTTTCATTTAGGGCTGCTGGTGAGTTGATGGGTGAAGAAGCCGTCTTTTTACAGCGTACAATGAAGCATACATTTATCATGAATAACTTTTAAGTTGTTGAGTTTAAAAATTTGAAAACTCTATAAATAGATTTGTCTTAAAATATATTTTTATAAAAGTATACATATATCACTTTTCAATAAATATTTTTATAAAAATACGGAGTCAAAAGTTATGCTTTGGAGACCGTATCGGATATCTAAAACGACAAGTAATACGGTTACGGAGGGAGTAGGTTCTCAGGAGGTTTTGACAGGGCCAGTGCACATGGAGCTAAAATGGATCGGCAGTATTATAATAACTGTATTGATATTGATATATATCTCTTCCGTTTGAAAATAATAGTTGTTTCTAATTATTAGTTGTTACGGACTTTTACTATGTATCTGCACTAGAAAAGGTAGAACAACTAATACCTTGGAAAGTTCATTCGCTTCAACTTATAAGCGCTTATTTTGGCTTCTTTTCAGTCAGAGAATCATAATTTCCTCTAAAAAAAATCAGTATAAATTAGCATAAATCATCATGTACATTAGTTTGTCCAAACAAGATCCTTTATCGAAAAATGGATGTCATTTAAAAATATATTTATCTAATATAAAAGTCCAAACTCCAAATTATCCTCGTATAAGTTTAAATCACCCGTTTTTAGTTAGTAACATAGTACTCCCTCCATTTTAAACTGTATTTTTTTTACCTTTTTGGATACATAATAATGCTATATTATGTATTGTCTGTAACTAGACACAACATATATTAAATTAAAAAATATGCATCTAGATAGAAATTTAGACAGGCACATCAATCATCATCGCCGAATAAAGACGGAGCAGCCTCACGCGCGGCATTCGCTGTTTCAGAGTTGCTGCGTTGCTTTCGGCATTCGTACACTCCTTCCTTTCCACATTTTGGCTGCGTACCCGCGTCTCTCCAGACCAGATCGCACGGAACGAACCCACGCCCCGCTGCCCGCCCTCTCGAACGCCCCGCGCCCTCGCCGCCCATGGGCTCCCTCCCGGTGCTGGCGTCGGCGGAATGCGCCCCGCAGGGGCGCGCCACGGTGTCGGCGTCGGACCTGGCGCCGCTCTTCTCGGCGCAGCGCCGGCACCTGGACCACTTCTTCGACCGCCTCGACATGTCGCAGGCGGCGGCGTTCGCGCAGGCGCTGCTGGACGCGCCGGGCGCCGTCTTCTTCACGGGCGTCGGCAAGTCGGGCATCGTGGCGCGCAAGATCGCGCAGACGCTGGCGTCGCTGGGCTTCGCGCGGGCGGGCTTCCTCGCCCCCGTCGACGCGCTCCACGGCGACATCGGCGCGCTCTTCCCTCGGGGACCTCCTCGTGCTCCTCTCCAAGTCCGGCGCCTCCGACGAGCTGCTCGCGCTCGCGCCCTGCGCGCGCGCCAAGGGCGCCCGCCTCATCTCGCTCACCTCCGCGGCCTCCGGGGCCGACTGCCCGCTCGCCGCCGCCTGCGACCTCAACGTCCACCTGCCGCTGCAGGGGGAGGTCTGCCCCTTCGGCCTCGCGCCCGTCACCTCCACCGCCATCCAGATGGTGTTTGGGGACACCGTCATCGCCGCCATCATGGAGGCAAGGCGACTCTCCAGGGACCAGTACGCCTCCAACCATCCCGCTGGCAAGATCGGCAAGACCCTCATCTTCAAGGTCATCAAATCCATCACCTCTAACCCTAACATAAACAGGCTGATGGCATTACAGTTACTTGTTTTTTTTTCTTTTTAGAACAAACGTTCAATTACCTTGTGCTGACAGTGTGAGACATCAGATCCCAGAGACCCAGACGCTTTATCACTGATAGGATAGGATTCCTTCACCGTTGCGTATTGGTGGCGTGGGATCGGTTCAAAATTGCCTTGGTTAAACACTCATCATGATTCGGTAGTTCTGTCGCTATCCAACCGACATTTTGTTTCTGTTTTTGGCTACCTATCATGGCCTTTTTTGTGCATATGGAGGAGATCTTATTACTTGTCGTTTTCGCAGTCTTTTTCATTGTCACAAGAAGAATACAACAAGCTCTCGAAGCAAAGAAGAAAAATACAACAAAATGCCTCATCATTTGTGTGCATTTTTGTTTAATTGTGGCCACTATCTACAAATGTCATAGCATAGGATGATGAGTTAGGTGTGCATTACTTGTCATATTTGAATGATTGCTTTGTTCTGTTCATCTGCATAGTAGTTACTGAATTCTAAAACAAGAGCAGATCTTGTCTCTTCAACCCTCTGATTTATGTGGGTCTAGTGTTGTTAAATCAGCATGTGCAATATCTTGTGCTGCCACCTGTTGGGAGACATAAGATGCCAGATGCTTATTACTACTATCCTTTACCGTTGCGTGTCGGTGATGGTGGGATTGGTCCAATAAATAACCCTGCTGAAATGCGCTTTATGATTGGATATTTTTGTCGCTATTCAACCAACATTTTTTTTTCTGTTTTTGTTTATCTGCCATGGTCCTTTATATATACATATGCCATTTTTTGTGTTTTTTCCTCTATTGCAAGAAAAACAAATCAAATAAAACACCTAATCATTTGTGTGTATTATCGATTGTCTAATAATGGCAGTTATAAACAAGCTACGTAACTCTGGATGATGTGTAAGGCCCCAGCTGTTCATGACATGACATATTTGAATGAAAGCCTTGTTCACGTGCAAAGTAGTTACTGAAAATGAAAATAAGCTTAGATCTTGTCTTCCGACTTATCTGATTTCCGTGGGTGTTGTTATTGATCCAGCATCAGTATGTGTGTCATTTTCTTGTTTCTATCGGTGAGGCGTGTCTTTTAGACTCTTTGTTCTTACACAAATACCCTGCAGGTTAAGGATGTTATGAAGAAACAGAATGAACTTCCTCTGTGCAAGGAGGGAGATATGATAATGGATCAGCTCACCGAGCTCACCAGTAAAGGTTGTGGTTGTCTGCTTGTGGTTGATGAAGAGCACCATTTGATAGGGACCTTCACGGATGGTGATCTCCGGCGGACACTGAAGGCAAGCGGGCCAGCTATCTTTAGTCTCACAGTTGGAGAGATGTGCAACAGGTTTGTGAACATTAACTTGCTATATTTTACCAGGCCTGTATCAATCCCTTCTCTCTTAAGTACAGCGGTATTTGTAGGATACTGTGTTCTTTTTAATACATCTGGAACTTGGAAGCGGCAAGGTACAAGCAGTACTTTCTGTTATTTTTCATCTTTTGTTTTCATCCTATTTCTGAAGTACTGTTGTTTTATAAACCATATAAATTCTCATGTATTAGCCATTACAGATTGCAGTAGTAGCTGTACTATGAAAAACACGTCTCTCTCCCTAAAATAGTTGAGTTTCCTATATCATCCATACATCATGCTAATAAATTACATTCAGTATATGCCAAATGTTTATTATGCATTATGTAGCTCTGAGGTTCATCATCTCCGCAGAACTGTATATGTATATAGCTAGGTTATGTTTTATTGGGAAAAAATATTTGTTTTGTCTGCAGCAGTAAATTGTGATAAACAATTTTGAGCGAGGAATAAGCAGTTTTCTTACTACCCCCGTTTTGTTTTTCAAGAATTGGTTTTCATTGCTCGATTCTGTTAGTTTCTCATATGAACTTTTTTTGTGCGTTCAATTCGGAACATTTCTCCTGCTTTTCTAATCTTTCAAGTCGATATAACAGGCCATATGTTTGCCTGTTCATTGTGACATTCAATGAAAATAAATGCCTTTGGTGGTTCAACATCCCAATAGTTATGTGTAGATTAGTGGAACTTGTTCTAGTCTAAGCCAGATGCTTAGAGTCTTGTCTAACTTCCCTGCATTATCTAACAGGAATCCAAGAACAATCACTGCAGACGCAATGGCAGTTGAAGCCATGGAGAAGATGGAGTCACCACCTTCACCTGTACAGTTCTTGCCTGTTGTCAACGAGAACAACGTCGTGTGTGGGATCATCACATTGCATGGATTGGTCTCTGCCGGATTGTAAACTTCTGTGGCATCATCTTCTGCTGGACTGTAAGCTTATGTGCCAGCTTACCGGGTTCTAATTGCAGATATCCTTGCCGCCCAGTTCATACAACAATGCGTTTTATGGCTAGAGTATTATGCGGAGCCTAGACTCTTTTAGTGTACCCTTATGTATAGAGCGGTGGATAAGAGGTATATGGTACAATGCTGTTTCGCAGTTGGCTGTTTAGTATTGCTTGTGTTTTGTACTTAATTAAAATTTTAAATGCCGATTATGTTGGTTTCTCTTAATGCATCCTGCTGTGTGGCAGACTCTGCTCACGTACATAGACTGACTGAAACACGTTCTGCAAACAGATAATTTCCATCTTTTCTAGACGACAAACTGTATCGTGCTCATTTAGCTTCATGTGCAAATGCAAACAGATAAGGTCACTGCATCAGCTCAATTGATGCGTACCAAGCACAGAAATCATTCACAAGCAAACGTAAAACAACTAGCTCGACTAAAAATATGGGTTTAGTAGGCGTAGTAGAGTTATACATGGCACTGAACAAACACAATGGTTCATCGTGCTTCATCTGGCCTAAGTCTTCCAGAAATCTAATGCAGACGGTACACTGTTCTAAGGACATTGTTCAAGCACACCAATGCTCCATACTTTGCAGCAGCACATCTACTGATGCCCAAAAGCCTTTCCCATTCAGCTGTACCCTGGGCTACAAGGGAGCGTCACCTTTCCCATTCATCTAGCTGCTACAAGGAAGCGTCACCTTTCCCATTCAGAATCAGGGTGTGGACGCTCTACCCTGGGCTTGCTGATAGCTGGTGGAGCTGGATGGTGATTTGTTAAAGCCTGATCCCAACCCATAATGTGTGGCAATGCAAACTGCACGAATACAAAGGGCAGGCAGTCAGAAAGAACAAATAGAGCACTACACCATATATGATCCTACTAGAAAGTAAGCAATTCAATTAGTGAACAATGGTTATGTGCAAGAGCCAGATACAGTTTTTTTTGAACTTTTCCTGAAATTAGGATAATCTTATTTATTGTGGTCTCCTGAATTGTTTGAGACCAACTTCAAGCCAAGCTTAACGAGCCGAGCCAAAGTCGAAAGTCATTCAAAATCAACTCGTTTTTATTTAAAAGAAAAACGAGTTCAATCAGAGCATTTTTGTATCGAGCCACCGAGCTGGCTCAACGAGATTTTCGTCCAGCCCTCGAGGCATTCATGACCACTTTCAACAACGTAAAGTTCAGGAGCATTGAAAATTCCATATGCCTCAAAACATTGACACGGATGAACTTCATGGCAATGCTGATATATTTTTTATGGTTCTGGTAACATTGGTAGATAACAAATCGAAACAGTGAAACTTACACTCAGAGCTGTGCGCATCACAGCAAACTCAGCTTTTGTGATAGGCACTGAAAGACGATCATTAGTCTTCTCTACAGTGTTCACAACGGCTGCAAAATAAAAGAAAAATGGTGCACTTCTTAGGAGAACCAATCGGTAGACAAATAAAGTTTATACAACGGAACATATCAGACAAAAGGGCATTGATGTCACACTGTAATGGTAAGTGTTGACTAGCTATAGCTTGAAGTATTTCCTTTTTCATTTCAGGAAGCTGCTTTAACAGTGGCAAAAGCTCAAACTTAACACAAGAGACTATCTGATCCAAAGTTTTGCTAGGCGCTAGGCGACGACCCTTAGCCTAGCGACTAGTCCAGCCTAGGCTAGCCTAGGCGATGCTAGGCGTTTTGCTAGGCGATAGCTAATACATGTATATATACATTTTTTTTAGCAGAATACATGTATATATACTTAAAAGAAAAGAAAAATAAATAAAAGATCAGTGGTCATGGAATGGGGAGAAAGAGAAAAAAGGCCCATTAACAGCCCAACTCACCCACCGGCCACCACAAGTTCACAACCCTATCCTTTCCCCTGCTCCTTCTCCCTCCCGACGCCCGCTCGCCCGAGCCGCCGCTCCCCTGCGCCGCTCGCTCGTCCTCATCGCGCCGCCTTCTCCCACTCCGCCGCCGCCCGCGCACGCGCCAGCGCCCGCCGCTTCCCGCGCCTGCGCTCGCGCGCTCTCCGCCGCCCGCAGCTCCTCCTCCCCCACCGGCGACCTCCGCCAAGCGCTCCTCCATCCCCACCGGCGCCGCCGCCGAGCCACCGCCGCCTAGGGGTCCGCCTACCCCCATAGGCGAGGCGGACACCCTCCGACTACGGATTAGGCGCGCCTAGGCGAGCCCTAATCGTCGATTTTCAAAACTTTGATCTGATCAATGGGCAATGCCTCAATAGTATTCACAAGATTGTCATATGTCCTTTCCGATAAAGTTTTTTTTTCGCAAAAACAGGCAGTTGAACCCAAAATGAAGTATGACAATCACTTACTTATATTAACAAAGTACCCACTGTCACTGCCAAGAGGAGTGATTGACAGCGATTTTTTCACCATTCCTTCATTACTGATGCGCAAAAAGAGTGGAGTTAGATTGTTAGAATGACATAAGCAAACATAAGTTCTGTCTGATCTTTGTGTTCATGCCGTACCACCACAAACCTTGATTTCATGGATGGGTCATGTAAAAATTCACAGGATTCAGCAGGCCCAAGACTTATCAAGCTTCCAACTTCAGTAGGTGACAGAGCAAAGAGCTACATAACAGATATTCCACAATCATAAAATTAAGGCACATGTGGTTGGCAAAAAATACTAATAGGTCTTATTCAGAATAGTTATCTTCACGAGCAAATAAACTGCACAAGAAATAATGGCTACCTGTTTCTTTGTATAGTCATACTTCCTTTGTCCAACAGCAGGAAAGAAGGTCAACATTACTGATCCATTTTTGCTCACGCGACATACTCCGGACTAGTAAAACAGAGAAATTATGATGTGGAGGAAGAACAAGGTATGGCCAAAAAACAATTAAATCTAAAAGGAAACATACTTCTAATTTGCTGAAACTTGGCAGTATAGGATGCATAGAAAGTGCAGCCTTTCCCTTGAACACAGTATAGCTTGCATACCTTTTGCCAGACAAGTTATCTGCTTATAAAGGGATTAAGCAAACATCAATATGGAGGTGAGCATTCAGCATGGAAGGTTGATTTAATAAAAAGAACGAAACAAAGAATTCACCATCAAGATTTGCTGCTGAAGTTGAAACAGCTTGTTGGAATGTCAATGAACCACTCCAAAGATATTCTTTCAGATCAAAGCCCCTCCTGTGAAAGCAAAACAAGCTTTAATAACTTAGCATTTAACTCATCGATGCATAGATTGGAAACTACAGCTGTGTCAGATGCTGAACTAAATCCAGCTAGCAAAAAGGGCTGCAGAAACATACCACAGAAAAAAGAATGGCTTGAATATGAAATCTCAAGGTTCAATGATATTTTTTAAAATTAATAAACCCTTTGCATGACGTTAATCATCAAGCAGTCAGCAGTGCACATTGATACTTGGTAAAATCTAAAATGGGAGGTACACAACATAGCAAAGCTGAAAAACAATAGAAATGGTCATCTGTGTACAAAACAGCTCATTTTCAACGTCACTTGTATTCTCGTGATTACATAGCAGCATCATGTCCAATCCTAATAAGCTCTTGGTAGCGGAAAGTTCGATCTTAGTGATCTGCCATTTTGCCTAACAACATTAACTCCCCATTCAAGGCATTAGGTTACATCAGCTAATCGACACATTACAGTTCAGGCAAATTGATTTAAGCTAGGGACACAGGCAATCACGTCCTGAACACTGGATACAATTTGTCTTATTGAACAATAATAACTCCGCTCACTAGAAGGGGGAAATTTGTAATGTAAAGTCTCCAGAGCCAGCCAAGTCCTGTTATCGTTCATCCCTGCAGAATATCGCACTAGGACTGTGCAATTCACAAGCGTAAGGGAAGCGGGGGAATCCTCTACAGCGAAATCTGCACCTACCAGGAAACATAGCATCTGTGGAAGCGAGGTCAACAGGAACGACACACCTGTGCATAAACCCTACCCCTAAAACCCCCACCTCCCAAACCCCGGGCAGGGGCCCACAACAGCAGCACAGCACGCGCGCCGGCTCACCCCACCGAAAACTCACCCGAGTGGCTCTGAGACCGTCGAAAATCGCGCCCCAAAATTACGCACACGGGAAGACGAATGGCACCGCGGCGGCGGCGTCGGCCGCTCCGGTGTGGGGAGAGATAGAGGTAGGGCTTAGGGTCGCGGTTCACCTCGATGCGGAGGGGAGGAAGCGGGAGAGCCGCAGCATCGTCTCGTCGCCTTGAAGGTCGCCGCGGCGGAGGGGAGGGGAGGCGGGAGAGAAGGGAGCGAGCGGCGAGCGCCGTGGACTGAGGGAGTGGGAGCGAACGAGTTTCGTCTCACTGCGGCGGCAGGCCAAGGCGCCGTCTGTCTCGGGGAGCGAGTAGGCGTCATCGCGTGTTTACGGGCCGAAATCCTAAGAGATGGGCTGCCCATGCCAGTCTAAGGCCCAAAAATTTTTCGCGGGATTTTTTTTGTTTTTTTGAAATTGATTATATTTCAACGTAGGCCATCCTTACAAGTTTAAATCAATTTGCACCCATTTGTTAAGTTGTTGTATGGTGGGCGCAGTTTACTCTATTTCTTAAGGGCACCGTTTGAAAAGATTTGTGGAGAAAGTGTGAAGTCGCCCGTTCAATAGGGGAAAAAAATTTAAAACTCTCCTAATGGTGTTATGTTCATTTGTGCTCAATGTTCAAGACACCTTCCAAATAATCTCAAAAGTTTATGGAACCTTTTAGTAGTGTACATAAAGCTACCTTCAAGTTCTCCAAATCTAGTCAGCCTAAATAATGCATTCTACAACGATAATGGAAAAAAAAAGTTTTGTTTCCCACAATGGTCCTTTTACTTGTGGTTTTAAATCCACCTATTTGAATTCAAATTCAATAAAAAACTTTTTAGATAACATGCTACAGCTTGCGACAAGAATCATATATTTTTTTCTGGCTATTTGAATAGCGTTTTTAAGTTCTAAGTTCTATCCACCCATATATGTTTGGTTCAATTTCTCCTTTTTAAGGAAAAATTGAACCAAACAAAAGGTGAATTTTCCATATTAACCAAATGATTGGATAGATGGGCGGGACATGCCCCCTTGTTCGCGCCTTTCTTGAAAAATAAAGAAAATGTCTGGTCAAGATGACTTAGGGTCAAGATTTTAGAAATTGTTGGAGGAAGCCAACAGGTATGCTCCCAATTTTTTTAGTCGCATGAAAAACTCAGACCCTGTTCGCTTGTCCAATCAGCCAAAATTTTGGTTTCTTTTCAGACATAGAACAATGTTTTTCTCTCACAACAAATTAGTATCAGCCGAAATCAGCGCTTCTTTTCAGACAAGAGAACAAGGTGTCATTTCATTTGTTTACCAAGTGATTTTTTTAGAAACTACTGAGATGGTCTTGTTGCCGATCTGGAGTATATGTAGCACCTTTTCAAATGGTTGCAATGTAAGGATTCTAAATGCAAAAAATCTCTTAAAAACGTGTCAAATGTGTTGGCACGACAGGCATTACAACATGTTTGAAGGGAGAGATCGTTGGGCCAACACAACCCAAAAAAAATTGTTCGAAAAGAATACAAGGAACCACTGATCTGTATGCTTCATTGACGCAATTCTGAGAGTTTCATTACTTTCTCCTGTCAATTTACCTTCTGCTTGCTTGGACGAGGAAGATCATCGCTCGAAGAACTCAATTTTACAGAGATCATCACAAGCATTAACATTTTTTACGCATCATGCATGCATGCATGCATCACTAAACTGCTGGAACATGTTGGGGGCTAAACGGGGGAAGGAGAAGTAACTAGTAGCTTAGGTTGGTTTCGATTTCTGAGCGGCGGGCGGCGGCCCGCAGAAGGCTTCCCGGTTGGCGGCGGCGCCGCCGCGCACGAGGAAGTGACCGAGCGACGGCGTGGTGGTCGCCGCGACCCGGTTCTCGTCGCACAGGAACTCCCGGCCGCACGCGCGCTCCACCTCCCTCTCGTAGTCGTGCACCATCACCTCCGTCTCCGTGCCCTTGGTCCTCGCCATCACCGCCGCCGAGTAGATCGCCGCCATCCTCCCCGGCGACCCCTCCGTGAACCTTCATCACACCATCACAAAATCATCAGCTTTTAATTTCCTTCGATCGACGACGACGGCACGATCGACGCGACAGCATCCGACATGTACCCGCGCGGGCCGTCGACGAGGATGACGTCCCAGGCGACGTCGTAGAGCTGGTTGGGGAGGTCGTTGATGGCGAGGCGGCAGTCGGAGAAGAGTAGGTTCTGGACGGGGCGGCACTCGGCGGCGCGGGCGGCGTCGAGGAGCGCGGGGAGCTCGCGCACCGCGGTGGCGTAGGCCACGTCGTAGGCCTCGAGGCCCGGGTGCTTGCCCTCCAGGTGCGCCACGTAGTAGGGGTTCTCGTCCAGGAACACGGTGCGCCCGCCGTGGTTCAGCGCGCGCCACAGCGCCGTCTCCGCGCCCAGCCCGAACACCAGCAGGTTGCACGGCGCGCGCCGCCGGAGCACCGACGCGATCGCGCGCACGTCGTGCTCCGGCATGCTCGACGACGAGTTCGTCCCCGCCGCCGCCGCGTAGTGCACCAGCGCGTCGAACACGTACCGCGGCAGGGCGAGGCCGGCGGTTGTCTCCGCGGCGCCGGCCGTGAAGGGCGCCGCCTGGTACGCCGCCGCCCCCGCCGAGGCGCGCGCCGTGGAGAACACGGTGAGGAGGGACACGCCGGTGAACAAGGCCAGGAAGACCACCACCAGCCATAGGCGCCGGGACCGGCCGAGGAACGGCACGGGCGACGTCGGCGCCATCCCGTTCAGGGCCTTGTTTGACGACGTGTGGACGACGAGCAGCTTCGGCCCGACCATTGCCTTCATCATCTCCGCGGCTCTAGCTTTTTGCGTGCTTTCGTGTTTTTGTGTGTGTGTGTGGAGTGGACGCTGACAAGGTTTAGTAGATGAAGGATGTTATGCAGTGGAAGGGCCAGTCACACTGACATTCTCAGGTAGGAGTAGGAGAGATCAGAGTTGGCAAGGGAGGAAGGAATAGAGGTTGGGGGATGGGATGGGGGTTGGGAGAGGGACTGACAGCATGCCAAGCTAGCTGAATTAAGCAAAGCTAAATAAAAGCTTATGTTGGATTAGTAGTTGGTATGTTTGGCAGGAAAGCAAACCAGGTTTAAAATTGCTTGAGGGTTGCAACCTGCAAGGCTTTGCTTCAGAGTGGCTCAAATTTGGGTAGGTTTCGATGGCGCTATTTGATTTTGACACCAAATCTTTCTCACAACATTAGCTACAAAACATTACCTTTTTAACACGTTTTTAAAAAAATGAAAATGATAGCACAACAAAAAATCGTTTGAAATGCGATCCCCCCCGCCCCTCCTCTCATTCCAAATTCTTGTGTTTCCTAAACGAAGATCCATCAAAGTTGAAATTTGTTAGTAGTACAACATAGTCATGACACTTTTTTTAGGTAGAGTGAGGACCCATGGTTTTTGCACAGTACCAATCTGCCACTGCCAGATGATAAGTGATGATAGAAGAGCATCATCGAAAAGCAACAGCAGATGACACCAGGTTTTGGAAGGGCAGCCAGCAGCTTTCTGACCACCACCAGGCGTATATGAAACAAAAGCGGCCAGGAGAGCATATCAGGTTTGGTGAGAAACACCGCGCAACAAATGGAGAATGGAATTCATTGACTGATCGCAAGATGCTACCAGCAGCAAACACTTAGAATATAAGCCACAGGCGTGCCAGGAGCTAAAGTTCTGCAGATCGGAGGTGGCTCTCAGCTTCTTTCTCTCCGTTGCCTTCAAGTGAAGCCTCGGCAAAACGGTGGCATGAAACACGCATCGCCCGCCCATTCCTGTACAGTCCAAAAGGGCCAGACCAGAGCCATTTCACATTTACATTGACAGGAGGCAATTCGAAGACACAGCATACCGACGCCGGTAACAACTAACAATACCATAAAAGCATGGGTTGATGGGTTTGTCATCCAAACAGAAGATTAGTTGATAAACAAAAGGATGTGAAAACGAACCTTTTTATGGTAGCAGGTAGTGATGGCAATGCTCTATCTTCTTTGCAGATTTCATGAACATCACTGCTAAGCCAATTTTCAACTCGATGAATCGAAAGCAAAGGGGCATACTATCAGTTCCACATCTTCTACCCAGTTTCAGTATTCGCGGGGTTGAAGCTAACCGCAAGAACATTCTTTTGCCACATTCAACTATTGGAATTTGATGACCATGCCAAACATCTCAACACCTTCCATCAGCCAAAAGCACAAGTACAATACAACAGATAGAGATGGAAGCTTTCGCTCATAAAGTTCCATCGGCAATGTATTTACTATGACTTAACATACGCATCTCTGGCATCCTTGCAGTAAAGAAGTAACTGGAATAGAACAAAGTTTTTACAAAATCTCACGGGTATCATGATCATCGGTTCATTGCCAGGTGTGACCATAGATATACCACAGCAAGATGTAACCAGGATCATGCAGTCCCGCACCAGTAGGCTAAGTGCTCGTCCTTGCGTGATGTGCTAAATAGTCCACCACATTTCAAGCAAATGAAGCTGCTCCCATCGGCAAACGCATCCAGGATGATCTGCTTCCTTCCACTCTCAGCAAGAATGCAGGCCTCGTCAGAATTTAGCATATCGACTGGGTCTGATCCAGGTCCTTGCGAAGGGTTAGTATTTGTTGACTGAGCCTCTGCTATGGCACATTGGGCAAGCAAAGAGGCAAGCTCATCCACACTAGGACTGGCCTGCAATCTCTGCACATAAAGTTCACGGGCACGGTTCATCGTCTGCAGGAGAGCTTGTTCACCACCTTGAGACCTGATGGCCAACAGAACCTGCATAGTTTCATAAGGTGAGATCAATATATAACACATAAAGATGGATGGTCATGAAAAGAGATAAATGAGTCCCAACGAAACAAGATAAAGTTTGGACCGCTAATAATTACCACAAAACTCATCAATGGGATCTATACAAACAAAACTGAAACAAAAGCCTTTCAGAAGGAACCAAAATGGAAATTATGCATTTCAATAGACCAGAATGCTTGTCACATTACCAGAACAAATCCTACAGCGTTGTTATGAGGGACACATCACCGCAATCATAGGATCCCACAGACAAACAGCTAAGGCATAGTCTTATATTGCGTAAATGTTTCCACTTAACATGGGCACATAGCTAGGATGCAGGCAGGAATTACTAATGACAGAGTGTGGTGTTGCAGTTGAGAAGTAAGCCTACTACTCCGATCCAAACAGAAGATGTGCATTTCATTCGATCCGTGTGATGCATCAGGTAATATGCTATACATGTGTAATCCAAACAAGACACGGAAATTCCAACACCATCGCATACTAATACATCCATACTTGTAATTCAGGACATTTTGGACAGGATTTAGCATACCAAGGAGTGATTAATTAGGGTGTATTTTTCCCTGTTAGCACCTATTAAATAGGGTTGCGGGTATCTCCCATGCAACAAATGTTCGCAGCTAGAGTGGTTAACGCAGCGAGGCCCGAGACAAGAGGATCAAGGTTCGATCCCTCGCTGGCACGGTACTTTTGCTGGACACGTGAACTTTGCATAGCAGTGTGCGTTGCCGCTCGTAGAGGATTGGCGCTTGCGCGAAGGGCCCCGATTAATGGGGGAGGCGAGAGTGTGCACGAAAGCAGGAGTCAGAGAGGCATTGGCGTCCAAAAGATGGTTAAAAGAACTAAAACGACTTCATTTGATTAGTACAGTAGACTCAAATAATTTTATGAGGGTACCAAAAAACACTAATTGTGGGTTGTGGCTTTCTTCTTCAACTTTTCCCCAACCAACCTTCTACTTTTACCCTTACTCGCCTACAAAAGGGCTTGAAGGTCATTTTTTCTTTTTGAACGTAAAATACAGCAGAGGAAACCCCCACCGTGAGATTTTATAAAATATAGAAAGAAGAGAACTGTACAAGGGAGCAAGCACAACAAAACAACCACCCAAGAGGCTTGACGGTCATTTTTAGCAAGTCAAATCCAAAACGGTTGACATTGAATAGAAGAACAAACATTATCAACTGTGCCCTACACATATGGGATAGGACACCACCAGTTTCACACAAATATAAGATCACGCAGCACGTTAAGGTGTACCCAAGCTGTTGTTGAGTCTAGCTCACATTTCGCCGTGTTAAGCCTTTTATCCAAATCAAATGGTCTCTGATGAACTCTTAATTTTCAATCAACAGCAACATAAATTTACTAACTAGTAAAGTTCACCGCATAGGGCTGGTGGTCTGAGTGGCTCCTTGAGCCAGCCCTCAAGCCAGTGACCCAGGTTCAATCCCCGGTATTGGCACTTGGAGACCACTCTGTTGGGCTTCCTCGTAAAAGAAAAAAACGAAGGTAATAAGACCTCTTAAATCTCGATTTGACTTGGCTGCTTGAGCTTAAGTAGCAAGCCCTTACATGGGACACCATCAATGGTCAGATAATGCATTGCAGACTTCAACTCTCCATCACAAACAAAATTTTAAAATCCCACAGTAAGCCAAAAATAAAAGTTAATGAAATTCCATGCCTCATTGTCATGCCAAACAGGGCCAATTGAGTGAGATATGGAAGTGGCAATGCCTTATTCTAAATTTTAGAGGAGTATCATACTGTCATATATCCTCATAAGACCCAAAGTAAATATAAAGTACACACGCAGACATATAGAATTAACATTGGGACCTTAAAAAAAAGGGGGTAACCTTATGGCAGTGCAAGGAGGTGTCAGGCAACCAAACATCGCCTGTATTTAATTAAAGCCATATGGATAACAGGGTTACTGATGGTAGTCATTGAATTTTCCGGACCGTTTCAATGGATACAACTCTAACGGAAAGATCTTGGATTGTATTGGAAACCCGCCATACGTCCCATGCAACGCCAACAGAGCTACACGCAACTCTACGGTCTCATTGGTGAGAACACAGAAAACAACAGTATAGCGAGGGGATACCATAGATGAGTTGACAATGATCAACACGACAACTTTTCATTACTTGGCAACTGCATGTGTCTATCAGCATTCAGCAATGTCTTTGGTTCTCGCTTGCTCTGCCACTGGAAAATTGATGGTGAATCACACACTGAAATGGTGAGGTACATGAGGCTCTTAAAAGACCACGAGCGAAACACATTTTGGCAAGGATAAATAACAAGAGTTCCAAGGAGAAAGGCAGTGGTTAAGATGTGTGTGCATAAAGCCACGATTTCCTTTCCTCCCTTGTTGATGAGCAGAACCTGGCGAATACTCCTTTCGCTTGCCCAAGAAACAGGTAGAAAAGGGATGTGTTCGAGAACAGATTCGAAAGGGATAGCTGCAAAGTAGCAAGGCACCTAAGCACCTACCCGTAGCATCATCCTCACGAACGAATCGTACCTAACTAATCCCCAAACCCTAAGACCTAGAACGGATCACACCTAGCTCCCTTTGGCCTCTCGCGCCAAACCTGAAGTCGGATAATGCCATCGGGTGCACAGCCCAAAACGGGATCGAAATTCGAACCAGGGGAAGCTCACCGCGAATCGGCGATCGTCTAACCACGCGATTGATCAGCTTCCGATACGTACGATACGTGACAGGGGGGAAAATAACAAGAATTCCCCATTTCATCGCCGGGCAACGGTGGAGACGAACGCGAGACAACAGCACGTGAAATGGAGACCGAGCGGAGAGGAGGAGAGGGGGGTTGTGTTCTCACCGCCTGCAGAGCGAGGGACGGCTTGCCCTCCTCGAGCAGCCCGCGGGCGCGGGACAGCATGCTCCAGCCCTCCCCAACCGCTGCCGGCGCCGGAGCGACCGCCGGAGCCGGAGGCTGGGGCGCGGGGTCCATCTCCATCTCCATCTCGACGTCGGGCGGGTCCATCGGCGGCGCCATCGATCTCGCTCGCCGCCTCTCTCCTGTGCTTCGCCGCCGCGGGGACCAGGGAGCAGTTTCGCTGCTGTTGTGGTGTGGCGAGGCGAGCGACGGCTGCGGGGAGCGACGCCTCCAGATGTTTCCAGGTGTGCGTGGCGGCTTTTATGGTTTGTCGAGTCTTTGGTCTAGTTCCAGACTCCAGACTGTTGGAAACAAAGGAAGCTACCGCTCGTTTACCTCGATAAAACGAAGAAATGCTATCCAACACTCCAGCAATGGAACACTCTATTTTTCAAAATTTTTATTTTCTCTTTTCTTTTTCAACTTCGACGTAGAAGACCTTCAAAGAGAGAGGCGGACAGACAATAGGGGCGGCCAGAGAACAGCGGTTAGAATCTCGACGGTTGAACAAGATCGGCACATCATCGCTCGTAACGATGGCGGCAGCGAGAGACAGGAAGGGGGAGATGGAGGTCATCACAGGGAGTAGAGTCTTGCAGGAGCTATACGGTCGCGCCCGCGGCTGCAGGGCTGTGGGCGGCACAAGCAAGAGGAGGAAAAATGAAAATTGTACGAAGAAAATAAATCAGGTGTTGAAAAAACATAGAAGATACGAGTATTATATAGACACATCGAACGTCTTGCATAACAGTACTTTGATGGCATTGGCATATTTCACGCTTATAATATGTACAGAATATATTAGAATATTAGCTATATATATTGTTGATCTTTTTTCTAAAATGTTCGCTTCTGTTCGGCTACCCATACCAGCCAGCACCAGCCAGCCACTCAGCAGTATTTTTCTCCCAGAACAATCAGCCAGCCAGCCGTACCGTACCAGCAAGCCGAACAGAGTGGTTTTATTGTCCTCGAGATAATTTTCAAGGGTATAGGTTAATGTAAAGATACGGAGGAGGTGATGTAACTCTCTAGTAAACCTAGGCATAGCTTCGTAACAGTAAAGTAACACGTGGCGACAGTAATTGAGACAACAAGGTGGCAGGATGTCACCCGCCACATGCAAGTAACATATAACAGGTGGTAGTTGAGATAGAAAAGGTGGCGGGAACATTGCCCGCCACATGCACTAAGGGAGATCCGGTTGGTTGGTGGAAGAGGAGCGATAACTACCGATGAGAAATATATGATGACTAATTACGATATTTTAGTAATTCTTTATACCTTCTCTTTGCATTTATTTTCGCTCTTGTTTTATCCATACATAAAATTTTATTTTGCGTGGACTTTATCCGCTTATGCGTGGATATGGAAGTCGGCTTTAGATGAGGGTCGTTTTCTAGGGGGTGAAGGAGGGCTCGAATCCACCCCTCCCACCACCCATCCAAAAGCTCTCACGCTAGTTTCATAACTTGCCATCACAGATCCATGATGATGTCTTGACCATCACCAAATTTGACTAGGAGGTGGTGATTGTTGCAGTGAATCTAGCAATGAGAGATGCCAAAGATCGATAGGGCACTAACGAGCGAAAAAATAGAACTGTTGAATTTGGGATGCATGGGTAATAACAAAAACTGCCAATGCAGCAGGGGGAAGTGTACATTGTAAGTGCTTAAGAAAAAAAATGACGATGAGAGTAGATAAGGATGGAGAGTCGATAGCGTTGCATGAGGAGAAATATTTTAGCCAAGCACATAATAAGAAAATATAAAATTTATGACAATGACACGTTAAATACTTTTTTTACATCTAGTAAAGTTAAGTAATTGTCTTCTCGTGCCATGATCTCTCATGAAACTAGGTATCCTCAATAAGGAATTGAGGATATGTTTTATTCAGTGTTAAAAACATAATATGTCATCTGCTAATAGCAAATAAGTCAAATGCCCCTACTACGACAACATAAAAGGTAAATTTGCAGAGGAGGAATATTGCTAATTATTGAGTAAGATAGATAACCGTGAAACGGAATGTGACAAAAACATGAGTGGTTGTGTTGCATGATAATGAAGATAAAAAGTTATATTATGAATGAATACTTCTAAAACTACATTATTATCTACTCACGATTTCCCACTTGATAGCGAGTATAGTTTTACCCAACCTCCATCATCAATTAGAGGAATAGAAGCTTTCGGGATACAATTTAGAGCTTGTTTGGACAGGGTAAAAATTAGACTAAATTAGATGGATTGGTTAACAGTTGGTTAAAATTTAGCTAAAAAATTAGCTCGTTTATTAGGTCCATGGTTATATGAACTAGGCTAAAAGTTATTTGACTAAAAATTAACATTATGTATTCAAACACGCCTTAGTCCTGAAATATCAATCCAAACATGATAAAAAAAACGTGTCGTGAGTCTATTGATATTGAAAAAAATAATAATTTCAGTATGTTTTGTATGCGGCAAGTTCATATACTGCCTGGTTACAATTTTGAGGTTTGACAAAAATAAGCCCAGCACATTCAGAAAAAAGCAAAGCCCAAAGAAAACAGGCCCTTACTCAGCCCGTTTCTGCAGCCATGCCACATGCTGCTCACTCACTGACCGTGATCTGCCACAGCTCGCCACGGTCGCGGCGGCGAGAGCGACGGTGCGAACAGGCTCGTCTGCAACCCGCGCGCCGCGGCCAGTGGCGGCGGCCATGGCGGAGCTGCGGCACTCGACGGCGGCGCGCGCGTCCAACTCGCCCGCTAAGCGCGACTCCGACGCCTCCGCCGCGTCGTCCCCCTTCCTCGCCACCCCCTCCACCCGCGGCAGCCGAGGCGGCGGCGGCGGCGGCGACGACGACGACGGCAAGGATGCCCACCGTTCGTCCCCCCTCCTCTCGCACCACCAAAAGCGCGTCCACCTGCTGACGTCCCCGTTCCGCTCCCTCCTCGCACTCGAGGATCCCAGGTCCGCCGCCGCCTCGTCCTCCTACCGGATCCTGCTTGCCCTCCTCGGGCTCCTCCTCGCCGCCGGGATCTTCTGCGCGCACTTGCTCTGGTCCCGCCTCGTGAGCTCCTAGCCCCTACCTTATCTTCCCAATGCCATTCAATTTCGTCAGGATTCCGACCTGCCACTGACATTCTGTTGACGCTGGTGTTTTTATTGCCCGTCTGATCCTAGAACACGCCGTACTTGTGCCACAAGGAGGGGATCACGCTCCGCTGCCCTGAGGTGAAGTGTGCTTCATTGCTCCAAGGGTTTTGGGACTCGTGCTCGCTTCAGGAACATTTGGTCTGAAGAATTTCTGCTTTGGGTGCAGACGAAGGAACCCCCATCTCTATGGGAGAATCCACGTGCTGCTACTACATCCTGGAAGCCCTGTGCAGAGCGACGCAGCAATGAGCCATCAGGCGAGTATACCTTCCATGCTTCTCAAAGAGAAAAGACAGCAATGTAGAATATATCTCATTGCATCCCTACTTTATACATCACCCTGATCACTTTGAGGTCAATAACCTACATTGTGAAAATTTCGATCTCCCAGAGCTAGTGTTTATTGATCTAGTGCAAACACTGAATTTCCTATGTCTCAGGAGCTCGTCCAATTGTTATGCGTAGTTTCATATTAGATGATGATAGATTTATGAGACAGCTGACAGCACATCTAACATCTGTTTCCTTTCATGAAATCATGACTGGGTCCTGCCAAGTGTTGATTCATAAATTTATATTCTATGGGTGTGTTTAGATCTCAGTTGCAGTTGCAATTCTACACTGTAGCACGTTCGTTTGTATTTGACAACTTTTGTCCAATCATAGGTCCAAGTAGGTTTAAAAGATTCGTCTCGTGATGTACATAAAAAAGATACCAACATGCAAACATTTCGTCTATATTTAATGCTCCATACATGTGCCGCAACAGTTGATGTGACTAGTTGCAATTGCAATTTGCAGTGGATCTAAACAGGGCCTATATCATGCAGATGTCCCATCAGTGAATGAAACCTCTGGGTATATTTTTATCCATGCCGAGGGAGGACTAAATCAGCAACGCATAGCTGTATGTATGCACTTCTGTCCCTCAGCCTTGCTCACCTCGTTGTGTGTGAGTGCTAAGCCTAGGTTTGCGTCTTTTCCTGTTAGTGTGGTTGCTGCTTATTGCTCAAACATAACTACAATAACCCTTCAATATAAGCTTGTTATTGTTTTCCATGCCCTGCTAAAGCTGGTTTGAGATCAAATCTCAGTTTTAAATACAGAGTATGGTTCTCCCTTAGCAGATGATGCCAGTTTCTTGAGCTTGTCCATTAGCTTTCTAAGTGGAATTGGGTTTTACTTCTCTCAAAAGAAAACAATTCGAATTTCAGATATCTGTTGTTTTTGCAGATATGTAATGCTGTTGCGATTGCTAAAATAATGGGAGCAACACTTATTCTGCCTGTTCTGAAGCAGGACCAAATTTGGAAAGACCAGTCGTAAGTATTATTTTTTGTTCCAGATTCTAATGTATTATTCTTGTCTATTTCCCTGCCAATATTTAATAGATAAGTGTATCATATAAAATCTTGTTAACTAGAACTTAAGCTTTCCATAAACTTAACAGAACAAGATAACATTTGACTAGAATGTTAAAAATGAACATATCTGTCTTTCATCTAATCTGCAATCTTGTTTGGGTCGTCAAAACTAAGATGTATATTTTAGGTCTTACTTTCATTGAAACATTTTGCTCCAAATATGTATAATGGGATTTTGTTAGCTTAAAAACACTAGCTCCACTGAATGATTTTGCATACTATCTAGCAAGAAGAAGAAGAAAGGAGTGAACTCTCTAATTATTCTAGGGGCCTGGACTATTTGGAAACATAGGAATGCTTGTATTTTTGAGGGGGCTGCTCCTTCGATTAGCTTGATTTGGAGCGAGCTAAAAAATGAGCACAGCCTCTGGTGCATGGCTGGGGCGAAGAAGCTTCAAGAGCTGGGGCTGGCGCTTGCAGACTAGGTCCTTTAGCTTAGTTCGAGTCGTGTCTATGCGCTATGTGTTTATATCTTGTTGCTATGTAATCGCCTCACTTATATCTGGACCCCGTATGAGTGAGGATCCTGTTGGGGACCTAACCTATTTCTCTATAATACAATGAAACGCAGCTCTCCTGCGTTTTCCAAAAAAAGAAAAAGATTTTGCATACTATCATCTATAGATGACTGTATGTTTCATTCTCTTACTGAAACATCAAGAACTGGAAGTCAGTGCTTCATTTCTCATGTTCTCCTGTGATTGTAGTATTCTACTGTCATGTAATGTCCTTCGATGAGGAAATCCGCTATGATGCTTCAGTGCTTTGCTAGTGAACTAGTGATTACTGCGACAACAAACGGGCCAAATGCGGATCAATGTAATTTCAGCTCATAATCCGTCACTGTTCTTATATACTTTAATTTGTAGTTGATAAACAGACAAGAAAAGTAATAAACTATGCCAATTTTGGATTGAAATGCATCCAAAGCACTTTACAGATTATACTGATAAGAATCAATAGGATAGTTGAATCATTTGGCATCTTTGGGCAGTTCATGTTGTCACAAAACTTGGAAGGACAGGAATTTCCAATATCACACATATTTGGTCTGAGTGTTTCTTGGTCTCATAATGGTCATCCTGTCCTGAAGTAATTCCCACGAGCACTTTCACATGATATAACCTACTTAAATACACTATTTGCTTTCTGCCAGATTGTCTTGGTTCTGAAAATGTATATCTTCTCTGCAGGAAATTTGAAGACATCTTTGACGTTGATCATTTTATAAATCATTTGAAGGATGATGTACGGATTGTCCGAGATATCCCTGAGTGGTTCACAGAGAAGGATGAGCTGTTTACCAGTATAAAGTAGATTTTTTTTAACTCTCTGTTTTAATTACCTGAAGCTTTCAGAAATTGATATTACAACATGCAAGATACTGTTGGCAATGAAGGATGTATTAATATTTGGTTACTTTATATCATTAGGAATAGTTCTTCATGATTTTTCTGATATTATATCAACAGGGTGGGAAAATTTAAAGAACCTTCATGTCGCTAGATATGACATAAATCTCAACTGCCCGTGCATTCTCAGCTGTTGTTTTGAACCAGTCTTTCCTTGTTTTTCTTTTCACCAAATAAAATCTTGATGATTTATGACACAACTGTTTGGTTATATCATGTTATCTATGCAATAGTTTAAAATCTGGTCAATTGAACAATGTTATCAGGTATAACTAGATGGAGTGAAGTATATATATGCCAACAATTTTTGTTCATTACATATAGCTTGTCCAACATTCTGCTCTAGTAAGGCAATTATTTGTGAACTTGTAAAATCAAAGTGAAGGTAAAAAGGTCCTGTTCAAATTTCTTTTCTTTACATTAGCTGCTCTGTTGCCTTGCCTTATCTTATGTTCCCAATTATTGTTCTATAAAACATATGCACTCATGCTTATATTACTGGTATTTTCTTTATGTCTGACTTAATATTCATATCTACATGATATATTGATATGCATTGAATTACGGGTTTGTAACAGGCGTACTGTGAAGAACATCCCAAAGTATGCTTCAGCACAGTTTTATATTGATAATGTACTTCCGAGGATCAAAGAGAAAAAGATAATGTCTATCAAGCCATTTGTCGACAGGTTGGGGTAAGTAGAGTGCAACATTTTGGTGTTTTCCTGGCTATTGTAATTTTATGATTCAGAACATCTGATCATCTTAAATGCTATGGTAAAGGGAGCATTATTCTTCACCTCTGTTCTTTGTTCTGTACAATGGTCATATCTTTTCGCATTAATATGCTCTCAATGGAACTATCTAAAGCTAATGTGAAACTTCAATGTTCAGGTATGATAATGTTCCAATGGAGATTAACCGGCTAAGATGCAGAGTTAACTATCATGCATTAAAGTTCCTACCTGATATTGAGGAAATGGCCGATAAGCTTGCAGCAAGAATGAGGAACAGAACTGGCAATGTAAATCCATACATGTACGTTATTAAGTATCCTTTTTGTTGGATGATATTGTGTACAGTAGAGCTTGTATCTATACAAGACACTATCCAACGAAGATGGAGTTGACGCTCTCGAAGTTTATTTCACAATTAAACATTGACATTTTTTTTTTCTCTCTTAAAGGGCTCTTCACCTGAGATTTGAAAAAGGAATGGTGGGGCTTTCTTTCTGTGATTTTGCTGGCACACGGGAGGAGAAGGCGATGATGGCCGCTTACAGGCAGAAAGAATGGCCAAGGCGCTACAAGGTGACGTGAATCTTGACTAGATATACACATCTGTTACATTGGACTGAGAAAGAAGACCTGGGGAGAAATGGAGCACGGACATTATCATGCCATTCTAACGAATCTCTCCTTTGTATCTGTATGCAGAATGGATCCCATCTGTGGCCACTGGCACTGCAGAAGAGAAAAGAGGGCCGTTGCCCCCTTGAGCCCGGCGAGATTGCTGTGATCCTGCGAGCACTGGGGTACACGAGCGGAACGCAGATCTACGTCGCGTCAGGGCAAGTGTACGGCGGCAAGAACCGGATGGGTCCCCTCAGGAACATGTTCCCCAACTTGGTAGGGGCACAGGGCACAAATCCACAGCTCACCCACATTGTTTGCTTGAACCCGTAAAAAAACCAATAATAAGCCATTGGCGTGCATTTGCATTTGCAGGTGACGAAGGAGGAGCTGGCGAGCGCGGAGGAGCTGGCGCCGTTCCGGCGGCACGTGACGAGCCTGGCGGCGCTGGACTTCCTGGTGTGCCTGCGGTCGGACGTGTTCGTGATGACGCACGGCGGCAACTTCGCCAAGCTCATCATCGGGGCGCGCCGCTACGCGGGGCACCACCTCAAGTCGGTGAAGCCCGACAAGGGCCTCATGTCCAAGTCCCTCGGCGACCCCGACATGGGCTGGGCCTCCTTCGCGGAGGACGTCGTCGTCACGCACCGCACGCGGACGGGCCTCCCCGAGCCCACCTTCCCCAGCTACGATCTCTGGGAGAACCCGCTCACGCCCTGCATGTGCAGGGCCTGAGATCTCGAGCCTTCTTCCTAGTCCGTAGCCACGCCCATCAGCATCTCAGCAAGTATGCTGCCATTAGTTAGTTAGTTAGTTATAAGCACCCGCGATTTCTATTTCCTTTTGCTGGCCTAATCTGTAGTTTCACATAGATCAGTTCTTGCTGAAAATGTCTTGGACAAATCAGTGAATGAAGATATTAATATTAGTAACCTGCTTTTCCAAAAGTCCTTTAATTTGGCTTTACTCCGTACTTAACTGAGCCCAGAAATGACTCACCTGAGTTTGGGCTGCAGACATGACGTGGCTACCGTGAACTCTCTAGTCGTAACGATTCTTTCCACGCGGCAGCTCAGCAGAGCTATGCAACCTCACCGCTTGCCACGTTCTCCTATGCAACTCGAAGCACCCAAAAGCTATTATTAGTAAGAATAACTGGATCGATTCTCGAACAAGAACAGATCGAGACAGGAAGGAAGAATAAACACAGGGGCTAGTAGAAAGGAGTGATCAGCAATGGCGCAGCTCAGAGCACACGCCGACGAGCAGCGGCAGGAGGAGGCGCTGCACGGCGGCGGGAACGAGGAGAGCAGCAACAAGAAGGCGCGCGCGGGGCTCTGCGGCGTGCTCCGCGAGCGCAAGGTGGTGGAGCTGGCGCGCTCGAAGCGGCGGCTGGTGGAGGTCCCCTACACGGCGACGCTGGCGCACACGGCGAACGCGCTCCTGGCGGCGCGCGTCTCCGCCGTGGCCGTGGCGGCGCCGCCGGGCCACTGGATCGGCGCCGGCGGGTCCATGATCCTCGAGTCCGACCCGGCCACCGGCGCCGTCCGCAAGCACTACATCGGCATGGTCAACATGCTCGACATCCTCGCCCACATCGCCGAGGCCAGCGACGAGGCCGACGCCGACGCCGACGCCGTCGACGTCGACCTCGACCGCCGCATGGCCGTGCCGGTGTCCTCCGTCATCGGCCACTCCCTCGAGGGCCTCACTCTGTGGACGCTCCACCCGAGCGCCAGCGTGCTGGACTGCATGGAGACGTTCGGCAAGGGGGTGCACCGCGCGCTGGTGCCGCTGGAGAGCTCGGCGGACAGCGGCGCGGTGGCGGCGGCGGTGGAGCTGGTGGAGTCGGCGCCGGCGTACCGGATGCTAACCCAGATGGACGTGGTGAGGTTCCTCAGGGCGCACGGCGCGGAGGCGGAGCTCAGGGGCGTGCTGTCGCGCACGTTGCGCGAGCTCGGCGCCGTCAACGACGCCGTGCTCGCCGTCGCCGCCGGCACCAGGGTCATCGACGCCATCAGGGCGATGCGCGCGGCGTCGCTCACCGCCGTGCCCGTCGTGGAAGACGACGCCGCCGCCGACGACGCCGACGCTGGTAGTGTGCCGCTGCTGCTGCAGGGGAGCGGGCGAAGGGCGATCGAGACGTTCTCGGCGACGGACCTGCGGGACTTTCCGGTGGCGCGGCTGCAGCCGTGGCTGGGGATCAGCGTGACTGAGTTCAAGAGGAAGGTGGCGGAGTACCGGGCGAGCAGCAACAAGAAGCCCGTGGTCGTCCCCGGCGCCGGCGCCGACGCCACGGACAACACCGGCACGACGGCTCGAGGCAATCCGCGGCTGCCGTCACCGCCAGGGACGAAGAGCAGAGAGAGCAGCAGGGGGCGGCGGCGCTGGTGACGTGCTCCCCGGAGAGCACCCTCGGCGAGGCGATCGAGGCGGCGGCGTCGAGGCACGTGCACCGGCTGTGGGTCAGTCGACGAGGAACGGCTCCTCCGCGGCGTCGTGTCGCTCACCGACATCCTCCGGGCGGTGCGGGAGGCCGCGCTCGGCGAGAACATGGAGCTGCACAGCATCGTGCCGTGAGGAGTAGCTGTCTGTCCAGAGTGTCCGTCCGTCTGGGTCGTGTTAGCGACGGCGGCCGGCGAGCTTGTTAGGCTCCTGGCTCCGAATCCAGGCGTTGTGTTTTTGTATCGTTTTACACTACTGATCGACGAAAAAAAATACATGGTCAACTGCCGGTGTTTCCAGTGATAGACGATAGGATCGATGAGTGTCAGTGATGCTGATGTGCCTGAAATCTGAATGCCTCACGCGCCGGGCACTCGAAAGACTGCAAGCGCTCGAGCATGGGTGCCTGTCGCGAGAAAGAACAAGATAACATAACATGTGCTAATGACGATAGGCCCAAACGAATCTAACCTAATAGGCCCAATGAATTTACGCTGCAGCGGCTGCACCGAAAACCGAACAGGCCCAGCGAATTTACTATGCAGCGATCGAGCTGAATCTAACCGAACAGGCCCATTTGAATTTACGCGAATGACACATGAAAAGTTGCAAACGTACTGCCAGTAGCCGTATCGGCTGCACCGAACAGGCCATAAATTGACATGAACGACACATGAAGAAAAGTTGCAAAGCCACGGGATAAACCTTTTTCAGAGTTCTGCGACTGCGACATTGCCCATACCTTAGCATTACCAAATCATATCCTTAGCACTAGCAAAGGTAATCATATCCGTTACAGTATATTCATTCATTGAGGGAGAGGTGGAACACACTAGTCTACACAGTACACACCCATCCAGAAAGTTCAAACACACCGAGAGAAAGAGAAAGAAAGCTCAGCATTAAGGTGGAACACCGATCCAAAAGTTCGAACACACTGAAAAGAAAGCTGAGAAAAACAAAACACCCATCCTCGCATCTCCTCCAGGATTACCCATAGCCAGAAAGGCTACACCATGATCTATTGTTGGTAGGAAACTCTTCAGGAACCGTGTCAGTGGAACCTCCCTCCCCCGGGATTACTCTGTTCTTTCTTCAGTGGAGAGCCTCCCTAATTAATTGAGTAGTTGAGTTATCCAGCCATTCTCTCCGGCCCTTGTAGCTAGCTGTTTCAGTTTCTCGTTCACTGAAGAAAAGCCACGGGATTATATTATTTTATATTACCTCGGTCTTTAGGTTTGGCCTGATAAGTGGCGATGGCACGCGTGATGCGATGCAAACAGCTACTTACTACAGTACGTAGCAGAGACACTGAGTGCGTTGACACATGCGGAGACGACTGCTTTGCTACGCACGGCTCGCTCACGCCGATGGAGCGGCGAGTCGTCGCCGAATCTCCTCCGAATCGGACTCGGCCGGAGCGTGATCGATCGAGACGGCACGGATGGCGGCGTGCCGGCGTGAGTGCTGCCTCCGCACGCCAAGCCGCCAGACTGGGTTTGGAGTTTTGAGACGGCGTGGTGGCGGCGGACGGGCGGGCGGACCACACCACACTCATGACTCATCTGTCGCGCTCGCGCGTGGGGTCACCAGACACCGGCCCGGCTGGCAGCGACGTGTACGCGGCGCGCAGGGGCCCTGCCGCTCCTGGTGTCGGAGTCTTCGGACTCGGATAGAGCCGAAGCCGAAGCCGAGTCGAGAGGCGCGCATGCCACGTCATTTCGTGGCCCGGCGCCCTGGGCTCCCGCTGTCCGGTCGACCACTCGACCGATGCGTCAGGGATGCATGCAATGCAAGAAGCAGCACCTGTATCACCATAGCCTAGCGGAAGGGTGCATGCGGCGTGCAAGCCAGGCTGCGGTCGGTCGGCCGGCGCCAAACCAAACGCGCTATACCTCTCTCCGAACTGGACGTGGCCGCAGCCCTCGTTCGTTTCTGGTATACCCGGGGGCTTCGATGTTGGTGACCGCCCCGGCCAGGATCCGCCGGCGCCGCGACCCGCACCGCCGCACGCCAAACTGCCTGGCAAGTGCCAACTGCCATGCGAAAGAATTCGGCTCTATTCGCTAAAACTGAAAACCGCTGAAAATAAGTGCTGATACTGATTTCATATGAGTGGAAAATACTATAAAAAAAGTAAAAATAAATGGTTTTAAAATTTAGCAAACAGAGCACAGAGATGGACAAGCGATCGACTGGTGGGCGCTTGGGCGGGGTGGTCCCTTTCCGGCTCTTTCCCGTTTGCCCCCGCTTTCCTCGGTCTGGCCGTTTGGAAGGAGCTTCTGGACCGGATAGAGATATTCCACCCAAAACAAAAAAGCCGAGCCCGATAGCGAGAGGCCCGGGTCGACCGTTGCGCCCGGGCATGGCAGCCAGGCTTTTTTGCTTCCAGCATGCTCCTTCTGCTGTCCTCTCCTTCCAAATCCGGCTACGTACTCTGTACATCATCAGGTACACTTGCAGCCTTGGGTGGGATCCTGCGGCAGGCTATCGATAAAAAAGCAAGACATAGTCGCGCCAGTTTTTTGCTCCATCAAGCAAGACAGCTTGAATTTCCATAAAAAAAAGCAAGGCAGCTTCAAGGAAACAAAAAAAAACAATTTCTTTCGGTTAGAGTATTATTTGTTCGTATAATTCTTCGTCTTTTATTCACGAGAAGAGGAAGAACAGAAGATTCATTCACGGGGCGCAGGCTCGCCGACAGCATGTGGCAGCAGCGCCGCTCCTGCTGATCGTCACGCCCTGTCTGTGTATGCCCTGGCACCTGCGGACCCGGCACTCTGGAAGGGGATCATTAACATAATTAATGTTCTCTGGGAGTACTAGTACTCGTAGCATTAATGGTTATAGTTAGGAAATCGAGTGTGGTACAGATAGCACGGACGGTACCTTGGATCGCGCAGTTACTCCCCCTCCGAGTACAGTACGCACACACACACTCTTGCTGTCTTCTGAGGCGTTTAACTAGCGGTTGACATGTGGGCCTACTCTCCCTAGGCCTCGTTTAGTTGGCGAAAGTGACAAAAAAAAAAATCACCGTAGCGGTCAGAGAATCTTCTCCAATAAATATCAAATCATGATTTATTCGTCTCGAGAAAGCTAGATAAAAAGTACAAACATGCAAAAGTTGTTACTTCATTTAATGCTCCATACATGTATAAAGGACAATCGATGTGACGAGAAATCTAAAAAGTTTTTAGCAACTAAATAGGGCCTAGCTAGCTAACCACATGTGACATGCCAGCGACTCCGTTGCATTCCTGCATAATTTAGATTGTCTCCAACAACATTACGCATATGCAAAATAGGTGGTTCACAG
This sequence comes from Eremochloa ophiuroides, assembly GCA_038502445.1. Classification (NCBI taxonomy): domain Eukaryota; kingdom Viridiplantae; phylum Streptophyta; class Magnoliopsida; order Poales; family Poaceae; genus Eremochloa; species Eremochloa ophiuroides. The sequence goes on from JAHLJS010000005.1 coordinate 8,625,827, forward strand.
TGCCGTATGCATCCTAGAAACACGCTCTAACAGAGCAGGCAAAACAACGATGCATTTTGCATCGGCAACGATGCGAAACGCAAATATGCCTCGTCTCTCCACTCTTTGCGTCTCCACTGCGCTAGGCCCACCACACGCGCAGGCAGTGAGGTGGAAGATCACAGCGCCAACGGTGGGGGAGGAGGACAGGGACCGCCGGTGGAAGAGCGCGTGCGTCGCCGGTGGAGGAAGAGCGCTCACGCCGCGGGTGGGGAAGCAGCACGTGCCATCGGGCCAGGGCCAAGAAGGACGCGAGCCGCCGGGCCGAGGAGGGCGTGAGCCATCGGTGGGGGGAGAAGTGCTCGTGCCACCGGTGGAGGAGCGCTCCCGCGACCGGGTGGGAGTAGCGCTTGCGCGGCGGAGGTGGCCGGTGTGGCCAGGCAGGACCGCAGCGGGGTGCTGCCGGCGCGAGGAGGACCAGCCGTGGTGAGGAGCAGTGGGAGGAGGGAGGCGGGGCGGTGGAGAGACGATGTGCCTCAGTCGGCTTCGAGGTGAGGTGGCCGGTGGCCGGCACGTAAGGAGACGGGAGTGGATCTGGGGAAGGATGCGGGGGAAGGAAAGAAACTGTGTTTGCTGTTAGGAGAAGAGAGCTATTGGGTGTTGCAGTCTTTTACTGTACATGATCCAAATCCAAAGATAGGTGTTGTATTTGGGTCTCTACTGTTAGAGATAGTCTCATGAAATCCCCTAGCATTGTAATGCGGACCCTGTTTAGACCCTGTTCGCTTGATCTGCTTTTCAGGAATAGTATTGTTCTTTCATGGTAAATCAGCATAAACATCAGCATAAGCCAAATTTTAACGTAAACGAATAATGCCGCAGTCTCCCTCTCCATTGTCGTCGTTGCCATCCAAGAAAAGCCTAATAACACCTCCTCCTATTTTGAGTGTCACTGAAGCCAGCCACTCCGTCCCCTGATCTCCCACGTCACAACTTGGAGTAACAGCTTAACAAGCTCTAATCCTGGCTCACATGGGCACTACCTCCTCTCCTCTGGATATCTGCCACTGCCACGTGTGCAGCTAGCACTCGTGCTAATCCACTAATCCAGATCAGTACATACCAACAACCCACAGGTGCAGGATGCCGATGGCTTCTGATGGTTTGGATTATTACGATGTCGTGTGGTCGAGTGGTACACTCGAGCTGCACTGCACTCGTTGCTGTTACTGTGTCAGTTTATTATTCCATCTGATCTAATGATGAATATAATGGGGGTGTGAACCGTGCAGTGGAGCAGATTTAGTCAGTATTGTGTCGGGTGGACTGTACATAAGGGTCTGGGTGCCATTCTATTCTACGACACTAATCTATTGGGCCAGAGTAGATTAGTAGTAGTATATTATTAGTATATGTCACAGCTTCGTTATCACTAGAAAGGCGCGCGGTGTTGCCGCGCAGTGCCTGTATTTTTTTTCTAATCTAGTGCTTAGATCTAGTAATGATAAACTTAGTATTTTTTCCATTTTATGGTTTGTATATATATTTTGGAAGGTTTTATTTTGTTTATATATTATTTTGGATATCCAAATGGAATTATCATATCATTTTTGAGTATATTTGTCGTGAAGATACAGGGAGTTTAATTATTTTTTTGACAAGGGAGGGGTATAATATTGATTTTTGGCAATGTATAGCATGGGAATTTGTTCATATTAATTGAAAATTATCACTTACCCATGTTTATATATTTTAACTGTGAATTTATCATTTGTTGATCTCTATATTTTAGAAGGATGAGCTGCCCTTTTTGTAGCATTGAGATACAAAAGGAAGTTTAATGTGATGATATTTTATCATGAGGAGTTTTAACCAATTGGATATTCTATTTTTACTTTTTTTTAATTTAGTTTTCATGTTTGCCTTTTAGGAACGTAGGAGAAAATTTTACGTTAAAACCCTTCTATTAAAACATGTTCTATTTCAGATCAACCACGTAGACGTATTTATAAGTATTCTGAAACAAGTTGATTTCGTATTTTATGATTTTTGTGTCATTTACTCTACAATTTTGAAGTTGTAGCGAATTTATTTGTTAAAGAAAAAGAATAGAAAAAGCAAAACAAGGTTGGGCCGATTTCGGCCTACTAAGGCCCAGCCACAGGTGGCAGGCCGACCCTTTAACAAACATGGACTGCGGGTTTACTATTGTAAAGTGTGAGGACTTGTGTAAAAAGTTTTTTTAGAGAGAGAAATGGACGGCAGGTTGATTTCATCAAATCTGAGGGGACTGTTTTACAAAATGGCCGGGGCTCGCCCGATCGGACGGCCGCGGACAGTGCTGCGACGTAGCCACCTTCTCTAGCTAAAGAACTGGTGTGAGATTCGTATTGTACAGATTAATTAAGAGTTGTACTCTCTACTGTACTACATACATGAGTGATAATGATTCTCTACCTGCTACCATCGCATGTGAAGTTGGACGGTTGGAGTGGGCATTTGGGGTGATGCACTGCACGTTAGCGCTGCTACGCCTACGCTGGACCCATCTTCGTTTGAGCCCGTGGGGCCCACGCTCTGGTGGTGAGTGCACCACTAATTGTGGTGTTTGTGTGTGTCCAATAGCACAGACGTACAAAGAGGCATATTCAATGCAGTTTCTTTTTTCCATTTATTTTCTTGTGCTTTTACTTCATGAGAAAGGCAAGGGGAAAGTGTGGCTCCAATTAATTCAGGGAAAAGGTAGACATATCATGCAAAGCAAAACCGAGGGTACTCCATGGTTCCTTAAGAAAAGAGTACTAGCTTCATATCTATAATAATTCTTTTTCCCGTATATCATAGTCATATAAGATCTAGTATGAACATATATCAACAAACACGTATGACTCTAAAATTTGACTATTTAGCATGATGAATGCTAATATCCATATAAATCTAATCAAGTTTCAAATCATTTGACCTCGTGCCATTTCAAAATTATATCTTTTTGGGATGGCGAGAGTTGCAAGCAGAAATAAGCTCACACAATAGGTTTGATTCTAGACGCTTCCAAACTCAGAAGCTACTCACATCTTTTAAAAGGAAACTAGCTTTCTTTCATGCTATGGTTATTGTATATAAAATTATAACTTTAGTTCATTGTAATTTATGTAGACATAACCAATAATTCTGGGCTCCGAGAATAAAAATCCGTCAGACAAAATCCTAAACTCGACAAATTGTATCTGTGTTGGCATAAACACAATTAATAATTATAATTATTTTTATAGTCAGGCAAGAACAAAAATTGATATTGTATGATACAAGATAAATAATAAAGAAAATTCACTTATACTAGTTGGTTGCACAAAAATATTACCTGAATTTATCATAAAATCTAGGCGCCTGAATGAAATATAAAAAGAAGTAATTAAGAAAGAGACTTAAACCAAGCAAAAGGATCCTTGAATTCCGTTTCCCGGTTTTTCAGCACTTTCCACGGCCACCTGATTTTACATACACCACTCCCTAACTCACGTGGTAATTGCACCACAAACTGCAATTAATAAAGAACTTAAATTTCTGGAAACAGTAACCACTGTTGCTTCTTCACCCTGTATAAAATCTGGAATCGAACCACTACAGTAAAAACCCTTATTTTTATTCAACCCATTTTGGCTGCCAAAATTTCTTCACCCCATTTCTCGTGCATGCAACAGAATGATGCTACCTCCTGCCTGTCATTGCCACCTGGCTTCTCCTCAGCAACAGCTCACATTTTCTTTCTTCTCCACTACCTCCACCCAGCCATCTTCCCCCACCCCACCACCACCTCTCTCTCTCTCTCTCTCTTCTTCCTTTTTCTCCTCTCTTTCTGATGCTTTGACGCCACAGCTCGCAGCTTTGGCCGCCTCTGTCCGCCCCACCACCACCTCCTCCTCTGCCACCGCTTGGTTAAAGCAGAGGGAGGAGCTGTAGCCTGTAGGAGGAGAACTGAGGAAGGGAACAGAGAGAAGCGCAGGAGAGAGGGGGACCGAGGGAGCCGGGCAAGATGTTTGACAGTTTGCTCAACTCCAAGTTCTACAACAAATGGTACGGAAACCTTTCCGGTTGATTCGGTTTGGTGCATGATTAGAAGCTTCAGGCCCGGCTGTTCTCGATTCTTGAAGTTCGTTGCCTGTTTTTCGGGACAGCCAGCCCAGTTTGAAATCGGTTGTTTTGAGTTTCCTTCCGCCGACGATTTGTTCTGCCTTTCGATTTGCGCGGATAAAAGGAGGGCGAATGTTTAGCCGCATTCGGTCGCTTAGCCGGACAGCAGCTGCGTCCCTCGGTTCTTGGGTCCCTCGGATTCCGAATTGTTTAGCTGATTTGCTCGACTTCTCATCTTCATCTGAGAATTCAAGGAACTGTCCCCCGGTCTTGCGAGCGCTTTTCCCCTTCCTTTTTGTAGCAGAGAATCTACTCCTGTTCTTGATCTATGTTCTGCTTTCCTGATGTCTGTCCAGATTCCTGCATTCTCGATTTGGCCTGTGTTTGTTTGGTTTCTGCTATTCCCCCTCGCCTAACCGCTGAATTCGCTGTTGTTTGGTGCAGCAAGAACGCAATCAAGTGCACCCGGACTCGTTTGGATCTGCTGCGGCGGAAGAAGCAAGCCATGGTGAAGTTCCTCAAGAAGGACGTCGCCGACCTCCTCGCCAACGGCCTTGAATCGCACGCCTTCGCACGGGTACTTCCTTCTTCACTTCTCAAGGCTTGGTCTCGAATTGTTTAGTGGTGTCGGAATGATTTACATTAGTGCGAATTTGAGGACATGGAAATATTCTTCGAAGCTGAATTGACGAAATGCAGGGTCATGTGAGGGTTTGTGTAGTGACATGGTCCTGATTGCTGTTACTTGTTTGTCTACTCCCGAACTGCAGATGGAAGGGCTGATCATTGAGATGAACCAAGCATCGTGCTATGATATGATAGAGCAGTGCTGCGAATATATTGTGAAGCAGCTCAACCACATGCAGAAAGAGAGGTAACTGTCAGTTGTCACCCTTCTTCAAGTGACGCACTGTTTTCATCACGTGAATATCTCTTTAGTACATCATTTGATGGCATATGTCTCATTTAACCGTTTGCTGCATACATATGTGCTTGCATGTGTTTGTGTTCTTGCTAGGAAGAAAAAGGGAAACATTATAATCCATCCAATTTTAGTTGCAGTAGCACTGATTTCTAGTATGCTGTAGCTGATTGGGGTGGCTTAGACATCATCCCTTTGAACATTCAGTTTGACCAGTTTTCCGTGTATTCTTGCCTAAGTGGCTTGTTTGGAGATAATTGCTTCAGTGCATAGCTTGATTGTTGATAGCTGTAACTTGATTTTCTTGTTCAATGGTGCTGAAGGCATGCATACTCCTGTTGTCTTGCATATGTCGCATCTAAGATTGAAAATTCTTTCAGTGAAAGGTTGCTAACCACTTACTTAATGTTTGACTTTCTGCTTTAGCAATTTCTGTAGTATTCCAAGGTTGTACATGATTTCGATATGCTTACATATACCAAATCCTCCCTTTTTGTATTTTTCTTACTAACCATGCATACTGTTATTGTTCTCTCACCCCCAAAATGAATACCACTGTTGTTCACATTTAGGGATATGCTAGAATTTCAATGCTAGATATTTATTTTTTTTACTTTGGTTGTTTCTAGTTGTATCTTTACCAAAATATCTAGTTGTTTTATTTATCAATGCAATTAATATTACAATAAGACTTTCTTCTGCAATTGATCACTGAATCTGTGATGTTCCTTAACAGTGAATGCCCTCAGGAAGCCTTGGAAGCTGTTTCTACTCTAATATTTGCTGCCGCTAGATTTCCTGATTTGCCTGAACTGTGTGATCTCAGACATATATTTACAGAGAGATATGGGAGTTCTGTCGAGCCTTTTGTTAATTCTGAGGTGCTGAAATGCTTTTACTTTCCTTGTATTTGAGCTGATCTCTATTGTTTGGAACATATGGATTAACTTAACTTTTCTGTGAAACAGTTTGTTGAGAACCTCCAGAATAAATCATTTACTAATGAAGAGAAGTTGCGAGTAATGAAACGTGTTGCTGAAGAATTCTCAGTTCCATTTGATAGCAGAGCGTTGGAATGGAAGATAACTTGTGGCTCTCAAAATAAGCATGTAAGGTTTTAGTAAACCTTTTGCATTATCGAATATATGCAATACTTATGAAATAATCATTTGGTAAGCATAAATGGGTCACTCAATTCTAATCTTCACATTCTTTTGCCGTCAGGATCTTCCAAAGAAGAGTTCACTTAAACAGGAGATGGAAGCATCATCACGAGATGGACACAAGGCTGATAGGTATGCTGTTCATGAAAGAAAAACTAAAGCTATGCCTGAAGGCTATGAACAGAAGCAGGGAATGAATGTAAAACCCAAAGACATCCATGTCGTTTCTGATGGTGTTGGTCAGTTAGGTGAAAAAAGCAGAAAGAAGTACTCAGATAAACCTAGTGAGAAAAAGCACATGAATAATCCTTTGCCTCCTATGGACATGAAAGAAAAGAATGGTCAGAAAGAAATGAAGAAATATGACAAAAAAGATAGTCACCATCGGAGGGAACTGATGGATGCAGAGGTGTTAGACCTCAATGGCTTAAAAAAACAGGATGCTGGTGCGTCAAAACCTTCTGGTGGCCCCGATCGAAGTTGGGGACATGCTGACTTGGGGCTTAAAACTCTCGGCCTAGAAAAAGAAGAAATTGATTCAACTTACGCCTTGAATGGTAAAGCAGTGAACAAGGCTCCTCCTTATTCTAAGCCCTACAGAGCATCAGTGGGTGAGAAAGCTGCTGAAGATAGGCAGGATAGGCAGCCTGTGCTAGAGAAGACAGCCAATATGCGGCCTCCTTATGTAAAGCCAAATTTTGAAAAGCATGCAAATCAAAGTGCAAATTGTTACAAGCATAGTGGGGCTGAAGAAATAAGCCACCACAAGCGCGAACCAGTTTATGATCCTGTTTCTGTCAGAAGTAGGATTCCAAAACCACCTGCACATGTTGATGATTATACTGAAATGGCTACTGAGGAAAAGATGGCAAATCAAGCACCTGATGGCCGAAGAAGACATTCAAGCAAGAGGAATGGTGCCTATGACAATTATGATCATAGAGGTGGTCATGTGCTACCCTTAGAAGGCATGGGAGTCGATGATGATATCAACAACGCAAGGCCTTTTCACCGAATTCCTAGTGAGCGAAGAAAGCACAGAAGCAGGCGGAACGGATCGACGAGTGGCAGTGACTACAATGGGGCCAGTGAAGACCACGAGTCAGATGGTGATGATGTGAATACAGCAATTGATTTTGGCAATCTTCTGCCCCGAGCCCCTAGTTCACATAGGAAACACAGGAGTCGGAGTGCTGATCCTCGCAAGGGAGGCCGTGATGACGAGGAAAAGATGATGGATAAGCTTCTGATGCACTACAGCAAGAAAGGGCTGGACAGAGAGGAGCACAAAGAAAGAGTCAAATCCCGAATCCCGCGGCCTCGCTCTGATCAACCTGCTGATGGAGCTGGAGAACTGTCTAACAAAGAAGGGGCATCTGCACATCGTCCTGAAAGAGCTGTATCTCTACCTTCAGAATCCGCAAGCCCGAAGGCGAAGCCCCCTGTTCGGTCCTTGTCCATGCAGCCAGAAATGTCACGAGGGAATGTGCATCCGAGAATGCCAGATTTCGATGAACTGGCTGCTCGGATCAGTGCTCTGAGGAACACATGAGCTGCCGGGCCACGAGACTGTCTTCTGCAAGGCTTCTTCTGTTCTTTCAGGAACTTTGTAGTATGCAATCTGAAATCTGATGGTGCCTCACAGGAATAAGAGGACACTCGAGATGTAATCGGTTCTGCTCTTGCAGCATTTTATCTTGGTGGTATACTTGTCTGTGTTGCTCTGGGTGTGTCTTGGTAGGGTATTGTCATCAGGAAGAGTTAAAAATGTGGCAATTCATAGGGATACCATATACTAATACCAATATAGCCAGCTACAACGATTCGGATGTGGTTGTTTGTTGTACTCATAGAACAAATATTGCTGGTGTATAGATGCCCATTGATGCGGCTATGATGATAAAGGAATTTGTTCTTTTTTAATATAAATAGTTTTCCCTCCATTTGTTGATGAGGCTGGGGCAGATGCAATTTTCTTTAGTTAACAATTCGGCAGACTGGCGGCATTGTCTGATTCCTTATTTAATTTCTCCTGGGAGCTAGAGGAAGGGCATGTGACGGTTGCCGCATCTAACGGTGCCGACCACGACAGCTTCTGCTGAGCAGAGCTGCAAAATCATTGTGGGCACGTTCTTGGATTGCCCAATCAATCTTTCTTTTACATAGGAAAAAAATGGGATATTCGAATCAGTCTCAGTCTTTGCTGTACTAGGTCAGCGTTTCAACCGAAGCAACCACTAGTCTTGTTTACCAATATTATTATTTATAGAAAGAGGGAAGAAATCTTGAAGTGCGCTTTTTTTTTTTCCCCTCTCATCTGTGATTTTGATTCAGAATTTCAGACCATTGACACTGAGGCCAAACTGCTGGCTGCTAGGTCGGTCAAACTAGTTTGTCAATCAAGTAGCCAAACTGCATGGCTACTTTTGGTTAGCCCAAGGACCTCACGACACCGACGACGAAATGCAGGATGCAGTCGCCGTCGCCGCCGTCGAGTATGTCGTCGCAGACCAGTCGCTCCAGGGCCGGGTCCCTCGGCAGCGCCCCGGCGTCGTACAGCACGGTCGCCGCCGTCTCGGACACCGGCCGGGTCGCCAGGCACGCCGCCAGCCGCGCCACCGCCCGGAGGAACAGCGGCAGGAGGCCCTGCACACGCAACGCCGGCCGCCGACGCGTCATTAGCAACAACTACTCTTCTTCATTCACGCAGCATAGAGTGGAATGCAGTGATCGAGAAGGAAACCACGCGTGCTGCTATGCTCACCATGCGAGATCGTGGCCGCGCCCGCACCCGGCTGCGTTCGGCGACGACGGCGTCGGCGACGATGACGATGATGCATGTGAGAGCTTGTATGTTGTTAGCTCGCCGTCGTCGCTGGAGTTTATTTATATATATACAAGAGGTAGCATCGGAACCATCTATTGGGAGGCGGAGGCGGAGGCTGCAAACGACGGGCGGCGGTGGCAACGACGGGCGCCCATTGTCGCGTTGGGCATGCACCGTACCGGCAGCAGTTGCTTGTTTTTGTTTGTCTCGTCGTCGGTCGTCATCTCTAGCCCTCGGTTTTGGACTCTGCTCCTGCATGCGCTTCCTCCTGCTCTTCGCCCGAGTGCGTGGCTGCGTTTTTCCTCGTCGCCTCGCCTGAGAGCGACTTTTTCGTCGAGACCAGGAAAGAAAGAAATGGAACCTAGAACAACTAGAAGGATGAGCCATCTTTTTCATCGAGACAGAGCTAAGCGAGGTTGAATGGATGACGGATCTGGAGGCCGAGAAGAAATAGTGGGCCGAAGCACGCGCCTATGTCATCTCACCGGTAGAAGTCTTGTATGATAATGAGCATTTGGTTTTATTTTTAAACCGGGTTTGACAATCTTCATGTATCTCACGTAGCACGATGGTCAACAATAGGCTAAGAAGATACTCGTTTCGAACAGTGACACCGTAAAAAAAAAACCTTGACCATTATTACTTTTTGCTATAAAATGTTCGGAAATGATACATCCGGACGCCACGCGTCTGCCCCGCAATCCACCCATAGCCCTCCACACGCGACCCTCTCTCCCGCAGCTTCTCGCCCTCTTCTCCTCCCGGCTCCTCCATTCTCTCGCTCTCCTCCTCCTCCCTCTGCCCGTTGCCCCCCGTGCTCCGCGCTCACATGCGTCGAGCGTGCCCCGCTGCCTTCCTCTCCCTGCCTGCGCGCTGCTCCCCGCGCGCGGCCTGTGCGGCGCCAGCGGCGAGCCCGCCCTCCTCCCTTCCCTTCCCTTTCCTTCCTCCTAGGGACGGATCCAGAATTTTAGATCAATGGTGTCACTACAAACTTGTGAGCTAACAATCACAGCTTAATAGTAAATAAACGCTAGAGTCTAAGCAGCAAAGTAACAGTCAATGTATATATAGGCATAAGCATATGTTTACCTCTCATAAAAGCATTTTGCGGTTACGATTTTCCATCTTCTGAAAGCGATCTATTATAACTTTGTCTAGAATTGTTGCTAGAAAGGCCGGCTCAACAAAGCAAATGATGCAGTCATTCATAAACTTGTTGCCAATACGGTTGCGTGATATAGTCTTCATAGTTTTCATTGCCGAGAAGCACCTCTCCACAGATGCCGTGGCTATAGGTAAAACAAGTACTAGCTTTAGAAGTTGATAGACCAGGGGAAAAGCCACATGCTTCTTTGTATCCACCATCAGCTTGGCAAGTTCAGTAATGGTGTTCAATGTAGAAAACCTTTCATCAGCTTGAATATTGTCAATGTAAATAGGAAGCTCATGAGCAAGATCCTTCAACTGATCTGAATTGAAATCATCAGGATACAACTTAACTAATTCTATCAAGCTTTCCAATTTGAAATCAGCAAAAGAATCTTTGGGACTAAAAGCAGCCATGTAAGTAAGAAAATTAGAATTCGTTTCACCAAATCGATCATTGAACTCGACAAGTAGCAAGTCAACAACTGAATTCAAGCAGTCCCATCTATAGTGCTGGTAATTGGTTTGATTTGTCTTTTTCCTTGGTTTATGGCGATCAATATACTCTTCTTCCATGTCTAACTTAGGAATGCCATGCTCTTCACAAAAGGAATATATGCTTTCCAATAAAGATTCCCAGCCATCATCTCTAATTTGCTAAAATTTTTGCTTGGTTGACTTTACCTCTGACATGGTTTCTAATATATCCTGATCTTTCCTTTGCAAACAAAGTGACAGAGAGTTTGCATGTCCCAAGATCAGTAACATCAAGTGTAAATGAAACACAAAATCAAAATCCTTGAGATAATATAAGAGACCACGAGCTTGACGTCTCTTACTATCGTTTGGGCCATCTTTTTCGACATACTGCAGAACTTCAATAACAGAAGGGAACAAGCTGTTAAGACTCTTAAGGGTCTTGTAATGAGAGCACCACCTAGTGTCGCCGGGTCTTTGAAGAGATTGTTCCTGGTTCAATCCTGTTCCACTAGAAATCTGTCCACTACCTATTGCTTTCTTTACTCTCTCTTGTTGACTTTGTCGTATCATGTCTTTTCTCTTGCAAGAAGCTCCAGCAACATTAAGGGGAAGAGATATCATATAAAAAAATCACCAATGTCATCATTCTTTTTAGCTACTGCCACTATGACTAACTGAAGTTGGTGGGCGAAGCAATGGACATAATATGCTGAACTATTCTCTCTCATAATCAAAGCTCTTAGCCCATTGAACTCACCTCTCATGTTGCTTGCTCCATCATAGCCTTGGCCTCTCACTTGTTTCCAACTCAATTTATACTTTGCAAACAAACTATCAATATTAGATTTGAGACATGAAGATGTCGTCTCAGCGACATGGACAACAGCAATAAGCCTTTCTTTGAGTAATCCACATTTATCAACATACCGCAAAACAACAGCCATTTGTTCCTTGTCTGAAACATCAGCCGATTCATCAACCAACAAGCAAAATACATCACCACCAATTTCTTCAATTATAGAATTGACAATGGCCTGCACAGAACACATTATATTATAGACCATTTCAAGAATTTTCTATTATTACAATATGTAAAAATAGAAAAGAAAACAAATTTAAAAGCCCCCAATGGATCAATCTGCGACACATCAGTGATGAACAGCAGGACAACAACCCTCTAGTCTTCAATAGTTCAAAGTATAAAAACCCAAAACCTAAAATAAAATACTGATTATTGAAGGTTATGCATAGCAGCATAGGAAACAAATCAATTCACAAATCACAACTAGCTTTCTTGGCGCTAACGAGAAGTCAAAATCAATTCGTGATATTTGATGCCGGATTGAGTTTGGGTAAAACACTTACGAGATGGCGATGGATGAAGCTCCCGCCTGCTGCCGCTCTGCATCCTTTCGTTTTCTCGCATCTGGTGACTCTTCGTGTAGAAGGAAACAAAGGTAGGCAGAGGGTGCTTCTCCGTTGGATAGCTAGACCTGACTCTGTAACTCATGGGCTTTTTGAAGACATGGGCCGTGGTCATCTGGCCGAGCGTGGAGTGGATAAAAAAGCCTACCTCCAGAGGGATATTGATGTCACGTGGTGAGCTAGGCTGCTGTCATCAACACAAACTGAAAGAGGGGTACAAGGCCTAGACTGCAGTCATTGCTGTCCAATGGTTCTATACTGCGTCCGTCAGTGCTTCCTCCCCTCCCTCCTCCCCTGCGCCTCTCCCCTGCTGCGATCCTGCGACATGCTCGACCTCTTCTGCCATCGGAATAAGGGGGCTCCATGGGCTCCGACGAGGTGGGTAGGGAAGGATTTGTATCTGAGACGCCTCTCCCTCCCGCGCTCCCTCTCTGAATCTCGATCTGGTTCCTCCTCTTCGTCCTCTACCCTTTCTCCTCCGTCTCCTCCCCGCCTCCCCTCTGGATTTATGGTTTGGTGGCCGCTAAGATTTTGTGGTGAGCAGAGCTAAGCTACATGCAACAAATGATGTGAACCACGATTCTCTGATGTTGCAGTAGCTCTTCTCCTTTGTTGCAACAGCTTCTTTCTCCTTGTTGCAATAGCTTCTTTTCCCTTGTTGTGGGTGTTGTTGCAATAATATACTATTTGTTGTTTCAATTTGTTTGAGTCATTTGTTTCAGCTGTTTGTTTTATGTTGTTTCAACAACTATGTTTCATGTTGTTTCTTTTTTCTTCATCCCAAATGTTGCAGTTGTTTCCCTTTCCTTTTTGTTGTTGCAGTATGTGTTTCTAGTACGTTGCAACAGCCTACTCAAGTTGTTGCAAACGATGTTGCAATAGTCGTTTTCAAGTTGTTGCATTTGACTATATTAAGTTGTTGCATTTGATTATACTAAGTTGTTGCATGAACAACTGCCTTCCCCACTCCCTTTTTTTTTCTCTGCTGGGCTGGTAATGCAGAGGGGGGGGGGCGGCCCTAGACTCCTGGTATCGCACGGTGGGAGGGAGGAGCGCCTGCAGGGCACTTGCAGGGCGCGTGGGGCAGGGAGCTAGCTACGGACGCGGCGCGGCTTGCGAGGGTGCGGGGATGCGACGTGGTGCGGAAGGGCGGTGCGGCTTGCGGTGGGTGCGGACGCGGCGTGGCTTACGGGGGGTGCGGCGCGGTGAGCAAGGCGCCGTTCGTCGCATTGGGCTAGGGGCATGGGAGAGCGACGTGGGCGTGCGGCGGCCCGTCGAACCACGCGGGTAGGGGACGTCGCGTGGCGGTTGGTATTGGTACAACAGTGAGGGATGGGCGTCCGAACGGTTGGCCCCTGTCCGGGCGCAAGCAAGACCCTAAAATGTTTATCAATTTTCGACATGAATATACTTGCATCACCTTTATATTTTCAAACTTAATTTAAAATAATTTATTTGTAATCAAAATTTAAAATGTTTAACTTAAGACAATGTCGAAACGACATTCTTCAGACCTTGGCGACCACATGGAGCTTCGCTGACCTTGTACACACGTTAAAATCACCAACTCGTGGTTTCCCCCCTATTTTTAGCTTGATTTCTAAATTATGTAAACGATTTCTAGTGACGGCTGCATGACTGACCTTATGGATAGTTAAAATAGACAGTTTATTCTTCCCATCGTAGTTGTAAGCTCCAATATAAAATATGTAGCTCGAGGACACGGTAGCACGACATAAAGCCTGTTTTTTTAGCCCGACCTGAACACGGCTCGACACGGAGGCCAGTGGGCCCGGGCCATCTCGACCAGGTGTACTAGGTCGTGCCTGGACCGCACCCCAGGCACGCAGCGGCCTGATGTATAGTGCACGACCCGATGGCGGCCCTGTCTATTAAGAACCCCACCCCGTGCCGCAAACACCACTCCAACTCCACGACTCCTTCACGCTCTGTCCCCAAGCGCGTCCTCGCCTCCTCGAGTCCTCGACTCACCGCCCCCTCCCTCCCTGTGCGCTGTGTGGGCGTGTGGCCACCTCCTCATCGCCCCCTCCCTCCCCGCGCGCAACCGTGGCTCGGGAGCCCCCTCGGCATCCGCGCAGCCGTGGCTCTGCCCCTCCGATGACTCCGCGGCCGGCACTCCGCTCGTCGTTGGGCGGCGCTGTGGGCTCCTCCCTTGCGCTCCTCGCTGGATCTAAAGCCTTGCGGCAAGCTCGGATCCTCCCTGCTCCCTCCCTTCTCTCTACGCGGTGGCAGCAGCAAACTACTGTAGAGCACGGCGGCTAACGCCACCCCTGTCCCCTCCAGCCTCGATGAGTGCGGCAACGGTTGTCGTGCCTGATTGCCTCTCACTCTCCCAATTCCCTCTCTCTGTGGGGCCTCAGGCCAGCACGGCACGCTGGATGGGCCATGCTTGTCGGCCTAGCCCGGCCCAGAAAAAAGCCCAAGTAGGCTGTGCCTAGGGCCGTTGGCCAGGCACGACAACCATTTCGGTAGGGCCCGCATGGCACGGCTTGCCGTGCCTAGCCCGACTCTCTTCAGGTTGTGCCTGGCACGGGGCCGGCCCATTGGACATATATAGCTCCAACCTTTGTGAAACTGAGACACAGTGATACAGAATGACATTGGGTGACCTATGGCCCATAACTATGGATATATATGCACGGCTGTCAAAAAGTGAAGCAGTAGCAATTGCCGCGGAGTCCACCGGGCAAGGCGTCACAGTGCCCGCCAGCATAGCCTTTGCTCTTGCACAGGTCGAGGCAGGACAGGGCATTGCCATTGCCATTGTTGGGGAAGCATGCTCCAATATTGACTGTCGGATGACCTATAGGGTAAACGAATTTCAGTTAAAATTAAAGAAAAGAAATTGACCAAGAACCAGCTACACTACATGCATTTTTAGATGCATCATGCATGCTTGCGATGCGAGGCGACTTTATCTAAAAAAAAAAGTGCAATATGACTATGGTCTTACCCCCGGTTGTTGCCGGCGGCAGCGATGTTGACGGCTCATCGCCGCCGCCGGCGGCGGCGGCTTGACCACCTAAATACATGACCGGAGCAATAAGTGATCGAAACAGTATTTGTATATATAGTGCGGTCTAGTAATTAGATTTGTGACTAGTTAAATTGTCGAATGCATAATTTGTACGCTTACCAGTGGCCAAGAGCAGTAGCACGAGTAAGAGAGGGGGGAACAGAGGCATGGCTGCAGACCGATTCATCACTATGAGGAGAAAGAGAGCTGATGTCCGCCCATTTTTATCACTATGTGCGTCTATTTATATAGGCATGCCCTCAAAAGTCAGTGATTGGTCAACACTTGGTACATTAATGTTATTATTGAATAACATAACATTAGTCTGTACTCCACCAGGCAGTGTGCATATATCATTGGCCGGAAATTGATCCCTGCTATATATACTACAATAGTGTGTGCTGTGCATTGCTGCATTGTTGACAGAAAACTAATGCGTGTCATGCATATATATTGTCAGCTATATATATAGGATATGATTGAATGTTAACATCATAAATATGCGATTTGAGTAATCGAGCATAGATACGATTAGATATTGATATTATAAATGCGTGATTTGAATAATTACGCACGGATACTCGGATATAATATCAGGTGTTGAATATTTAGACTCGGATATGGATAGATTTGAATTCCTCTAAATGATTCCCTGATACCAACTCAATTTTTTTTATATTAATGTTAGATAGGATACTGATTGGATATCGACATCATAATACACGACTTGAGTAATCGGATACAGATATAATATTAGATGTTGAATATCTGAATTTGGATATCTACATATTTGAATTTCTCTAAATGACTGACCATTTGGATCCCAGAATCAACACAGTATTTTGTTACAATTAGATATCGACATCATAAATATGCAATTACATGGCGTAACGTAGACGCTCTCAACACAACCATACTCACCCTGTTATTAAATTCTAAAATATTTACTTTCATGGAAAGTCGAACACATGAACTTAGGTGATACTAAGGCTCTAACTATTAGAGTACATATCCTTTCGGATGTACCAACTCGATAACATGCAAGATCTAATTCCAGCTCTGGGCTGCTCTAGGCATCTGATTCAGCGTATCCTCATGCATGAACAATGAGGTCCGAAATGAAAGGCATGCAGGGGCCAAACTAGTTGTTTATCACATATGTAGGTACAATCTTTTACCCACCATAACCATGCATATTTTTTTTCTTGAACATATGTTGTAGCTAGCTTGGGCACGCATTTTCTTTTCTTCGAACTAGAAGGATATACCTCGCGTGTTGAGATTGAACTCTAGTGCGGTTTAGCTTTATAAGAGATTAGATTTTTAGAGGACAAAAGTTTGGCGAGACAGGCCAGGGAAAAAATAATACCACAATAGCCGCCTTGTCCACTAGGGCATAATCACACACCCTGCGTACACGATAGTCATCTGCATCGTTGGGCCTTTGTATCGGAAATAGGACACGTGATCCGGTCTTCATATCGGAACCAAATAGGCAAACGTGTGAGCTCCGAGTAGATGCTTCGTATCGAACGTGAAGACGTGAGCAGATCAAGATTTGGTATTACATGGTAGACAATGATGTTCTAGTTTTGATTCGTAGATTGTTGTGGAGTACATGATGTGGATTGGTCATGCGTACATCTCTGGCGGGCCAAGTCTATAGATAGAGCCTTCTTTTGCTTCATGTTCGCTCATGCGTCTCACTTGACGAAATGATCATGTGAGGTAGAAATCTAAGAATAATAGTATCTCGGGCCCGTCTCTTTTCCCCAGCTACAGTGCAGACGGGCGAAAAGGGCGGAGTCGAGGCGGACCTCCCTGCCGGCGCCGAATCCGCTGGTCCCTCCTCTCTCCGGCGACCTGCTCCGGCGTCGGAGAGGAGAGGGGACCATGGATTCGGCGTCTGGCTGTAGATAGGATAGATATGGTTTTATCTAGGTCTACGGTTAGCCCGCCGCGGCGCGGCGGCGGTGCTAGGGTTTCTCCGGCTGGGGTCGGCGGCGGCTGCTGGCTGATCCTGTGTGGACGAATAAAGGGCTCCAGCTCGAGCGGTGGTGGGTGTTGGTCTGGCGCGGTCGTCGATGGATCCTCTGTGACCGGCGGCGATGGCGGATCGGGTGCGACCGTCGCGAGGTATGTGAGTCTTCCTTTTGCCTGCGAAAGGGGGGAACTTCTGTACATCTGTGTGGGTGTGCGGCTTGTCCTCGATGCCGGGTTCCTCGGCGGCGGTGGACTTCTACTCCGGCCGCCGGTCTTCTGGCTGGCGGTGGCGGATTTCTTCCTCTCCCTCTCTGTCATGGGGGCGGCCGATGTTCTTTCAGCGATTATGATTCGTCTGGCGGGCTGGGCGATGGCTGATGCGGCGTATCCAAAGCGTGGAGCTCCCTGGCTGATGAGGAGGTGGACAAGGATCGACGGGATGGCGTCGGCGGCGAGTAGAGACTTCGAGAGGTGGAAGATGAACTGTGTTTTGTACCCAGTTGTAATTTTCTTCTTTTTCGGGGTCCTATTTGTAAAAGGGTGGATGTACTGTGCTCTTGCTTAATATATCTTCCCTTTTCGCAAAAAAAAGAAGAAGAAAGAAATCTAAACCTACACTGTAGTGCTCGATGTAATCTAAAACTTTTTAGTTTAAACACCTTTTCAATTGAATTTATTTAGGATTTCAAATATTTATTGAAGTGAATAAATAGGTTATATCAGTGATCAGCGGTTTGGTAGTGGCTTGTTGGGGGTGAACAGTGAGGAAGGAACACACGAGGTTTGAGGTTCTTTGCTCAATCCCCATGGTCAGCACCGCACGTGAAAATTTTGTGTTTCGGTCCACGTCTAGAATTCGATCACCGGATAGTAGTCACCTCTAGAAATCTTCTAGAGACAGACGACATAGAAAGCGGGTGGACCTCGAAAAGCCATCCTACTCCTACCCTATAAAGTACATCACCATGAGTCACACATACTAGGTTTCTAGCAAGTTTTTTAACAAGTAACCCGAAATGACGGTGGACGGCCTAGGCACGGCCGTCAAGCGTAACAACGCAGAAGCAGTTGCCGGGCAAGCCGTCGGGCGCGAGGTCACAGCGCCCGCCAGCATAGCCTTTGCTCGTGCACCGCTCGAGGCAGGAGGTAGCATTATTGCCTCTGTCGTTGGAGAGAGCATTGTTGCCGTCTGATTTGCTGGGGATGCATGGGCCAATCTTGATCTCCCGGTGACGGTGACCTGCTTTGAATTTGGGGTGAACGATCGAATTTCAGTTAAAAAGTAAGGAATCGGCAAAGAACCAATTCTACATGCATTATATATTTAGATGTCGTGTTCTACATGCGTAAAAAATGTGTAATATATATGGCCATGTTCTTATTACCGCCGGTTGCTGCTGGTGGCCCCTTCATGGATTCGGAGCTCTTCGGCGCCGGCGACTCCGGAACAGCGCGCTGTGATGTTGACGGCTCATCGGCGCCGGCTTGACAACCTACATATACAGGTAGCACAATTGAGCAAGTGAAATGGAGTGTCTGTGTACGTAGTAATAGTATGGTCTAGCTATTAATTAGATCTGTTACAGTAACAGACCTCATTTAAGAAATAATAACAGTGTTACTGATTAATTTATTTTTTTTCGAAAGATTACTGATTCATTCATCGAGTGCATAATTCTTAGGCTTACCAGTGGCCAAGAGTAGCACGAGTACGAGAGGGAGGAACAGAGCCATAGCTGCAGATCGATTCATCATCATGCTGAGGAAGAGAGCTGAGGTGATGTCTACTGGAGTCACTCACACTATGCGCGTCTATTTATTTATATAGGATATAGGCAGCCCTCGACAGTCATGGTAGTATATGTACTACTACATCAGGGTGCATCGTCGGCAGGAAATTAATTCGTGCTATACTACAAATAGTCTACTATGGGTTGCAGCATTTGTTGGCAGGAAACTAATGGCTGCCATATCTCTCACACCTTACATATATGGATGCATCCTTCGAATGACAGATGACACTGAGCGTCGCCACACAAATTGCATGCACCTGGTCTGGTATGTTGCATCTTTATTAGTAGGAAATTAATGTCTGACCACAGCAGGTTAATATAGTAGGCGTCACTTGATTTTGCTCATTTCGGCACAAAGGTTGATCTGACAGTGAATATATGTTTTTCTAATTCAAATTATAGAAGCGACGTTTAGGTAAATTTTAGATACACCAATATATTGCGAACTGATAGTATTAGCTACCTACCTATTATTTGGGTGAATGTTTGGATACACAGCTAATTGATAATTAAGTTGGTTGTTGGTCCACATATTAACTGTAATTACCTTTTTTTTAGGGAACAAGAGGTGCTATTATCTAATTTAGTCTATCAGCTAATATAAGCTAGTCTATATTATCTATATTTATTTAGATCCAAAAGAGATAATTATTACCAGATAACTACCATATGCAAGGGAGCCAAAAAGGTCTGTCTATCGATAACAACATATAAGAGCAAGGTCAATAATAGAGCCAAGTGCTTGGCTATAAGCCAAGTCATAAGAGCCAAGTGCTTGGCTATAAGATACAATAATTAGACTTGTACTTATCTACAAAATTTCTTTATTGTTATATGCTTTTATTCTCTTTCCTAAGCATCCTCACATACATCTCTATTGGGACCCACTATTACCTATGCATCCGTGCCCAGCTTGGTACTTGTATGGGAGCCAAACTCTCCTCTCTCTCCTTTCTTCTCTTCTCCACATCAGCACTTACTTGGCTATAAGCCCATTATTATACCTGCCCTAAGATCTAACTCCCGCATCTCCGGGCTGCTCTGGGCCGTCTTTCGTTGTGCATATAATTCATCATGCCTACACAACAAGGGCCCCCATAAAGGATTGGCATGGACCGAAGCGCTCATTATTTAATAACTTTATTTTTTCTTGGAAAAAGTCCAGTTTTAATTTCCTCAATTATCACAATCGTCTGATTTTTCTCGCTGATCTACGAAACCAATTTCAACCTTCCTCAATTTTTGTAAAAACCGTTTACCTTTGCACCCTTGGGGCTCGTTCGGTTACGGTAAATTTCATCGGAAATTATTCCAGCTGATGAGATGGTATATATATTTGTCAAACAATCCCGGTAGGAATAAATCCAAAGCATGAATCCCTAGCAAACGAGCGAACCCTTAGTGGTTTTGATAGTGGTTTGATAGGGGGTAAATCGGACCAAGTTAAAAGTTCAAGGAGGTAAATCGAGCTAGAAGTATTTTTTTATAAAAATATATGTTTATTGTTTTAAATAAAAATACAAATTATTAGAATATAGTCTTGTATGAAATAATAATACAATTAAAAATTCTAAAACCTAGTTTAATATTATAAAATTCATACATAATTTGTTTTATGAAACTAGCTTTTTTTTTTCTAAAATCATGTTATATGTTGTGTTGCCTTGCTTGAAATATCTTGACCATGACACTTGATTCTATCTGTACAAATACAATCATGATCTGTCTGCTTAGATTTTCATGCGACATTACGCTCCATAATTCTTTACACTAAAACTGTCTATAAAACTTAATAATTAAATATGTTAAACAATGGGTGTATGCATGCATGCATGTGTGTGTATGCAACCACGCAAGGTAACACAGATACTTTGAAAAAATATTTAGAGCGGTGAACTTGTAGACCTAGTGAACTTGTCCCCGCTACAGTATTTTTCTTTCCTTAATTCGTATACGACGAAACTTGGGCTACACAGGCATTAGTTTCCGCTGTTGCACAGTACTTGACGTGGGCCGCACATCTGTTCGCTCACGCGTCCGACTTAGCTTGACAGAACGATCATGCACCAAAAAAAAAAAAGGAAAAGAAAGAAAGACATGCACATGGGGGATCGTATTAGAAACCTAAACGAAGGTCTAATCCGATACGATTCCTACGGCACTAGGGTTTTAGTCTCCTAGACTCCTACGTATACATACGGCTCCGGGACAATCTCCATTTCTTCTCTGTGTGGCTATATATAAGAAGGAAATCTTCTGGGCTAAGACCGTGCGTGTTAGGCTGGAACTCGGACAAAGCGTGGACTCCAAGCGATCGGACCCGAGACAGGAAAGGCTAGACCAAAAAACGAGCCGGAAATCTTTCCTCTTTAGTAGTAGGTATAGAGATATAGATAGATACATACGTAGCAGACAAGTTGCCCTCATCTGCCTTCCTAATACGCCAGATCGCGCAAGCTCTTCGTCGTCCACGATGCTCGTAGCAGCTAGCTAGACCGGCGGCCGGCAGGAAGCATCTCCGTCGTCCACAACCACCGTACCGCATCCACCGGCGGCGGCGGCAGACATGTCTTCCGGCGGGAAGCAGGGCGGCAAGCAGAAGCCCCTCAAGGCCCCCAAGGCACCCAAGAAGGAGTACGACGAGGTATACCGGGTCACTGTAGCTACCAGCAGCTTGAGTTTTGCCCTACCGTCGTCCTATCTAGCTATATAGGCACAGTAGCTATAGCTTGCAAATTAAAGCGTAATTAACATAGTACTGACAGAGTTGTATGGTTTAATTATTTGTGGTTGTGCAGACTGATCTGGAGAATCAGAGGAAGAAGAGGGAGGAGGAGAAGGCGCTCAAGGAGCTGAGGGCGAAGGCGGCGCAGAAGGGCCCGCTCGGAGGCGCGGGACTCAAGAAGAGCAGCGGCAAGAGATGAGCAAAAGCTAGCTAGCTAATTCAATTGCATTATTGTGATCGAGTTCGTGACTTGAAACTTGTTTTTTTTTTTAGGAAAAGACTTGAAACTTGTCTTTGTCCTAATAATGCTGAAGTTTTTCTTCAGTTTGCTTGGTTCGTTGTTTCCCGGCCCGTGCCTTTTATGAAGTTGGGAACGATCTCGTAATCCTAGGAGAGCTGAGCTCTATCATGAATCTGAGTCTCAGAGTCTGCGAAGATGGTCAAATAAAACATACGGTTGTGAGATGTAGCCCGGACGTCAGAGGTTCTTCTTGTAGGCATCGCAGCGATGCCGTAGCGGATCGTCAGTTGCTCTCGCCGGAGTTGCTCTTCGTTAATTGGTTGTGTCAACATCTCTCGTATAATTGGATTTGCAAACAGAGCCTACCTCCATCGAAATCTACGGCCACGAGTGCATCTAACCATGATCCAAGTCGAAATCTACAGCCACGTCTTGATCTAAGGGCCTGTTTGGTTGAGCTAGTGACTTCTGAAAAAGCTACTTTGAGCTGTAGGGCTGTAGAAAAGCTGCTGTGAGCTGTGGGCTGTGGAAAAAGCTGAAAGTCATTTGGTTGGAGCAGCTGTGAAACTATATGCTATGTAAGAAATGTCTGTAATGCCCCTGAAGGCCTGAGAGACTGCTTATATGCAAATTGCTCGTAATTAACTATTCTATTCACTTAGCTGCATATAAATGACCATTTGGAAATGGAAAAAAAAATATTTTTTCTACGTTTTTCAAGATTCAAAGTGAGATGGTCCACACAAGTAGAACAATAGCATTATACAAAAGATAAAGTGGCCATACATTGATAATACTCCTCAACATAACTAGCCTCCTCTCGCATTGACCAAAGCATCAGCTATTCTACTGCGAACAGTATTCATGGTATCCTCATTCTGCACATCTTCACTGTCATCTCCCTTTATTTGTGACGTGCCACTCGTCTGTTGTACCAAGTATTCCCCATCAGCATCACATCTCTCAAACTCTTTATCACGCAAATTGCTGTCACGAATAAAATTATGCAATGCCAAACAAGCAATAATGATATGCTTTTGAGTACGAGTTGAGAAACTTGGTATGCCCTTTAAAATACGCCACTTCTCCTTCAATACTCCAAAAGCCCGCTCAATGACATTTCGAAGGGATGAATGCAAGAAATTGAAGACCTCATACTTCCCTTGTGGCGGTCCAGAGCGATGACGAAATTCTGGTATATGATATGTGCTTCCTTTGAAAGGCGCCAAATACCCTATTCTGTTTGGATAACCGGAGTCCACGAGATAATATTTTCCTACAGCATTAAATCAGTATAAGCAAATAATAATACAAACTCTGTTACCTTAGTAAGGATATGTGTATACCATTAGGAGGCACGGGAAATGAAGGAAAATTTGCCAATGCATGATTGAGGATACGTGTGTCATGTGCAGAACCCGGCCATCCAGCAACCGCAAAAATAAACCTCATGTCAAAGTCACAAATAGCTAACACATTCTGATATGTATATCCATGACGACATGTGTGATTAACCATTTCCTCTAATGGCACTACCACTCGAACATGTGAACCATCTATTGCTCCAATAGCGCCTTTGAAGTAAGGCCAGAAACGTTCATCTTTGATTCTTTCATGTTCCATAGAAAAAATAGCATCTCTCGGCTTAATATTGTCCTTAGCTAACTTGCGCAGACAGTTTAGCACCTCATGAAATTTTGTGTGAACTGTCCACAGTGACCGAGTGAATCGATTCTCAGCTTGTGAAAAAGATTGTGGACCTCCAACGATCCACAAGAACATCGCCAATGACTCAATGGAGGAAACATTGTTAGTGGATGTCAAACCATATGTAGAGAGTAGCAAATCATGTAGTGCCATAAACACCTCAGTGCTCATTCGAAACATCTTATAGAAGTATCTAGGACGAGCAAAGCACCTCATCACCCATTGAATTCCAGTTTCTGTTGTCTCCCTGTACTCGCCTTTGTCAAAATAACACTCAGTGTATTGTGCACCCATTTGACCAATAACAGCAGCATGCTGGGAAAGCTCAGCTAGGAGTAGTAGTCCCTTGTGCCCTTGTTTGGCTACATCCTCCATGTTGTCATCCATCTACAAAGGATATTAAAATATTATTAACTAAATACATCAAGGATACAATAGTATATGAAAACAAATAATCTCAGCACAAA
This sequence comes from Eremochloa ophiuroides, assembly GCA_038502445.1. Classification (NCBI taxonomy): domain Eukaryota; kingdom Viridiplantae; phylum Streptophyta; class Magnoliopsida; order Poales; family Poaceae; genus Eremochloa; species Eremochloa ophiuroides. The sequence goes on from JAHLJS010000005.1 coordinate 8,649,853, forward strand.
TACAAGGAAATATTTTCTTCCGACAAAAGGATACAATCTCACAGAAACACATACATAAGCAAATAATCTGAGCACAAGCAAATAGTTCCAGAATAAGTAAATTATTTGGTACAACACAAGCAAATAGTTCCAGAATAAGCAAATTATTTGGTACAGCACAAGCAACTAATAGTTCTCACAAATGAAATAAAAATAGTCTGAGCACAAGGAAACTAAAAAAATAGATCACACCACAACAATAAAAAAATCATTGGTTCACTGGTGCCTCATCATTTCCTTTTCATGCTCCCGCTCAATCAAATCCAGCCGTCCTTTATTTGTTTCTAGGTAGCTGAAAAGTTCTCTAAATTCAGGCTTCATAATCAGGTTGCTGGCTGTGTGCATTAGAGCAGTTCCTTCTTCCACCCCGCACTCTTTCAACATCTTCATGGCCTCTCCAATGGTGGGGACAAGATTGGTTGGAGGAGCTGATGATGCAGAAACACTAGAAGAAATCTTGTCTGCCGCGGTTTCTATCTTCAAACATGTGTTTTTGTACAGCCGAAAAAATGGACTCTTCTCTTCTTTCTCTTCAGTAGCAATAGAGGAGCCCTTGCGTTTCTTTTTCCCTGGATTCTTCGAAGGTTTGGGTACCTCATCATCATTATTATCTGAAGGTTTTGGTACCTCAGCCACATCCTCGTCACTTGCCTCGTCAGAGGATATATCTTCAGGACACGATGCAGTTGCCCCAGTCACATGTGCCTTGCCAAAAATTAGATGGAGATCATCAAGGTACTTTGGTCCTTGTTTCCTGAACCTCAAATGGTTGCATTTAAGTCCTTTTGCACGATTATCACAAAAATTTAGCAAGGCACACCATATCAAAGTATGAAAAAAGAATATGATCAGTGAGAGTACAGTTCTTACAGCAAGGTGTTCGTCCCACCATTCCTGAGGGCAAACAACAGTTTGCTTTGCCTCATCCCATCCAAGTCCCGTAGCACAATTCTTGAACTCCATGAACCATGAATATTCCTTTTTCATGTTGTCTAATTTATTCTTCAACTGTATCTTTGTTCGCGGGTCACCACTTTTTTCTGCAAACTTAGATACAAGATTTTTCCATCCAGTGCTAGTGAAAAGTCCCAACGGCCTATTTCCAGCTTCTATCTCCCCTTTGCATACATCAATCAAATGCATCAAAAAGAAATCACTCCACTCCGCCTTGTCAGCCATTCTTGAATCAAACAAAAGAATTATTTAGACTTTCTAATTACCATAACAACATGTCATCAAGTTTTCCGTGAAAGCACATGAACACCCAATATTTTTTTCACACGAAAATCAAAGATAGTAGATGCACTTGCAGTTAGACTAGATCCAATTACTAATAATAAACAAATAGCAGTTTGGGTACTCAGTTTTGCACAGCACCACAGGAAGAGAAACCAATTAGCTTTTCGCTGCTCGGTACTACACAGCAGGAAGGGAAGACAACGAGCGCTGCAGTTAGATCAGATCCGAGTACTAACAAACAACTAGCTTTTGGAGGGCTCGATTCTGCACAGCGGGAAGTGAAGAGAACGACTGTAGAGGAGTTGGACAGAGAAGGCGAGTACCTGGGCACGACCGATGACCACACCGCAGGGATCTGAGCCGGCGCAGAGAAGACAGGATAGGGCCGGCGGAGGGAAGACAGGACAGGGCTGGTGAGCCCTGGCGTCGACAAGGACTAGGACCACGCAGGAGACGATGGAGAGGGTCGAGCAGCGCCGGAGGAGACCGGGGCAGGGCCAGCGAGAAGCACCGCCGGCAACCCTAGCGCCGCCTTTGCTCCGTCTCGCGCAGAACAGGACCTCGCGACTCGCTCCGACGGGAAGAGAAGGGAAAAGAACGAAACATTTTCTGTGTAATCGATGGCAGTGCGAGTAATTTCGTTGAAAGTTACACCCCTACAGCCGGTGAAAGCAGGTCTTCGCTTGCTGTACAAAATGAACTAGATGAAAGCTAACTTTACCAAAAGCTATTGCTCCAGTAGGTGCCCTTTGGTTGGCTTTTGGGCTTTGAAGAGCAAAAGCTACAGCCCAAAGCCAAACCAAACAGGCCCTAATCTTCAACTAAGAGTTGTGATCCGAAGTTTATCCAAAACTCACCATCCCACCTCCACCCGATCCCATCTGCAGTAACGTCGCGCCCCCCGACACCCGCGGTGATCGCAGGCCCCCTCTCCCTCCCTTCTGTCCTCGACCTCACCGGCGTCGAGGGAAGATCCGCTTCCGTCCAGGGCGCCTTCGTCCAAGGAAGATCCACCGCGCTCACTCGCGACGCCCTACGCTGTAGACGCCGCAGGCCGCCGAGTGCACCACGCCGCCACGCCATCGACGCCATGGACGGAAATCACACCCTACGCCGCGGACGCCATGGATGCCGCGGCCGCCACGGACGCCACGCCCCCACGCCGTCGACGCCGCGGACGGATATCACCGTTAGGAAGAGGCCGCGGTGGCAATAATAAAATACATCTACTGGCCTCCCTCTCCCTCAACTGGTCTGCTCCCGTTCTGATCGGCGTCGGCGTCGTCAGGTGCAGTCTCTTGTCAGGTGCCGAGCGGATGCAGCAGCGAGGAACGCGACAGGCAAGGCTGGGAGGCCACCAGGGTGCTAGGCTGTTTCCCTCCTCAAGGAATCTGCGACGAGCTGCAGCCATCTGCCAGGAATTCTAAGTGAGACGAGATGCAGCACCCATCCTCCAGGAATCCAACGGTATGGGACCAAATCCTCCTATCCTCTTATTCATGATTGGCTGCATAAAGACATGGAAGATCAAAGATCAAACCAGACTACTTTTTTTTCCCAATTGGGCACCTACATATGGATTTCAATATGCCATACCAATGTTCCTTTATTGATGTTCAGCATATCTGAAGACCTGGATCTTGTTATTGTGCCAATAGAGGGGTGGATATAATGGAAGAATAAAATTGGTAATTGATGTTGTGTAGGTATAAATAGAAAAGCAATGCATTTCCTATGCATGGACTATGCAAATGCTCAAAAAATAACTCTCTGAATAAAAACATCAAACAGACTATGAAATTTTGGTCTGCTTGCTGGAAGAGCTGTGTGCAGTGTTTTCAGTTTTAGGCCTCTATCCATATCATTTATGCCTTTATTGTTTTTCATGTTGTCATCTGTTTGTTGGTTCCTAATTCTTTATTTTAGGCGAAAGCATTTCGTTTTCTGAAAATAGTGTCATATACCTCATATAACCTTAACTGATATTGAGGCAATCCTTTTTCTCTCAATCAAAGTATGCAATTGTGACAAACTGATAATAATTTGAGGCAGATTGCAGATAGGGTTCTACTACGGTAGGGAAGTGAGAGAGATCAAGTTGGGAGAAGAACAGAGAAAAGGTGTGTATGGGTACTTTTTTCTTCCTACTGCTTCCTTTCTACTTTGTCCGGCACACTGCCACTGTTAAACAGTAAATGAAAGATCAACGACATCCGTTGGATACCTAATCAATATTTTAATTAGTCAAATTCTTCCTCCGATTTAGTTATGTGCCCATCAATAATTACCTTCTGAGGAAGATTTTTTTTTGATTTTTTTATCACATGCAAGAAACCTTGAGTCTACAGATTGCAATGATCTTCATCTGTTCTGATATACAATTTCATTTGATCCTTACATGACAAAATGGAAATTGCTAGCTGTCCATTCCATTACTCTATGTTTATAGCATATTTCTCACATGCTTGAGCTTCCTGCAGCAATCTTCCTCTGCTCGGGTGTGCAATTTCCTTCTAATACTTCGGAGAAGTGAGGAAACAATATGGTTATAGGAAAGTTCACTCCTGAATTTAATTTTTTTGCTTATTACTTGCTACGAGATTTTTTTTTCTTTTTAAACAAAAGCAACATTTTATTTGATAATGATGCTAATTTCTTTACCGATCTCATGAAGGCTATTTATGAGGAGCACATGGAATTTCATTAGGCCACCTCAACTTTTTTTTAGGAAAACCTGAAGAGAAAATTGATGAAACTTTAGGCAGCTAGCGACCTTTCGTTAGTCGGGTAGCTACAGCTTGCAGTCACACCATATGATAGCTCCTGTATCTATCCAGCAGTGACTTGTTATGCCTGGTACGTGGCATTTTTTTATATTGCCTAATACTTTATGCCTGGATTCTATTTAGTTATTTAGGTTACAGTTACTAAGAAGGCTTGCCGAATTTGCTCAAAATGCTGAAAATCCGAATGTAAGGATGCTTAATTTCATTTTAGGAATTTATGCATCATTATTTATGAAACGGATGGAGATGGAAAGTGATGTTCATTTTGCTATGAGGCGAGGTACAGTTTAAGTGTAAATTTCCATACTGATCGAAGAAGAAAGAGTCACTATCCCATGATTAATAATTCTGGTTTCCTCTAATTTCTCTACTTTTTTTCTTAATAATTCAGTCTGAATTAAAAAGATGCAAGCTGGTTGTGCTGCCTCAGTGTGTTGGGAAATTAACAATGATGCATTGCAGATGAACATATTTGAGGTGTATACCCGATTAGCGGAAGCACCACTTAAATGGAGACAATAACTGATTTATGAAGCTATAAATCATTGACTTTCTTTCTTGAGGGATTACTTGTTTATATTCATGCAAAACTATGAGGGACTGTGGGTTTTGTATTTGGGTTCCAAATTAAAGTAGCAACAAAATTCAGAAAGTTCAAGTCATGTTCAGTTTTTTAGTTTATATATTGAAGTTCAATCTTCACTCTTTCAAGATTGTTGGAAACAGTCTCCTACCCTATTGCTAATACTGCTACTTCCAATCAGGACAGAAGGATGGAAAGAAGTTCAATATTCACTCTTTCAGCATTGTTGAAAACAGACTATGTCCGGCTCTATTGCTGCTACTGCTGCTTCCAATCAGGTCGGAAGGATGGAAAGGATGTATTGGACCTCGCAGGACTAGGGGTTGCGGCTCCAGCCTCCTATATGTGATCGCCTATAACAACTCATCTGAAATCTTGTTGTTTATTGTATTCAAAGTTGGAAACTGCAAGATTGTTTTTTGTATGCCCATGATCATTACTAAAGTTAGAGAGTATCCATCTCTCTATGCAGATTGTTTTTTATGCCCATGATCATTACTTAAGTTAGAGAGTATCCATCTCTCTTTGCTTTTGCATTGCCTCATTTTTGCCAATTTACCCCACTGTGTATATGATCCTAATTGTCATACCTAGAATCTTTTGCCGGTATCATAAGAACGGATAATGTTGAAACAATTACATTGTCTTTTTTCTGCAATGCAATTTGGTTCCTTTAATTTATATATATTTTTGTTATAGTTTACATATATCTGAATGTTGCCGTAACGTTAGCACGGGCAGTATACTAGTGTACTTTAAGTTCGTTTTGGCAGGGGTCTGCTCAGCATGCTGGTTTTGCTGCCATCGATTGTCGTTTGGTTAGTCCTGCTAATGGGGCGAGTTGACGGGTTTAATAGGTTGGGTTCTCAAGTAGGGTATACTTTGAACGGGTAGAAATGGGTTGACTTACTAAATGGGTTGGGTTGGTATGCGTTTAATAGGAAAACGGGTTGGGATTGACATCCCGTTTTGTGGGCTTGAATGGACTGATCACGGGGATGGATGTTAGATTAATAAGCATCTGACAGTGCCGATTGTCATTAAGTTGCTGCTTGCTATATTAAATCATCTGTAACAAATTTTAATCGACTTTTATAAAATTTTATGGTGTGAACGCGAGGTTTTATTTCTAGGGTCCGGCTCTGACGTGGGGCTCACATACACATCCGGCAGTGCCGGTTGGCATGAAGTTGTTGCTTGCTATATTAAATCATCTGTAACAAATTTCAGCCAATTTCGATAAAATTTTAAGGTGTGAACGCGATGTTTTATTTCTAGGGTCTGGCTCTGACGTGGGGCCCACATACATATCCGGCAGTGTCGGTTGGCATGAAGTTGATGCTTGCTATATTAAATCATCTGCAATAAATTTTAATCGATTTCGATAAAATTTCATGGTGTGAACGTGAAGTTTTATTTCTAGGGTCCGCCTCTAACGTGGGGCCCACATATACATCCGGCAGTGCCGGTTGGCATGAAGTTGCTGCTTTCTATATTAAATCACCTGTAACAAATTTCAGCCAATTTCGATAAAATTTTAAGGTGTGAACGCGAGGTTTTAAATTCAGGGTCCGGTTTATGGGTTGAAATGGGTTGGAATGGGTTGGGTCGAAGATAGAATGGTACGGAGTGGGGCGGGTTGAAAAGAGAGTTAATTTGTTACGGGTTGGGTTGGATATGGAGTGGGTATTAACCCATTAGCAGGGCTACGTTTGGTGTCCTCGTAGCGGATACTTGGCCGCTTGCACCGGGTGGATACTTTGCTGCCAACATCGCTTCAGAATCCCTCTCATGTAGATATTGTTGAGTGCACGCTAGAACTAATCTCTTGCGGATACTTTGCCGTAATGATTCTTACTCCGGCAGATGCTTTGCCGCTCCGTTGTGGTGCTTGGACGGATACTTTGCCACCATATGTCGTCTCTTCTAGGTGGATGCTTTGCCACCGCGGGTTTACCAACCATGTTGGTAGACTTGTGTTGATGTGTATTTCTTTTCTGCTCTGTTGTTTGTGTTCTAACTCCTCTCTGTGTGGTTTTATACCAGCACTATGTAATCTTCTAGGATCACATACATGTGTTGTTATCCGTTCTTTTGACCTCTTCTTTTAATAAAATACGCGTGAAGTCGTGGTCATAAAAAAAAAATGTTTCAGACCAGGGCCTAGATCCTATATGAATGAGATATAAACAAATGTGTATATCTTAGTCCAACAAGCAAGTCCATTTATACTTCTTTAATAAATGAGCTATATGACTGGCTATCATAATTCATATACCAAATATATAAACTTAATGAACGAATCAATGAAAGTGTATCTCAAGGAATGTTAAAAAAAAAAAAGTGGTAATAGGTGAATTCATCGTAGCTCAGCTTGTGGTGAAACCAACATCCGTCCTTGAATTGGAACAAAAGAGAAAGGTGGTAATGGCAGTGAGTCCTCGAATTGGAACGAGTGATTTTATTTTACAAAACAAAAAGGTGGTAATGTCACACAATGGGATTTCAATGTGTCAGACTAATTCAGACTAATTCAGGTATTGGCAATGAGACTTCCACAGGTTATTAGAACTTTAGAAGAAGCTAAAACAAACGAAACCCATGCATTTGTAATTCATGTAAATCTTTTCTTTTATGTTTTTATGACCATGGTCTCAAAATATTGGGGGTCCTATACTCCTATGCCTGGCTAAACAAACCCATTGCTGTAACTCAATCAAGCTACTGGCCACCATAAGCAATGAGGGGCTCTTTGGTTGAACGAGTAAATAAGTTGCCTGGTCTAGTCAAGGTCACAAGGATACCCAGATGTTTGATTTTGTTAGCCTGGATTCAGATGCTTATCTGGCTGCCTGGCAAGCACCAAGCAAACAGGCGTTTGAATGAGTCCTGTAAAATTCCTGTCCTGCGTTACAAACGATGAGGGAACAGAAGAAAAAAGGGTGAAAAAAGGGTTTCCAGAACCGATGGGGTCGTCATATTGAGCTGTTATGAAACTATTCAAATAAAATTACATTCAGCAATGAACAGCATTTCAAGTTATCAACGCAGATGTTTGCCTTGACAAAAACGTGCACAAAAGCACCGGAATCTGCTAAGATAAACTGCCACGAGATTCAAATGTCATCTGAAATGAACCGGCCGCAGTTATTATCACATGATCTTTCGACAAAACTCAGGCAAATTCAGAAACAAGGCTGACGTTGCAGTGGCATTCCAACTACTGTTTACTTATGCTCTTTAATTTCTTTAATGATACCGTCAGCAAGGGAATCTGTATCATAGTTCTTGCCATAAAACTTGATGAACTTCATCTCTGGGTTCATCAGGTACCTGAAAGTCAATGAACCAGTCGGTCAGTGTTTTGACAGAACGCATATATGTATTTTATTACTCTCACAATGATACACATAGCAGTAGCATCAACAAATCAGGAGCTTCCTATAGCTACAATGAGTTCAAGGAGCATACAACTGCCTGCCAGCATGTAATTTCGCGATTGAGACTTTCCCTGAATTTCGTATTCTGAGTTTTTTTAATATCATAAACTGCTAGATGCCCACTGGGGTCTCCAAGGATAATATTCAGGATCATTAAAAAAATAGCCAAAATAGCAGGTTTCTTCATTTTGTTTGCATGCTATAGGTATGCCATATATCATGCAATGATGATTGACTTGAACTAGACCATCCCAGTTGCAGAACATTAGCAAAATCAATCAAAATTAGCGAAATGCCCAAAGCCATTGTGCAAGATGGAAGAGATTAGAAAATAGAAATATCATACATGACAATTGAGTGATCAACAAGATAGTCAGAACCCTCTTCCTCTGTCTTCATATAGTAAACTCGGTACGCACGTGCAACTTGTCTTATTTCATCTTTTGTGCCCGTGAGTCCTATCAGATCTGGATGGAACTCTGTGAAGCACAAATAATTCATCAACAATGACCAATCAAAATTCAAAAGATATTGCAAACTAATAAGTGGTCAAAGGGCAACGATTTTAAGTGACGACAAGCATTAAGAACTGAGGGACAATTGCACAGACACACCTTTGACATAGTCCCGGACCTGCTCAACAGTATCTCTTTCAGGATCAACCGTAATGAAAACTGGCACAACATCCAGTTTTGCCTTTTCCTCTGCATATAATAACATATTATATTATAATGACTGAAAATAAAACCGTCTACGCTCCTCTTAGGCGATTCAGTGGAAAATTTCAACAAGTTCAGTAACAAAATACATAACCGTATGTTTCTAGGTGACAGTATAATGCAAGACAGCAGAGTTAGATCAAGAATATACATTGATAGACAATAAGCAGACACAACAGGATCTATGAAGATACTTGTGCCCAAGGATAAAAGGAATCAAATTAACTTACTAATTTTGTCAATCGCTGCAGCCATTTTCTGGAGTTCATCTGGACAAATGTCAGGACAGTGTGTAAATCCAAAATAAAGCAGCGTCCATTTGCCCAAGAAATCCTTTTCAGTAACAGGTTTCCCATCATGATTCAAAAGCTTGAATGGACCGCCAATTGCCGCAGTGCCTACTGATTGTCCAGGTTTCACAGCACTTGTTCTATTCTTCAATTCTGGGTAAGATGGAACAGAAAAAATTATGACAAATTAAACTGCTATCAGAATTCAAGGAGCTAATACCTCCGTACTCCAGATAAAGACTTCCAAAAGACACATGTATCCATTTGTACTGATTTTGTCATAGTGCAATGGGGCAAAAACAAAAATATTAAGTTACAATATCACATACAATTTTCAAAAGTGTTCTGACAATAGTTCCACCGAAACTACAATGGTTTCTGGTTTTTTCGCTGATGTCATTAGCAAGAATGGCAAGAGGAACACACACCTTTATATTGTTTGTTTAACAAGTTCAACTTTCCGTTCAACTTTTGTATAACTGCACTTAAAACCTATGCATATGTATTTACGGAAAAGCTAACAATAGTACGAAAATGGAAGCAGTGGTCACAAAATAAAATGCACACAGACCATTGGTAATTGGGGCCAAATTGCTGTGAAAGACAAACCAGTATGTGTAAGGCAGGGCAAGCTTAGGCAACCAGCTGAGTGTGGCTCTACATTTTGCATACAGCAATAAGGAAATAATTGAAGAGAGTTCTGATTTTCTGATGTTTCAGTGTAAATGTAACATGTTGGAATGTATGGGATATAAACTGGTTCTTATTAGCTTGCTCAACCATGGCAATCACGAATTCAGTAAGGTGTATCCTGCCCTAATGATGATTTCATTGATAGTTACCATCTCTTTTCCACAAAAAACAAAAATAAAATTTTCAGGCTAAGAGATGTATTTGGTCAACAGAGATTTTATGGATTTGTATAGACAATGCTAAACATGAAAAGTGGGTTCTTGAAGAACAGCTGAAAGCTCTAAAATTCCTAGTTCAGCACTCATAATAAAGTGGGGTTGACAATGAACATGAGACTATGTGTTGATAGTGTGAATCAATGCAAATTCTAGTAAGTAGGTATGTAGCAAGGTGCAACACTCATGCTGGACATTAGAAGCTATTAACATTGGGAATCAACAACACAAAGAAGCTGATAAACTATACAATCTACTAAAATTTAGTTACAGTTCATTCTATACCCATCAATTTTATTAACATTGGCTGCATGTCCAAACTACACCCATAGAAACCTTTTTCCCAGAGCGACATCCCCAACTGCCATGGCATAACATTTTAGAAGGGTAGCTGGAGATTTTGAGTGGACTCAAGCATACGAATTCAGGATTAGAAAGTTCCGTATTTATAGGAAACTGCAGATATGCCTATTAATAGAGATATACACTAGGTTGAACTACCGCTTGAATATAACTTTAGAACACCTTACTACTGGACAGAACCCATGCAAGTTATCCACCAAAATACCTCAAGATTTGTTTACTGATTGCCTCAACATAAACTTTTCGGTTTGGTGATGATGTTGGTTTTACTCCACATCCAATATGCCTTGGTACAACACGGACATTGAAAGATCTTCATATGCACCACTAAAAGCAGTCCCAGCATGACAACAAACAATAACTCACCATAGTTATCTACCTTCAATGTGACGCTTCTTTTCTTTGTCGTAGTACACAATTATCCCTCCTCCAGTCACGAGCAGGAGTAGAAAACTGAGCCAAGACACCGGCTGCAAGGAAGTAGCAAGCGCATAAATAAACGACCTCACAGTCTAGAAAAAAGGACTGTCCTGTTTCAATGGGCTCTAGATCACTACTAATTCGTGCGGGGGATCCTATAGCATTTGGAACTGCAATTCATGACTTACCCCTCCGCGGACGGCTTTCCCGGCGTCTGCTTGCTCAGATTTCCCAGACTGACCATCACCCCCACCCGCACTGCCCGCCGCCGTCGCAGGGGGCTTCGACCCGCCCTGCGTCGCAGCCGAGGCGTCGCTGGAGAAGAAGCGCGCGCGCCCCAGGAACCCAGTTCCGAACATCTCAGCGTCGCTCCCACAAGGGCGAGCGGAGATCCATCGCTCGATGGACACCAAGCACGGGGGTGAGCCGCCGAGTACCTCAGGCAGAGCGCGACCAGTAGGGGGGGGAAGGCTAGGAGAGAACGCTTTCGAGAGGAGCGCGCGGAGATGGGACGCGCGGCCTCTCATCGCCTCCTCACTCGCGCCTCGTCGCCGGATCGGGAATTACTTCTGCGGCGGGACCGCTAGCCTCGTGACCGCCGCTGCGGCGGCGCCGTGGGTTTTGAGGAGGCTTTTCTGGCGAGTGCTGATCTGCTTTTGCTTCAGACGCAAGAAGAACGTTTCAATAATCACAGGGAGCAGAGAGCTCAGAGGCGTCGCACGAAATTAATAGTTTCATAATTAATTACGAGAATGCCAACAAAATCGCCACCCTCAAGAACTATCAAGTTTTTTTTAGTTGAAAACAAATATTTTCATTGCTGCATGCATGCAATAGACAGTTTCTACTCCAGTCATTTTAATTAGCGAAACAAAAATTTATTTAGCTTTGATTCGGGGTGCGCCAGGCCCTGCCAGCAGTGCAACGGCTGGACGACGCTTGAGGGGCCCAGTGGCAAGCCACTGTAGTGACCCCTCCCCCATAAAAAATAAGATTAATATCGAAGTGGACACATGGCCCACATATCAGATATTAAACTGATAAGAACAGATACTACACTTGATCTTAGCCAAAAGGCCGAGAAAGGTATGAGTTGGAAGAGAGCCCTGCGCCTTGTTTTATAGCTGGTTCAACCGCCTCACCCGTCTTCAGGAAGCGAGGTGGTACTATGCGCGGGCAACCGGAAGAGAGGCGTAGCTGCGGAGCGCAGCGCTGATGCTCAGCCGTTCGAAGTTGGATGTTTTCTCACGGCCCATTACAAAGGTTGCGGCCCACTCTGCTTGGACGGCCCAGTAAGTCAGCCTTCTGCACTAGGACCAGGCTGGCTTTACTCCGCTCCGAAGAGAACTAACTAACCTCGCTGACATGTGGGCGTTCATCGAGCACGGGCCCTATCTGCACTTTCAGTTGCAACGAGAGGAAAATCACCAACCGAGGAAGGACGATCCTAATTCCTAACGTCGGTTCCTATGCTTGAGTTATACTTAACAATCAGCATCTCAGCATTTTCCAGCTATAGTTGAGCCTTACTGCTTTAGGTATGCATCTCCGTATTTCCCAATCTAGTTTTAGGCATCGAGCTCGTACTATACGGATTCGAGGTGTCTTGAATACGACCACGGTTTGTTTCCGCTTATATAATCGTGTTCTTCAATGAAAAAAAAACGAGAATCCCACCTGCCTTCGATTATCTTTTATTCTGCTGATCGCCGTTAAGAAAACTTTGAAGTAGCAAATGCAAGAATCCAGAATTGAAAAAAAAAAATCACCATATTAGTTCTGGCTAAGGTTACGTTAGTAGCATTCCACCACCACAAGGATTTCTCTAACAAAAGCAAAAGAGACTACGCGGCTACAGGTATCAGATTCCTGTAACATACAAGCTAGCTGCAAACACAATGTCACGCTTAATAGCGTTAGAAGCGATCTCCATCTTCTTGAACAGAGCAGAGTTCCCCATGATGGAAGCCGCATTCTTGAATTCCCTGCATGTTTCATCCAGCCGAACGATTGTTCTTACAATGATCCCTTCGGATACATCAGTCAGCTCGCATATGTCTGCAAAAGGCGTCCCCTGCATTGATGTAACAAGTGAGCGCGTTATTATATCCTGCAGCCTGCATGCTCTTGGAGAAGAGTTCTCATGAAGACTTGGTATACCTTTGCCCATTCGTAGACAACCTCAACAAGGCCAAACTTGAGATTGTCACGTGCATACTCTTCAGGGTCCACGGGCACCTTGAACTGTGCTTGGAGCTTTCCTAATTCGATTGCTGTATCATACAGCCTAATAATACATAGAAAAACACATGAGCATAAGTTGATTGAAACATGTCTTTTCAGAAAATACAATTGAGGTTATCAAGAGAACCATAGCAGGAACACAATTAGATGAGCAAAAAATATCTAACCTCTTTTTGGCTTCAGCCAGTTTTGGAGTAAGGGATGGTTCTGAAGCATTGCGCTGTTGGAAGACGAATGCAGACATAATAGCCACAGCTTCTTCAGGTTCTAGGTCATCCAATTGATTTTCAAACAGACATTCTGTTGATATTAACTCCTCACCGGAGTTCATTTCACATGCTACTCGACCCTTAAGTTGCACAACTAGATCAGAATCAATGTAGTGGATTTCCTTTAGTACATCAATCTACAAAAAATTAAGGTGTTATGTTAGCAAAGTACTTCGAAGTACAGTAATGAAGTCAGACGTGGTTCACGGAATAAAATTTCATTCTTGAAAATGCTGATGATAGCTCTATAATAACCATTCCATGTTAAACAAATAAAGAAAATGGATTAACAACAAAAATACAAATGCGCAGCTTTTTGATCCTTCATGGATTGGATGTATAAAGGATTGGATGTATACAACTCATTAACATATTAAGTTCAGCATTCACAATCCATGTCCAAACTGTTCTCCTGGTACAGTACAGCAATAGAGCTGGAACCAGAAAGATCTTCCATGTATACTCAACCCAAAGAAATTAAAGAAATGACAATATTGTTATTGTTTTTCCATGTTGCAGAGACAATGGCCATAATCCTAATCCCTCAACCTTTTTTTCTCTCTTCAGGCACACAATAGGACACAAGACAAGGAAAAGTATGCAGATGAGGAGAAGTATGCATGACGGAATCTTACTCTGCCTTGAAACTCCGGCATCTGTTGAAGTGCCTCATCTGACATTTGGAATTTCAATGCCATCAACTCATCCTTGTACTTCTTTTGCTCCCTCATCAATGATATATGCTCCTTTAGTTTTATACAACCATGGCACTTGTTTTCAGACATTTTTTGCAGTAGTCTGTGGTATGCATGGTAACTTTCAACAAGACGCATGTCTTTCATTTTTAGATCTGTATTGCATAAGGTGGGCCGTGGGCATGTTAAACAGCTATAAAGTAAACGAATCAACTAGAGAAAGTCAGGGCCTAAATGATGCATCAGTGCACAACAATGATCAGATTCCCAAAAAAAAGTAAATAAAACATATATGCTTATATTACTAATACTAAAGAGCCCCTCCATCCTTCCCTCTCAGGCTCTCACTAGGTGAGTATGTACTTTCTCAACAGGTTAGAGAACTTCACACGATATAAACTAATGAAAGAATTTCCTAGACAGACAGAACATAAAATAGCACAAGATGAATAATCAAGCCATGCAGAAAATGTGTACCTTTTATTGCATCTAATGAAGGAGGATACTTCGTTCCATCTGGTTGCTCCTTTATAAGCTGTTGGACAGTTCTAGAGTATGCAGCTTTGTTAGGCTCCTCAAGGAGTCTGACTTGATCAATCTTTATTTTGCTGGTGCATATACTGATGATTTCTTTATTCTCAATTGCTCTTACTTCAAAGCCCATTCCAGATGCATCCCCCTTGTATGGTAGTTTGATAGTTATTGCACCTGAACCTTTTCGTGAACTAACAGAAGAGTAATATTCATCGTCCATGCCACGTTTTCCTTTCAGGGCAATAAATTGTCCTCCTTGAAAATCCCCAGGTCCCTTTTCATTTTTATTGAACTCAGAGGGTAGTACAGATGAACTGCAATCACCGTTCAATACTAGAACAACATATTTCTTTAGCATTGTAGATGGATTTTTCAGGATAACACCAAGCAAGTGATCATCATCCTGCCAATATGTTCAAATAGCACAGGGTTTAAATGTGGAAAAGATGCAATAAAGTAATAGAACTACATAAATAAAAAAATAATTGAAAAAAACGCACTGCAAATGTGTAAAGAGAACCAGATATGATGAATACATACAGAATCAGATTTAACAACCACCAATCTCCCAGGTGTAAGAAACTGTTGAGAATTAGGCAGCTGCATAATTGCTTCTGTTATAGATTCCCTATGTACCTCAGCTTCTAAAGCCATCTCATAGTATTCCTCAATAGAAGGCTCTCCTTTTATGCACCTGATAATCAAAGAATATATAACACAAGGCAAAGAGATTAAGAAAAAGTTAAGATTAGTGCATATAGAGATATTGGATACTAAACTTTGTCAGTACTTCAAGTGTACAATGAATGCCTTTTTGGATTAGCTAGGGCTAAGCATTAGCTAGGGCTGAAAAATAGCGCAAATTAGTTAGGGTTGTCCAGCTAGCTGGCTAACAATTAGTTGGAGGCTTGGCTAAAAAATTAGCCCACCTACTAGCCCCCTGTTTGGATGGGCTAAGGCTAAATATTAGCTCGCTAGCAATTAGTCATATGCATCCAAACAGGTCCTAAAACATTGACAAACGTATGACAAAGAAATTACGAAATAAAGCTTGTTGCAACTTTATAGCAGACGGAAAAATGCCTACATTGCCAGTCTTCACATGTACAATGAATGTGCAGTTCTAACTTCTAAGCCTATCCAGGTTCAGTATCCACACTCCTGCACTCTTGTAACCAAATAATCATGAGTACTCCTAAACTGAGCTATAAAATAATACTACGAGATTACTAGAATTTACTTGTGTTAATTTTTTCAAAGGTTAGACTCTAGGAAGTAATGGTGTTTTCCATTAATAAAATTTTGATTATTTTTGCTTGTCACCTTATTGTGCTAAAGCGGTGGCAGTTCCATGAAACTTTACTTCTTTGAGTTTTATATTCTAAGCAGTATTTGTGATTTCTGCAAGTGTTGGTATCCATTGTATCAATCAGGTAAAAATCAGCTAATGTCTCAGTGTCTCACTCTATTGTCCTTGTAGGTTGACGAAGCATTTGCAGAAGTAGCTTTTCCTTCTCAGGCAAATTCTTTTGGGCATCGAATTCGGCAAAACTTCTCTTGAGCATGTCCTCGACCTATCAGAAAAAATATTGTTACAATATATTATTTTCAGAAAGTACCCTTCGAGTGTTTTTCAGAAAGTTGAGCTCCTATAATTTCGATTTTTATAAGTAATGAAATTCGTTTGTCCATTATGGAAAAAAGAAAAGAAAAAAGTGTTTTTCAGAAATAAAAACACTGGAAATTTAGGTCAAGTATCTAGTTACAACCTACAGATTGTGCACTTGAGATGAAAGTAATTGTGCATGAGCATGACTAAGGGCCTGTTTTGTATGCGCTCAGATTTTGGAAAAGCTTATTCCAACTTGTGGCTTTGAAAATGCTGATTTAAGATTCGGGATTTGGCGAAAGGGCATCTAGCTGAGTTGGCTGGGTGGTCTGAGTAGCACTCCTCAAGAATTTGACTCCCCATGGGAGCGAATTTCAGGCTGGGGTTAAAAAAAATCCCCTCGATTGTCCCACACCAAAGCACAGGTCTAAGGCCTGGCCCCAGGTCGTGGTCGTTCTCAAATGGGCTACGGTGCCGTTGTGTATGGGTGGGGCAGGGTTCCAAGGGTTTTCTCGATCTGTGTGAGGTCTTCTTAATGCAATGCCTGAGGGCTGTCTGCAAGTCGAGATTTTTTTTTAGATTATGGATTTGAAAATCTGATATAAAAAAGCTGACTATTGGAGTGCACATGCTCATAAAACTTATATGACATAAAAGAAGTGTGACCATGCCCACCTAGACTCATAAAACTATATTATAGTCTACAAAAGAGAGAGATTTAACAAGTTCTTATTTAGATCTAAATTTAATTAACAACGCTGTGCATTGAGTACATTTCAATTGAAAGTAAAATTGCTATAGCACAATCTATTGTGTTTTAATCCTTTGCCCCTAAAAGATCAGTGCAATTGTAACAGGAAACATCAAAAGGCCAGTGGAATATACAGTATTGAGCAGATAGTAAATCAACGACAGCCTTGGAAGTAAGTTACGTTAAGGCTAGTCAATCAACGACAGCCTTGGAAGTAAGTTACGTTAAGGCCTTGAGGGTAGTGGTGCAGTAGTCTGATAAGGCTTCACCTGGTGCTCTGGTACCATGTGGTATTCCATGAGCCCAATGGGTTACCATATAGAGCTAAACTGTACAAGGACAGTAACAGTATTGCCACAAATACTATTGCACAGCTACAATTCATGCTGAATACATAGGGGATGCCTTCATTGCAGAAATGCACACTCACAGAAAGTATTTTTAAAAAGAACAGAGGATGGTATGAGCACTGCTGCAGGAGGTACATAAATGTCTTGACTAATTTTGCTTTCATTCTCTAAGGTTTCAAAAGTGTAGGCAGGCCGAGGTACAGATCCACATTAAAATATGAAGTTGAGAATTGAATATAGAAACATATCTAACCAGGGAAGCATAATGATATACCTTCAGTTCCTCCACACGCAGAAGATGTAGTATCATAGTGTATGTTAATCGAAACTGAGATTCCAAACGAGTTGGTTTTCCAACAATCAAATTTTTCAAATCACTTTCTTCAGGAATTTCATCACGACACATAATGATCACAGTACCAATGTTATCAAGTCCTCTCCGACCAGCTCGCCCAGCCATTTGAATATACTCCCCTGGAAGCAATTTTCGGTGTTCTTTCCCATCAAACTTCCTTAAAGAATCAAACACAACCTGTTGGGTCAAAACTGAGATAGGCTCAGAGCTAGCTTCATAATCCTGAGTTAAAAGGGCATGGGAAAAGCAAGTGCGACTGCGACCTATGTACAGTTACAGTTAGCTCAGTCCAAATGTGCAGAAAAAAACAAGGAAATTAAGGCATGCATCTCAGCGTCTCAAGCATCTATGTTAAAATGAGCTCTCTTTCCAACAATGAAGTACTGGGAAATGCATCAAGTGTAAGTGTACAGCAAAAAACAGGATATGTGGAAAAAGAGACAAGATAAGTGCATAAAAATTGGTCCCGAAGCATTCTAGCCTGCAGTTCATAGTGCCATCATAGAAACATAGATGGCAAAATATGAACAAATAACCCTGGTAGCACCTTCCCAGAAAACACAACGAGTTTAGAAGATATGGCTTAGTCCGCAGGAAAAATTGAAAGGAATTTTGTTCCCATGGTTGAAGGAATACAAGAAAAATTAATATGTAGACAGTAGAATGCAAGCCGTATTCAAGTCCGCAGCAAAGATGGTGCTTTGGTTCCCCGATACTCCCAGGGACGGTGCTGAAGTTACAACGAGGTATGGGTGCTGGTGGTCCTGGTGGTGGTATCTATTCTGCTGAAGATCAGTCAGTTGTAAAGTAGACTCTGGCAACTTATTGGTAGGGTGTGCTGAATGAGGACCTGGAAGCTATGTAATAGGCTCTTTCTGTTTAGAGGTTCAGTTCGTCTGTTTTGCCCCGTGCTGTTCAGGTGTTAAGACCTTTTTCTGGATTGCTGTGCTTTTCTGGATTGCTGTGCTCTCTTATGGTTTTGTCCCGCTGCCGGCTGGAGCTGGGATTTCTTTTGGATGCTTATGCACTGTAACGGATATTTGGGGGGCATTTGGTTCCTTGGCCAGCGCTGGGCCGCTGGCCTCGCCTAGCCCAGCAAATCAGCGCGCGTTTGGTTGGCCCGGTGAGCAGCTCTCGGTTTCTGCACTGTCCAGGCCAATGTGAGCGCGCTAGAACTCCTCTCCGGCACTGGCAATCCTAACCTTGCCGAGTGAGGTGAGGCGAGATGGATGGGCAAACGAACCAAATGCACCTTTGGTCTTTTGATGTTAATGGAAAGGCCAGGGCAATCTGCCCTTGAACTAAAAAAAAATGCAAGAGGTACTACAATAGAATTAGATACTACAGCGATTTGTTCAAGATGCCAAAGCATTGAAACCCTAAATATAAAAAATAAATAGAATCTCACCGTTCTTGCTGGTGCATTAACACCCATTGCAAATGTCTCAGTGGAAAATAGTACCTACAATGAGTTCAAGAAGTCAGAAGTTCACCATTTTGTTAATTACAAGACAAATGTACCAGAACATGCTATATTTGTCGCTCAGAGCATTGGAAAAAAAAAAACTTTTCAGGAACTGTGATGCTATTAAGACTCATTTTTCTCTTGGACTGTCCATTCAAGTTAAAGAACTCCGTATGGTATAGGTTGCTAAATTAGAGTCTCCATGACTGCAATAACTTTGGACAGGATGGACTAAGCCAGTGGTCACTGGTCAGCATTTACAATCTAAGACAAACAACAATACAATTCTTCCACCAAGGTTAGTACTACCGTACTAGGTACAGCAGCATCTATCATGTAATTAAATACCGTACATATACCAGATGTTCAAAGCATAACCTTGATTACACCACGACAGAATAGCATCTCAACAACTTCCTTCACGATAGGGAGAAGTCCAGCATGGTGTACTCCAATTCCTCTTCGCAGAAGGCTTTGTATTCCTACAACCTATCAAGGAGGTCAAAGTTTAAAGCAATGAACTGATTAACAGGCATAGGTTTACATGGTAAGGGGTACAGGACTAAAATTTGCATATGACACTAGATCACCTGTGGAAGGTTCCTATCAGATCCTTTAAGACGTGAAAACGCCTTGTCACAGAAGACACGTATTTCACTTTTCTCTGAACTACTGGTGAGATCAGCGCCAAACATACTATCTGCCGATTTATCACAGCGGTTCTTTGAGAAACAAAAAATCACCACCTGTTAAAGGACCACATCTAAATGATCAGAAAAGAATTTGTCAAATGTGAAATGGCATGCTTATGATAAAAAGAGACTAGGTCATTCCCAAAATGTTGAGACTACTTGTCATTTTATAACATATTGAGACTGGCTACAGATTTCAAATTAAGGATTAAATGAATTCAGTGTAAACGATGTAAAAAAAAAAGGTTCAAGAGAATTTATAATTGCACGATAGAGATGTCACAAAAGCTATTATCACATACAGGCACAAGGGATTTCTTCAGAAGATTATTCACAAGTGGCATCCAAAATAAAGATTCAAATCTCTTTGGCCCTGAGGAGCTTTGTTGAACTGTGGCTGCTCCTGAATTGGAATTGTGGTGCTTTGGGTACTTCTGATCTCTCCCCTTGTTGGATGTATCTGGATTTTTGCCTTGAGTTCCAGCACGTACTGCAGGCATTCCTGACTTTGGACCAGGTTTCACTCCAAACTTATTCACATTTTTCTTTTTGAAAGCATCTTTTGCTTCTTTAAATCCTTGAGTAAGAAACATGTCCCTCTCACATATTTTGTACACTTCTCCGGAGTAGAACAAGCAATGCTCAAGCGGAACAGGCCTTTTGTTAGTCCTGGTGAAAAGATGATGCCCAAACTGCGATCAAAATTATAGTCCAAGTATCCAAGTATATTCAAAAGTGCACTCAAGGCAAAACGAAATTATTATCCATGTAAATGGTCAGCCTGCGACCAAACCCCCTAAATTCTAGTTTTGTTGATCTGACCCAATATATTATACAAATATGCATTAGCAAGTCCCTTTAAACTAAGTGTGTTAATTTTTGCCCCTCAACTGAGTTTGTTTTATTAAAGTATAGCCCTTTCAGTTGCTCCATTCAGATTTTGTGCAAATTTTAACTAATATTCGAAGTGGTGTTGACACGTTGAATAAATCAAAATTGGCATCTTAAATCCAAAATGCTGCCTAACTAATATGTAGTTCGAACACTAGGCTTTTAGGCTTTTTAGGATAACTACCACCATGACGCAAATTGATGTAGAATCTCCACATTCACCAACACCTGCCACCCCAAAAAGAAAAACCATCTACTTCCATAATCCTTGTCATTTTGGAAAGTAACAGTCTCAAGACAGCTTTGACTATGATTTTAAATATTTACAAAAAAATAATAAATATACAATTTCATTAATGTACTTTTAAAAACTAATCTATACATGCTATTTTACCTCAGCACCTTCAAAAGTAATTTTTTTAAAAAGTCATCGATAGTCAACCCAAAAAAAATGAGCATAATTATTGTCCAAAATGACAAGAATTATGGAACTAGAGGAGCACTATAATATGTTAGAAGGCTTTGGTTTATTCCATGTACCGCTCACTAGCATGAACAAAAGAGCTAATTGGGTGACTCTAACCAGCCTAGTGACTAAACAAACTGACAATATAGTTCAAAGGGCCTCGAGTGTAATTAATTAACTTAAAATTTATACTAAGTGCACTTACGACGTGACACGAATTTTCTTCTGCTTTGTCCGACCAATCCAGTCAGCAAATTCAACAGTGTTTGGGACCTGAGAAGAAACAAAGAGGGTTCAACTGCAAAGCAAATTTGAACAAGTGAAATAATACAAGGTTTTTGAACTTTGGACATTTGTAGAAAAGGGCAGGTGTCATTCTGTTCTTTGAACCGATGTGGGGGATGCCCTCCCTTTGTATACTCTCTTCTCTTAATGAAATGATATGCAATTCTCTTGAGGGTTCGATAAAAAATATACAGAAAAAAAAAGATTATTTGCAATGCATTCAAATGGTAATTTGAATCAAATTATCATATAAAAGTCATATTTAGAGGACCAATTTTCAATTATATTGTTTTCATGCAATACTGTTAGTGGTTGGATACTACCAGCCAAAAGTTGCACAATTAACATCAGCGGACATGTCACTTTATTGCATGTATATCAAGAAACAGAGTAATGGCAACATAAGACCATAACTGCATGCTATAAAACTTGGACAATTGCACTTGCTACCAAAATTTACGTAAAAACAAAGTTATGCGCCAACTATTTCAAAAGATCAAAAGCAACTGCAAACGGCATTAGGACAACCCTAACCCAGACACCACTAACTAGTTTCCATGCCATGCCACTCTAGAAACCAATCTACAAACTATCATTCATTACTTGTTGGAATTATTATTTCTTGCAGTCTGTGCCGATAGGTAGATTATTGGACAAGTGTTCTTTTGTCCTGTCTATAGATGAGGTGGACTGCTATTATTGAGGGCACTTTACTATACTGTTGTGGCCTTGTGGGTGTTAGTATGTCATACTGTGCCTATCTATTATTAACCAACTGTTTCAACAGCCAGTACACAGAATGTTTGGTTGATAGTGAACATAGTGAGTAAAAGTGCCGTTTACACTAAATCTGTACCGTTGCCGAAAGAAGAACAATGTTAATGTGCTTCGGGAGCATTATAATAACCTCCTCCCAGACTACACCTCTTTCAGCATCATTTACATAATGCACTTCATCGAAGATTACCTGAGAGTACAATTAAACACATATCAGCACTCATAATCCGTTTACAAAATTATAAAAGTGAAATTTGAAGGCGCAAAAACACAATGAAAAATCATAAGCAATGGCCTACCCATTCAATATCACGTATAATGTCCGCACCTCTGTAGAGCATTGAACGCAATATTTCTGTAGTCATAATTAAGCAAGTTGCCTCTGGCCTGATGCTAACATCTCCTGTCAGAAGTCCCACATCAAACTTCCCAGAAAAATCTCTGTATTTCTGGTTGCTGATAGTTTTAATAGGAGCAGTATAGACAGCCCTAGTGCAATGCTGCAAACAAAATTATCTGTCATCATTAGAGTCGAAAGGATTCAGACTTAGTAGGACCAAGACCGAGTACATGATGTGTAGTTTCAGCGCGGCTAGACATGAGAATGGTGACGTTAGCCTCGATGGACAAGTGGTGGCCAAGAGGGATACCTTCCGGTATCTAGGATCGATGCTTCAAAAGGATGGCGACATTGATGAAGATGTTAGGCATAGAATTTCAGCCGGTTGGCTGAAATGGCGTCAAGCTTCTGGCGTCCTCTGTGACAAGAGGGTGCCACAAAAACTAAAAGGTAAGTTTTATAGGACAGCGATTCGCCCGGCGATGCTATACGGTGCTGAATGCTGGCCTACAAAAAGACGACATGTCCAACAACTGAGTGTAGCAGAGATGCGTATGCTACGTTGGTTTTGTGGGCACACAAGAAGGGATATAATCCGGAACGAGGACATTCGGGAGAGGGTCGGGGTGGCACCAATTGAGGAAAAACTGATTCAACATCGGTTGAGATGGTTTGGACATGTCCAACGAAGGCCTCCCGATGCGCTGGTGCGCAGCGGGGTTCTAAAGCGGGTCGACGATGTTAAGAGAGGTAGAGGTCGGCCTAAACTGACTTGGGACGAGTCGGTTAAGAGAGACCTTAAAGAGTGGAATATCTCCAAGGAATTAGCTATGGATAGGAGCGCCTGAAGGTTAGCAATCAGTGTGCCTGAACCGTGACCTTTGTTTTCTTTTCTGTTTATCCCTAACTCTACCTTTCGTCTTGTGTCCATTTTGTGTTTCTCTAATCTTGGTCTTTTGTGGGTTTCATCTCTAGCCTACCCCAACTCGCTTGGGACAAAAGGCTTATGTTGTTGTTGTATTGTATAAGATCAATGCTAACATTTTCTTAATTATTACGGTGTGGGTTTAAATCAACTATTAAGGTGAGGAACTCAAGATAGTGCAGTGGAGCATGTAATCTAAAGATCAACCGAGAAAAGCAAAAATGAACCTTATCAGAAATTAAGAATTGAACACTTCTCAAGGCAACTAAAAAAAGTAATGCTAAGTTAAAGATTTACCTCCTAACAAAAGCTAGAGGCTCAAAGCAAGGGTTTAGATTCTTTAGAAGCTATTAATTGTGGAAGATGCTAAGCAGTTTAAAATGAGCAAATTACCCAAAAAGTAAGAAAGAGCAATTGAAATCATACTTTTGTTGCTAATGCGAACGCATACTCAGCAACAACCGTCTTTCCAGCCGAAGTATGGGCTGCAACAAAGACTGATTCACCCTTCTCGAGATAATATATAGCCTGTGCTTGGTAGACAAAAGAAATATAGATTAGCAACTATACCAAGCATTTAAAAACATTCTGAGTTCAAAATAGATAGGTAGTGATACCAACTAAGACACTTTGTAACAAATAGTTCCCACAGGAAATAGAGGAAAGAGTATTAGGTTCACTATATGTTTCTTTTCATTTAAAATTCCTTGGTATCTTGTATTCCAGGTAGGAGAACCCTAGACTGGACTGGCTTTTAAACTTCTCACAGAGATATGCAAACTTGTGTTGTTTCAAGGAAATATCTAATGTGATACTGCAACGCAATAGAAGTAAATTATGGAGAGTACATTGAAACAGAAAAGGATGCATATGAGTACCTTACCTCCTTCTGGAACTTATCCAATTCAAATGGAAACTCAATTGCCATATCTGGAACGAGTTTGTAGAAGTTAGTCACTATGTTATCGTCCCCACCAACAAGTGCCCAAACCTATAGGTGAAACAGAGATACATTGGCATTATTGGGTCATCCATGATTTATAGAGAATTGTGAGACCAGACCACTTATCATTTCTGCAACACTATCCACCACTGAAGCTTACGGAACAAGAAGCACAGGATAGAAGGTGAGATAGAAGAAAAGGCATAAAGAGTGCTTACCATGCCATCCTGTGTTGGTTTCTCATCACCTGATACACCTGGTTCTCTGCCTGCATCCTGTACTTCAGAAGATAACATTTGATCCAACTCTGTTTGAGTTTCAGCAACATCCCTTATGACATCAACTTCCTGGTTCTCAGCATCTAGTGTTGTTATAGTCTCAGAAGCATCCTGCAATGCATCAACTTTTTGTTCGCCAATTTCTGCCAATTGAAAATGAAAATCTTAACAAGAAACCAGACTTTGGTAAATGAACTGAAATGCTAATGTCCTAGTAGCAACAGTGGTTATAATGTCCCATTATCTTTTAGCTATTACAATTTGCCAAGACAGTGTACTCAGCCAAAAGTTGAACAATAAAGTACCATTGATTCCTTCACCTTCAGCAGATTGTTGAACACCACCCTCCTGCAACAACTTGTTGGCAGCATCTTCCTCCCATGCTATCTTGAAAAGATCATCAAATTGCACAGAGTACTTTTCCTGCAGAACAATGGGATAATCAAGACCGCAACTCTATAATGGCAAAGTAAGCACAGATGTGGAATGTTCAAATGTAAAAAATAAAAAAAAGGTACTCTGGTTACCATTGTATCATCCGATGATGATCCAGGTTGCTCCTCTACAAGTTCTCCATCCCGGAAACACTTCCAGTGGCTTTTATACTCCTACAAGAAAAGTACCAGCCACATTTTCGCACATCCACATCAGTGATTGTGGTTGCATACCGGAAGAGACACAAGTAAGGGTCAAACCTTCAACTGACCCAGCTCCAATCCCTTACGGAACCCTGGAGGAGCAACCTGCGCAGGGCCACCACTCATGAGCTCACGCACCCAATCACCATTCCGCGCACCCTCTGGTAACGCCTTCTCCAGCGCGGCCTCCTCAGCTGTGTCATCCAGCAGACCGCCCGGACGAAAAGGTCTGTTGTTGATGCTCCCCCTGACGAAGTCCTTCGCCGGACCAGGCATCCGAGGCGTCATCCCCCCGTTCCCCGAGTCGAACACGTCGACCATCTCCATTTGCACGGATTCAGGATCCCACACTTGCGACTCCGACGCGGATTGCACCTTCTGCCGGCCGCGCCGGAAAGGCGGCACCCAGGCGGGCGCGAGAGTGGTGCGGGGGGCGGAGGGCTCCAGGGGCGGCCTGGCCAGGGCGAACCAGTCGACATCCCATACCCTCCCGCTATCGGCGGCGGTGGGGAGGTGCAGCTCGGGGTTGAGGTAGTTCCTCTCGAGGTACTCCTTCACGCTGCTCGGGCTTTCGGCCGGGTAAGCCGGCGGCTGCGGTCGTCATCGCCACAACGGTGGGTTTAGGGTTTACAGGTTGCATTGAACGCTACGAGTGATTTAGGGCGAAAGCTGGGATCGCAAGCGTACCAGGACGAAGTCCGGAATGGGGCTGGACGTGTGCGGGGTAGGGTCGAGGCGGAGGTGGCCGCCGTGGCCGGAGAAGCTGATGCGGAACGGCACCTCGCTCGCCGGCGAGGTGGCAGGGCCGTCCATGGACGTGGAGACCCCCTAGGTGAGCCGGCCCGTTACCGTTTCGTCGGAACTGGTTCAGAGTGCAGACGGAGTAGGGACAGAGGATTCCAAGGAGGAAATTGCACCCGGTCCCTCAACTTGATCGAGGTGTCGTGGAGGTGTCTGAATTTTTAAAGTGATATTTATAGATCATTAAAGTTGACTAAAAGGTGTCATTTAGGTTCTAAATTTTTAAAGTGATCATCGTAGGTCCCTAAACTTGACCACAGGGTGTCATCCAGGTCCCAAACACCGTAGATAATTCCAGCACCGATTTAAAAAAATTAATTTCGGGTACCGTAGCTACAATCTATAAAATATTCCAAAAATTGTATTTTTTTCATACAATCTCCGATGAAGATGAGTTTTATATAAAAATTGTACCTTGCGACGAGATCTACAACTTTCTAGTTTCGAGTTTTTTAATTTGAGGTGGTTAAGATGTTAAAAAAATTAAACAAAATTTTTCAGCGGTATATTAATCTCGTACAAACGCATGTTGCCTTGAAAAAATCATATCTTTCTTATATACTATTAAATTGAGATACTTTTTATATAAAAGTTGTAGCGTTCGACGAGATCTACAACTTTCTAGTTTTAACTTTTTTAATTTGAGGTCATTAAGATTCTAAAAAATTTAAAATACAAAACCACTGTGCAAGAACTAAAATTAACGTTTTAATTTTTTTTAGAATCTTTACGACCTCAAATTAAAAAAGTTAAAACTAGAAAGTTATAGATCTCGTCGAACGCTACAACTTTTGTATAGAAAGTATCTCAATTTAATAGTATATAAGAAAGATATGATTTTTTAAGGTAACACTCGCTTGTACGCGATTAATATACTGCTGAAAAATTTTGTTTAATTTTTTTCATTTCTTAACCAGCTCAAATTAAAAAACTCGAAACTAAAATGTTATAGATCCCATCGCAAGCTACAATTTTTATATAAAACCCATCTTCATCGGAGATCGTATGAAAAAATACAATTTTTGGAATATTTTACATATTGTAGCTACATTACCCGAAATTAGATTTTCTTTTTTTAAAATTCGGTGGAATTATTTACAGTGTTTGGGACCTGGATGACACCCTGTGTCAAGTTTAGGGATCGGTGATCACTTTGAATGTTTGGGACCTAAATAATACATTTTGTCAACTTTAAAGACCCATAAATATCACTTTAAAATTTCAGAAATCTATATGATATCTTGAGCCAAGTTGAATTACCGGGGTGCATTTTCCTCGTTCCCAAATCCCAGCTTGTCCAGAAGCCAAGCAAGCTGTTTCGCCCAGATTTTTTTTTAATCAACTCTCGAGTAGAGTTTCTGAAAACCTGGTCGATCTGAGAATAAAAGATTTTCTCAGCTATCAAAAGTTGTTTTACTCAAGTTTTTTTTTCAGAATAATTTTAGCTTCGCAGTAAAACTGTTTATAGAGCAGAAACATTGTTGTATCAGTGAAGCAGAGTCATATCAAACGAGACAGGAGGATTATCTCATGTCTAATGAGACAGAAGCAAAAGTAGGACCAAATATGAAAAAAGACCAATGGGTTTTGAGCCTGTATCGGTGCCTAGGATTTTTAATTTAATGTAAAAATAAATAAAAATAATGTTTTGAACCCAGCTCGGGCCCAGAAAGCTTTTCATAAATATTACCTTTGTCCATACCCCACGTGAATGTACGGACCAAATTTGATTTGTTTAGTTAGATCATCTCCAATAATTTGCAATAAAGCTTCTCAATATAGGATTTTTTGCAAGAATAGAAAAGTTTGACTTCAACAGTTATCGATTCCGCGCTTGGAAAAATAGATCGATCGTGCAGATATATTTGCGCGTCTACCGCACACGTATCCATCGTCCAATCTAAAGATGGATGAAAGGGTTCAGAAAGAATGTATATAAGTGGTTAAGAGAAATTACAAATAGTATAGGATTTCCAATGTAAAATTGTCATCTATGTTTTAGAACTAAATTATTGCAACTTGTTAGAGAAGGTATTATTTATTTCTCCTAGTATTTATTTGGCAAGTTGGAAAACTCAATAATTTGGGAAGACGTTGAACTCAGGAAATTGAGAAAACAAGTTTAGAAATATTAGTAGAGAATTAAGAAAAAAAATCTAACCCTTTAATAGTGTGACCCACATGTTAGAGTTTTACGAAATTATCCCTATCCTTTGAGCGTTGCCGCTTGCTTACTATGTCCATCAATCCATACAAGAACATCATTCTAGCTACCTACTCCCTCCATACCGATAATTCAAATAGTTTTCGACTAGACCTAAATCAAACATTTAGAAATATACATTAAATCATGAATAACTCTTGAGTTTGGAAATGCGAAAACCATATGAATAAAATTGTTTTACTTCGTAAAAATATGAATATGTCACTTCCAATAAATATTTTGTCATAGTTATGCTTTATGGATCGTGTCGCTGTTCAAAACAACTTGTGTTACAGTTACGGAAGGAGTATATGTAATTTAAGTTGAAAGATTTCAAGTTTACTTTTTTAGACAAAAGATGCATGGCAAAACTGATAGGTCTACAGCTTTCTTTTGCAATTTCCCACACACATTACTAATGATAGTGCATGCCTCGATTGTATCCACACATATAGCATGAGATTCAAAACAAATAGTTCAATCTATAACCACGATGGAAGCGATGAGAAACAAGTTTCCTTTTGACCGAGAAAAGTGCGAATAGGCATACGCCAATGTCTATGGATTGTGGTTCCTTTTTATATTAAAAATATATTAAAAAAAGAAAAAAGAAATCCTTTATTCCCGGACGCTCTCCTCTCCACTCTTTCATTTCTTCAATCCCATCGCTTCGGCTCCTACCCCGACTCCATCCCTTTCAAAAAACTGAAAAACATCTTGATGCATGCGCGCATGCACCTCCTTGCTCGTAGATCAATAAACAGCTTCCTATTCCGATGCCGCATGCAGCAACTCGTTGAGAATTCGGCTCTCCTCACCCCGAAACTCGTCATCACGCATTGCGCGTTGGCGCTACGAAATCTTGATGCGATCCGAGGAGGATATAAGAATCGGGTTGCGACTACGCTCGTGCGCCGTGCCCTTGCCGCGTCTGCATTTCTGTTGTTGTCTCGAACGCCGGTCATGGCGATGTCGGCGCTGCCAACGTCCGCCCTGAGCTCCCTGGAGGCAATGCTCCACTCTCTAATGCGAGGATCTGGAGGAAGAGGAGAAGCGGGGGGCGGCGACGACGACGACACGCCCATCGCCGACGACACCCTCGCCTCGCCGCCGCCCCCGTCACTTCCCGCGCGGCCGAGTCTGCAAGGCCGGCTCCCTTCGCGACCGCGGTACAGAGTCCGAGTCCAGGCCGCTGAGCCATGGGCACCTTCGCCGTCGTTGCCGTCACCTATTGAGGTTCCGTTCCATCTTCAATTCACTTCTACTCAAATCGACATTATTAGCAATTCAGCATCGGCCATGCATCATTGGTTATTCCGAGGAATTCACAGTGGTTGTTCGAGGCTACAATGCCGTGTGATCAATGGCGCAGGAACCGGAAGACACAAGAATGGTGACGGAGGATGTTTCAGCCTTGGTGGTGGTGGAGGAGTTGGAGAAGAAGGCGGTGGAGGTCGAGGCGCAGCTGCAGGAGAAGGAGGAGGAGAACGCGACGCTAAAGCGACGGATCGAGGGCTACCACATCCGGTGGCTGGAGTACGAGATCAGGATCAAGTCCCTCGAGGAAGCCTTCCATGAACAGATGACCACTCTTCAGGTTCGTATTCACAAATCGCAACACATGGTGTCTGCAACTCTGAACAATATATAACACCGATGTTGTGTGTTCATCCACGCAGATGGCTCAAGACGCCGCTGTACAAATGGCCGAAGAGACAGCCTACGATCGGCGCGGACACTCGGAACCCTACACGGAGACGGCAGGCGGCGGCCGAGGATCCACTGGTGGTGAGGCTGTGGCACGGCCGAGACCGTCTGTCGTCCATGGGCGCCAGGCGTAGCGCGGTGGACCGCCTCGGCTCGGAGTTCCGGCGACAGAGCCGTACGATCGAGCGCGCCGTGGAGCCGCCGCCGGGGCCGAGGCAGCCGCCCACCAACTCCGCCGACGACCTCAAGAAGCTCAAGGCGCAGTTCCGCGCGTGGACCAAGGACTACAAGGCACGGCTGCGCAGAGCCCAGGCCGAGATCGACAGGGACAGGCGGCGAAGGGGCAGCTGCTGGATTTGAAGTTTTGAACCACCAACATGTAAAACATGAATTTCATCTCATCTCATCTCGCACATGTGCAGTTCTCGTTCGGGTTTTGAAAATTACTTTCAAGTGCTCCCATTCACAATCACCCATGAACAAATTTCATAAAAGCAGGTCACAATTGGATGGAGTAGAAAAAAAAATCACACGTTATAAGATGTTTGCAAATGCCATACTTGAACGCAGATCAAGCAGATGCTGTCATGATGATGACTTGATGAGGTACAATTGCTTTCACAGTTTAGTTGTTCAACCACTGGGGTAGCAACAGCCAAACGCCTAAACCACAGCGCATGATGATAGGCTTTAATTTCAGGTAAGAAAATTTTACCGTGCATCTGCTTGTTTGAAAGCTACTGCAGAATTTGACGGGCTGGGGATGAATGCAGGCTGAATGCTTGATGGCGGCCTTCATTCCGGTCCTCCTCGTGTGGCCGATTGAACTATGAACAACGAAAGACGCGGCTATTTTTCTCTACGATGTTAATGGTGCACTATTGGCGTCACGTCAGAAAAATATCCAAGACGGCGAGACAAGGAGGGAATGAAGGAGACCGAGAGGAAGGTTCGTCCGGCCTCGGACATTTTCGCAATGTGCTTGTGTTCCTGTGTGGCGAATCTTTGAAAGCCAGGCCCTTTAGTTTTCACCTAAAAATTTTATATCCATCACATTAGATGTTTGGACACATAGATAAAGTATTAAATGTAGACGGAAAAATAAATAATTACACAGATTACATGTAAATTACGAGACACATCTTTTACGTTTTAAGCCTAATTAGTCTATGATCTGACAATATTGTGTTACGATAGACATTTGCTAATAAAAAATTAATTAGAGTTAATAAATTCGTCTCATGATTTGTAAACGAGCTATATAATTAAATTTTTATTACTATCCGAAAAATTCTTCGAATATCAAACATTAATATGACACAAAAAAATTTTAAGCTCTGGATCTGAACACCCTACACATAGATTCAGTTCGTCAGTTCATCAGATGCCGGGTGGGTGTCACTCTTTGTTTTATTCTTTTGCTCGAGTAAGAAATTTTTCTGGTGTAATGAAAACGATGCGAACGAGATAGCAAAGGTCGCTTTAAGTTGGGACCTGGGTCAATCAGCGTGATATGAACCCTCCTAGAATTTGTAAATTCCTTGGTGGCTCCCGACATAGCTGAGCACATGGTTGGGAATTGAGGCTCTCTTCGCTTCAACTAAACAGCACATATTTTTCACCTGTGGAACAGTATTTTCCCTCACAATAAATCAGCTTCAGCCCAAATCAGCTCAGCTTTTCAGCTGAAACGAACAGAGCCTGAATGTATGAAAACCGAGTTTGAACTCAAAAAAGAAAACGATGTGAAGCTACAGCCTTCAATGTAAACAGCATTTGTCCTGCGAGTATTTTCTAGGCATCTATCTATCTATAGAAGACTTTAAACGCGGTGACTTAGCTACAGTAATGAACAGTAACAGATGTTTCTCCCTCACGTGTTACTGTTTGTACACAGTAAACCTGTAATACCTTTGGTATTAGAATTCAATTAATCTGCCATGTCATCATATTTAAATTTAAGCATCTGCATATGATTGAGCTTAGGGCTTAGAGTGATTTGATTTCAGCTAAGTATTGATTGTGTACTTGAGCCCTTAATCAAAAAAAAATCAAAAATGAAATTAAATAGAAATTGAATTAAACCCTAATGTTGATCTAAAAACCCCATTTCAAAATCTAAATGAAATATGGGAAAAGTGTCTAAATAAAAGTTGTAGAGTTTTAAAAATGGAACAACTTTTATTTTTGGAGATTTTGAAGTTATATTATAAAAATTCAAATTTAACTCAAATTACTATATTGAAATTTATATTTGAAACTTCAATTTCAAAAATATCAAGAATCTTCAAAAAACTTCCTTCATAGAAGTTGTCAATCTCTCTGAGAAGAACAACTTTCATGTTTACCAATTTTCAAGTTGTTGAGAAGAATCAAAAGTAATTTTAAAAATTCAGTTTGAAATTCAAAACCCTTTTTACCCCTTTTTCTGTAGTTTGAAAATTTGACCGAATCTGAACATACTTCAAAAAGTAAAAGTATTCTACACAAAATTCTCCACAACTTTTATTTTGGGACCACTCACTGATTCAGCTTGGGTAGGGTTTAATTGGAGAAAATAGCTTTTGACCTCTCCCTGTGCTACAGTAGCCGAGAGGGGGGTCCCCTGTTCGCGAGCGCGCCGTACGCGCGTGCCGCGCCGCGCGCCGGCCGTCGTCCGGCCGCCGGGGCCGGGGCACCGCCGCGTGGTGCGCCGCAGGGGGGGGCCCCGGGCCGCCTCGCCCTTATCTCTTCCCCGTCCGCGGCTTTAAATGGCGGCGAGCTCGTCCACCGCCTTCTTCTCCTCGGTTCACCGGCAACCGGTACTACCGATCGGCGGCGACCGTTACTACCGATCGGCGGGAATTGGTCGTGTCCCGACCAACTCCACCCTCTCAATTCCACAGCCAGCTAGCCAACTTCCTTGCGCACCTCCTGAGCCCCTTGTTGAGGTTTGCCGTTGCCGGAATCACGTGCAGCTGCTGCTTCGTCCTCCGCGCCGGCCGAGCGCCGCCGTGGGTCTTCGCGACGCGGATAGCTCGCCTCGGTGAGCCTCTCTCCGTTAACTCGTGTGTTCTACGTTCCGTGTCTCGTCGTGGTGCTCATGTGCACGACGGTTTCTTGTTTGGAGCTCAGGGTTCGACGGAACGGGAGATCGCCGTCGAGTCCGCCTTGCTGTTTCCGACCGTCACCGTCAAGCTCGTCGTTCCGAGCCTTCTCCGTCTCAACCACCTGTGATTCTTGACCCCAGTGAGCTCTGTGGTACCCTCGATGTCGTCGGTTTAGCTTGTGATGGTCCGTAGGTCGCGGGAGTCGAGCCGCTGCCGCGATGAGCCGCCATGGCCGCTCTCGGTCGTGCTCGGTAGGCCGGGGGGCGGTGCGAAGTCCGTAGCTGGGGTGCGGTCGTCAGTAGGAACTCGTCGGGTGTCAGCCTCCAGTGGCGATTCCGCCGGCACGGCCGCGCCGGTGGCGCAGAGCCGCCGCGCGCGCGTGCGAGGGAGACGGCGAGAGGAAGAAGAAAGGAGGGAGGGAAGAAGAGACTGGCGGGCGGGGCCCGTTCGTCAGCGGCGCGGGACAGAAAGAGGCCGCGCTGGGCCGGCCTACGTGCTGTTAGGCCGACCCGGGCCGATTTGGCGTTTTTATTTTTTCGGGAATTTCCAAAAGGTTTTCTATTAATAATTGAAATGAATAGTTCTGTGTTTTAATCTTTTTGTGAGAATTAATATACTGCCCCAAAAATTATGGAAATTTTTGTGAGTACTCTCTATAGTGTGTAGTATTTTATAAAAATATTAAATATAGATTTTTAACACTTTCTGTAGTAGTTAAAAATCAGTATATTAAAAAAAATGCAATTTTAGGCATTTTTAATTAATTCCCTGTAATTCCAAAAATCATGAAATTTTATGTGCCACTATTATAAGTCGAGATCTATCTGTTTGTGAAGTTTGAGGTCAAATAGAAATAATTTAATTAATTGTTAATTATATGCTTGGTTAATTGGTTAATAAAATAAATAGGAAATTTTGGTGATTAGGGTTTGATGTGGATTTTTGGATTGATTGAAATTCTAGGTCAATCACCTATATGACCTAGGGCAGTATGGATTAGATTATTCATGTCTAGCTAAGGTAGGGTCATGTACTCATGTGTGGTTTATTTATTTGTTATTAAATTTCGTCTGTCATTTCATGTGCATCACATTCATACATTCATTCATTGCAAACGTGTAGTGACCGAGAATCCAGAGGTTAAGTCTGAGGGTCCATCTGAGGAGACTACTCAGGAAGTCATACAAGGGTTTGACATTTGTGGAACTGACCCGGATCCGACACTCTACGCAATTCAAGGCAAGCCCCGGTGCATTTAACCCCTCCTTGTTATTTAAAAATATTTATCACTTGAGTTAATCTATTGCATTAGGTTACTAGGAGTTGATTGGCAACCACTTGATGCATGACCATCCTTGACCAATTACCAATAACTGATAACCTGATTTGATTAAAAGTATTGAAAAATGCTTAGTCATGCTTGACGGTTAGATTTGCAAAAATGCTATTTCAAACTATGATGATACAAATGAAATGAATCACTTTATGGGACTGGTTATGTCCCTGTTTGTTGGCAGTGTTCCTAGCTAGTTCATTGTCATCAACAGGGTTGGTTTTTCCCGTTTAGTTGGCCAACTGCTTGGGTTAGAGTCCCAACTTTCGTCGCCATCGGGAAAGAGATGTGAAAACCGGGTAGTTACCAGTGTACTTGGGTTAGAGTCCCAATGCATGGTTTCTAACGGAAAAATATTAGGGACCGTTCGTTGTGAGGCCTGCTGTGATCAAGACTTTGCAACTAGCCACATACTACGGAAAGCCTCTGACTCCGGTGGCTCTACTGCTGGAACCGACAACCACGCACTGGGAGTGGAGAGATGGCGAGAGTAGCGTGTACCCTCGTGGCCGTCGTGCCTGGAGACGAGAGGAGTACTGTGCTCTCGGGTGGCGCAGGACCGGTTCCGGGGTATGAAAAGCCGTGGTAGGCGGGGTTGGCGTATGCAAGCTTAAGTGCTACATACACAGTGTGGATAGGGATCCCCAGCTGGGTATTAATCGATTCGAATCGTCGTTGCTCCTCGGATATGGAGACTTGATCCTCACACCTACAGTGAAAAGTGGTTCGGAACTAGGATTGTTTTGAAATAGATTAAGTAAAGGAAAGAATGTTGATATATGAGAAAGAACTTGGAGAAATGGATAATGATGGATAATGTTATAAAATATTGAGATAGGATTAGTAGTGCTTTTTCCGCAAAACTTTTGAACTCTTGCTAAACCTTACCTTGACTCCCCTTAGCCTGCATTCCTGAGTCTAATTTTACACTTTTAGTCGGGTAAGTCTTGCGGAGTACCCCATGTACTCAGAGTTTGTTAACCCCGTTGCAGGAGGGCAGCAGGAGACCGAAGTTTGTCTCGCCCCGTGCTGCGTCACTATCGTCCAGGAGAGTGAAGAAGACTAAGTTAAACCCTTGGGCAGGGTTCGTGAAATATTTAACTATCTGTCGTATTGTTGTTCCAAACTCTACTGCTACTCTTTTAAATTTATGGTCTGTAATAACTGCACTTAATTTTATTCGAACACTGGTCTGTAATATTAAGTACTATTTATTCTTCCGCAAATTCTACTCTGATGTATTTTGTTATAAAATGTTGTAACTCTGTAATGACTTCGCAATGGGATCCTGTCGGAGATAACGGGTGCTTATGTAGCCCGGCAGAGCCCGCTTAGGTCATATGGAACACGGGTCCGGCTGTCAGATGTCGTTAGTGACGTTGACAGGTGCCTGTGGGCCACGTGATTTAGGCGGTTCTGTTACAAAACCCGATAAGGAATAGTAAACACGTTAAGGAACAGTAACATACCTGTTACGGAACAGTATCGACCCGTTATGAACAATATCCGACCCGTCATGTAACAGTACCCGCCCGTTATACAATAGTGCCAACCCGCTAGTGAACAGTGTCACCATTACTGTTTATAATGTTTTTTCCCTTTTTTCCCCCTCCCCCTCCCCCCACGCGAAGCGTGGGCAGTGACTTAGCTACAACAATCCCTCGTGTGTTACTGTTTATATACAGTAAACCCATTAAGGAATAGTAAACCCGTTAAGAAACAGTATCAACCGTTATGAACAGTATCTG
This sequence comes from Eremochloa ophiuroides, assembly GCA_038502445.1. NCBI lineage: Eukaryota > Viridiplantae > Streptophyta > Magnoliopsida > Poales > Poaceae > Eremochloa > Eremochloa ophiuroides. The sequence goes on from JAHLJS010000005.1 coordinate 8,686,028, forward strand.
ACCCGTCATGTAACAATACCTACCCGTTATGCAATAGTGCCAACCTGTTATGGAACAGTGACAACATGTTAGTGAACAGTGTCACCCGTTACTGTTTATATTATTTTTTTTCTTTTTTTTCCCTCCCTCTCCCCCCACGCGAAGCGTGGGGTGCTCAGCTAGTATATGCATATTATTGTTGTAGTAGGAAATATGGACGACAATGAGACGTCGCTGCCGTCTTGGGTTGAAAAATAGGTGGCTTAGGGCCTATTTAAATCTCTGGCGGTAAAAGTTATATGTGTTCACTTTAGCAATAAATATATAATCATGATCTCATTAGACTCATTTGTCTCATGATTTAGATGTAAAATTGTAATTAGATTTTTATCTATATTTAATATTCTATACATGCATCTAAACATTCGATGTGATAGACTTAAAGTTTTGGGGTGGAACTAACAGACACTTTATATAGGTGTTTTGAGAAACTTGGCAAAAGGATAAAGTTATGGATAGGGAGGAAAAGAGAAATGGCTACATGACAAGGTTGGACTACTAGTCAAAAGTTTTTTTCTTTGGCTTATATGTAGACACATGCAGTAAAGTTGGCAGTTGTATTACAACCATTAAATCAACAATCATAGGGTCTAATTATCAGATGCTGCTGAATCAACTAGATTGAAGCAAATGTTTATCAATGAGTTTAGATGAACCTATTCGCCCCAAGGATCCTGATCATAGACGGATTGGTTTTTTACTAAGACAAGTTCTCATCTTTTTCGTGTCATATGCCTTCTTTTTCATCCCGATCCACCTTAGGCCACACTAGGACAGTCTCAATGGTGAGTTTCACCTACCAGTTTTTAGCGCGTGAAACTTTGATATGAAATGAGTCTCTCTTATAGTGCAAAATTTTATGGCACGGATTCTTCGCTTATTTATCTACGGGTTTTACGTGTCCATGCCATCTCTCTTCCCGAAGAATAAAAGTTATGATGAAACGAAATAAGTACAGTGCAGGTTTCACGAAAACAGTGTAGATATGTTCGTGGAGACAAAACGTTTTCCTTCTCTTTTTTCCCAGTTACATGCATAAAGGCTTATGTGCATCATATGGTTGCCTTGCGAGACTCCTGCATCATATGGTTGCCTTGCGAGACTCGACGTATAGTTCTTCCTTAACACTACCTTGATGCCTTGCCCAACCTATCATATCATTGTAGTGTTATCCACCACTGCTAGGCCGATCTTCCTCGTAGCTTCTTCTTATAAGAATCTTTTGGAACACTAAACACTATTGCGTTCAACGAGCATCCTTGACTATCTTCTTTGTGTAGTCAAGTTATGTGCAAGGCATATATATAAATATGAATGGGGACTGTAACAACCCTAAAATCCAAACACCAAAAATCCCAACTAATTAAAATTTTTTCACTTTATTTTACCAAGTTCATTTCATGTACATGCATGTAGGGGTTAAATTCACAAATAATATATGCATGATCTTTGCACCTTAATTCCCTCCTAAAATTAGGTAGACAGTTTATGCATTCACATTTGGATTTTAGTTGCAATTTATTGCTTGGATAAATATGAATATAAGTGTAAACAATTGTTATGTGAAATGAAATTCGAAAAGGAAAAGAAAAAGAAAAGGAGGGAGGGGAGGGAAAGCAGCCCAGCTAGGCCTGATCCAGCCGCGTGGCCCACAGCACCATGCGGCCCGTTCCTCCGCCAAACCCACTCGCCCGCGTCGTTCCCGTAGTTGGGCCGGCCCAACCTCGTGCGCACGCCGTCGCCACTGCCGAACACACGCGCACTCGCGCCCGCTGGGAGCCGCTGCCAGCCCGGTCCCGCCTGTCAGCCGTTCTCGCTCTCCCCCACTGTTCTTCTTCTTCATGGAGGGGGGAGGGGCTGTAATACCCTGAGTATTACGGCTAGTTAATTTTGCCATATCATCATGTTTAATTTAATCATCTGCATATGATTGTGCTTAGAGCTTCTAAAGTGATTTAATTATGTTTAGGTTTGATGGTGTAATTAAACCTTTAATTGGGAATTAAAGATATTAGCAAAAGAAAAATTCTAATTAAGCTTTAAATTGACTCAAAACCCTAATTTAAAAACTATTTGAAATTAGATGAAAGTGCCTTAATAAAAGTTGTAGATCTGTTGAAATGAAACAACTTTTATTTTGGAAGATTTTGAAGTTATAATATAAAAATTCAAATTAAACTCAAATTACTATGTGGAAATTCATGTTTGAAACTTGAAATTCAAAAATATTAGGAATTTGACAAAAACCTCCTTAATAAGAGTTGTATAGATCACTGAGTAGGACAACTTTTATTTTGACAATTTTTCAAGTTGTTAAAGAAATTTAAAAGTAATTTTAAAAGTACAGTTTAAAATTCAAAACCCTCTTTTACCCCCTTTACTGTAGTTTCAAAACTATATGGAATTTGAGTTTGGTTCAAAAACAAAAGTTGTCCAAAATTTTGAAACCTACAACTTTTGTGTTTTCACTTTTTCAAGTTCGTACTCGAAATCTTGTGAATTGAGTCAAAAAAACCGAGAGGGGGGCACTGCATTGCTACAGTAACCCGCCCCCCCCACTCTGTTCAGCGCACAGGAGCTGGCCGCCGGGGCGCACGCGCGCGCGCGGCACCGCCCGTGCTGGCCGGGATCCTGCCCCCGGCACGGCCGCGCGTGTGGGGGACCCCGCGCCACCCTACGCCACTCCTGTCCCTCCCTCTGACCGGCTTAAAAGACGACGGCCACCCCCCTGTTTCCTTCTCCTTTCCTCTCGGCGCACCGGTGACCACATCCACTGCCCCGACCAAATTGGCCTCAACCCGTGCACCATTCTTCAATTGCTTGAGCACCCAACCTCCCTGCTCCCTTGCGCATCCCGTGCCTCCGCCTGAGTCGACGTTCGTGCTTCGAGGGCTCAGGAACGCTCGTCGTCGTCCGTGCGTCCGGTCGGAGCTCCGCCATAGTCGTTCTCTCGGTGTAGCTTGCTGTGGTGAGTCTCGTCCGCGCTAGTGTTACGTTTTGAGCTCCTTAACCCTTGCTGATCTTCCTACGTGCGGTGGTCTTTCGTTTGGTAGCCCCAGAACGCTCGGAACGGAGGGGTCACCGTCATGGAGCACTACCGCGGCCGCTGTCGTCGTCTAGCTCGCTCTCTCCCACCACCGTTGCTCCCGTCGTCTGCCGGTCTAGGACCATGGTGAGCTCCTGGATCTCCCCAAACCTTTTACCTAAACGTTATCGTACCCTTACGGCCGGAATGGGTTGGCCGCGCCGCCGTGTCCGCCATGGGCGAGCTCGAGCTCGTCGGAGGCGCGTAGCTCCCTGGTTTGATATGCTAGGCTGTCTGCTGGGTCGTAGGGTTCGCTGGGGTACACTCGGTTTCGTCCCGGGGATTGCCGGCGGCGAGCTCAGCGGCAAGCCGCCGTGCGCGCGTGTGTGCGCGTGTGCGCGAGTGGGCGCCGGCCTGGTGAGGAGGAGGAATTGACAGGCGGGGGCCGCCTGTCAGCGCCTCGGCATGGCGCCTGAGCGCGGGCGCGGTGCGAGCGGGCTGTGTGGGCCGGCCTGCTCTGTTCGTGGGACGTCTCGGGCTAAATGTGTTTTTCAATTTCCCAGTGAATTAATATGCTCTTTTCTTTTGTATTTATGAATGAATAGTAAACAGTTTTGTTATTTTCTTAGGAATATTTATGTTGATCTAAAAATCATGAAAATAATTGTGGGTACTCTCTAGAGCATGTAGAATTTTATAAAAATATTAAATAGAAGATTTGGACACTTTCTGTAGGAACTAAAAATCAGCATATTAATTAGTAAATACAACTTTGAGCAATTTTAATAAATTCCAGATTAATCCAAAAATCATAAAAAATTATGTGGCACTGTTTTAGGGTAAAACCTACCTGTTAGTTAAGTTTGGGCTCAATTTTAAATTGTTTGATCACTTGATAAATAAGTATTGGGTAAATTGAATAAAAGAATCGATTCTAACAAATAATCCCTGTAGTATGGTGTGATTCTTGGATTGATTGGGTTCATGGATCTTTCACCATAGTGATTGTAACACCCGAAAATTTGCAATTTACTAAATAGGATTAATATGGATTTATGTAATGGCTTGACATTTAATCTAGGGAATAATTTTTTTTGGGAAATTAAAGGTAACCATAATTTTGAAACATGTTGTGATGCATTCATGTTGCCTCTATTTTGTGTTGTTGCATTTTATTTGGTTACAAAAGAATTTGGAAGTATACTTTTAAAACCCAATTGTAAATTTCCTTTTGAAATAGAAAAGTAGAAGAAACTCTCCCTGCACCTTTCTGGCCCGAGGGCCTGTCGCTCTCCTTCGCCAAGGGGCCCAGTCTCCTACTCCCCATCTTCCTTTCCCGCTTGGGCCGAAGGCCATCCGAGCCGGCCCGCCACCTCCACCCTGCCTCCGTCTTGGCCTAGAGCCGCTGCGCAGGCCCACGCGCGTGTTGCCCCGCCCCTCTCTCTCCCAGTGACCGACACATGGGGCCTGCACGCAGGGTCGTCTCCTACCTGCGTCCGGTGTCCGAGCCGGACACGAGATGCCTCCAACCGAACACCTCCTCGCCGTAGCTGCAGGAGTCCGTCCCTGCCACTGCCTCCTTCAGCTCCATATAAATCGCCGAGCGCCGTCCGCCCTCTCCTCGAGCTCTAGCCGCAACCGCCGCCCGCCAAGCTCAAACCGCCGCCGACGAAATCACCAATTGGAAACCTCTGCGCTACAATTGGCGACTCGTACGGCTTCGTATCAAGGTGGTAAAGCCCCTGTCTCCCTCAATTTCTCTTCGCGACCCTCTTCCCCCTCCTACTAGCACTGACGCGTCGGGCCCACGGCACAGCGCCGTCCCCTTCCTCCGGACAGAGCCCGAACCGAGCACGGTTGCCGCCTCCGACCGTATCCTAACCACCGAATCTCCCGAGTCCGGATCTCCTACGCCTCCCTCGCGCCCCTATATAGGTCGGCCGAGCTCTGCCGTCCCTCCCCATAAGTTCCCGAGCAAGCCACGCCTCCAATCGTGCCCTTGCCGCAGCCACAGAACCGCCGCCGCCCCGAGCTCCGCCGTCGCCGTCGATTTCGCCAACGAGAAGTCTCTCCATCGAAATTGGTTGCTCTCCAAGCTTCGCAGCAAGGTCAGGGATCTTCCCGACCCCTTCTCCTTCGGTTTTGTGCACTGTAGCCTATGATGCCGAGCTTCGCCGCCGCCATAGTTCCGCCACCTAGCTCGCCGCATCCTCTCCGAACTACCTCTGTGGCAACCGAAACCATAGATAGGTTTAGCTTGAGCTCCTCTTGCTCCCCGACCAGATCCCGAGGTGTGCCGAGCTTCCTAGCCCCGAAAACGCCGTCTCCGGCCATCTTCCGGCGAGGAATCGGCCGGGCGCCGCCCGACTCCGGCGACCAGGGCCGCCCCTCTTCCCCCCGAGCTACCCTGCGCCGTCCACGGCCGATCCAATGGCTCACAGGGAGAGATACCCCTTCGCCGGCAATTTTGCAGAAAACCCCCTGAGCTTTTTAATGTTCTAACCCGCAGTCTCTTGGCGTCTTTGGTCAAATACGCTTTTGTTTTCGGAAAACGTATTTTCCTCGGTTTAGATTCAAAAATACGTTTTCAATATTTACAGATTTGCCACTCAGTTTATTTCGGCCATATTTTATTCATTTTAGCTCCGATTTGATCCGTTCAAGTCTCGTTAGATTCGTAATTTCGTAATCTACCTAATGATGCTACTGTTGTACATGTTTTCAACTTTTAAAATTCGAGATTAGATTTAATCTATTATTTTATTAAAGTAAAACTTGTTTATTTCATAACTTCTCCGTTTGAACTCCGATTTTCGTGATCTTTATATCGTTGGAATCGTAGCGACGCGTAGGTTATTTTTATACACTTTTCAATCTGTTTTTCCACTGTTGGTGTACTGTTTCTAATATAGATCTTGTTTGCTTCGTGTATGATTGCCTCGATGATTGTGTGGTGATTTTATGATCTAGTTCAGACGGTGAGCAATACGTTGGTGATCAAGAGTACACTGAGGATCCAAGTTCTCCAGAGCACTTTGATCAAGGCAAGTATAGCATGGACCTATTCTTGTTGCCTATTCACCTTAATCACTAAATTCATGATGCATGTGTCTACCTTGGCAATCATAGTATTTATTCCTAGTTTTGATGAATTGATCCTTGTTACCTATGAGATTGCATTTGAGTAGTGATGCTAGTGCTTGATGATGCCATGATCTTATGAACTTGAACAATTAATTATGAGATAAAGATTAAAAGATGCTTTTTAGCAACATGGACTAAGGACTTAACTGTAAGTATGACACCGGGACTTACAGCGCAACCATGAGGGTCATATGGCTCTGACTTTAGTTAAGTATGAAGTTACTTTCTACCATGTTGTTAATCTTGAAAGGTTCTTTGCCGAGCTGGTTGTTTTGCGGCTCCTGTCTTTGTGTGTACTGCTGCGTGTGTGTGCCACTAGAAGGAGGGCTCTACCACCCCTTGCCATTGCGCCCGGATTGATTAGTGGCATGTTAGGAAGGCTTTTGAAAGACTTCATAGTGTACCCTGCCGCACTTCTTTGGTGAGGTGACATGGGAGTCATGACCCTTGGCATATGGGAATCACGACTTATGGTGAAAGTGTGCAACCTCTGCAGAGTGTAAAACTGATATATCAGCCGCGCTCATGGTCACGAGCGGCCTTTGACGTCTTACAGGAATTTAACTAATTGAATATTGATTTATTTGAAGTTTCTATTGATGTTTATTCCATATTAATTATCATGTTTATATGATCATGCGAATCTTGTTCCTTGGTATATTCTATTGCTGCTACTCAATTGTTAAAATGTGATCAACTAAAAGCAACCGCTGTCAACTAGTGTCTTGCCTTATTTGAGCCTCATAAACCCATGTTATTCTTGTTGAGTACGACATGTACTTACGCTTGCTTTATTTTTCATATTTGGATAAAAATCCCGGATGGGTAACAGATGACTACGAGGATTCTTCTGAGGATTATTAGGATTGTGTTCACCAGTCAACTATTCCCTGTGGAATGGAGATGCTGCGAGAGATTTATCTATATTATTCCGCTGTTATTAATGTAAAGACTCTGTGATATTATTCGTTATGTATTAAACCTTGTGATGGTACTATGTAATTTGTCGCTTATGTGTGTGATTGATCCCTGGGCACACATAAGTTGGTTCATTCAATTTTATCCTTAAAATTGGGTGTGACAGTGATCCTTGTCAAAAGTATTAAAGTCACTGGTTAGTTATACTAAAGCTGTGCAGCGGCTTTCTATGACCGTTAAAATGGTCAATAAAACAAAAGTAGGAAACACTGCTTTTACCTTCCGTAAAGCGTTTACAACTCTACCGTGAAGGAAAGTTGTACTCAAGATCTAAATGGTTTACTTTCAAGCATTTCATTCGTTGTCCTCATACCATGCTAAGCATACATCATTGCATACGTGTAGTGCCCGTTCCCGAAGAGGTCCAAGTTGAGGCTACTACCGAGGAGGTCAATCCAGAAGTCATCCAGGGATTCGACATCCGCGGGACCGAGCCCGACCCGACGCTGTACGCGATTCAAGGCAAGCCCCGGTGCATTCAGCCCTTCCTTGTGTTTTATAAAATATTTATAACTTGAGTCTATTATTGCATTAGGTTGTGAGAAGTTGTTTGTCACCTATATTGATGCATTAACTGCCTTGATAAATAATATCCCGGAAACCTGTTTAAAATAAAAATATTCTAAATGCTTAGCCCAGCTTGATCAATTTAGATTTTGCATAAAAAGGCTATTTTTGATCTATGAAAATGTGATAATTATGAATCATGAGAAAAGGGAAAGGGATATGAGTCCGTGCGGGAATTGTGTACTTGGGTAGCAGCCCCAATGCACCGTAACCGCCAGAAAGGGATTTTTCCGTTCGTTGGTTGTGAATTTGGGTTAGAGTCCCAATGCTTGACCATCGGCGGAAAAGGGATTTGAAAACCGTTGGGACACTTGTATTTGGGTTAGAGTCCCAATGCAGTGTCGCCGGCGGAAAAAGAATTAGGGACCGTTCATTGTAGGACCTGCTGTGATCGGGACTTTGCAACTAGCCACATACTACGGAAAGCCTCTGACTCCGGTGGCCCTACTGCTTGAACCGACAACCACGCACTGGGAGTGGAGAGATGACGAGAGTAGCGTGTACCCTCGTGGCCGGCGTGCCTGGAGAGGAGAGGAGTATTGTGCTCTCGGGTGGCGCAGGACCGGTTCAGGGGTAGGATAAGCCGTGGTAGGCGGGGTTGGTGTATGCAAGCTTAAGTGCAACATATGCAGTGTGGATAGGGATCCCCAGCTGGGTACTAATCGATTCGAATCGTCGTTGCTCCTCGGATATGGAGACTTGATCCTTTGACCTATAATTGAAAAGTGGTTCGGAACTAGGTGTTTTTGAGAATGATTAAGAATTTGAAGGTATGATGATATATGAAAAGGAATTTAGAATTATGGATATGATTAAAATAATTCTGAGTTAAAATATTGAAATAGGATAGTAATGCTTTTCTGCAAAACTTCTGACTCTTGCTCAAGCCTTACCTTGACTCCTCTCAGCCTGCATTCCTGAGTCTCATTCATTTTCTTAGTCGGGTAAGTCTTGCGGAGTACCCCAGTACTCAGGGTTTGTTAACCCCATGTTGCAGGGGCACAGCAGCCGGAGGTTTGTCTCGCCCCCTGCTGTGTGACAGTGGTATAGGAGGGAAGTGAGGAGGAGTAATGTTGAACCCGTAGGGCAGGGTTCTTATGCATTAAATACTTAATATTGTTGTATCGTCATTCCACTGCTACTTATTTTATTTAAGGTCTGTAATATTTGCACTTTAATCGTATTTGGACAAATGGTTTATAATCTAAGTACCTTATAATCTTTCCGCGCTTTCACTCTGATGTAATTTGGTATGAAATGTTGTAATTCTGTAATGGCTTCGCAATGGGATCCTGTCGGAGGAAATCGGGTGCTAATGTAGCCTGGCGGAACCTTCTAGATCGTTTGGGACACGGGCTCGGCTGTCAGAGGTCATTAGTGACAATGACAGGTGCCTGTGGGCCATGGGATTTAGGCGGTTCTGACACAGGGGAGAACACGCGATTTGCGTGACCCCGGTCCCATAGCCGGCAGCGCCACGCCCCTGGCAGATTTGTCCCCCTGCCTCTCCCCTCACCTTGGTCGCCAAGGCACCGCGAAACCCTAGCCTGGGCGCTCGCCACAGCCCTTGATCTCCGTTCGGCGGATCACGGCTGTCCGCCATTGGAGCCACTTAAGCTCGGCTATAAAAGGGAGACTGCCCGAGCAGCCCTAGCCCTATTCCCACTCGCCGCCGCCGCGGCACAAACCACCGCATCCCACCGTGCCACTGAGAGAGAGGGAGGAAGCGGAGCAGAGAAGGAGTCACCGCTGGAGCGCCACTGCGGCGGAGCACGCCGGAGCCGGAGGAGGAGACGGAGCCACCGTCACGGAGCTGCACGGCACGACGAACAACTGCACGGCAACGACTCGACATGGCCCCGCTATCCTATCGCCGCTCGACACCACGGTGAGCTGTCTGCGCCCCATGTCCAACCCTGCCCTGCTAAACTGCCATGGCATTCCGCCTCTGGGACGCGCAGGCATGAGCCTCCACCGGCTTGGGTAAATCACTTGCACGACGCACGAACACGACCAAGCCAAGCCACTGGAATGCGAGCCCTGTTAAGCCTGGAACGCAGCATGACGCGTTCTCGGTAGAGCGCGCTCGTCATGAACGCGTTCCGCCGCGACCACGACCAGTTCCAAGCGCCACCAATCGCCAACTGAGTAGGTTAGTCGTCGTGGAGCAACGCCACGGCCCTCTCGTTTAATCTACGAAGCTACTAGCACCGGTGAGAGCCCCGGCCGCCCTGTTCGTGTGCGCCGCAGCCTCGCCGGGGCGCCGCCGCGAGCCGTAGCCACAAGGAGGCCCAGCCTTGACTCGATTCGCTATTAATGGAATCATATACCTTCCTAGCCACGCCGAATTGATGGAGCTGCCTCGGTTTTGTCCAGCACTCGACCATAGCCGCCCCACCGACGCCTGCCGCCGCCGGTATCACGCCGCCGCCACAACCGAGCTCCCTGGGAGCCTCGGTAGCCAAAATTGGAGGTCGAACCCTCGTCGCCAAAGAACTTGTACACCAAAACCGACCTCTTGAGAGCCGATTATGCCTTGCGGGGGTCGTTATTCCGCAGTAACCTCAGCCGCCGGCCGCCGTGACACCTAAACCCGGCGACTGGAAGCTCGAGCCGACTCTTTTTGACCCATCGGACACCTCACTGAGACCGGAGGCGAACCGTCAGAGCCATCTCTGGTCAACAACGAGCTCGCCGGACCATCACCGCCTCGCCGGCCTGCCGACGACTCGTTGTGACATTGACTCGAGCACTTGGCGGGTGCTGACGCAAGCACGGGCGCCTGCGTGGGTGCACGCCACCCTGCTGCAGCCGATCACAGACCTGGTTCACCGTGGCCCGTAAAATGGAGAAGGAAAGGTAGACCTGGTTCACCGTAGGCCGAGACGTCGGTCCACCGAGCCGACACCCTTGAGATCACCATGGACCGCGTGGATACTCACCTGGCCGCACCGTGCACAGTGCCGCCATGTGGCGCGCCATTGAGACGACACGTGTCCCACCGGGTGACGTCACGATGACGTCACCGACCCCGCTGGCCAGACGCCGTTGACTTGGTCAACGATGACGTCAGCAATGACGTCATGCTGACGTCAGCAGATCAGTGCCAGCCGAATCGTTGACCTGGTCAACGTGAACAGTGCCTCGACCAATCCCGTGCTGCCATGTGTCACCCCCTGATTAATCGGTCCATTTTTCCATTTTCAGAAAATAGGATAATCTTCGGAAATTCATAACTTATTCATACGATGTCCAAAAATTGCTGCACCATATACCAAAATTCTCAAAAAAATGAGATCTACAATCTGAGACTATGTTTGTGTGTATTTAGGGTCTTTATTTTATTGGATTTTTCTGAAATACTCTGTAGGAGTCGCTGACGCGACTATTTCGTGTTCGATTTCAGAGCCGGAGGAGAATCTGACTGAGGAGGACGACCACGAGTACCTTCAGGAGTTAGGCGACGACTACGAAGGTGCCACGTCCCACCCAATCCTTAGCTCCTATTACGCATTACTAACAATGTTCATGCTACTTGCTTTACGATCATGAGATAATTATGTATAGGTTGCATGGTAGAACATTGTTTTCCCTACCTTGATTAGACTTTATCCTGCCACCCGCTGTTAGGTTAGCTGCTACTTTTATACTGTTGCTCTACCACTACTTGCTACTTATTACATGCTATGTGGTGGAAATGGGACGGTTATATATATGAACCTGATTATAACCACTGGGAGAGCGTGCTGCGTGAGTCTCGGGTGCGTGGTGAGTGTCAAACGACCAAGTGGGATATGAGACAAGCCTGAGGAGCAAGTCGTGCCGGGGGTGCCCACATGTGATACCTGTGGCGGGTAATGCTTTAAGAGGTGGTTCCGGGTGGGATAGCCTTTGTGGTTTGAAACCCGTGGACGGAGGTGCTGTGATGGCATGGGGAGAGTATCCCCTAGGTGGAGAAGCCCGCTTGGTCGAAACCTAGGACCTGACTAGTGACCGGAAACATCTGGACTCCTTTTCCACTCACTCGTCTCTGGTGGGCGGGGAACGGCTGGACTACTTGATAGGGCGGTACCACTACTGCTAGGTTAAAAGGTGATAAGGGTGAGCGGTGACGGACGGAGAGATTCCCGTACCGTCCTAGATGCACAGTACCACTGGTTGGGCCCGGTGCTACATCTCCCAGTCTCAGCATGACGGTGTTGGATCCGGAATATCCCAGGGCTGAGTGGTAGGGTGGTACCGACCTAGGCAAGCAAGCACCCGGAATTCTGCCTAGGTGTTAGCGCGACACCTATGATGGCTAATCTTGTGAGTAGCGAAAACCTCTGCAGAGTGTATGGTTGATCGATCGATACATAAGCCAACTCGTTGGCTATGGACCTTTCCTAATGTTTCTGCAACCACTATTAGATGAGAGCATATTCTTTTCCCCTGGATAATGTTTTCCGACAGTATGCCCGTTGTGGCAATGTGCCGCTGAGATAGGCCCGAGAGGGGAGTTGGGCTTATCGAACGAGTGTGAGGTATGCGTACGTGAGATGTGGTGATGGGATTGGGTTGATGGTGTTGAATTAGAGGATAAAACCTGACTATTAAATAATGATTACAATTGCATAGGAAAACCCAGCCTATAGGTCCGCTTGATTAGCCCTGCATCCACTTCCCACAAAGCAACTGCTATCATAGGTGGGCTCCGTGGCCAGTACAAATCGTACTGATAAATTTGATGTCAGGTGACGAGAAAGAGCACGACTTCGATGGAGACGATTGGAAAGAATAGGGTCGCGTGCTACACTCAAGTTGGCCGTGAAGGATGAATCGCTTCCGCATCTTTTAAGTTTCTCTGAATGATGATTCCGCCAATGTGGCGATGTAATAAATGTTTATGTAAGACTTAATTATCGTTGTATGGATCCTGGTATCAACTGAGATATGAGTAATTTCATGGATTGTTCCAACCAATCTGTTGAATTACAATTCGAGCCTGTGGATTTCTCTTCGCGGAAATCAAGGTCGTTTCAGGGACTTTCACTAAAAATATCATCTTGAAAAAAATTATGGAAGATCCTCTCTAAAACAAGGAAATAGTAAAAAAGGGAGAGCAGAATTAGGAGGCATTACATGAGGGAGTTATCCTTTAGCAAAAAAAAACTTTATTTTGGCATTTATTAGCAAAAGAGACATATAAGAGATCCTACGACTCGTAATCTTTTGTTATTTGAATTTGAATGTAGCTCTCGTGATTTATGGAGAAAAATGATACAAAACTTTTTTTTACTAGGGATGGTTTTACATGGGATTAGTTATAGATTGTTTTAATGGTAGAATGCAATCAATCGAACTAAACAGCAGCTATTCTTCCCAAACACAGAGATATTATTGGTTGCAACCTTTCATCTTCCATGCCGCTTGATATACTCGACATCATCTTCTTTCTCTTAACATCGTCTTCTTCCTCTCCGACATCCCCTCCATTCAGCCTATTATAGCTATGTCATCACCTGTCATAACTTCTAATTATCCCACTGCTACTTGTTATCATTGATGCTACCACCTTGCCATGCCATTGTCAATGATGTGACTCTTTGTTATAGCCCTTTGTTACCGCTCACCGACTATAACCCTTCCACGACTATGACCCTTCCATTCTAACCTAGTCAACTCCTCTACTTGATGTAGCAACACCTGGTACCAAAGTCTAGGCCAACCTTTATTATATTTTTTACATCTAATGAATTTTTGAAAATCTAAGTTTGCCACTTTGTAATTCATTTTTAATTTACTATGTTTTTATGTGAAAATAAATTGATTCCTATAAAATTCCTACACAATTTGTACGAAATTTCATACGCTCCAAAAATGATTTGGTCGCCTTTGGCAACTTTTTTGGCCGTCTCTTTCTTTAGACAAGTTATATAAGTCATAAAGAGCTACCAAAGGCCTTATAGACATAGCAAGTTTTATTAGCTAAAAAGGTCATCATAAAAAAAAAACCATGAAAACCCTCTCAAAAAACAAGCAGGACCACTGAAGAAGGGAAGGAGCACTTCTTGGTATCGCAGAAATAGCAGTCATTTTATTTGTTGGCTCAAAACTTAGCAGGCATTTTCTTTCGTTGGCATAAAAATAGGAGGCATTGGGGGAGAAGTGTTTCCTTGCTCTGGCAGAAGTAGCAGGCGTTTTATCTAAAGGCACAAAACTAGCAGGCATTTGCATTTTATATTTTTTTGTCGGCTCAAAACTAGCAGGCATTGACAAGTGTGCAGAAAGGCGAGCAGAGAGCAAAAATGGGTGAGAAATGAGAAGAGTGGCGGTGTGAACGGCGGGTCGGCGGCATGCTAGTGCTAGAGAAAAACGGAGCCAGCGCGGCAGAGCGCGGCCCGCGGGGGTGGTGGGCTTGTGCGTTGTGGTGTGTGGTGTGAAAAGGTCGCAGCCGGCGACCCGGCGAAAAGCCGGGGGCTGGTAAAGCAACGGAGCGCGGCCACCCGCAAGCCGCAACGCAACGCAACGCAAAGGGGGCCGGTCAGCCGGGCGGGGTCCGATCGATCCGACGCGAGCGGCACAGCGAAGAGGAGAAAGAGAAAGAGAAAGAGAAAGAGAGAGAGAGAGAGAGGGAAAGCCCGAAGCGAAGAAGCACAAGAGGCCACCGCAGTGGCCAGGCGGCGAGCGAGACACCTCCACACGTCTCTCCTCTCCTCCCTCCCCCTTCCGTTTCCTCCCTCCCGTCCCTGTCCCCGTTCACACCTCTGTAGCGGAGCGCGTCGGACCGAACGAACCCCACCCTCCCACCGTACCCAGAGGAATCCTCCCCCGATGCGGCGCCGATAGGGGGCCGGCGACGGAGGAGCGGGGAATGGCGGGGCGCGACGAGAAGCGGCTGCGGCGGGTGGGAGGAGGAGGGAGCCGACGAGGAGCCCCCCGACGAGGAGGACCGCATCTCGGACCTTCCCGACGTCCTGCGCCTGCAGATTCTCAGCCTGCTGCCGCTCAAATCGGCCATCCGCACCGGCGCGCTCTCCTCGCGGTGGCGCCGCCTCTGGGAGTACCGCTGGCCGGAGCCGTCCTCGGTGACCATCCGCCTCCCTGCCCGGCTCCGGCACCGGCGGTGGCGCGGCGACGGCGCGGCGGCGGCGCGCGCGGAGGCGCTCGCCGGGATCGACCGGCGCGGGCGCCGCCGCGTCGACGGCTTCTCGCTCGCCTTCCACGGGGGCCAGCTCGCGCAGGCGGAGCTCAAGCGCTTCGTCGACTACGCGGCGGCGTGCGAGGCCGAGGACCTCCACCTCCGCGTCGACGGCGGCGCCGGCGCCGGCCGGGGCTCCCGCGGGGGCACGCGCCGCCCCGGGATGCTCACCGTGCAGTTCCCCGTCGGGAGCCCCCTCCTCGCGCGCCTGTCGGTGCGCGGGCTCAACCTCACGGCCGTCAAAAACGCCATGGTCGCCACGCTCGAGGTCATCCACCTCCACTCCGTCTTCCTCACCGACGCCGCGCTGCGCCGGATGGTCGCCGCCTGCCCGCGCCTCCGGGACCTCGACCTCCGCTACTGCCGCCGCCTGCGCCGCGTCGACTTCAGCAACGTCGGGGTGCCCAACCTCAGGAGCTTCACCGTCGTCGACTGCTCACGCACCACCGAGCTGCGGGTACCCGTCGCGCCCCGCCTCCGGTCCTTCCGCTTCAGCGGCGCCTTCCTCTCCAGCAACATCCTCTCTGGCGCTAATGGCTCCCTTGAGCATCTCTACCTATGCTCTGGCGGGCCAGAGACCGGCCTTCCCGCCACCAACTTGCCCTTCGCGGTTCCTCGCCTGTCCAACCTCACTGTCCTCACCCTCTGCAGCATTGCCCTCCAGGTTTGCTCAGGCGTTTGTGCCATTTCCCTTCAGCCCATTTCACTGCCTCTACGCTTATACTTGTTCGCCTCGCCTTGTAGTATGTTTCTTCTTTCACAGCCAAGGCCGTCTCCGAGAGCACCCTGCATGGCTTGAGGGAGCTCCATTTGCTCATGTTTGGGATGGCCAACTCCAACCTTGCTGACATCTATAGCTTCCTCAAGACCTGCCCGTGCCCTCAGTTGGAGCGCCTCTTTGTGCAGGTCTCTATTTCTTCTTATTAAAAACTGCATTCGATCGCTTAGTTTTGTTTATGGATTTGTGATCTGTTTCTCAACATGCTCCACTGGACATGCAGCTCCCGACGAACACCGGTGATGCATTCACAGAGAATTTCTTGAAGGTGGCTGAGGAGGACCCACCAAAAGGTGGATTAGAAAACCTTTGCTTAGCCAAGATGACAAATTTCAAGGGGCACCGTAATGAGATGCAACTAGTAGGATTTCTGCTTAGAAAGGCTAGTAGTCTGAAGAAACTTGTTCTGATTGCTCCTAAGGAGGATCACCCACAAGGACTCCGCAAGATTCAGTCAGATATGCTGTCTGACTCTCTAAAAAAAGAAATATTGCATCTCGAAAGAGCTTCAGCAAATGCCCAGATACTTTTCAGTGAGCCTGATGCTCAGACCCAGCCATTACATTCGGAGGTCTTTGTCAGGTTTTAGCTTGAAATGAGCAAATGTTGTTGTAGTCCAGTTTCTGCTCCTATAATTTTAGGTTTCTAGCTGTTAGATAACAGACTTGGGGAAAAGAGTATCTGCAAGGCATACAGAATTTGATATATGTTTTCTTTTTGCAATTCATATTACTAAAGAAGTCATCCATACTGATTGAAATGCGAGTTGTTCTGATCTGCCACATTTTCATCTTCTCAGCCCTCTCTTCTCTCCCTGTTTGTGTTCACGATCACTTTGGAGTTGGCTTATCATAAGTTGCTGTTGTACAGAACGAACCATCTAATCGGAACACAACCTCCTTTGTTTTATCTGGCACCTTACAATCTGTGTGGAATTCTGACTTCTAATCCAGTGAGGTGGATTACTTTTGTCCTACAATTGAATTGGTAGGTAACTATGTAGTTCTAGATAGATGGAGCATGTGCATGTTTCTTGCTTAATCTGGGAATTGCATTATATCGTTCTTTCCAGTTTTTTTTTTCCTAAATAGTTATAGTTTCCAAGCTAAGTTTCATATAACTTGTCATCTGTCTTGGATCGTTCCTGTAAAAAGATACGTCAGGGGTATTTTGTAAAACTGTCTTTTTGGGCGGATAGGATTATATGTATGTATGGACTCTACATCTGCCTTCTCTGTTTGTTGTATGGGTAAAATTGTGGTTACTTAGATAGCAGTGGCAGCATGGGTCATGTGTTTTAAATCGATATAATCCTATGAACTTCTGTATGTCATAGCTTTCTTTCATATGGTATCCATGATAATGCACATCTCTATGGGAACTATCATTTGTGGTCCTTGCATCCTGGTTTTGTCTTGTGTGTCTTGCATTCTCTGTACTGTTATCTAACATCTTATTATGGACACTGCAGTTCCCTTGGAGTCTTGTAAGAAAATGAACGTAATATTTGGAACCATATATGATCCTTTTTCTTCTAGTTGATGTTCATAAAGGTGAACATGGTTCAGGGCAACAGCTTGGACACGAGTAGCTTGAAAATGCCACTGCAATATGTTGATTTTTTCTCGAACATGCAGGGGAGCTGTGTATCACTATATTAAAAAGAAAACTGCAATATGTTGATTATTATACCTTCATGTGAAAATACAGACTTGCCTGCCGATGTCGTCTGTTATGAATTTATACTCTATATGGAAATTGCATGCTGCTGTTACTGGATCTGGTTGTGTTTGGAATACTTGGATGATTCTGTTTTTTCCCTTTTTCTCTTTTCTCTTTTCGTGTGTCGTCTTAAAATTACTTTGCAGTTTGGTTTGGTGCGGGGTACTGTAACCAGTTTAGTTTAGTATATTGACTTGGCGTGGATGCAGATGGGGATGTGAGCTTTGCTACTTAGCAATTTGTGTTTTTAGAGCCTACTGGAAATTTGAGATGTCACACTGCCAGAAGTTCTGCATTATTTCAATTAGTAGAAAATACTATCTTGCTTCTTGGTGAATTTCCTTGTGCCTAGTGCTGTTCTTTTTGGGGCTGTGTATTTTTCTTCCTTTATGCAGTTTCTTCTCCTCCCGTTGGTGGTCAGCTTGGGGGCAACCTTTGTGCTTGGCGCTTACCTGCAAAACCTGGAATACCTCTGCTTTCTACTTAACTGAATAACAGAGTTCCTGCATTTTTTTTCTTTTTTAAAAAAGAATATATAGTTGACAGTCTGTTGTTGGTAGTATAAGTCTACATCCGTAACATGTTATCCACAGGTTCTTCAGGTGGCCGAATTTATATGTGCTTATTTCGGTGGTATGGGTAAGGAGGTGTAGAAGTTGGATGTTTAGGTCATTGAGTTTTAGTGCTGGAGCTGGACGAGATGAAATGCTGTGGTTTTCTTAGCTAGCTTTGCAGGATGGAGCCACTGAGGTACTTCCCGGGGGTGTACTTTGGGGGTGAAACCATCTTGGTGGAAATTCTATGGTGCTCCTTTTGTGAAGTGAAAGCCATATCACCTTAGTGCTTTGCACTTTTGCCTTATCCTTGAAACCATGCAGAGCTATAGAGCCACACAGCATAGTGAAATGATATGGATAATGTCGGTAAAGGTGTCCAGTATCTTTGAGTATTCTTATGCACTTGTATGTTTGAAGCAGTGATATTTGTGCATACCATTGATTTGAATTTGGTCAATTATTTTTGAAACTTTTGGCTGCCTAGTCCAGGTACAAGGAATCATACTTGATGTGAAGTTGTGGAAATGCATTTTTTATTTATGCAGCTTAGTGTTTGGAGATATATTACAAGTGATGTAAAATTTATGTGGTTCTTTTGTAAGCAACATGCTGACCAATTAACATGCAATATACTGTTGTTCAATGTATCTTCCTGTACTGCTTCAGATGTAGAAATAGCATGCTCTTCTAGACTTGTTTCAATATCAATAGAAATGCACACTTGAAGTATACCTTTGGAGCAAGCTGTGTTCATTAAGCACTGAGCATTTTCAGTACATCTTTTAAATACTGACACTGGAACCCACTGGTCTATTGTGGTTTCTTCATTAATGCCAGTTTTTTTTTTCCATTAATAATATTTGCTATTGTGTAGTCTGCAATCATTATAGAACATATTTGTTGAAAAAGTACTTTACCTATCTATTTTCTCTATTTATATTGCCAACTTGTAAAACACAGGAATAAGAGGATGCTTACAATATTTTAAAAGAGAGTGATATGCTGCTTCAGAAAAGATTGCTTCTGCTGGTGAGGAAAAGAAGGTATATCCTACTTTGTAAATTATTAGTGGTGGGGCTACTGGGATTGACCTTGCAGTGGAGGTGCACGATTTTATTATTGAACCCTTGTAGACTTATATCCACACTCCAAACTTTGTTAAGATATGTGTTATTCAATCTGAAGGATATGTTGTATATGCTAGGGCGGAGACCGGAGACAACTCTTGTTTGCAACACTGCCCTTAGCTCTTTTGAGTAATGTATGCCAACTTTCTTAGAACTTCATAAATGATTTCTATTGAAGGGACCTGTACACTTAGGTAATTAATTAACAGGGGTAATGTTGTCTACATTCAGTGACTAGAATAGCACAGCAGCAAAGCATTTGTCTCGAACAAGTTGGGTAAGCAGAACTATAGAACAACATGAAAGGAATGTTCTCCGAGGATTTGGGGGATATATCGATTGGGTGATGGGTCCTTGTAGTACACAACTTCTGGTTCTATTTGACCTCAGAGATGACTTTCTTTCTTTTTTTCCCCAATTTTTTGGTATAATTGTTGCTAGTTTTGGGCTTTGGGCTCTATGTAGTTCTTTGTGGTATCGAAACTATAGTCCCATGTTAGTATTGACCTTCATGCCATTCTTTATACAATATGAATAACTAAGTTTTAGAAGATCCTTAACCCAATTTCCATGAAGCATCTTCTCACAATTGGAGGTCCTTGGGTCCAGTTTGGTAAATCAACATACACTTATTACACCTAAACATTGAATCGTTGACATGGACATACTGATTTAGCTTTTACATAGTTGTTGTTTTATGAAGAATTGAAAACTTGAGATATATTCAGTTTCCGACGACTGTAACATTGGCAATCGGCATCTGCACTATCTAGTATTCAGGTGTGTCGTCCGTCTGCAATTGATGTCTTGTCCTTGTCATTTCTGCAGAATGTGTTTATGATCATGCACTCATGTGTTTCTAATGTTTGGTGATCAGATGAATGCCTATATGGTTCTGGACTCTATTTTAAACGCTTGGTAAATAAATGTTCAATTTTTTTTGAAGGGAAGTTCTAACGTTTTAGAGAGTGAGTGTAGCAAGAACTAATCATATCTCAGACGATGAAATGCTTGTGCATATGACATGGATCATAGATGTTGGGGGAATTTTTATTATTTTTAATCCTTTTTTAAAAGAAATTTTAAAAATAACCGCACCTAAAAACATTTTGCAAATCTAACCCGTTTTAGTCGCGCCAGTGCCGCTGGCGCGACAAAAACACATTGCCGCGCCACATGTATTGGCGCGGCAATATTTACGGACGTTAGACGGCGTTTCTGACGTGGAAAACCTTACCGCGCCATCCCCGCTGGCGTGACAGTACTGTAACTCAATTTTTTAAAAAATCATAACTCCATATGACATTAGATGAAGACGATTTTTATATGAAAATTGTAGAGCTCGACGCGATCTACAACTTTCCAATTTTGAGTTTTTTCATTTGAGAACGTTAAGATGCTCAAAAAATTAATATAAGTTCTTAGCACCATAATTATCGCGTACTAGCGCTTGACGTATTAAAGAAAAAAAAATCCTTTTTATATGAGGTCAAATAAAGATACTTTCTATACCAAAGTTATATCCCTCAATGAGATCTATAACTTTGTAATTTTGACTTTTTACACTTGAGGGCGTTACGATGCTAAAAAAAATAGTATAAAGTCTCAGCAATATATTAATCGTGTATAGTCTTTGTCGTAATATGAAAATTATATTCTTTTTATATGGTGTCAAATGAAGATACGTTTTATATCGAAGTTGTAATCATCGATGTGAGCATCAATATTTTAGTTTTGAGAGCTTTCATTTGAAATGTTCAAGATGCTCAAAAAATATATAAAATTAAGATGACTGTATCGACTTTCTCGACGATATCAGTCCAACCGAAAAGTCTAGCAATTACTTAAACGTCGTCAACTGGGTTGGTATGTGTGCTTATTTAATGTATCGATGGGTCGAGTTGTTTGTTTTTACATACATATGTGAGCTTCATTGTATATCCAACTCATTAACGTGAAGATAATCAAGCTAACCGATGGCTGAAAGTTAGGTGTTATCGTCTTAGAAAAGTTATATCTTTCCATAAATATACTTTATATAAAAAGTTTTCATAAGATCTGTATTCTTCATTTGACTAATATTTTAGGTGACAACAAATAATAAATATATTACATTTCTAAAAAAACAATCTAGACTATACAATTAGTATACACAATTTTATATATTTTCCGAGCATCTTGACCATTTCAAATGTGTAGTACCCCGGGTATTACGGTTAACTAAAAATGACATGTCATCATGTTTAATTCAAGTGCCTGTATATGATTGTGCTTAGGGACCTTAGAGTGACTTAAATATGAATGATGTTGATTGTGTAATAGAATCCCTAATTGAAAATCAAAAATATGTTGGGTATTTTTTGAAGTTCTTAAATAGAAATTTAAATTAAACCCTAACTATTACTTTGGAATTCAAATTTGAAATGCTAATCTC
The DNA here is from genome assembly GCA_038502445.1 of Eremochloa ophiuroides. NCBI lineage: Eukaryota > Viridiplantae > Streptophyta > Magnoliopsida > Poales > Poaceae > Eremochloa > Eremochloa ophiuroides. Next base: position 8,707,579 of record JAHLJS010000005.1, read on the forward strand.
AAAACTTTCAAGAATCTGACTAGACTCCTTTAATGAAAGTTGTAGAGCTCAACAAGTAGAGCGACTTTTATATTTACAGAAATTCAAGTTGTTAAGAAGATTTTGAGAATTTGATCTAATTGCAAATAAAATTCAAAAGAGACATTTACCCCTTTTCGAATAGTTTCAAAATGGTGTAGATTTTAAATTTGGTTCTTAAACCAATGTTGTTCAGAATTTTGAATCCTACAAATTTTATGTTTACAGTTTTCGTGTTGATGCACAGAAATTAGGGGATTTGATCAAAAACCGAGTGAGAGGCATTTAGTAGCTACAGTACTCTGCCCGTCTCCCCTGTTTGGCCACAACGCCGGCAGCCGCCCGTGCCGGTCGGCCGTGTGCCTCCAGTCGTAGCCGTGCTAGTAGGGGACCCCGTGCCGTCCCGAATCGCTTCTGCCCCCTCCCAAACCCACCTTATATACCTCTGGTCGCCTCCCTGCCTCCCTTTCCTCTCTCGGCACGCCGGCGACCACCTCCACTGCCTCGGCCGAATTGGCATGCACCTGTCCACCATCTTCAAATTGCCCAAGCAGCTGACCTTCTCACTCCCTTGCGTATCCAGTGCCTCAACTTTTGCAAAGGCTCATGCCCCGCTGGTCCGGGAACGCCTGCCGTCGTCTTCGTGTCTGGTCGGAGCGCCGCCGCAGGTTGTCTCGCCGTGCCTAGTTTGTCTCGGTGAGCTTCTCCTCTAGTGCTGTGGCGTTTTAGACTCTCTGGCTTGTCGTGATGCTCATGCATGCGGTGGTTCGCCGTCTCATGCCTTAGGTCCGCCGGAACGGGGAGGGTGCCGTCGGTGAATGCCACCGTGAGACTGCTCGGTGTCAAGCTCATCGTTCCGCGCCGCCTCTACTCCAACCGTCTACCGGTCTAGGACCATGGTGAGCTCCTGGTCCTCGCCGGCCCTTTTCCTTTAACTCTACCACACCCTAGCGGCCGAAACAGGGCTGCCGTGCCACCGCGACCGCCATAGGCGAGCTAGAGCTTGTCGGCGGCGAAGAGGGTAGGAGCTAGGTAGGAGAGGGAGTCCGTTAGGCTCTAGGCTCGGTACTATGGCGCTTGGTTTCGCTACGGGGATCGCCGGCGACGAGGTTCCCGGTGGGCAGCCGCGTGCGCGCGCGGGCGCACGGCTGGAGGAGAGAGGAAGAGCTGACAGGGGGTCCCCGCCTGTCAGCGTCCCCTAGAGAGGGAAGCGGTGCGCGGTCGCGCACCTGCGGCCGCCTGGGCCGGCCTGGGAATAGCTGGGCCGCCTCGGGTTGATTTCATTTTTTTATTTTCCCGGAGAATTTAAAAGGGTTTTTCCATTTTGATTTAAATGAATAGTGCTCGGTTTTCACCTTTTTGTAGTAATATTTTTATGGTACCTAGAGGCATGAAAAATTTTGTGGATGTTCTCTGTGTTGTGTAATATTTTGCAAAAATATCAAATATGTGTTTTGAACACTTTATATAGAAACTAAAATTCAATAAAGTAATTAATAAATGCAAATTTGGGCAATTTTAATAAATTCTAGGTTAATGAAAAATCATGAAAATTTATATCGCACTGTTGTGGGGTAAGACCTGTCTGTTGGTTAAGTTTGGGTTCAAATGGAAGCTGTTTGATCATCTGTTAATTAAATGTTGGATTAATTGGATAATAAAATTAATATAAACAAATAATCCCGGATTGATTGGGTCCAAGGGTCTTTCACTATGGTGATCCTTGACAAAAGTAATATTGTCACTAGGCAGTAATAGTAAATCTGTGCAGCGGCTTTCTATGACTATTAAAATGGTCAATAAAATGAAGTACGGAAACATCACTCTACTTTATGAAAAATGTTTTACAACTTTACCGTGAAGGAAAGTTGTAGTCAAGGATTAATGTTGTTTACTTTTGTGTATTGTATTCATTATTATTCACACCATGTTAAGCATGCATCATTGCATACGTGTAGTGCCCGTCAACGAGAAAATCAAGGTTGAGGCCACTGCTGAGGAGGTGACTCCCGAGGTCGTCCAGAGATTCGATATTTGCGGGACCGAGCCCGACCCGACGCTTTACGCAATCCAAGGCAAGCCCCGGTGCATTCAGCCCCGCCTTGTGTTTTATAAAACATTTATAACTTGAGTTAATTATTGCATTAGGTTGTTAGGAGTTGACTGTCACCTACCCTGTTGCATTACCTGCCTTGATATATATATTATCTTTGAAACCTGTTTAAAATGAAAATGTTCGAAAAATGCTTAGCTCTGCTTAATCAATTTAGATTTGCGTAAAAAGGCTAATTTTGATTTATGGGGATATGATATTAATGAATCATGAGAAAGGGAAGGGATATGAGTCTGTTCGGGAATTGTGCACTTGGGTAGCAGCCCCAGTGCATCGTCACCGACGGAAAGGGGTTTTCCGTTCGTTGGTTGTGAATTTAGGTTAGAGTCCCAATGCTTGACCATCGGCGGGAAAGGGATTTGAAAACCGTTGGGACACTTGTACTTGGTTTGGAGTCCCAATGCAATGTCGCCGGCGGAAAAAAGAATTAGAGACCGTTCATGGTAGGCCTGCTGTGATCGAGACTTGCAACTAGCCACATACTACGGGAAGCCCTGACTCCGGTGGCTCTACTACTTGAACCGACAACCACGCACTGGGAGTGGAGAGATGGCGAGAGCAGCGTGTACCCTCATGGCCGGCGTGCCTGGAGAGGAGAGGAGTACTGTGTTCTCAGGTGGCGCAGGACCGGTTCAGGTTTTAGAAAATCCGTGGTAGCTAGGGTTGGCATATCCAAGCTTAGGTGCTACATATGCAGTGTGGATAGGGATCCCCAGCTGGGTACTAATTGATTCAAATCGTCGTTGCTCCTCGGATATGGAGACTTGATCCTTTGACCTACAATTGAAAAGTGGTTCGGAACTAGGTGTTTTGAGAATGATTTAAGAATTGGAAAGTATGATGAAACATGACAATGAACTTGCAATTATGTGCTATGCTTAAAATTAAGATTTGAGGTAAAATATTGAAATAGGATAGTAATTCTTTTCTGCAAAACTCTTTGACTCTTGCTCTAGCCTTTCCTTGACCCCCCCTCAGCCTGCATTCCTGAGTCTCACTCTTTTTTTCTTTAGTTGGGTAAGTCTTGCGGAGTACCCCAGTACTCAGGGTTTGTTAACCCCATGTTGTAAGAATCCAGCAGTCGGAGGTCTGCCTCGCCCCCTGCTGTGTGACAGTTGTCCAAGAGGGAAGTGAGGAGGAGTAAGGTTGGACTCGTGGGCAGGGTTCGTGTTATTAAGTATTTAAATATGTTGTATCGTCGTTCCACTGTTACCTACTTTTAATTATGGTCTGTAATAACTGCACTTAAATTTTATTTCGACAAATGGTTTGTAATCTAAGTACTTTATAATCTTTCCGCGCTTTACTCCGATGTAATTTGTTATGAAATGTTGTAATTCTGTAATGTCTTCGCAATGGGATCCTGTCGGAGAAAAACGGGTGCTGATGTAGCCCGGCAGGACCTTCTAGATCATTTGGGACACGGGCCCTGCTGTCAGAGGTCATTAGTGACAATGACAGGTGCCTGTGGGCTATGTGATTTAGGCGGTTCTGTTACAGCTGATATCAGAGAGCATTCCATTGCTAAATCATTACGGTATTACTTTGCAAAACTTCAAAATATTTTAGATCATAAACTTTAAATTGCTATTTTGGTCTAAATTGCTTGCTCTTGTCTTATTCCGTAATATAGATATGGTAGCCAGTGGAATAGCACTATTATTAGCCCTATGTTAAAAATTATTTATGCAATTATTTATCTTGCATTGGTTTTAAATTTTGTAAGTACGATTCATGCATCATGATTGATTCACATGTTAATTAACTTTCTCCTTAAAATGGTTTATGGGTTAGGATCTATCAAACCTATTCTTGCTAGCCTATAGTATATCCTCACTAATCCAAACTTATCTTCACCAGCATGTGAAAGCCCATGTTTGGTTTTGGGTAATTGATGAAACCTAGTTTGCTAACGATTGCTCTAAGTGTTTCATGAGAATTGATTAGAAAATGGCAAGATGGAGCAAAGGACCGGGTCGGTGGAGGTCACAAGTGAAGGGCAATGACGGCGTCCATGAAAATGGTGTAAGTCCATCAACAAAGGAGAAAGCCCTATTGACGGCATCCATGCAAATGGTATAAGTCCATCATCATAGGTGTCCACAAGGTCCATCAAGAGATGAGAAGGAAGTTGATAAGAAACCGGGAGCTCAAGGCAAAGGTATAACCAATAGGAGCTCTTTTGGTTTTGGTGATCAAGACTCCATAGAGGGAGTGATCACATTTAGGATAGATAGCCGTACTATCAAGAGGGGCGAAATCGTTGATGAAATACGGTTATCAAGTGCCACTAGGTGTTCATGATCATTGCATATGCATATAGATGCTAGTGATACTAACTTGACCCGTAGAAAACTCTTTGAAAAAGGCTAACACACGTGCACCTAAGTGAGAGACACTTTGGAGTGTTAGTGACTTAAGAAACTGGGTGAAGTTTGAGGGTTAGAGAGGGTTTGGTCCTCTCTTCCTCCTGCCGAGCTTGCGAGGCAGGATTCGGCGAATTTCGGAAACGTTACAATAGAAAAAGTAGCGTCGGACTCTAACTTGACTGAGCGTCGGACCATTGTCTTCGGTCCGACGGCTAACCCCTTCAGCAAGCGTCGGACGCTTGATTTCGGAGCGTCGGACCATTGTCCTCAGGGTCCGACGGTACAGAGACGCAGCAGGTCGACACGTGGCGTTCATCCGAGGCGTCGGACCGTGCGGATTAGTCCGACGCTTTGGCCGTCGGACAGTCCGACGGTACGCAGTGAACTCTAAACGGCTAGTTCTTCGTGTGTGGCTTATAAATAGTCACTTGGCCGGTTTGGGGGGTAGCTCTTGGCACTCCTAAACATCATAACATACTTGTGAGCCTTCCCACTCCACTCTCACTCATCCTACTTGATTGTGATCATCATTTGGTGAGTTTGGAGAGCATCAAGTGCATTACATTGATAGAGATCATCTAGAGGCACTTGGTAGTGGTGATTCGCAGCGGTTTCTCTTGTTACTCTTGGAGTTTGCCGACTCCTAGACGGCTTGGAGCTGAGAGGATCGTTGAGGGGAGTTGGTGATTGTCTCCGCCTCCGATCGGTGAAGTTGTGAGGGGTTCTTGAGCCTATCCCCGCGGGAGATCGCGAAAGGCATCTTTAGTGGATTGCTCGTAGCTTGGTGGATCCCCATCTTGTGTTGGTTGTGCGGCACCCTTGAGAAGGGTTTGGCGTGTGATGCCAATTAGCGCGTGAACCTCCAAGTGGGTGTATCGCTACAACGAGGACTAGCTTGCCGGCAAGCAAGTGAACCTCGGTAAAAAATCTTGTGTCATCTCTCTCTACCGAGGTTTTCCCTTATATGTGATTGATTGGTTATATTGGACTTCATATCTTCTCTACACCGGGGGTATTGAAATCACCTTCTCTCTTTACTTTTGTGCACTTACTCTTGTGTGTAGCTTGTTAGTTAGTTGCTCACTTAGGAGTAGTGTATAGTAGTGACATAGCCTTTGAGTGTGAACTAGTGATCATAGTGTAGTATACTTGTCTAGGTGGCTTGCATAGTGTATTTTAGAGCTAGTGCTTTGCAAAGCTTGCTATTGTTACTAATCGGCTTGTGAAGTGTTGTTTGTAGATTTTTATAGGCTATTCACCCCCCCTCTAGCCATTTAGGACCTTTCAAGTGGTATCGGAGCCGAGGCACCGTTGATTTGAGGCTTAACAACCTACGGTGTAAAAATGGCTCAACTCAACATTCACATCAACAACACCAAGAAGCCACCCCAATTTGATGGCACAAATTATGCATATTGGAAGAGCAAGATGACCTCACATATCAAGTCAATCAATAGAGAGGTTTGGAGGGTTGTGGAGACCAAGATTGAGATTGCCGATGCGGCAAACCCCACAACCGCCGAAGAAAGAATGCTTCAACTCAATGACATTGCGGTTTGTGCTATTCATGAGGCCGTAGATGAAAAAGTGTTTGAGCAAATCAAGAACATTGAGAGTGCTCATGAAGCTTGGAAGAAGCTTGAGGAATCATATGAGGGCACCAAGGGTGTAAAGGCCGCCAAAGCATACATCTTGAAGGACAAGTTTGCAAGCTTCAAGATGAAGGATGATGAAACCGTGCCGGAGATGTTCCATAGATTGCAAGTCATTGTGAATGAGCTCAAGGCCGTGGATGAAGAGGTGAAGGATAGTGACTTCTCCATGAAGTTCTTGAAGAGCTTGCCCAAGCGGTTTGCCACATTGATCACGGTCTTGGTGAAGACAACATTGAGTGAATTGACTCCAAATCAAGTGCTAGCGGAGGTGATGACCGATGATGCTTATAGAGATGATGATGATAAAGAGGAGTTGATCAATAAGAAGAAGAAAGAAAAAGATGAAGACTCCAAAGATGAGAAGAAGAAGAGTGTGGCATTCAAAGCCACATCCTCATCAAAGGGCAAGAGCAAGGCCAAAGAAGAGTCAAGTGAAGATTCCTCTAGCACAAGTGAAAGTGATGAAGAAATGGCCCTTCTAGTAAGAAGATTTGGCAAGTTCATGAAGAAGAAGGGCTACCGGGCAAGAAGAAAGAAGAATGCAAGAAGATTTGATGGTCCAAGAAGATGCTTCAATTGTGGAAGCAAAGATCACTTGGTAGCCGATTGCCCACACTCAAGTGAAGATGATCACAAGGGCAAAAAGAAGAACAAGCATGAGAAGAAGGAGAAGAAAGAGAAGAAGGAATCTTCATACAAGAAGAAGAAGAACTATTCTCATGTAGTGACATGGGATAGTGATGCCTCTTCAAGTGATGAAAAGAGTGATGATGATAAGAAGAGCAAGAGGAAGGCACATGCAAGCATTGCCATTCATGACAAGCCGTCCATCTTCGACACTCCTTCTTGCTTCATGGCTAAGGGCTCTAAGGTATCATCCGACACCGAATCTAGTGATGATGATAGTGATGATGACCTAACAAAAGAAGAATTAATTGAAATGCTTGATGATGCACGTATTCATTTTGATAAACTTAGAAAGGAATGCAAGGGCTTGCGCAAGGATAAACAATCCATTGAGCAAGAACTTGAGGAACTTAGAGCATCTTATGAAAGTCTAAAGGAAGACCATAAGAAGCTCCAAAAGGTTCACACTAAGCTTGATGAAGCTCATTCTTCTCTAGTTGAGCAAAATGAAGACTTGCAACAACAAGTGCAAAAGAAAGAAACTAAAACTTGCAACATAGGCGTAACATGTGACATATCTTGTGAACCTATTGTTGTTACCACTAACCCTTCTTGTAGCACTTCCACTACTACCTCACCCACTAGTGACCCTTCACTAGTAGTTGAGAACAAGAACCTAAAGGAGGAGGTTAAAAAGCTCAATCACTCCTTAGCTAAGGCTTATGGTGGTGAGGACCGCTTGCTTATGTGCTTGGGTAGCCAAAGGGCATCTCTCCACAAAGAGGGATTGGGCTATATCCCCAAGAAAGGCAAAACCGCCTTTGCTCCTCACAAGACTTGTTTTGTGAAGAGAAATGGCCGGTATTGCACAAAATGCAAGCAAGTTGGTCACTTAGAGCAAGATTGCAAAAACAAGAAATCCAATGCTTATGTATCCTCAATTAAGTTTGATTCTTGCTATATTCTCACAAAGGGCTCAAACGGTGTGAAGGCTAAGTTTGTTGGTACATCCATGTTAGGTCCAAAGAAGAAGACCATTTGGGTACCAAAGAGCTTAGTCACTAACCTTCAAGGACCCAAGCAAGTTTGGGTACCTAAAAGGAATTGATCCTTTTTTGTAGGTCAATTACAAAGCCGGAGGGAGGCATTGGGTGCTTGATAGTGGATGCACTCAACATATGACGGGTGATTCTAGTATGTTTGGCTCTCTCAACACAAGTGCAAATAGTGGCTATGATGCAATCACATTTGGTGACAACAAGAAAGGGAAAGTGAGAGGACTTGGTAAAATTGCTATCTCCAATGATATGTCTATCTCAAATGTGTTGCTAGTTGAAAGTTTGAATTTCAATTTACTCTCGGTTGCACAACTTTGTGATCTTGGTTTCAAGTGCATATTTGGGGTTGATGATGTTGAAATTGTTAGTGTTGATGGGTCAAATTTGATATTCAAAGGATTTAGATATGACAACCTATATCTTGTGGATTTCAATGCTAGTGAAACTCAATTGTCAACTTGTTTGATCACTAAGTCAAGTTTGGGTTGGTTATGGCATAGAAGGCTTGGTCATGTTGGAATGAAACAATTGAACAAACTAGTGAAGCATGATCTAGTTAGAGGCTTGAAAGATGTCACTTTTGAGAAAGATAAGCTTTGTAGTTCATGTCAAGCTGGCAAACAAGTTGGAAATACACATCCTAAGAAGAGCATGATGAGTACTAGTAAAGCTTTTGAGCTCTTGCATATGGACTTGTTTGGACCAACCACATATACTAGCATTGGTGGGAGCAAGTATGGATTTGTGATTGTGGATGACTATACTAGATATACATGGGTATTCTTTCTAGTTGACAAGAGTGAAGTGTATGATATAGTCAAGTCTTTTGTCAAGAGAAGCCAAAATGAGTTTGAAACAACCATCAAGAAAGTTAGAAGTGACAATGGTAGTGAATTCAAGAATACCAAGATTGATGAATTGTGTGATGAGTATGGCATTGGACATCAATTCTCACCCAAATATACACCACAATCAAATGGCATTGTTGAAAGGAAGAATAGAACCTTAATAGATATGGCAAGATCAATGCTAAGTGAATACAATGTTAGTCATTCTTTTTGGGCCGAAGCAATCAACACCGCTTGCTACTACATCAACCGCTTATATTGTCATGGTATGCTTGCAAAGACTCCTTATGAGCTATTGAATGGTAGAAAGCCCAACATTGCATATTTTCGGGTTTTTGGTTGCAAATGTTACATTCTCAAGAAAGGCGCAAGATTGAGCAAGTTTGAAAAGAAATGTGATGAAGGCTTCTTACTTGGCTATTCAACCACAAGCAAGGCATATAGAGTTTGGAATTTGGCTAGTGGTACTCTTGAGGAGGTACATGATGTTGAATTTGATGAAACCCAAGGCTCTCAAGATGAAGTTGAAAATCTTAGTGACGTGAGAGGCAATGACTTGGCAAATGCAATGAAAAATATGGATATTGGTGATATTAGGTCAAGGCAAGTCAATGAAGATGAAGATGATGGTGCAATTCATACTAGTATGCAAGTTGAAAATGAAGCAAGTGCAAGTGACTCACAAGATCAATCTCAAGTGCAAGATCAACAAGCTAGTTCATCTCAATCCAATGATCAAGTTCCTATTCTCCAACCGGTCTCTATTGCAAGGGATCATCCTTTGGATCAAATCATTGGTGGTATTCAAAGTGGAGTTCAAATTAGAGCAAGACTAGCTCAAATTTGTGAGCATTTCTCATTTGTGTCAACCATAGAGCCAACCAAGATTGAGGAAGCATTGAAAGATGTTGATTGGGTTAATGCTATGCATGAAGAGCTCAACAATTTCACAAGAAATCAAGTTTGGGAACTAGTGGAAAGACCAAAGAAACACAATGTGATAGGAACCAAATGGGTCTTTAGAAACAAGCAAGATCAAGATGGCATAGTAATAAGGAACAAAGCTAGATTGGTTGCACAAGGTTATACTCAAGTTGAAGGTCTTGATTTTGGAGAAACCTATGCACCGGTTGCTAGATTGGAGGCCATTAGAATCTTATTAGCCTTTGCTTGTGCCCACAACATCAAGTTATATCAAATGGATGTCAAGAGTGCATTTCTAAATGGGTACATCAATGAGTTGGTTTATGTGGAACAACCTCCCGGATTTGAAGATGTGAAGAAACCCAACCATGTGTACAAGCTAAGAAAGGCATTGTATGGTTTGAAGCAAGCACCTAGAGCATGGTATGAGAGATTGAGAGATTTCTTGCTCTCAAAAGGGTTCAAAATGGGAAAGGTTGATACAACTCTCTTCACTAAGAAGTTTGGAAATGATTTATTTGTGTTGCAAATATATGTGGATGATATTATCTTTGGATCAACAAATCAAGATTTTTGTGAAGAATTCGGAAATATGATGGCAAGTGAGTTCGAAATGTCCATGATTGGTGAGCTTAGCTACTTCCTTGGTCTTCAAGTTAAGCAAATGAAGAATGGTACATTTGTAAATCAAGGCAAGTACCTAAGGGACATGGTGAAGAAATTTGGATTGGAACATGCAAAGCCCATGAATACTCCTATGGCAACTAATGGGCATTTGGACTTGGATGATAGTGGGAAAATGGTAGATCAAAAGCTATATAGATCAATGATTGGAAGTCTCCTTTATGTGACCGCATCTCGACCGGATGTCATGTTTAGTGTGTGCATGTGTGCAAGATTTCAAGCCTCACCAAGAGAAAGTCATTTGAAAGCCGCAAAGAGAATATTGAGGTATTTGAAGGGCACACAAGATGTTGGGTTGTGGTATCCTAAGGGGTCCAATTTTGAGCTTATTGGATATTCGGACTCCGACTATGCCGGTTGCAAAGTGGATAGAAAGAGCACTAGTGGAACTTGTCAATTGCTTGGAAGGTCACTTGTATCATGGTCTTCAAAGAAGCAAAATAGTGTTGCTCTCTCAACGGCCGAAGCGGAGTACATTAGTGCCAGAAGTTGTTGTGCACAATTGCTTTGGATGAAGGCAACCTTGAGTGATTTTGGATTGAAATACAAGAAAGTGCCTCTGCTATGTGACAATGAGAGTGCTATCAAGCTAACCAACAACCCCGTGCAACATTCAAGAACAAAGCACATTGACATAAGGCATCACTTCATTAGAGATCACCAAATCAAAGGGGACATTGCAATTGAAAGTGTTGGCACCGAAGATCAATTAGCGGATATCTTTACCATGCCACTTGATGAGTCAAGATTTTGCAAATTGAGAAATGAGCTAAACATACTAGACTACTCCAACATGAAGTGAAAAGCATCCTACATTATATGACATGCCTCTCCTTCGACTAAAGCAAGGTAAAATTGGTTGACATGGCATTCATACTTTGATAAGGATTTGTCTAGTTCATGTAGACATGAAATGCATGTTATAGGCTCATTCATAAAAAATCAAATGCTTTCATGTATATATGGTACCACTTTTGTACTTTATGCTTGTATGATCAAGTGGTAGCATATGACATATTGATGGGCTTGCAAACCTAGTGTTGAATCTAGAACATGAGCTCATGATGTGTAACTTAACATGGTCAAGATAACCCTACAAGTAAGGTGTGAAGAAGCTTGTCTTTGGATCAAACTTAGTTACATATTCTAGGCAAGTAATCTAGATTGAACCAATGTGAAAATGAACTAAACCCCATTTATTGACTTGATATTCCCATAATTTGCACCATTTTTGGTGATTGTTGACAAAGGGGGAGAAGAAAGTCACAAAGATAAGAAAGGAAAGGGGTCAATTAAAAATTTGAAAGCACACAAGTAGGGGGAGCAAGCTCATTAATAAGTTGTTGCATTTGTGTATGCATTAACATATGAAATGTTGCATTGTCAAAACTTCAATTCCTATACTTGTTTGAATTGATGAAATGCTTAGAAATAGGATTTGAATGGTGATTTGACAAACTAGCATGCATAGGACTTATATGTCATACAAAGTACCTCTTTTACTTAAATGTTGATCTCACGAGGTATTTTGAGTTTGTGATGCATGACTAGTAAACAATGGTGCTAAGGATGGTATATTTCCGCAACTCCGATGGTATCACGCTTCAAAGGTCCATTCTATATACCTTAGCATCATTTGATAGTAGTAGCTCACCCAAACTTTCAAATTCATGCATATGTGAAAAATTGAACCAAACACAAGGAATCACATATGTAGGGGGAGCTAATACTACCAAAGTGCAAACTTGATTTTCATTTCATATCTTTGTGAAGGTTGTCATCAATTACCAAAAAGGGGGAGATTGAAAGCCCATGTTTGGTTTTGGGTAATTGATGAAACCTAGTTTGCTAACGATTGCTCTAAGTGTTTCATGAGAATTGATTAGAAAATGGCAAGATGGAGCAAAGGACCGGGTCGGTGGAGGTCACAAGTGAAGGGCAATGACGGCGTCCATGAAAATGGTGTAAGTCCATCAACAAAGGAGAAAGCCCTATTGACGGCATCCATGCAAATGGTATAAGTCCATCATCATAGGTGTCCACAAGGTCCATCAAGAGATGAGAAGGAAGTTGATAAGAAACCGGGAGCTCAAGGCAAAGGTATAACCAATAGGAGCTCTTTTGGTTTTGGTGATCAAGACTCCATAGAGGGAGTGATCACATTTAGGATAGATAGCCGTACTATCAAGAGGGGCGAAATCGTTGATGAAATACGGTTATCAAGTGCCACTAGGTGTTCATGATCATTGCATATGCATATAGATGCTAGTGATACTAACTTGACCCGTAGAAAACTCTTTGAAAAAGGCTAACACACGTGCACCTAAGTGAGAGACACTTTGGAGTGTTAGTGACTTAAGAAACTGGGTGAAGTTTGAGGGTTAGAGAGGGTTTGGTCCTCTCTTCCTCCTGCCGAGCTTGCGAGGCAGGATTCGGCGAATTTCGGAAACGTTACAATAGAAAAAGTAGCGTCGGACTCTAACTTGACTGAGCGTCGGACCATTGTCTTCGGTCCGACGGCTAACCCCTTCAGCAAGCGTCGGACGCTTGATTTCGGAGCGTCGGACCATTGTCCTCAGGGTCCGACGGTACAGAGACGCAGCAGGTCGACACGTGGCGTTCATCCGAGGCGTCGGACCGTGCGGATTAGTCCGACGCTTTGGCCGTCGGACAGTCCGACGGTACGCAGTGAACTCTAAACGGCTAGTTCTTCGTGTGTGGCTTATAAATAGTCACTTGGCCGGTTTGGGGGGTAGCTCTTGGCACTCCTAAACATCATAACATACTTGTGAGCCTTCCCACTCCACTCTCACTCATCCTACTTGATTGTGATCATCATTTGGTGAGTTTGGAGAGCATCAAGTGCATTACATTGATAGAGATCATCTAGAGGCACTTGGTAGTGGTGATTCGCAGCGGTTTCTCTTGTTACTCTTGGAGTTTGCCGACTCCTAGACGGCTTGGAGCTGAGAGGATCGTTGAGGGGAGTTGGTGATTGTCTCCGCCTCCGATCGGTGAAGTTGTGAGGGGTTCTTGAGCCTATCCCCGCGGGAGATCGCGAAAGGCATCTTTAGTGGATTGCTCGTAGCTTGGTGGATCCCCATCTTGTGTTGGTTGTGCGGCACCCTTGAGAAGGGTTTGGCGTGTGATGCCAATTAGCGCGTGAACCTCCAAGTGGGTGTATCGCTACAACGAGGACTAGCTTGCCGGCAAGCAAGTGAACCTCGGTAAAAAATCTTGTGTCATCTCTCTCTACCGAGGTTTTCCCTTATATGTGATTGATTGGTTATATTGGACTTCATATCTTCTCTACACCGGGGGTATTGAAATCACCTTCTCTCTTTACTTTTGTGCACTTACTCTTGTGTGTAGCTTGTTAGTTAGTTGCTCACTTAGGAGTAGTGTATAGTAGTGACATAGCCTTTGAGTGTGAACTAGTGATCATAGTGTAGTATACTTGTCTAGGTGGCTTGCATAGTGTATTTTAGAGCTAGTGCTTTGCAAAGTTTGCTATTGTTACTAATCGGCTTGTGAAGTGTTGTTTGTAGATTTTTATAGGCTATTCACCCCCCCTCTAGCCATTTAGGACCTTTCAGCATGGCACGCTGCAAGCAGACTGCGCGCAAGATGATGGGACCCAGGGCGCGTCAGCAGCTGGCGCCGCGCGACGGCGAGGCTTCCAGCAGCCGCCTTCCCCGCCGCCGCCGCGTTGAGCTTGAGGAGGAGATAGAGAGGATGAGGGAGGAGATGAGGAGGATGACCGAGGATTTCGCCACCGCTCGTCGAGAGCACTACCAGGACGTGGCGACGATCGACCGGCTACAGACTTCTGTGGCAGGTCTCATCGAGCAGAGGGACACGACTTGGGCACGTGAGAACGTGACCAGGGCGAGGCTGCATGAGCTTGAGATCTACGTGGAGCAGATTGAGGACTACAACGATGCACTGCACGAGGAGGTGCATAGGTCAACACTGAGCTTAACCCTATCTTGGAGCCACGTGTTGAGGACCCCGAGGATGGAGTGGTTGTTGGTCCTGAGGATCAGGGCATGGAGGACGTTGACGTGGAGGTTGAGCCTCTCCAGGTGGTCATCGAGGAGGACGCCGACGAGTACACCGAGGAGGACGTCGAGGAGGCCGACGAGGACGGTGTCGTCTCTGACGGGTGAAAGGTCCTAGTATGGCTAGAGGGGGGTGAATAGCCTAAATAAAAATTCTACAAACCACTAAACAGGTAATTAGAACCACAAGAGGCTATAAATGCAATGCTAAGGCAACCACTAACCTAGGCAAGCCACCTACACAATTCTAGTTAAACCTTAGTTCTAAACCATACAAAAGAGCTAGCAAAAGCTAACCAACTACACAACTACTCAAGTCAAAAGAACAAGCTACTTTGCACAAGTATAAGAAAGAGATGATCGTCGAATAAACCTTTGCCTTGTGAAGAAGCCAATCACCGGGACAATCAATAAGTCACTCACTCGAAGGTGAGAAAATCAATAGAGACACCAATATTTATCCCCGAGGTTCACGTGCTTGCCGGCACGCTACGTCCTCGTTATGTCGACTTCAACCGGTGGTTCGGTGGCTAATCGGTATCACACACCGAGCCTACACTAGGCGTCACAAGAACCTACCATGGAGGAAGTAACTCAAAGACACGAGCAATCCACTAGAGTTACCTTTGAGCACTCCGCTCGGGGAAAGGCACAAGAACCCCTCACAATCACGGGTGTGAGCAAGCACAATCACCAAGCTCCTTCACACCTTCTTCTCCTCCAAGCCGTCTAGGGACACGGCAATGTCTCAAGAGAATAATAACTAATCCGAGGCTTGCTCTCAAGTGCTCTAGAATGCAAAACACAAGCAATGATGCACTTGAGGTTCACTCAATCTCACAAGAATGATCAAGATGATGAATTAGTGAGAGAGTGGGAGGCTAGAATGCAACAAAGTGTATGACAATGATCCAAGTGTGCAAGAGGGTCACCAAGTGACCAGGGAGGGAGTATAAATACCCCCAAGCCAACTCCTAGCCGTTACACTCTCTGAAACAGCCGTTAACCCCATTTTCATATCGTCGGACCGACTGCGTCGGACCAAACGGTAGCGTCCGACGCTCGGATGAACGCCACGTGTCAACAGATTTAAACGCCGTTCGTCCGATCTCAACGGTAACTGGATTCGCGCGTTTGACTACTGTCGGACTGAGGGCGTCGGATTAAACCGCAGAGTCCGACGCCCTCTCTCAGCTCACTGCGCGCGTATCGTCGGACGATCGCGCGAGCACCGTC
Source organism: Eremochloa ophiuroides (assembly GCA_038502445.1). Taxonomy (NCBI): domain Eukaryota; kingdom Viridiplantae; phylum Streptophyta; class Magnoliopsida; order Poales; family Poaceae; genus Eremochloa; species Eremochloa ophiuroides. Next base: position 8,723,172 of record JAHLJS010000005.1, read on the forward strand.
GGACTAAAGATTTCACCCGTCCGACGCTTCCAGAGAGGGTTGAAAACGCTAAATCATCGTCGGACTCCGTCCGACGCTCCTCAGCGTACCACGCGTCACTCTTCGCTGCTCGGCACCGTCGGACTGAAGGCCACAATGGTCCGACGCTCGGTAAACGAGCGTCCGACGCTCACAGACAGCTCAGGCGTCGGACCGAATCAATGGTTCGATGCTACGTCCACTAACAGTCCGACGCTCTATAAATAGTCCTTTTCAAGTCTATTTCTTACCCCTTGCTTCTAAGTGCTAACACTCAAGGTCTTCTACACTTGTGCACAGTGTGTTAGCATTTTGCAAATATTTTTCAAGGGTTTTCAAAAGGCTTCTCTAGGTTGGTTAGATCAATGCATATGAGATGCAACCTAGAGCACTTGAAAGTAATCCAATAGCTTAGTTCTCCCCTTGATAGTCGGCTATCTATCCTAAATGTGATCACTCCCACTTGAAGTCTTGATCACTAAAAGAAAAGCCCTATTTGAGTATACCTTAGCACCTTAGTAACTAGAAGGTCACAAATACTAGAGCATACCATGAGATCTCATTATAAGCAAGCTCTAGTTACCATTTGAAGAAATACAACCAACTAGTTATCCTACACATGCTAGTTGTTCCAAATCATCATTCAAATCCTACTACTAGCAATACACCACACAAGCATGTATAAGAAAGTAAATACAAATACAATGAGCAATCATATGATTAGTGCACATCCAAATGCAACAACTTGCATATGTGATTGCTCCCCCTACTTGTGTGCTTTAAAAATTTTTAATTACCCCTTTCCTTTGGCCTATTGCTCTCCCATCATCGGCCTAATGATGGTTCATCGCTCTTTCTCTTTCTTTTGTAACTTTCTCTCCCCCTTTGTCAACAATTGCACAAAAAGGTTCATTGTAGTGAAGAAATTAGTTAAGTTCATTTGATTTGGAAGGAGAGTTGATTTTTCACTTTGGCTCAATCTAGTGCATGTGCCTAGGATATATAACTAAGTTTGATCCAAGGACAAGCTTCTTCACGCCACTAGGGGTTATCTTGCCCATGTTAAGTTATACACCTTGAGCTAATGAACTAGTTTGAACACTAGGGGATTAAGCACACATGCATGTCATATGTTACCACTAGATCATTCAATCAAACAAGGCAATAGTGGTAGCATATATCCATCAAGAACATTTTAATTTCCATGAATGCTCCTAAGAGGTGAATATGTCTATATGCTCTAAACAAGTCCTAGCAAGTATGATGTAATGTCAAACAATTTGACCTTACTTTGTCGGAGTAGAGGCATGTCACATATGTGGGGTGAGCTCAACTCATATTGGAGAAATTAAGAATATTCAATTCATTTCTAAGCATGCAAAACCTCTTCTCATCTAATGGCTTGGTGAGTATGTCGGCCAATTGATCATCGGTTCCAATACTTTGAATGTCAATATCACCCTTTTGTTGATGATCCCGGATAAAGTGGTGCCTTACATCAATATGCTTGGTTCTTTGATGTTGAACCGGATTTTGAGTTAATTTGATAGCGCTCTCATTGTCACAAAACAATGGCACTTTCTTGAAGTTGATTCCATAGTCCCTCAAAGTTGCCGTCATCCATAGGATTTGAGCACAACAATTCCCCGCACTAATATATTCGGCTTCGGCGGTGGAGAGTGATATGCTATTTTGCTTCTTTGATGACCATGAGACAAGAGATCTTCCCAAGAGTTGACATGTGCCCGATGTACTCTTTCTATTGATCTTGCAACCGGCATAGTCCGCATCGGCATATCCAATCAACTCAAATTTTGCACCCTTGGGATACCACAATCCAACATCTTGAGTGTGCTTCAAATATCTCAATATCCTCTTTGCGGCCTTCATATGACTCTCTCTAGGAGATGCTTGATATCTAGCGCACATGCACACACTAAACATGACATCCGGTCTTGATGCGGTGACATAGAGCAAACTTCCAATTAGAGACCGATATGCCTTTTGATCAACCATATTGCCACTTTTATCTTCATCCAAGCTTTCACTAGTCCCCATGGAAGTGCTAATTGGTTTTGCATCTTGCATTCCAAACTTTTTGATCATGTCTCTTGTGTACTTGCCTTGACTTATGAATGTGCCATTCTTCATTTGCTTAATTTGAAGTCCAAGGAAGTATGTGAGTTCACCCATCATAGACATCTCAAATTCTTTAGCCATCATCTTTTTAAACTCCGCACACAAAGCTTGATTAGTTGATCCAAAGATAATGTCATCAACATAGATTTGCATGATCATCAAGTCACCATCAACTTTCTTGGTGAATACAGTGGTGTCAACCTTCCCCATCTTAAAACTTTTAGAGAGGAGAAAATCCCTTAGCCTCTCATACCATGCTCTTGGTGCTTGTTTCTAACCATAAAGTGCTTTCCTTAACTTGTACACATGATTTGGTTTTTTCTCATCTTCAAAACCGGGTGGTTGTTCAACATATACCAACTCATTGATGAATCCATTGAAAAATGCACTTTTGACATCCATTTGGTAGAGCTTGATGTTGTGAGCACAAGCATATGCTAGAAGAATTCTTATTGCTTCCAATCTAGCAACCGGAGCATAGGTTTCACCAAAGTCCAATCCTTCTACTTGAGTGTACCCTTGTGTCACTAATCTTGCCTTGTTCCGTATCACAACACCATCTTGATCTTGTTTGTTTCTAAATACCCATTTGGTGTCAATAACATTGTAGTTCTTTGGTCTTTCTACCAATTCCCAAACTTCATTTCTTTCAAAATTGTTGAGCTCTTCATGCATAGCATTTACCCAATCACTATCTTTCAATGCCTTCTCAATGTTCTCCGGCTCTTCAAATGACACAAATGAATAGTGAGCACAAAATGATGCTAGTCTTGACCTTGTTTGCACACCCTTTTGAATATCACCAACAATTTGGTCCAAAGGATGATCTCTTGCAATGTTTGTGGGTTGAATCACTTGAGGTTGATTACTTGAGCTAGATTGTGCATTTGATTGATTTGCTTGAGAGGAACTAGCTTGATCTTGATTTTGCACTTGAGAGTCACTAGCTTGATCAATTGAAGGAACTTGCACTTGATCTTTGTCATCTTCTATATCAACCACTTGAGTCGGCCTTATGTCACCAATGTCCATTTCTTGCATAGCCTTTGCCAATTGAGGTCCACTCACATCATCTAGATTCTCATTTTGATCTTGAGACCCATTGGTTTCATCAAATTCAACATCATGAACTTCCTCAAGTTGACCACTTCCCAAGTTCTATACTCTATAAGCTTTACTAGTGGTGGAGTAGCCAAGCAAGAATCCCTCATCATATTTCTTCTCAAATTTGCTCAATCTAGCTCCTTTCTTCAATATGTAGCACTTACAACCAAACACCCGAAAATATGCAATATTTGGTTTTCTTCCATTCAAGGTCTCATATGGAGTCTTCTCCAACATAGGATGGCAATAGAGTCTATTAGAGTACTAGCATGCCGTGTTGATTGCTTCGGCCCAAAAAGATTGACTCACATTATACTCACTAAACATAGATCTTGCCATATCAATGAGAGTCCTATTCTTTCTTTCAACTAGGCCATTTGATTGAGGAGTGTACTTAGTCGAGAATTGATGTTTGATTCCTAAGTCATCACAAAGCTCATCAACTCTTGTGTTCTTGAACTCACTACCATTATCACTTCTCACCCTCTTGATGGTTGTTTCAAATTCATTGCAACTTCTCTTGACAAAAGTTTTGAAGATACCATAAACATCACTTTTGTCATTGATAAAGAAGACCCATGTGTATCTTGAGAAGTCATCCACTGTCACCAAACCATACTTGTTGCCGCCAATGCTTGTATATGTAGTTAGTCCAAACAAGTCCATGTGCAATAACTCAAATGGTTTGCATGTGCTCATCATGCTCTTCTTGGGATGAGTGTTGCCTACTTGTTTTCCGGCTTGACATGCACTACATAACTTGTCCTTCTCAAACTCAACATCTTTAAGGCCTCTAACCAAGTCATGCTTCACAAGTTTGTTCAATTGCTTCATTCCAACATGACCAAGCCTTCTATGCCATAACCAACCCATGCTTGACTTAGAGAGTAAGCATGTTGACAATTGTGATTCTCTAGCACCAAAGTCCACTAGATAGAGATTCTCATATCTAAATCCCTTGAATATCAAGTTTGATCCATCCACACTAATGATTTCCACATCATCAACACCAAAGATGCATTTGAAACCAAGATCACAAAGTTGAGCCACGGACAATAGATTTAAGTTCAAACTCTCAACTAATAGCACATTTGAGATGCTTAGATCATTTGATATTGCAATCTTTCCAAGACCCTTGACCTTGTCTTTGCTATTATCTCCAAATGTGATACTATCATACTCATTGCCACTAGAATTGATTTGGTTGAACATTCTTGAATCACCGGTCATGTGTTGAGAACACCCACTATCAAGAACCCAATGCCTCCCTCCGGCTTTGTAATTTACCTACAAAATAAGTCAATGTCTTTTAGGTACCCATACTTGTTTGGGTCCTTGGAGGTTAGCAACCAAAGCCTTTGGTACCCAAATATCCTTCAACCTTGGGCTCTCTTTAGGTGTACCAATATATTTGACTTTGACACCTTTCTCACCCTTGGTAAGAATGTAACAAGAATTAAGTCTAATAGATTTAGCACTTGCAAATTTATTTGCTTGTTCTTGTTGTTAGTGATGCAATTTGCCTCAATATGCCCAACTTGCTTGCACTTGTAGCAAAATCGACCATTGCTCCTCACAAAGCTAGGCTTTGGAGTTACAAAGGCCGCCTTACCTTTCTTGGGAGTATAGCCAAGTCCCTCCTTAGAGTTACTATATCTTTGGCTACCTAAGCATTGTAGCAAGTGGGCATCCCCACCATAGGCATTGCCTAATGCGCGGGTTAGCTTGTCCACTTCCTTCTTCAATTTCTCATTTTCAACTTTTAGTGTTGGATTAATACTAGTAGTGAAGGTAGAAGTAGAAGTGGATGATGATGAAGAACTAGTGTTATTATGTGTGGTTGCAACAAGTGTTTCATTAGTTGATTCATTTATTAGATCACAAGTTACACCCACATCACATGTTATAGCAACATCCTTTACCTTGCTTAACTCTAAGAGTGAGGAGTGAGCTTCCTCAAGCTTGGTGTGAGCTAGTTTGAGATCCTCATGGTCTTCCTTTAGACACTCATGAGAAGCACTTAACTCATCAAAGGATTGTTCAAGAGTTTTTAATTTCTTGGACAATTCTTTGCACTTCTTAGACTTAGAGCTAACAAGATATTCAGCTTGCTCTAACATGTCTATGAGTTGTGCTACACTAGGCTCATCATCATCACTATCACTATGATTATCATCTTTTTCATCATCACTTGAGTCATCGTATTTTACCTTAGTGGACTTAGCCATGAAGCATGATGAATCAAATGATGAAGACTTCTTGTTGATAGCAATAGAAGCCATGGCCTTCTTCTTGGATGTCTTCCTCTCATCATCATCACTAGAGTCATCATCATCGGAGGAAGCATCACTATCCCATGTCACCACATAGGATCCATCTTTCTTCTTGGAGAAGTTGAACTTCTTCTTCTCCTTCTTTTTCACCTTGTCCTTCTTGTCTTTCTTGCCTTTCTTCTTGTAATCATCTTCATCATCACTAGCATTGGGACAAACCGCCACAAGATGGTCCGTGCTCCTGCAATTGTAGCACTTCCTTACTACATTCTTGCCTTTAAAGTTATCTCTTCTCTTTCTAGCACCATAGCCCTTCTTCTTCATGAATCTTCCAAACTTGCGCACAAAGAGAGCTAGTGGCTCATCATCACTATCAAGGCTAGATGCATCATCATCACTAGATTGTACTTTCTTGCCCTTGCCTTTGTTCTTGGATGAAGAGATAGTGGACTTAAATGCCACGGTCTTTTTGCTCTTGTCATCCTCCTTCTTCACTTCTTCACTATCACTCTTCTCATTGTATTGATCCTCGGTCATTACATCACCAAGAATCTCATTTGGAGTGACACCCTTCAAGCCACCCCGGAAGATGATAGTCCTCAAGGTCTTGAATCTCTTGGGCAAGCACATGAGAAATTTGTGAGAAAAGTCCTCATCACTTGTTTTCTCACCCAAGGCTTTCAAATCATTGATGATCACTTGGAGCCTATAGAACATCTCCGGAATGCTCTCTCCATCATCCATCTTGAAGTTTGAGAGATTGACCTTGAGCATGTACAACTTGGCACTCTTTACCGTTGAAGTGCCCTCATAGGTTTGCTCTAATCTTGTCCATACTTCACTTGCTCTATCCAAATCCTTGATTTGCTCAGACACCTTTGAGTCAATGCCATTGTAAATGGTATTGAGAGTCATTGTGTTACATTGGTTGTTCTCTTGATCTCTAGGTGTGGGGCTTGCGGGATCAAGCACAATATATTCCTTCTCGGTGACTTCCCACACCTTCTCATGAATTGAGCCAAGATACATTCTCATCTTTCTCTTCCAATAGTTAAATGAACTTGTGCCATCAAAGTGAGGTGGTTTGCCCCTAACATGATTGAACATGATATGAGCCAATTCAATGCACCGAAGGATGTTAAGCCTTGACTAAACGGTGACCACGGCTCCGATACCACTTGAAAGGTCCTAATATGGCTAGAGGGGGTGAATAGTCTAAATAAAAATTCTACAAACCACTAAACAGGTAATTAGAACCACAAGAGGCTATAAATGCAATGTTAAGGCAACCACTAACCTAAGCAAGCCACCTATACAATTCTAGTTAAACCTTAGTTCTAAACCACACAAAAGAGCTAGCAAAAGCTAACCAACTACACAACTACTCAAGTCAAAAGAACAAGCTACTTTGCATAAGTATAAGAAAGAGATGATCGTCGAATAAACCTTTGCCTTGTGAAGAAGCCAATCACCGGGACAATCAATAAGTCACTCACTCGAAGGTGAGAAAATCAATAGAGACACCAAGATTTATCCCCGAGGTTCACGTGCTTGCCGGCACGCTACGTCCTCGTTGTGTCGACTTCAACCGGTGGTTCGGTGGCTAATCGGTATCACACACCGAGCCTATACTAGGCGCCACAAGAACCTACCATGGAGGAAGTAACTCAAAGACACGAGCAATCCACTAGAGTTACCTTTGAGCATTCCGCTCAGGGAAAGGCACAAGAACCCCTCACAATCACGGGTGTGAGCAAGCACAATCACCAAGCTCCTTCACACCTTCTTCTCCTCCAAGCCGTCTAGGGACACGGCAATGTCTCAAGAGAATAAGAACTAATCCGAGGCTTGCTCTCAAGTGCTCTAGAATGCAAAACACAAGCAATAATGCACTTGAGGTTCACTCAATCTCACAAGAATGATCAAGATGATGAATTAGTGAGAGAGTGGGAGGCTAGAATGCAACAAAGTGTATGACAATGATCCAAGTGTGCAAGAGGGTCACCAAGTGACCAGGGAGGGAGTATAAATACCCCCAAGCCAACTCCTAGCCGTTACACTCTCTGAAACAGCCGTTAACCCCGTTTTCATATTGTCGGACCGACTGCGTCGGACCAAACGGTAGCGTCCGACGCTCGGATGAACGCCACGTGTCAACAGATTTAAACGCCGTTCGTCCGATCTCAACGATAACTGGATTCACGCGTTTGACTACTGTCGGACTGAGGGCGTCGGATTAAACCGCAGAGTCCGACGCCCTCTCTCAGCTCACTGCGCGCGTATCGTCGGACGATCGCGCGAGCACCGTCGGACTAAAGATTTCACCCGTCCGACGCTTTCAGAGAGGGTTGAAAACGCTAAATCATCGTCGGACTCCGTCCGACGCTCCTCAGCGTACCACGCGTCACTCTTCGCTGCTCGGCACCGTCGGACTGAAGGCCACAATGGTCCGACGCTCGGTAAACAAGCGTCCGACGCTCACAGACAGCTCAAGCGTCGGACCGAATCAATGGTCCGACGCTACGTCCACTAACAGTCCGACGCTCTGTAAATAGTCCTTTTCAAGTCTATTTCTCACTCCTTGCTTCTAAGTGCTAACACTCAAGGTCTTCTACACTTGTGCACAGTGTGTTAGCATTTTGCAAACATTTTTCAAGGGTTTTCAAAGGGATTCTTTAAGTTGGTTAGATCAATGCATATGAGATGCAACCTAGAGCACTTGAAAGTAATCCAATAGCTTAGTTCTCCCCTTGATAGTCGGCTATCTATCCTAAATGTGATCACTCCCACTTAAAGTCTTGATCACTAAAAGAAAAGCCCTATTTGAGTATACCTTAGCCTCTAGCTTTCCTTGTTTAAATCCTTTTCTTTCTCCTTGATCATTTCATCTTGATCTTCACTTGAGCTCATGTCATCTTCCTCCATATCACTAATCTACTCTTGGCTACACACACTTAGCACTTAGATTAGGAACTTGGTTTCATCAATTACTAAAACCAAACTAGGGTCTTTCAACGGGACCGTGGGCGACGACGACTAGACTAGTCGTAGGACTAGGAATGTCGGTTTATCGCACTCTTTTGGGTATTGTAATGTCGGTGTTGCCATGAAACCCTAGTTATGGTTTGGGGACTGTGTTAAGTGTCAGTTGTGTACCCTAGTTATTGTAATATTATGGTGTGTACTGTACTAAGTTTCGGTTAAGTAATCTAAGACTTGAGTTTGGCTTGCTTATGCACAGATGCCTGTTAACACCCGCTCGACTGGTGCTGGGACTTCTGAGGATGGGGCCATTCCGGGGGCACCGTTGATTCCGCCTACTCTGGCAAATGGCATCGCAGCCTTAGCCAATACTGCAACGCTCCTTTCTCAGAACCGATATGACTGTGGTGGGCACCGTGGCCGCCACCATGAAGAGGAAACAACTTATGTGGACTTTACGGACACCCGTCCGCCGGTGTTCACCAAAGCGGATGAGCCGCTGGAAGCAGATGACTTGCTCCGTACCATGGAGCAGAAATTTGGATAGATTTGTTGCATTGAAATCCAGAGACCGTTGTTTGCAGTGCAGCAACTCCGAGATCCCGCAAGCGCTTGGTATTCAAACCTCTTGTCCGCCCAGCCTGATGGACATCAACTTACTTGGGTGGAGTTCAGTGAGGCTTTCCGTGCTCATTACATCCCTGCGGGTGTGATGAAGATGAAGTTGGATCAATTCTTAGCTCTGCAACAGAAAGAATCCACCGTCATGCAGTACGTCAGCCAGTTCAACCACCTGTCGCAGTATGCCGCTGAGCATACCAACACCGACCAAAAGAAGAAGGATTGCTTTGTCAGAGGCTTGAACTACAAGATTCAAAGAAGTTTGTCCAACAACCTCCACTGCACTTATCATGAAGCAGTCAACATTGCGATAGCTTTTGAAGAAAGTGGCCGCAAGCATCAAGAAAAAAAAAAGAAGAAGTGTGGATCAGCTGGGTCTTCTGGCAATCAGAAGCGCCAGAAAATCATCTACCACCCCCACTCACCACTCTCGTCCACAATATCCCTATCAGCAGGTCGTAGTTCGAACTACTGCTACTTCCCACACCTCCAACCAACAAAGCACCACCCAGCCGAATGCCTCTGGCGTTCGTGTCACTACTCCCCAGACAACGTACAACCAACCGTGCTACAATTGTGGCAAGATGGGACATTGGTCCCGCAACTGTCTATTTCCCAAGCAATACAATCAGAATGCGCAGAAGGCTCCTGGTGGATAGCAGTAGCAGACTCAGCACCGTGGCCACCAGCAGCAGGCCCAGAAGGGAAAAGTTGTGAGGAAAGCAGGTCAGTTCTACTACACACAAGTTGGTGACATTCCTGAGGGTGAACCCGTCATGCTGGGTAGGTTCCCTGTCGCAAGTCATCCTGCAATCATGCTTTTCGATTTTGGTGCATCGCATTCATTCATCAATCGTACATTTGTCGTGAAGCATGAAATTCCAATTGGGCAGATAGAGGAAAATTTCCTTATACAGTCGCCCGGGAGGCGCATTAGTACTAAGGAAGTAGTACATCGGGTGCCCATAGAACTTGGCGGGCATATATTCCCGACCTCAATGATAGTGCTGAAAGATCAGGATATAGATGTGATATTAGGCATGAATTGGATGTATCAGCACAAGGCTCTCATTGATGTGCTGAATAGAACCATCAGGGTAAACTTGCCTAATAGCCAAACCCAACTCCTCATCCAACTTCCAATACCTCAAATAGTAGTTGGTAGGGCATGTGCAACTGCAGTTAAAGAGGTGCAAAACATTCCGGTAATCTGTGAATTTCCGGATGTGTTCCCTGACGATTTGCCCGGTTTACCTCCTGACCGTGATGTAGAATTTGCCATTGAGTTGAAGCCTGGAACAACATCTATTTCTCGTAGAGCCTATAGGATGCCTCCCAAGGAACTGGCAGAGCTGAAGGTTCAGTTGCAAAATATGTTGGATAAGGGTTTCATCAGGCCTAGTTCATCTCCTTGGGGTTGTCCTGCTATTTTTGTTAAAAAGAAGGACAATTCTCTCAGACTCTGTGTTGATTACCGTCCACTCAATGAGGTAACCATAAAAAACAAATACCCTTTGCCTAGTATAGACCTTCTCTTTGACCAACTTGCTGGGGCCAAAGTATTTTCTAAAATTGACCTTAGATCTAGATACTACCAAATAAAAATTCGTCCCGAAGACATTCCAAAAACAGCCTTCACCACCAGATATGGCCTATACGAATATCTAGTTATGTCTTTCGGCCTAACAAATGCCCCTGCCTATTTCATGTACCTCATGAACTCCGTCTTCATGCCTGAGCTCGACAAATTTGTGGTCGTGTTCATCGACGACATTCTTGTCTATTCTAAAACCCCTGAAGAACATGTCAAACACCTCCATGTTGTCCTGACTTATTTAAGAGAACATCAACTATATGCCAAGTTCAGCAAGTGTGAATTTTGGTTGGACAGAGTTTCGTTTCTCGGACATATCCTATTAGCTGAAGGCGTATCGGTTGACCCAACCAAGGTGGAGGAGATCTTGAATTGGAAACCACCAACCACCGTACATCAAGTCCATAGTTTCATGGGAATGGCGGGATACTACCGTCGTTTTATTCCAGATTTCTCCAAAATATCCAAGCTCATTACCAGCTTATTGAAGAATCAGGTCAAGTTTGTCTGGTCACCTGAGTGTGAGGAGGCCTTTCAAACCTTGAAGAAGTTGTTGACTTGTGCACCAGTCCTAGCCCATCCTGACATTGAAAAACCATTTGATGTGTACTGCGACGCTTCTTGAACCGGTCTTGGTTGCGTTTTGATGCAAGAGGGCCAAGTTATTGCTTATGCTTCGTGACAACTTAAGTGCCATGAAGAGAATTATCCTACTCATGACCTAGAACTGGCCGCTGTCGTCCATGCATTGAAAATATGGCGTCATTACTTGCTGGGTAGTACCTGCAATATTTACACTGATCACAAGAGTCTGAAATATATATTTACCCAAGAAGAGTTGAACATGAGGCAGAGAAGATGGCTGGAGTTGATTAAGGACTATGACATCGAAGTACATTATCATCCTGACAAGGCGAATGTGGTTGGTGATGCACTCAGTCGGAAGGTTTATTGCAACTGTCTGGCAGTGAAGCCCCGAGATCTTTCTTTGTGCTATGAGATAGAGAAGTTAGGAGTAGAAATGGTTGAACATGGCAGCTTGAACCATATTAGCATTGAGACCACCATCCGTAATGAGATCATTGCGGCTCAGAAAGGAAGCAAGGGCATCAAGCATGTCAAGGAAAAAGTCCAAGCCGGCACGGCAGATTGTTTCAGGATTGACGACGAAGGTGTCGTATGGTTCAAGGATCGACTAGTAGTTCCAAAGGTACCTGAGTTGCGTCAAAAGATCCTCGATGAAGCACATTTAACAAGATTCTCCATTCACCCAGGAAGTAACAAGATGTACCAGGATTTGAAGCAAAAATTCTGGTGGACCAAGATGAAAATAGAGATTGCTCGGTATGTAGCAAGATGTGACACCTGTCAGAAAGTAAAAGCTGTCCACATGAAGGCTGGAGGAGAACTACAATCATTGCCTGTTCCTACGTGGAAATGGGAAGATATTAGCATCAATTTCATCGTAGGTTTGCCAAAAACATCAAGAGGTTTTGACTCAATCTGGGTTGTTGTCGATCGCCTCACTAAGCAAGCTCATTTCATCCTCGTCAAGACTATCTACACTGCAGCGAACTATGCAAAGCTATATATACAAAACCTAATGAAGCTTCATGGTGTGCCTAAGACTATTGTCTCAGATCGAGGTTCTCAATTCATTTCGAATTTTTGGAGGGCTTTCCATAAGTCGCTAGGAACGAAACTTTTGCATAGTACTGCATATCATCCACAGACTGATGGACAGACTGAGAGAGTCAACCAAGTGTTGGAGGACATGTTGATAGCATGTGCATTCAATTACACAGATACATGGGATGAATGTTTGGCACTAGCAGAATTCTCGTACAATAACAATTATCAAGAGAGCATCAAGATGGCACCGTTCGAGGCTGTGTATGGTCGTAGGTGCCGGACTCCCCTAAATTTGTCTAAGCCTGGGGAAAGATGGTTCTTTGGAGTTGACTTGGTAGAAGAAACTGAAGAAAAGGTCAGGTAAATACAAAATAATTTGAAGGTTGCACAGTCGCGACAGAAAAGTTACGCCGATCAAAGACGTCGCCCCTTGGTATTCAAGACAGCAGATTATGTCTATCTCAAAGTCTCACCCATGAAGGGAATTAGTCGATTCGGAGTCAAAGGCAAGTTAGCTCCTCGATACATCGGATCATTTCAAATCGTGGCACGCCATGGAAAAGTAGCCTATAAGTTGAGATTGCCAGATCACCTCTCAGCTGTGCACAACATATTTCATGTGTCGCAACTCAAAAAGTGTCTTCGAGTGCCTGATCAAGTCATTGATGTTGAAGGGATAGAACTCCAACCCGATCTGACATACTCTGAGTATCCAATTCGAGTCCTGGATTGAAAAGATCGCGTCACTCGAAGAACCACCACGAGATGGTACAAGATTCAATGGAGCAAACATTCAGAGGATAAAGCTACTTGGAAATCCGAAGACTACCTCGCCGAGAATTTCCCCGAATTCTCTGTTACCTTGTAAATGTAAAACTTCTGATTGTGTAATGTATGAACTCTCCTGGTTATTTTATGGTCGAGTTAGGTTAGGTCTACTTGAGACATTTTCTTTTCCATTACTTAGCCCTAAGGTTTAGTCGTGTATCAAATCTCGGGACGAGATTTCTTTAAGGGGGAAGGGCTGTAATACCCCGGGTATTACGGTTAACTAAAAATGCCATTTCATCATGTTTAATTCAAGTGCCTACATATGATTGTGCTTAGGGACCTTAGAGTGACTTAATTATGAGTGATGTTGATTGTGCAATTGAATCTCTAATTGAAAATCAAAAATAAAATCAAAAGGAAAATCTAAATTAAGCCCTAATCGAACCCTAAAACCCTAAATCACAAACTACTTAGAATATGGTAATAGTGTCTTAATAAAAGTTGTAGATCTTTTAAAATTCAACAACTTCTATTTTGAGTGTTTTTGAAGTTCTTAAATAGAAATTTAAATTAAACCCTAACTATTACTTTGGAATTCAAATTTGAAATGCTAATCCCTAAACTATCAAAAATCTGACTAAACTCCCTTAATGAAAGATGTAGAGCTCAACAATTAGAGAAACTTTTATTTTTATAGAAATTCAAGTTGTTAAGAAGATTTTTGAGAATTTGATCTAATTGCAAATGAAATTCAAAAGAGACATTTACCCCTTTTTGAATAGTTTGAAAACGGTGCAGATTTTGAATTTGGTTCTTAAACCAATGTTGTTCAGAATTTTGAATCCTACAACTTTTGTATTTACACTTTTTCATGTTGATGCATAGAAATTGGGGGATTTGATCAAAAACCGAGTGAGAGGCATTTAGTAGCTACAGTACTCTGCCCCTCTCCCCTGTTCGGCCACAGCGCCGGCAGCCGCCCTGCCGGTCGGCCGTGTGCCTCCAGTCGTAGCCGTGCTAGTAGGGGACCCCGTGCCGCCCCGAATCGCTTCTGCCCCCTTCCAAACCCACCTTATATACCTCCGGTCGCTTCCCTGCCTCCCTTTCCTCCCTCGGCACGCCGGCGACCACCTTCACTGCCTCGGCCAAATTGGCACGCACCTGTCCACCATCTCCAAATTGCCCAAGCAGCTGACCTTCTCACTCCCTTGCGCATCCAGTGCCTCAACTTTTGCAAAGGCTCGTGCCCCGCTGGTCCGGGAACGCCTGCCGTCGTCTTCGGGTCCAGTCGGAGCGCCGCCGCAGGTCGTCTCGCCGTGCCTAGTTTGTCTTGGTGAGCTTCTCCTCTAGTGTTATGGCGTTTTAGACTCTCTGGCTTGCCGTGATGCTCATGCATGCGGTGGTTCGCCGTCTCATGCCCTAGGTCTGCCGGAACGGGGAGGGTGCCGTCGGTGAACGACGCCGTGGGACTGCTCGGTGTCAAGCTCGTCATTCCGCGCCGCCTCTACTCCAACCGTCTACTGGTCTAGGACCGTGGTGAGCTCCTGGTCCTCCTCGGCCCTTTTCCTTTAACTCTACCGCACCCTAGCGGCCGGAACAGGGCTGCCATGCCGCCGCGACCGCCATAGGCGAGCTGGAGCTCGTCGGCGGCGAAGAGGGTAGGAGCTAGGTAGGAGAGGGAGTCCGTTAGGGTCTAGGCTCGGTGTTATGGCGCTTGGTTTCGCTACGGGGATCGTCGGCGACGAGGTTCCCGGCGGGCAGCCGCGTGTGCGCGTGGGCGCACGGCCGGAGGAGAGAGGAGGAGCTGACAGGGGTCCCCGCCTGTCAGCGTCCCCTAGAGAGGGAAGCGGCGCGCGGTCGCGCGCCTGCGGCCGCCTGGGCCGCGTGGGCCGGCCTGGGAATAGCTGGGCCGCCTCGGGTTGATTTCATTTTTTTTATTTTCCTGGGAAATTTAAAAGGGTTTTTCCATTTTGATTTAAATGAATAGTGCTCAGTTTTCACCTTTTTGTAGTAATATTTTTATGGCACCTAGAGGCATGAAAAATTTTGTGGATGTTCTCTGTGATGTGTAATATTTTGCAAAAATATCAAATATGTGTTTTGAACACTTTATGCAGAAACTAAAATTCAATAAATAATTAATAAATGTAACTTTGGACAATTTTAATAAATTCGAGGTTAATGAAACAATCATGAAAATTTATATGGCACTGTTGTGGGGTAAAACCTGTCTGTTGGTTAAGTTTGGTTTCAAATGGAAGCTGTTTGATCATCTGTTAATTAAATGTTGGATTAATTGGATAATAAAATTAATATAAACAAATAATCTCTGTAGTCTTGTGTGATTTTTGGATTGAATGGGTCCAAGGATCTTTCACTATGGTGATCCTTGACAAAAGTAATATTGTCACTAGGCAGTAATATTAAAGCTGTGCAGCGTCTTTCTAGGACTGTTAAAATGGTATATAAAATGAAATACGGAAACATCACTTTACTTTATGAAAAATGTTTTACAACTTTACCGTTAATGAAAGTTGTACTCAAGGATTAGTGTTGTTTACTTTTGTGTATTGTATTCATTATTATTCACACCATGTTAAGCATGCATCATTGCATACGTGTAGTGCCCGTCAACGAGGAAATCAAGGTTGAGGCCACTGCTGAGGAGGTGACTCCCGAGGTCGTCCAGGGATTCAACATTTGCGGGACCGAGCCTGACCCGACGCTTTACGCAATCCAAGGCAAGCCCCGGTGCATTCAACCCCGCCTTGTGTTTTATAAAATATTTATAACTTGAGTTAATTATTGCATTAGTTTGCTAGGAGTTGAATGTCACCTATCCTGTTGCATTACCTACCTTGATATATATATATATTACCCTTGAAACCTGTTTAAAATGAAAAAGTTCGAAAAATATTTAGCCCTGCTTAATCAATTTAGATTTACGTAAAAAGGCTATTTTTGATTTATGGGGATATGATATTAATGAATCATGAGAAAGGAAAAGGATATGAGTCCGTTCGGGAATTGTGCACTTGGGTAGCAGCCCCAATGCATCGTCACCGACGAAAAGGGGTTTTCCGTTCGTTGGTTGTGAATTTGGGTTAGAGTCCCAATGCTTGACCATCGGTGAGAAAGGGATTTGAAAACCGTTGGGACACTTGTACTTGGGTTGGAGTCCCAATGCAATGTCGTCAACGGAACAAAGAATTTGGGACCGTTTGTCGTAGGCCTGCTGTGATCGAGATTTGCAACTAGCCACATACTACGGGAAGCTCTGACTCCGGTGGCTCTACTACTTGAACTGACAACCACACACTGGGAGTGGAGAGATGGCGAGAGCCGCGTGTACCCTCGTGGCCGGCGTGCCTAGAGAGGAGAGGAGTACTGTGCTCTCAGGTGGCGCAGGACTGGTTCAGGTTTTGAAAAAGCCGTGGTAGCCGGGGTTGGCATATGCAAGCTTAGGTGCTACATATGCAGTGTGGATAAGGATCCCCAGCTGGGTACTAATCGATTCGAATCGTCGTTGCTTCTCGGATATGGAGACTTGATCTTTTGACCTATAATTGAAAAGTGGTTCGGAACTAGGTGTTTTCAGAATGATTTAAGAATTGGAAAGTACGATGAAACATGACAATGAACTTGCAATTATGTGCTATGCTTAAAATTAAGATTTAAGGTAAAATATTGAAATAGGATAGTAATGCTTTTCTGCAAAACTCTTTGACTCTTGCTCAAGTCTTACCTTGACCCCCCTCAGCCTGCATTCCTGAGTCTCACTCTTTTTTTCTTTAGTCGGGTAAGTCTTGCGGAGTACCTCGGTACTCAGGGTTTGTTAACTCCATGTTGCAGGAATCCAGCAGTCGGAGGTCTGCGTCGCCCCCTGCTGTGTGACAGTTGTCCAAGAGGGAAGTGAGGAGGAGTAAGGTTGGACTCGTGGGCAGGGTTCGTGTTATTAAGTATTTAAATATGTTGTATCGTCGTTCCACTTTTAGCTACTTTTAATTATGGTCTGTAATAAGTGCACTTAAATTTTACTTGGACGAATGGTTTGCAATCTAAGTGCTTTATAATCTTTCTGTGCTTTACTCTGATATTATTTGTTATGAAATGTTGTAATTCTATAATGGCTTCGTAATGGGATCCTGTCGGAGAAAAACGGGTGCTGATATAGCCCGGCAGGACCTTCTAGATCATTTGGGACATGGGTCCGGTTGTCAGAGGTCATTAGTGATAATGACAGGTGCCTGTGAGCCATATGATTTAGACGGTTCTGTTACAAAATGAAAGCTCTCAAAACTAAAATAAACACTAATAGATTAATTATAAAATGTATTTTCATAATATATTAATTTGGAGCTATAAATATGAATACTATCCACTAGAAATTTAGTTAAATGTAAACTACTTTATCTGACATGTAACACAGAGTTACATGTTTAGAAGGACGGAGGGAGTACTTCGAAACTTTCATTGGTCCTTTCTGGTACATGCTTTTCATTGGTCCTTACATTCCACTGTACTGTAACAGTATTTGTGTGCCCAATGACTTCTTGGTCTGTGGTGCCGGTGCTAGTGTGACTGTGTGTGGGGTGGTCGTCTGTGTTCAGAATTAAAGGCTGCTTTTATTTGCATTCTTCAATGTCTAGTCCTTGTCTTATGTGCTACAGTATTGGTGGAGTACATGCACAATTTATTATAATTTCTGATTTGACAAATAGTAGTCCTACCCTATACAGAGCATAGAATGGAGTGCGTGACCAAATTATTATAATTACTGAATAATAACTAGCAATTAGTCCTTCCCCATCCATAGTTTGCTCGAGCATACTCCCTCCGTCCCTTAAAAAAAGCGACGTTTTGGGTGTTCGTGCCACTAGTTTGACTAGATTTATAGAAAATATGTGTAACATTTATATCCCCAAATAAATTTGTTAAAAACAAGACTCAAAGATATATCCAATGATATTAATTATGTGTTATAAATATTTATATTTTTTTAATATAAATTTAATCAAAAATATTTTTTTTAAGCGAAAACGATATTTTTTTAGGATAGAGGGAGAATAGCTTATTGGTTGATGCCTAACTTATTCGCATGAAGCGTGGCTGCCAATAAGAAAAGGTTGTGGCAAGTTTGCGACGACGAATGAGTCAATGGCATCAAGAGCAAGGGGATACAAATGTTTAGGCTCCGTTTAGATCCCAGTTGCAGTTGCAATTCTGCACTGTAGCACGTTCGTTTGTATTTGACAACTTTTGTCCAATCATGGCTTAAGTAGGCTTAAAAGATTCGTCTCGTGATGTACATGCAAAAAGTACAAACATGCAAACATTTCGTCTACATTTAATGCTCCATGCATGTGCCGCAACATTGATGTGACTAGTTGCAGTTGCAATTTGCACTGGATCTAAACAGAGCCTTAGTTATGTCATGAACTAAAGGTATGCCTATAGTGTGGCGCACTGGAGTGGAAAGGTGCGGCTACCAACAAACAGGCTATAAATAGGAAGCTGTAAACTAGTAAAAACTATGGAATTCCGTCGATGTTTTTTACTTCTCTTGCTAAACCCATCTTTAGGCTATTTGCATTACGCTTGCTTCATATATGTAAACTAAAAGTTATATTGGATGTTACCGATAAACAGGATATATACAATATACAGACGAAATTCTAAATTAACTTCGAACAGCTTGAAAATAAAATATGGATTAAAAAATGTCGTTTCCTATTAGAGACCGATAACCATGAAATATGGCTCTGTTCGCTTCAGCTGAAAAACTGAGCTGATTTGGCCTGAAACTGATTTGTTGTGAGGAGAAATACTGTTGCAGAGCTGAAAAATATGTGCTGTTTAGTTGAAGCGAACAGAGCCTATATTGGGAGATAGATCAATGATATTGTAAGCCATCCGTGCAAGGACCACAAGTCGTCTGGTACGTTTTGGTACAGAGGACACTGCAGCTTAGCTTGCATGCTCAGATGGATTCAGCAACTTCATTCAAGTTTGCGTACATAGTTATTATAGTAATTAATATGTGTGCCTTTGACAGCTTATTATCCAGACACACTATGGAACGTTTAGATCCTAGTTGCAGTTGTAATTCTGCACTGTAACACGTTCATTTGTATTTGACAACTTTTGTCCAATCATGGCCCAAGTAGGCTTAAAAGAGTCGTCTCGTGATGTACATGCAAAAAGTACAAATATGCAAACATTTCCTCTACATTTAATGTTCCATGCATGTGCCGTAACGTTGATGTGACTAGTTACAGTTGCAATTTGCAATGGATCTAAACAGGGCCTTATAATTCAGGTCTTGCTCACTCCTTATGTCACTTGGGTTCTTTCTAGTCTAGTCTAAATTTGCTTTTTCACATTTGTTTTTTTTCAAAGGACTTCTCCAGTAATTTCTTCACATTGGGTACATTGCAGTGCACCTCTTTTTTTTTTTTGGGTCAAAATTTGTATTTGTGTGTGCTTACTGCTTAGTGCAGACTGCAGGGTTTCTCCTGGCGTTCATAAATTTCTTTTGTTTCTATGCTACCCACAAATCGTCCTTAAAGTTTTTAAAAGGTACGGCCCGTACATTGTGAGCTAACGACAAAGGTACACTGGTCAATCACATGGGGAGTGCTACCAACAATAACGAGGCGGTGGTGGACCGGCAGTACTGTCTCAACTAGCAAATGGTCCACACTATTACAATACCTGCTCCGTGCTCACCAACCGGTGCCAGGTTTCCGTCACGTGCACCTCGTGTTAAAACTTATCTTGTAATAACTCATCTCATTTAATGTAATTATGCCTGAAATTCGTGGCCTACACTTTTGCAGTTCGTGCACTGGTGCATCATCCATCCCCATCATCGTTTTCTAAGATGAATAATACCACCACTATCTCTAAAAAGATCGATGTCGGTCAATCTAGCTTAAGTTTGATCAATCTGCATCAGTAAATCTAGCTCAAGTTTGATCAAATATACAATTAAATGGTAGTAATTTATTATAAAAGAATATATAACTAGCTTGATAATACTTATTTTATATTATGAATGTTAGTATCTTTCCATATAAATTTATTTAAAGTTTAAACGGCTTAATTTCTTGAAAAGCTAGAAATTTTGTTTAGGACGGGGGGAGTAATTTAGTAAATCACAACTTTACCAGTTTAGTAAGAATGTTGAGGTGTTCATCTATAGATAACACTAGTGTTCTAAACAGTGGCTTATAGCGGCCACATAGCGGGCTGCCGGGCTCACACTACGGGTGTGTTTATTTTGCAGCTTGTTTGGTGTCACTTCTCTAGCCCTAGGCACGAAATGCCGAGAACCGAATACCGAACCGAAAGTACCGAAACCGAATTTTTCGGTTCCAACATCTCAGGAACCGAATTTACCGAGGTAAATTCGGTTTTTTACCACGGTTTACCGAAATACCGAACTACGTACCGAATTTTGGGACCCCAACGAACTAAGCCCAACAGCAGCCCAACTTATCCAGACCTCAGCGGTCAGCATTCAGCAAACCCTAGTCCACCGCTCGTCCGCTCCACGCTCCAGTCCAGGCCTCCAGGCTCCAGCAGTCCAGCCTCCAGGGGAGGCGACCAGCAGGCAGCAGGCAGCCCGCGCAGCCGCACCGTCGTCGCCTTCGGCCCCGCACCGGCATCGCACTCGCGCCACGCCGCCCGACCCCCAGCCCGCAGGCCGCAGCCGTCCTCGTCCCTGCGCCGTGCCGCCCAGCCTCCGGCCCGAGGCCGCAGCCGCCCTCGTCCCTGCGTCGCGCCACGCCGCCCAGCCCCCTGCCCGCAGGCCGCAGCCAGCCCCCACACGGCCGCGCCATCCACGCCGCCAGCCGCCAGGAGAGGCATTGAGGCAGCGAAGATCCGAAGACGGCTACTTCCATTGCTTCCTGCCATGTAAGTATTATTTGAGTATATATTTGGTTGAACAGAGCAATTCTTGTCCTCTAAATGTTGATTTGGACTCCACTAACTTCAAATGTTTATCAGATGTCTCAGTCTGAGGAAGACCTTGACCAACAGGTCGCTGATTGGGCGGAGGAAATGAATGAAGAGAACTTGAGTGATGGTGAGGCTGCTGGTGATAGGAAGGATGCTGCTGCTGCTGATGGAGAGAAAGATAAGGAGGTCATCGATCTAGATGGTGAGGAGGGGAACAAGAGAAAGGAGATGTCAGCCAGATCAAAAATTTGGGACCACTTTGTCAAAATCAAAGTTGATGGTGTGGTGCTCAAGGGGAAGTGCAAGTATTGCAATGCTGAGATCAAAGCACATCCAGTTCATAATAGTACGTCTGGTATGCGTAAGCACTTTGGCGTTTGTAAGCGTAATCCTCATAGATGCGATGATGATGCGACACAAGGTGTTTTGCAAGCTACTGAAATAACTAGTGTGGTCACTTGGAAGTTTGACCCTGAATTACTTAGGTCTGCCTTTGCGGAAATGATAATATAAGATGAAGAGCCATTTGCATTAGGTGAAAAACCTAGTTTTAGGAAGTTCATGTCTCTTGCTTGCCCTCGTTTCAATTTGCCATCCAGAACGACAGCAACTAGGGACACTGTGCAATTATATTTTGAACAAAAGGCTAAGCTGAAAATGTTTTTTAAAGACCAATGCAATAGAGTTTGCCTCATAATTGATGGCCGGACATCACAACAGCAAGATAGTTATATGACTGTAACAGCCCATTTTATTGACAATGACTGGTGCTTGCATAAAAGGATAATTAGTTTTTTTAAGGTAAAAGGCAAAAATGGGGATGATATTGGAAAACACCTATAGAAAGTCTTGCTTGATGGGGATTGGACAAAGTAATGACAGTGACGGTTGATAATGCCAGTGCAAATGATAGTGGTGTAAGTTATTTTGAGGAGACAAATGAATAGTTTGAAAACTAGCATAGCAGATGGCAAGTACCTTCATATGAGATGTGCTGCACACATAGTTAATTTAATCGTGCAAGATGGTTTGAAAGAAGTAGACCAATCTATCAAGCGTATACGAGCTGCTATTAGATTTGTCAAGGCAGGTACCTCTAGAATTGTCAAATTCAAAGAGATTGCTCACTTGGAGAAAGTGGACAGCAAGGCATTCTTGAGCCTTGATATATGCACAAGGTGGAACTCAACATATGATATGCTAGCAGCTGCCTGCACATATGAAAAGGTGTTTGCAAGATATCCAGATGAAGATCCATACTATACAATTGAATTGCTTAGTGAAATTAAGCCAGGTGTTCCAGGTCCAGGAGTTCCTGATGAGCACGATTGGGATAATGCAAGGAAACTAGCTGATTTTCTAAAGCATTTTGCTAAGATAACAACACGTGTTTCAGCATCCTTAAGTGTTACTGCTCACACTTACTTCCATGAGATTTTAGAGGTCAATGCTTTGTTGAATGAGTGGTTGAGTAGTGCTGATTGTGTCCAACAAGAGATGGGGCTGAGAATGAAATGCAAGTATGACAAGTATTGGGGGCAGTTGAAAGGTCCTAAATGGCTAGAGGGGGTTGAATAGCCTATAAAAATCTACACACAACACTTAACAAGCCAATTAGTAACAATAGCAAGCTTTGCAAAGCACTAGCTCTAACCTACACTATGCAAGCCACCTAGACAAGTATACCACACTATGATCACTAGTTCACACTTAAAGGTTATGTCACTACTATACACTACTCCTAAGTGAGCAACTAACTAACAAGCTACACAAGAGAGTAAGTACACAAATGTAAAGAGTAAAGGTGATTTCAATACCCCCGGTGTAGAGAAGAGATGAAGTCCAATATAACCAATCAATCAAATACAAGAGAAATCCTCGGTAGAGAGATGACACAAGATTTTTACCGAGGTTCACTTGCTTGCCGGCAAGCTAGTCCTCGTTGTAGCGATACACCCACTTGGAGGTTCACGCGCTAATTGGCATCACACGCCAAACCCTTCTCAAGGGTGCCGCACAACCAACACAAGATGGGGATCCACCAAGCTACGAGCAATCCACTAAAGATGCCTTTCGCGATCTCCCGCGGGGATAGGCTCAAGAACCCCTCACAATACCTTGATCGGAGGCGGAGACAATCACCAACTCCCCTCAACGATCCTCGCAGCTCCAAGCCGTCTAGGAGTCGGCAAACTCCAAGAGTAATGAGAGAAACCGCTGCGAATCACCGCTACCAAGTGCCTCTAGATGATCTCTATCAATGCAATGCACTTGATGCTCTCCAAACTCACCAAATGATGATCACAATCAAGTAGGATGAGTGAGAGTGGAGTGGGAAGGCTCACAAGTATGCTATGATGTTCAGGAATGCCAAGAGATGCTCCTCAACCCAACCAAGTTACTATTTATAAGCCACACACAAAGAAATAGCCGTTTTAGATTTCACTGCGTACCGTCGGACTGTTCGACGTCCACACCGTCAGACTATATCGCACGGTCCGACGTCCTGAATGAACGCCACGTGTCACTAGCCATTTGAAGTCGAACTTTAGATCACAACGGCTAACTTCCCGCGCTAAACGAACCGTCGGACGGACGAACGTCGGACTAAACCATACGGTCCGACGCCCTCAGCTGACTACCGTCGGACTCAGCCAGACGGAGCCGTCGGACTAACGAACGCGGCCGTCCGACGCTTCCAGAGAGCTCCCCTAGCGCTGAAAACCGTCAGACGATAGTCCGACGCTCACTGTCGGACTAATGCCGAGAGTCCGACGCTCTCAGAGCTCGCCACGTGTCAGCTCTCGCACTATCTGCACCGTCGGACGGTTCGGCTAATGGTCCGACGCTCAGAAACTGAGCGTCCGACGCTCTTAGCAGTGTTAGCCGTCGGACCGAGGCTAATGGTCCGACGCTCTGTGACTCTACGGTCCGACGCTCTATTTTCTTAGGATTTTCACTCAAACCTTTCACCCTTTGTTCCCATGTGCTAACACCAAGTGTTCTACACCTTGTGCATGTGTGTTAGCCTTTTCAAAAGAGTTTTCCAAGGGTTTGTTAGTGTCACTAGCATCTATATGTAATGCAATGATCATGAACACCTAGTGGCACTTGATAACCGTATTTCATCAACGATTTCACCCCTCTTGATAGTACGGCTATCTATCCTAAATGTGATCACTCCCTCTATGGAGTCTTGATCACCAAAAGCAGAAGAGCTCCTATGGATTATACCTTTGCCTTGAGCTCCTAGCTTTTTCACCATCTCTTGATGAAGCTTGTGGACTCCTTTCGATGATGAACTTATACCATTTGTATGGATGCCGTCATTGCCCTTCATGTGGCCTCAACCGACCCGGTCCTTTGCTCCATCTTGTTGTTTGCTAATCATTCTCATGAAACACTTAGAGCAATCGTTAGCAAACTAGGTTTCATCAATTACCCAAAACCAAACATGGGCTTTCAGTCTCCCCCTTTTTGGTAATTGATAACAACCTTTACAAAGATATGAAATGAAAACTAAGTTTGCACTTTGGTAGTATTAGCTCCCCCTACATATGTGATTCCTTATGTTTGGTTCAATTTTTCACATATGCATGAATTTGAAGGTTTGTGTGAGCTCCTACTATCAAATGATGCTAAGGTATATAGAATGGACCTTTGAAGCGTGATACCATCGGAGTTGCAGAAATATACCATCCTTAGCACCATTGTTTACTAGTCATGCATCACAAACTCAAAATACCTCGTGAGATCAACATTTAAGTAAAAGAGGTACTTTGTATGACATGTAAGTCCTATGCATGCTAGTTTGTCAAATCACCATTCAAATCCTATTTCTAAGCATTTCATCAATTCAAACAAGTATAGGAACTGAAGTTTTGACAATGCAACAATTCATATGTTAATGCATAGCTTGCTCCCCCTACTTGTGTGCTTTCAAATTTTTAATTGACCCCTTTCCTTTCTTATCTTTGTGACTTTCTTCTCCCCCTTTGTCAACAATCACCAAAAATGGTGCAAATTATGGGAGTATCAAGTTAATAAATGGGGTTTAGTTCATGTTCACATTGGTTCAATCTAGATCACTTGCCTAGAATATGTAACTAAGTTTGAGCCAAGGACAAGCTTCTTCACACCTCACTAGTAGGGTTATCTTGACCATGTCAAGTTACACATCATGAGCTCATGTTCTAGATTCAACACTAGGTTTGCAAGCCCATCAATATGTCATATGCTACCACTTGATCATACAAGCATAAAGAACAAAAGTGGTACCATATATACATGAAAGCATTTGATTTTTCATGAATGAGCCTATAAGATGCATTCCATGTCTACATGAACTAGACAAATCCTTATCAAAGTATGAATGCCATGTCAACCAATTTTACCTCGCTTTAATCGAAGAAGAGGCATGTCATATAATGTGGAATGCTTTTCACTTCATGTTGGAGTAGTTGAGTATGTTTAGCTCATTTCTCAACTTACAAAATCTTGACTCATCAAGTGGCTTGGTAAAGATATCCGCTAATTGATCTTCGGTGCCAACACTTTCAATTGCAATGTCCCCTTCGATTTGGTGATCTCGAATGAAGTGATGCTTTATGTCAATGTGCTTTGTTCTTGAATGCTGCACAGGGTTGTTGGTTGGTTTGATAGCACTCTCATTGTCACATAGCAAAGGCACTTTCTTGTATTTCAATCCAAAATCACTCAAGGTTGCCTTCATCCAAAGCAATTGTGCACAACAACTTCCGGCACTAATATACTCCGCTTCGACCGTTGAGAGAGCAACACTATTTTGCTTCTTTGAAGACCATGATACAAGTGACCTTCCAAGCAATTGACAAGTTCCACTAGTGCTCTTTCTATCCACCTTGCAACCGGCATAGTCGGAGTCTGAATATCCAATAACCTCAAAGTTGGACCCCTTAGGATACCACAACCCAACATCTTGTGTGCCCTTCAAATACCTCAATATTCTCTTTGCAGCTTTCAAATGACTTTCTCTTGGTGAGACTTGAAATCGTGCACACATGCATACACTAAACATGACATCCGGTCGAGATGCGGTCACATATAGGAGACTTCCAATCATTGATCTGTATAGCTTTTGATCTACCATTTTGCCACTATCATCCAAGTCCAAATGCCCATTAGTTGCCATAGGAGTATTCATGGGCTTTGCATGTTCCAATCCAAATTTCTTTACCATGTCCCTTATATACTTGCCTTGACTTACAAATGTACCATTCTTCATTTGCTTAACTTGAAGACCAAGGAAGTAGCTAAGCTCACCAATCATGGACATTTCAAACTCACTTGCCATCATATTTTCAAATTCTTCAAAAAAATCTTAATTTGTTGATTCAAAGATGATATCATCCATGTATATTTGTAACACAAATAAATTTTTGCCAAGCTTCTTAGTGAAGAGAGTTGTATCAACCTTTTCCATTTTGAACCCTTTAGAAAGCAAGAAATCTCTCAATCTTTCATACCATGCTCTAGGTGCTTGCTTCAAACCATACAATGCCTTTCTTACCTTGTACACATGGTTGGGCTTCTTCACATCTTCAAATCCGGGAGGTTGTTCCACATAAACCAACTCATTGATGTACCCATTGAGAAATGCACTCTTGACATCCATTTGATATAACTTCATGTTGTGGGCACAAGCATAGGCTAATAAGATTCTAATGGCATCCAATCTAGCAACAGGTGCATAGGTTTCTCCAAAATCAAGACCTTCTACTTGAGTGTAACCTTGTGCAACCAATCTAGCCTTATTCCTTATTACTATGCCATCTTGATCTTACTTGTTTCTAAAGACCCATTTTGTTCCTATCACATTGTGTTTCTTTGGTCTTTCCACTAGCTCCCAAACTTGATTTCTTGTGAAATTATTGAGCTCTTCATGCATGGCATTGACCCAATCAACATCTTTCAATGCTTTCTCAATCTTGGTTGGCTCTATGGTTGACACAAATGAGAAATGCTCATAAATTTGAGCTAGTCTTGCTCTAGTTTCAACTCCACTTTGAATACTACCAATGATTTGATCCAATGGATGATCCCTTGCAATAGAGACCGGTTGGAGAATAAGAACTTGATCATTGGATTGAAATAAACTAGCTTGTTGATCTTGCACTTGAGATTGATCTTGTGAGTCACTTGCACTTGCTTCATTTTCAACTTACATACTAGTATGAATTGCACCATCATCTTCATCATCATTGACTTGCCTTGGCCTAATATCACCAATATCCATATCTTTCATTGCATTTGCCAAGTCATTGCCTCTCACGTCACTAAGATTTTCAACTTCATCTTGAGAGCCTTGGGTTTCATCAAATTCAACATCATGTACCTCCTCAAGAGTACCACTAGCCAAATTCTAAACTCTATATGCCTTACTTGTGGTTGAATAGCCAAGTAAGAAACCTTTATCACATTTCTTTTCAAACTTACTCAATCTTGTGCCTTTCTTGAGAATGTAGCATTTGCAACCAAAAACCCGAAAATATGCAATGTTGGGCTTTCTACCATTCAATAGCTCATAAGGAGTCTTTGTAAGCATACCATGGCAATATAAGCGGTTGATGTAGTAGCAAGCGGTGTTGATTGCTTTGGTCCAAAAAGAATGACTAACATTGTATTCACTTAGCATTGATCTTGCCATATCTATCAAGGTTCTATTCTTCCTTTCAACAATGCCATTTGATTATGGTGTATACTTGGGTGAAAATTAATGTCCAATGCCATACTCATCACACAATTCATCAATCTTGGTGTTCTTAAATTCACTACCATTGTAACTTCTAACTTTCTTGATGGTTGTTTCAAACTCATTTTGGCTTCTCTTGACAAAAGACTTGAATATATCATACACTTCACTCTTGTCAACTAGAAAGAATACCCATGTATATCTAGTATAGTCATCCACAATCACAAATCCATACTTGCTCCCACCAATACTAGTATATGTGGTTGGTCCAAACAAGTCCATATGCAAGAGCTCAAAAACTTTACTAGTACTCATCATGCTCTTCTTAGGATGTGTATTTCCAACTTGTTTGCCGGCTTGACATGAACTACAAAGCTTATCTTTCTCAAAAGTGACATCTTTCAAGCCTCTAACTAGATCATGCTTCACTAGTTTGTTCAATTGTTTCATTCCAACATGACCAAACCTTCTATGCCATAACCAACCCAAACTTGACTTGGTAATCAAACAAGTTGACAATTGAGTTTCACTAGCATTGAAATCCACAAGATATAGGTTATCATATCTAAACCCTTTGAATATCAAATTTGACCCATCAACACTAACAATTTCAACATCATCAACCCCAAATATGCACTTGAAACCGAGATCACAAAGTTGTGCAACTGAGAGCAAATTGAAGTTCAAGCTTTCAACTAGCAACACATTTGAGATGGACATATCATTGGAGATAGCAATTTGATCAAGTCCTCTCACTTTCCCTTTCTTGTTGTCACCAAATGTGATTGTATCATAGCCACTATTTGCACTTGTGTTGAGAGAGCCAAACATACTAGAATCACCCGTCATATGTGAGTGCATCCACTATCAAGCACCCAATGCCTCCCTCCGGCTTTATAATTGACCTACAAAAAGAGATCAATTCCTTTTAGGTACCCAAACTTGCTTGGGTCCTTGAAGGTTAGTGACTAAGCTCTTTGGTACCCAAATGGTCTTCTTCTTTGGACCCAACATGGATATACCAACAAACTTAGCCTTCACACCGTTTGAGCCCTTTGTGAGAATGTACCAAGAATCAAACTTAATTGAGGATACATAAGCATTGGATTTCTTGCTTTTGCAATCTTACTCTAAGTGACCAACTTGCTTGCATTTTGTGCAATACCGGCCATTTCTCTTCACAAAACAAGTCTTGTGAGGAGCAAAGGCAGTTTTGCCTTTCTGGGGGGTATAGCCCAATCCCTCTTTGTGGAGAGATGTCCTTTGGCTACCCAAGCACATAAGCAAGCGGTCCTCACCACCATAAACCTTAGCTAAGGAGTGATTGAGCTTTTTAACCTCCTCCTTTAGGTTCTTGTTCTCAACTACTAGTGAAGGGTCACTAGTGGGTGAGGTAGTAGTGGGGTGCTACAAGAAGGGTTAGTAGTAGCAACAATAATAGGTTCACAAGATATATCACATGTTACACCTATGTTGTAAGTTTTAGTTTCTTCCTTTTGCACTTGTTGTTGCAAGTCTTCATTTTACTCAACTAGAGAGGAATGAGCTTCATCAAGCTTAGTGTGAGCCTTTTGGAGCTTCTTATGGTCTTCCTTTAGACTCTCATAAGATGCTCTAAGTTCCTCAAGTTCTTGCTCAATGGATTGTTTATCCTTGCGCAAGCCCTTACATTCCTTTCTAAGTTTATCAAAATGAATACATGCATCATCAAGCATTTCAATTAGTTCTTCTTTTGTTAGGTCATCATCACTAGATTCGGTGTCGGATGATACCTTAGAGCCCTTGGCCATGAAGCAAGAAGGAGTGTCGAAGATGGAAGGCTTGTCATGAATGGCAATGCTTGCATGTGCCTTCCTCTTGCTCTTTTTGTCATCATCACTCTCTTCATCACTTGAAGAGGCATCACTATCCCATGTCACCACATGAGAATAGTTCTTCTTCTTCTTGTATGAGGATTTCTTCTTCTCTTTCTTCTCCTTCTTCTCATGCTTGTTCTTCTTTTTGCCCTTGTGATCATCTTCACTTGAGTGTGGGCAATCGACTACCAAGTGATCTTTGCTTCCACAATTGAAGCATCTTCTTGGCCCATCAAACTTTCTTGTATTCTTCTTCCTTCTTGCCCGATAGCCCTTCTTCTTCATGAACTTGCCAAATCTTCTCACTAGAAGGGCCACCTCCTCATCACTCTCACTTGTGCTTGATGGATCTTCACTTGATTCAACTTTTGCTTTCCCCTTGTCCTTTGATGATGATGTGGCTTTGAATGCCACACTCTACTTCTTCTCATCTTTGGAGTCTTCATCTTTTTCTTTCTTCTTCTTATTGATCAACTCCTCCTTGTCATCATCATCTCTATAAGCATCATCGGTCATCACCTCCGCAAGCACTTGGTTTGGTGTCAACTCACTCAATGTAGTCTTCACCAAAACCGTGATCAAGGTAGCAAACCTCTTGGGCAAGCTCTTCAAGAATTTCATTGAGAAGTCACTATCCTTCACCTCTTCATCCACAGCCTTGAAATCATTCACAATGATTTACAATCTATGGAACATCTCCGGCACGGTTTCATCATCCTTCATCTTGAAGCTTGCAAACTTGTCGTTCAAGATGTATGCTTTGGCGGCCTTTACACCCTTGGTGCCCTCATATGATTCCTCAAGCTTCTTCCAAACTTCATGAGCACTCTCAATGTTCTTGATTTGCTCAAACACTTTTTCATCTACGGCCTCATGAATAGCACAAACCGCAATGTCATTGAGTTGAAGCAATCTTTCTTCGACGGTTGTGGGATTAGCCGCATTGGCAATCTCAATCTTTGTTTCCACAACCTTCCAAATCTCTCTATTGATTGACTTGATGAGTGAGGTCATCTTGCTCTTCCAATATGCATAATTTGTGCCATCAAAATGGGGTGGCTTCTTGGTGTTATTGATGTGAATGTTGAGTTGAGCCATTTTCACACCGTAGGTTGTTAAGCCTCAAATCAACGGTGCCTCGGCTCTGATACCACTTGAAAGGTCCTAAATGGCTAGAGGGGGTGAATAGCCTATAAAAATCTACACACAACACTTAACAAGCCGATTAGTAACAATAGCAAGCTTTGCAAAGCACTAGCTCTAACCAACACTATGCAAGCCACCTAGACAAGTATACTACACTATGATCACTTGTTCACACTTAAAGGTTATGTCACTACTATACACTACTCCTAAGTGAGCAACTAACTGACAAGCTACACAAGAGAGTAAGTACACAAATGTAAAGAGTAAAGGTGATTTCAATACCCCCAGTGTAGAGAAGAGATGAAGTCCAATATAACCAATCAATCAAATACAAGAGAAATTCTCGGTAGAGAGATGACACAAGATTTTTACCGAGGTTCACTTGCTTGTCGGCAAGCTAGTCCTCGTTGTAGCGATACACCCACTTGGAGGTTCACGCGCTAATTGGCATCACACGCCAAACCCTTCTCAAGGGTGCCGCACAACCAACACTAGACGGAGATCCACCAAGCTACGAGCAATCCACTAAAGATGCCTTTCGCGATCTCCCGCGGGGATAGGCTCAAGAACCCCTCACAATACCTTGATCGGAGGCGGAGACAATCACCAACTCCCCTCAACGATCCTCACAGCTCCAAGCCGTTTAGGAGTCGGCAAACTCCAAGAGTAATGAGAGAAACCGCTGCGAATCACCGCTACCAAGTGCCTCTAGATGATCTCTATCAATGCAATGCACTTGATGCTCTCCAAACTCACCAAATGATGATCACAATCAAGTAGGATGAGTGAGAGTGGAGTGGAAAGGCTCACAAGTATGCTATGATGTTCAGGAGTGCCAAGAGATGCTCCCCAAACCAGCCAAGTGACTATTTATAAGCCACACACAAAGAAATAGCCGTTTTAGATTTCACTGCGTACCGTCGGACTGTCCGACGTCCACACTTTCGGACTATACCGCAGGGTCCGACGCCCCGGATGAACGCCACGTGTCACTAGCCGTTTGAAGTCGAACGTTGGATCACAACGGCTAACTTCCCGCGCTAAACGAACCGTCGGACGGACGAACGTCGGACTAAACCATACGGTCTAACGCCCTCAGCTGACTACCGTCGGACTCAGCCAGACGGAGCCGTTGGACTAACGAACGCGACCGTCCGACGCTTCCAGAGAGCTCCCCGAGCGCTGAAAACCGTCAGACGATAGTCCGACGCTCACCGTCGGACTAATGCCGAGAGTCCGACGCTCTCAGAGCTCGCCACGTGTCAGCTCTCGCACTATCTGCACCGTCGGACGGTTCGACTAATAGTCCGACGCTCAGAAACTGAGCGTCCGACGCTCTCAGCAGTGTTAGCCGTCGAACCGAGGCTAATGGTCCGACGCTCTATTTTCTTAGGATTTTCACTCAAACCTTTCACCCTTTGTTCCCATGTGCTAACACCAAGTGTTCTACACCTTGTGCACGTGTGTTAGCCTTTTCAAAAGAGTTTTCCAAGGGTTTGTTAGTGTCACTAGCATCTATATGCAATGCAATGATCATGAACACCTAGTGGCACTTGATAACCGTATTTCATCAACGATTTCACCCCTCTTGATAGTACGGCTATCTATCTTAAATGTGATCACTCCCTCTATGGAGTCTTGATCACCAAAAGCAGAAGAGCTCCTATGGATTATACCTTTGCCTTGAGCTCCTAGCTTTTTCACCATCTCTTGATGAAGCTTGTGGACTCCTTTTGATGATGAACTTATACCATTTGTATGGATGCCGTCATTGCCCTTCACTTGTGGCCTCAACCGACCCGGTCCTTTGCTCCATCTTGTTGTTTGCTAATCATTCTCATGAAACACTTAGAGCAATTGTTAGCAAACTAGGTTTCATCAATTACCCAAAACCAAACATGGGCTTTCAGCAGTGGCATGAAAATTTGGATTTGCAAAATGAGAAGGGAAAAGGAAAGGAGAAGGAGAAGGAAAAATTAACTTGCTGATTTTTGTTGCTTGTGTACTTGATCCTAGGTACAAGCTTTCACAGTATACATAAATTGCAATAGAGGACATGTATGGTGCAGGTGTTGGGCAGAAAATTTGGGCCTGCTATTAACAAGTGCTTGCATGGTCTTTTTGAAGAGTACAGGTCCAAGAATTCCCCTCCAAGTAATGTCCCCCAACCAAATGATGAGCCCCAATCTATGCAAGATGGAGACAGTCCTAGAAAGGCGAGGAGTAACATTGTAAAGAGGATGAAGCTGAATAGTGGAATAGGCAGCTGCAGTAGGGGCAACAGGACTGAATTGGATAGATACTTGGCTGAAGAGTGTGAAGAAGATGTCAAAAAGCTTGATATTCTTGCTTGGTGGAAGGGCCAGGCCACTAGATTTTCCATACTCTCTAAATTAGCTCGTGATGTGCTCGCCATCCCAATCTCTACTGTTGCAAGTGAATCTGCCTTTAGCACAGGTGGGCGTGTACTGGATGATTTTAGGACATCACTCACACCATTTATGGTTGAAGCTCTTGTGTGTACTCAAGATTGGCTTAGAAGAGGAACTCCCGTCAAACTTGTAGAAAATACAGAAGAGTTAACTAAACTAGAAGAAGGATGATCCCTCTATCTATAAGCTTGCTGTTTTCATTTCTTTTGCTTGCTTTTTTCATTTTTGAATAAATTATTTATTGCATCCTCTTTCTATTTTATTTCAGAATTAATTCAAGAGTTCAAGAACAAAGCCATTGTTGATGGCCATACTGCCTAGTCACAGATTCAAGGCAGCAAAAGTAGGATGGTTACCTCCACCAACATCAAGCCCCAATCGAAAAAATCATCCAACACCAAATCAACCAGGAGCAAGTCCTCCAAGCCTACAACTACATGACCATGTGAGCTAATTAGATGTCATTCTTTTAGGTTTGTGAACAACTCATGATTAATTCTATTGTTTCTTACTTGCTGCATAATGTTTCAGCCCTGCAGGTTTCTGATTTGTGAACCAATGAAGGTGAGTGAGAGTGATGCTTGGCTGCTTGGTGCATACTTGATTAGTTAATACTTGTGCTGGACGCCTGGACTGCATGCCTGCATATTTGTGCTAGCCATTATTGCCTTATTGCTAGCAGTCAGGTGAGCTAGCAGTGATGTTGAGTTTTGACTGATGTTCACCTCATCACCTTATTGCTAGCAGTCAGGTGTGCTGTGCCTGGCTGCCTGC
This sequence comes from Eremochloa ophiuroides, assembly GCA_038502445.1. Lineage (NCBI taxonomy): Eukaryota > Viridiplantae > Streptophyta > Magnoliopsida > Poales > Poaceae > Eremochloa > Eremochloa ophiuroides. The sequence goes on from JAHLJS010000005.1 coordinate 8,757,209, forward strand.
TATGTCCTAAGTGCTAGCCTTACTGCGGACTGCCCAATATGATGGGTCTATTTGAGTATTTGTAATATTTGTGTATTTGACTAGTAAGTACCGAGTTATTTGTTGTAATGTACTCTGGCTGTAATATTGTGGCACTTTTTATGTATGAAATAATGTTGAATTTCTGTCAAAATTGGCTATTGATCCTGAGGTTACATGCTGCTGAGATTAGTTCGGTACTTTCGGTAAATACCGGAACCGAACCGAATTTACCGAAACCGAAGTACCTCGGTACCGATTTTTTCCTAGGAACCGAACGGTACCAGTAATGCCGCGGAACCGAATTTCCCTGGGTATCGAAGAACCGAACCTGATCGGTTCGGTAGTACCGAATGCCCAGGGCTACACTTCTCAGCTGGGCTTAGGCGGTGGGAGCCGGTGTTTGGTTGCCTCCATCTGGTGGCAGGAATCCCAACTACCAGCCCAACTGACTGGTCCAGACTGTGTTTGTTTGCCTGGACGTCAATCGCCTGGCTCCCAGCTGATTCAGGCAGCGCCAAAACACCGCCAGTGCCAGGTTTGGACAGAGAGCGGTATAGGTGTAGTAAACTAGGTAACACAGATGAGACAAGCACATTTATTTAGTTAACCACTATTACAAGTACATATACAAGCACAATTACATCATTTGGCTGTTATTAAGCACAGCATAACTTCAACTTGACCCACATAACACAAACTAGAACAGACAAGAAAAAATGAGCACTGTTTGAAAATTTAGCCTTGAAGAAGCTGATCTAGGTTTAGCATAGGAGATTGAGTTGGTTGTTGAGTGGAAAGCAGTCATTGCTTCCTGACAAGACGCAAATTTCTTATGCACAGCACCATGGTAACCAAGCACTTGTCTGCTGCAATCAGCCCAGCTGCTGTACACCCTAGGTTCCTCGCCCACGAAAACAACATACCAAGCACCCATGCCGCTGCAAATTGAAAGAAAGTAGCCTCAGTCAATATTATTTTATCAGATGTAAGCCACCGGTTTGTTCAATGAGTTTGTCGACTGCCAGGGGTGCTTGTTGCTGTCGACGAACTCAAGAAACAAAACCGTTGGAATGCACATGTACAGCAGCAACAGACATCATAGGCAAAAGAAAAGCAGAAAGAAGAAAAAAGTGGCCTCAGACTAAGTTTGCAAATCATGTTGATTCTCCCAATATTTTCGAGGTGGCACCTTGTTGTATATGAGATCCGTATAGACAGGGGACAGGTTCAGCAGAATGTAGTAGTGACATGGCAACCATCGAAGCATCGGAAACATCCAACCTAGCCGAACATCAAAGAACCAGAAACGAGCCAACATGAGAATGGCTAGGTATGGACGTTTCCCATGTCTCTATGGCAGAAATGTGAAGGCAAAAATGTAACTGTAAGTATTGGTAACATGTGAAGAATGTACTGTAAGTGCAAAAAAGAGGTGCCACCATCATCTTCATGTAAGTCATCACAGGCCAACAAATAAAACTAGGAGCTTGGCAACATAGAACAGCAAAAACAAATAATTGGCCTCAGATTCAGTTGAAGATCAGCAAAGGCAAGTGAAGGTTGTGTTTGTTTGCCTAGGAAACCTAGCTTAAGCAGAATAAACTAATGGCATGGCAACCATGGAAGTAGAATAAACTAAGCCCCTAGCTCTAAAAAGGCTGCACAGAGCAAAAAAAAAGATGCTCTGGCCATTCTTAGCATGGATATGCACTCAGCATCAATGGAGTTATAGATGAGGGATGGGCGTCAGCTTCTAATCTAGGTACCATAGGGTATTGGCTCATCCTCTTCCCTAAGCCTTTTTAGTTTGGTGGACACGAATGAAACCATTACAACTACCATGGCAGCAGCCTGGGAAGCCATGGCAGACCTCTGTTGCTCCAAATCCATCTACAAGGACCAAAAAAATTTCGCATTTCAGTGAATGGCTGCCTTGCTGGCCTCTAAAAGCATCACATAATCAGGAACAAACAGGTATAGGACCGGGTGTCATAGCCTCGGCTGCCATGTGCATAGCACAGCCACCCAGAGGCTCAACCACATCATCATCGACCAATACAGCACCATCAAAAAGTAACAGATCCCTAGCTCAGAGCAAACCGATAGGCAAAGCTTAATTTTTTTCCCCAAAAATGGGTTTGCTAATATCATAGCTAGGGTCTAGACACGCGACATACTTTCATGTATCATGAACAATATTGCAATCCCAACCTCAGACATCATCAGGTAGCGAAAACCTAGCCCTATGCATAATCAAACGGCAACATTAACATGCACACATCATCGGTTGGGATCACCAACATGCAGATCTAACATACAAAGGCCGCCACTAGAACAAGAGCACCATGAATCGGGCAAAATACACAGGCATCACAACGCGCAGGGCACTTTGACCACCGAAATCGGGTCAAGTGTGTGCATAAGTCAGGTTTCACCTTGCTCTCGTGAAGGGGAAGAAGCACCGGCTCGGAGAGGACGAAGCAGATCCGTAGAGGAAGATGCCGCCGGCTTGGGGAAGACGAAGAAGATCCGGAGAGGAAGAAGCCGCCGGCTCGAGGAGGAGGAAGTAGATCCGCCAGCTCCGCCACAGGGAAGTATCCGCGTCCAGGCGAACAGGCACCCCGCCACCCACCAGCACCACTCGAGGAAGGAGGAAGAAGATCCTGAGCACCACCACCTAGACGCTGGTGAGATGGTGGAGGAGCACCTGACGCGAACAGCGAGTAGGCCGGCTACGACCGCACCGCCGCCATGCACCGCCGGCCGCCCACGGAAAACGAAACCCTAGCCGCGCGAACAGTGGAGAACCGAGAGGGGGAAGCAGTGGGGACAGGGAGCGGAGAAGACGAGAAGAGAGAGCGGCGCCCGCCCTTATAGAAGCGGAACCCTAGCTGCGGATATTTCCGCGCCGCACGAGAGACGGACGGAGCCAGCCCGCCAACGGCCAAAATGGAGCGCGAATAGGCCCAAACGAGCCGCGCCCGGGAGAAACGAGGGGGGGCGCCTGTTCCTCGCAGGGCCTGGCTCCCGGGTGCTTTAAGCACCGTGCGGGCCTGGCCACGCGAGCGTCCAGGCAAACAAACAGCCCCCCTGCACGGGCTGGGCCTGGCTCGCCCCCTGATGTAGGCAAACAAACACACCCTAGCTACCGCTACAAACATAGTTTGTTGCACTAGATAACGAGCTATAGTGAAGCTATAGCGACCTGAGCGGACCTCTCCGTTAAATGCTTAAATGCCACAGCCCTGCCACAACTGTGTTTAGAGCATTGGATAACACATACTCCTTCCATCCCATAAAGAACTTTCTAGACATCACGTTTGACCATTCATCTTATTTAAAAATTTTATATAAATATTATTTATCTTATTATGATTTATTTTATTATTAGATATACTTTAATAATTATTAATTAATTTTGTATTTTGTATAAAATTTTTGAATAAGATGAATGGTCAAACGTAGTTTTTGAAAAGTCTAAAACGACGGTCTTTCTAGCGACAAGGGGAGTATTTAGGCTCATAGGTTCGCTTGCTTTGCGGCCTCTCTGAGGAGCCATACCCAGACAGGTGCATCACACCGTAGACGGTAGACTGTTCAAAGTGGAATGCCTAGCGTCGGTGCCCGGCCCAGGCGTGTTCAGATTGAGGGGCTCTTTGGGACAACTGGTAATAGCTTCACAAACTGTTATGAATTGTTTTTTTACTAAATATTTTTTTCTAAAACAATTTTATAGGTGAAGCAAGTTTTCTCTCCCATCTCATAAAAGAATAAGCTACCATAAATTGAAAAAAGCAGTTTTTTCTAGCTCTCTATCACATTTCTCTCTTCCCACCGTGCATGAAGTTATTGAAGAACCTATTTTGCTAAACAATATTTCCTAAAACAAGCTTAACTTCATCAAAAGAGTTGCTCATAAAACTATTTTCAAAAAAATAGCTTTACAAGCTGAGCTGTGCCAAATAAAACCTGAGAAGCAAACACACTCATACTTCAGTAAATCATCACATAGATGACACTGTCACGCACGCCACTGTTTCTTTCACTGCAAGCATGTGTACTGCAATTTTATAAGTAATTATTACTTTTGGTGCAGCTTTCCTCCACGTGATGCAATAGACAAATGAGAAAAGGTAAAAATGTGCAACCAACTTTTATTATTTTATTTTACTCTAGAAAGGCACTTGAAGATGGGATAATGGTGGCATGTAGGAGTATATCACACACAAGTCATAACGAGAAGGCAAGTACGTATTCCACAATCAGCCGTAACCTTTTCGATAATGGATGACCATTTAGATTTCGTATTGGTCAATAATGTTAAACTCTATTTCATTTGCTTCTTGGATTTATGCTGCTTCTTTAGATAAGTTTGAAAGCGGAACTTCTCCATCCCATTGAATCTTGCCCAACTCGCTGCAGCAGGGATGCCCAGAACTTGTGGCTGGCAATTGGCAAAGCAGGGCAGAGTTGCAACCAAATTAAAGGAGCCAGAGGCTGCAAAAATGACACATCGCGCAGTCTGGTTTCGCCGGCTGATCCATTCATTTTGGCATAGCACTGCATGTATATTGCAGGTTAGTAAACTCTATTGACTAGGGTCCCGTTTAAATCCCAGTTGCAGTTGCAATTCTGCACTGTAACACGTTCGTTTGTATTTGATAATTTTTGTCCAATCATGATTCAAGTAGGCTTAAAAGATTAGTACATGCAAAAAGTACAAACATGCAAACATTTCGTCTACATTTAATGCTTCATGCATGTGCCGCAATGTTGATGTGACTAGTTGCAATTGCGATTTGCAGTGGATCTAAACGGCGCCCAGATTAGTAGAGCTCGAAGCCGAGAAGTCCGCGTCGCTCCCCGCGTGGGCGACCCGGACGGCCCCAAACCTAGCCGCCGCCAGCTCCTTCCTCCCTCCGCTCCCTCGCCTCGCCGCCGCCTGAGCGAGCCATCAAGAGCTGGGCGGTGAGCTAGGAAGGTGGCGGCGTGGCCCTTGCCCTGGTGGCGCGCCTGGATCTGACGCGGGCAGGAAAGGCTGCGCAGGGCGACGACGATGGCCGGCGCAGGCCACGCGACGGCGGGGCGACGACGGTGGTGCAGCACGGGTCACGCGACCGCGCGCGGTGCACAGGGGCGGCGGTGGGTGTGACGGCTGCGCGGCGGGCTAGGTGAGGGCGGCTCGAGCGCATGGCGGCGGCTACCTGGCCCCAACGGACGGATCCGCTTCCCCCCTCCCCCCGGCTGGATCCACGCAGGACAGGCTGGATCTGGTGGGTCAGAGCCCGGGACCTACCGTCCTGGGGAGCGAGGAGTGGTGACGGCTTGGAGACTGCGACCGGCGCGGTGACCCGCGGCGACGGCACGGACGGCCGCGGTGAGGAGCAGAACGACGCCGGTCCAGACGGCCGACGAGTGGTGGCTGGCGTGGAGGGCCGAGCGGTGGCCGCGCGACTTGGATGCCTCGCTCAGCAGAGGGCCAGCACGAAGATGTGGCTGCAAGTCCGAGTGCGGGCATGCGGCGGCACGGTGGACAGAGCATTGCGGAGCTGCGATGGCGCAGCGAAGGTGGTGGATCCGGTGCCGCGTGAGGAGGCAGCATCCTCCATCCGGATCTACGTCCAGGCACGTCAGCATGGAAGTTGCCGACTGTAGGTGGCTGCGGACACTAAGGCACGAAGGCCTTGATGTGGCGCAGCATTGTCGGTGGTCTGGTCCATGGCAGCTAGATGCGCGTTTTCTTCAGGTTCTCGTTCTTTAAGTGTTGTCTTTGCAGTCTCGGGGGAGGTGCTCCATGGGCCGATTGTGTAGGACGGTTGAGGTCAGGGCGAAAACCTGGACGGCGACGCTTTTGGCGCCGCTTTCCTCGATGGAGGCGTCCACCCCGTCCTACCTTGCTAGGTTTTTTGGGTGAAAACTCTGCCTATTGTGAGCCGACAATAACGGCGCCTTTGGGGTCGTGTCCTTCATTGTCGTGGGCACCTAGTGTCGTGTCTAGCACCCCTCGCTCGATGATAGCGACCATTTGCGTCTTCAGGAAGTCGGAGCTGCCGTCCATTGACGCGCTTGGCAACGATGACTTAAGATATATCTGGTTTGTGGCAGTGCCGATGAGAACTTTGGAGAATTCGTTTTTCTCTAGGCTGCTTTTGGACTTGAGCTCAGGGCTGAGCCCGTAGTTGTAGATAGTGTGATACTTGGTTGTATGGTTTTCAGGCCTGGTCTTCCTCAACTGGGTCAACTCTCTTCTTCTTGTTAATATACGCCGGAACAAATGTTCTCGGGTCTTTTAAAAAAAAAAGATTAGTAGAGCTCTATTGGTATTGTCACTGTCACTGTCAATGTCGTCCCTGCAAGATAACAATGCGAATTTTGACGTCACTGTCATCCATACCTGGACTGGAGGACAAGCTGCAACAACTCTGCTCCAGCAGTCCAGCCTAAATGTGAGTGGCAGCAGCTCCGAGTGTATAAGTATGAACTATGGTGGCTCTTCAGTTTGTTCAGTGGAAGAATACAAGTGAAGAGTGGCCGGGTTGCCATCAATGCCAGTTGCCACCTAGTTCAGGAGGTTTCTGTATCAGCCTGGGCATAGATGGGAGTTTGCAGCATCCATCTCTTGATTTAGGCGGTTCCATTCAACAACAATCTTAAAGCGCGAGACTGTTCTTAGGATTCAGGGGCTGTTTAGTTGGAGAAAAAAATTTGGGTTCTGATATTGTAGTACTTTTGTTTGTATTTGACAACTTTTGTCTAACCATGGCCTAACTAGACTCAAAAAATTCGTCTCAACATGTACAGACAAACTGTGCAATTAGTTATTTTGTATATACATTTAATGCTCCATATATGTGCCGCGGAATTGATATGACGGGGAATCTTGGAAAATTTTGTGGAAAGTTTGCCAAGTAAACAGCTATTGCCATGGACAGTTCCAAGGACCAACACCGTGCCAGGCTGTCGGCAAAAGTTGAGAGACGTTCAGGCAATGATCAATGAGGGAGCTGGAGGAGAGCACAAATAATCTCTGAGCACTTGAGCATCGTGGACGATGTGAGACGTTCATTTCTTTTTTTAAAAAAAAAAACAGAATCATTATATAAGTAAAAAGGAATAAACTCAGAGCTAGTTAAGTTCTCTGAGCATCAGGCCATCAGTAACAAGAAAGATGGATTCATTGGGTGGCTGACGTTCCGGCAACTGCAGTCTTGATCGCATCCACCAACGGGTGGCTGACGACTGAACACACAAGACAGTAGGGAGATGATGATCCAACGCATAGCTGCAGGCTGCAGGCACATCATAATGAAGCTACAGCGAGCAGGGCCTTATAATCAGTCAGATGTGTGCGATATCCATCTCTGAGGCGTCTGATTTTTAATCTTAATTAGGATCTTATTAGCCTAATCACATGAACACCTAGTTTTTTCCTCTTTCGTCTGCACTGCAAGGCTTCACTGCATATGATGGAAAGTGCTTGCATTGCATTTGTGCGAGACAAGCCTTACTGTAGAACTTGGAGCGCGACGACCAACTCGTAACTGAGCACAACCACAACACAACTCTCTTGTATCCACTCTCTGCAGGCTGCAGTGCATGCGGGATGCTAAAATTGGAAAGGAGAGGATCTCCACTCCAGGATTAGGAGCTGCAAAATCGTGGTTGACCTTGAAACAATGGAGACATTCTTGGGGCCGACACGAACACGACACGACCATGGCGACCAGCATGCGTCCGACGATTTAGGACAGAACGGCAGCTTTGCCATCCAATCGCTCACCACACCACCATTGCCGCAGCGCCACTCGCCGAGCCCTTCCCCGGTTTAACTCCTCACTGCTCCGGCCTTGACGCATTCTTCTTTGGCTGCGTCGAGGGGCTCGCTCGCCGCACCACCGCTCGATCACCGGACCGGTCTGTGACTCTGTCGCCGGCGACTGGCTGTTTAATTGGTTGCGTCGCCGCCGGGGCCGTGCGTGACCCGGGCACAATGCCGGGAGCCGTGATCGTGCACCACCACACGAGGTACAAGACGTACCCCGGCGAGGTCACCGGCATCGTCGTCTTCTCGTGCCTCATCGCCTCCGTCGCCGGCTGCATCTTCGGCTATGACATCGGCCTAACCTGTGAGTGAGATTGAGCCACCGTAGATAGCTAGTCTTGCTTAATTCTCTCCGTCGAGCAGACGGGCTTCCTTGCTCTAACTCTGACGTTGGACGGTTGTTCTTCTTGCTGTGATCGCCATCGCCATCGCCATCGCCGCCGCCGTGGTGACCGTGAAGCCGGGCTGACGTCGACGGAGCCGTTCCTGGTGAAGTTCTTCCCCACCATCTACGAGGAGATGAAGAAGCAGGTGGTGGTGAACCAGTACTGCAAGTTCGACAGCCAGGTGCTGACGCTGTTCAGCTCCTCCCTCTTCCTCGCGGCGACGGTGGCCGCCTTCTTCGCCGGCCCCATGACGCGGGCCTTCGGCCGGAAGTGGACGCTGTTCTCCGCGGCGTCCGCGTACGTGGTCGGCGCGTGCATCGGCGGCGTGTCCGTGAACTTCCCGATGCTCCTGACGGGGCGCGTCCTCGTCGGCGCCGGCGTCGGCATCTCCATCCAGGCGGCGCCGCTGTACATCTCTGAGATGGCGCCGGCGCAGCAGCGCGGGATGCTCAACATCATGTTCCAGCTCATGATCACCGTGGGCATCCTGACGGCGAACATGACCAACTACCTGGGCTCCAAGGTCTCCGGCGGGTGGGGGTGGCGCATCCCCGTGGCGTTCGGCGCCATCCCGGCCGCCGTCATCGCGCTGGGCGCGCTGGCCATCCCGGACACGCCGGCGTCGCTGCTGGCGCGCGGCGACACGGCGGCGGCGCGCAAGACGCTGCTCCAGGTCCGCGGCGTCGGCGACGTACGCGAGGAGTTCGACGACCTGTCGGCGGCGACCGACGAGGCCGCCGCCGTCGCGCACCCCTGGCGCGAGCTCCTCTTCGGCGGGCGGTACAAGCCCCAGCTCACGTTCGCGCTGCTCATCCCCTTCTTCCAGCAGCTCACCGGGATCAACGTCATCATGTTCTACGCCCCCGTCCTCTTCAAGACCGTCGGCTTCAAGCAGAACGCCACCCTCGTCTCCTCCGTCATCACCGGCCTCGTCAACGTCTTCTCCACCTTCGTCGCCGTCGTCACCGCCGACAAGGTCGGCCGCCGCGCCCTCTTCCTCCAGGGCGGCACCCAGATGATCATCTCGCAGGTACTGTGCACACACAGATATATATATATATATATATATATATAATCATGAGCATCATCGATCGATCATCCATGGCGCGCAGATTCTGGTGGGGACGTTCATAGGGCTGCAGTTCGGGATGAGCGGGACGGGGGACATATCGGAGCAGTACGCGATGTGCATCGTGCTGTTCGTGTGCGTGTACGTGGCGGGGTTCGCGTGGTCGTGGGGGCCGATGGGGTGGCTGATCCCGAGCGAGATCTACCCGCTGGCGGTGAGGAACGCGGCGATGAGCGTCACGGCGGGCGTCAACATGTTCTTCACGGCCTTCATCGGGCAGATCTTCCTGACGCTGCTGTGCCACCTGCGGTTCGGCCTTTTCTACTTCTTCGGCGCGTGGGTGCTGCTCATGACGCTCTTCATCGCCATGCTGCTGCCGGAGACCAAGAACGTGCCCGTCGAGGAGATGGCGCACGTCTGGAAGAAGCACTGGTTCTGGCGCAAGTTCGTCATCGACGCCAGCAGCGACGCGCGCAGCGCCGAGATGAGGAAGAGGATAGCGCTGGAGATGAGCTAGCTGATGAAAGAAATTACTTACACAAGCGCCAAGTAAACTAAACAAGGTCAATTATACACTATATAATTACTCAATATATAGCTAGGGTGCAGAACATATATGAATGTTTGTTGTAGATTGATCGTCATCCTAGCTAGCACATCTTGTAACTAGCATATATTGTACGGGTAGTATTTAAGGGTTTTCTTGAGTAGTGCAAATAGTTTCGCTTATCTGTTTGAATGTAACTGTTCACCATGCATGTACCTCAATATATTATCATTATGCAAATTCTTTTCTTAAACTAGCATTTCTACCCCTGCTTTCTTGTTTCACTCCTATCTCGTGGTTGTGCAATTTCCGCCAAAAGAAGACAACCTTGTTTCCTCTTGAAACCTCCATACTCAATAAAAACCATTGCTCAGTTCTCCTACAAATTGTCTAGCTTATCGGTCTCCATGTAAATTTAAATTTGGGATCATCTTATACCTTTTCTTGTCGTTTTGTCGATCCATAGCACTCTTTTTTCCCATGTTCATTACAATGTTATCCATGTCTGTTAGAGTCACCGCTACCTCAAGCACATGCCTTGTCATTGCGACAACATCCATCGATGCCTTAAGACTTCCTAAACAAATTGTGGAACCGTCATTGACCAATAGTGCTCTATAGTGACGTTGTTGACCAATCTTCTCACAAAAGTGCTTCGGCGAATCCATGGATCAACTGCATGTAATACATGAAAATCCAATATACTTTCATGATTTGATCATAACCTCGACAATAGGAACTTGACCAGGTCACCAACAATAATGCCATTAGATTAGATTTGAGCGTTGTGATCCTTGGTATCGACATGTTCTGTTCACCTATTTTTCCCTTCATTGATGTCAATAGTGATGCCAAACTTTTCCACTTAGAACTTGGAAAGAGTGACTAAACACGTTGACTACCTTGCTTCTCATGAGAGTAAAAGAGTAACCGGCGTCTTACGGTAATTCCCGCTCGAGAAGAAAAAAAAGTATTACTGGGACCTAAGGGTGAATAGCTGCCCAAAAATAAAGGTTTGGGACATATCTACAAGAAAAATAGCAGTGAGTCGACCAGGGAGTGGTTTCCCGTGGTATGGGAATGTGCCAAATGATTTTGTATCTTGATGTAGCACTACAGAAGTCGTCAGGATGCGCAAGGAAAAAGCAACCAGGGACCAACCCATAAAATCTTAAGGAGGGCCTGTAAGACAAAAAAAAAAGTGACCAGAGACCAACGTGTAAAATCTCAAAAACTGTAAGACAAATAAAAGCAATCAAGGACTAGCACGTAAAATCTAAAAAAAACATTTCTCGATTTTTGTGTCATATTTGCGCAGGGGCCATACTAATCTTGTCATATCATTTAAATTTTAGTAAATGTCTCCGAAGAGACGACACAATGCATAGCTCGGCTTATAAGGTGTTTACTTTGTTTGTTAGACGCTTGGTTACAAGAGTCTTCCATAGCACCTCATATTCTGGGTCGACTATCTATTGGAGTAAATTTATGCTTTCATTAGTAGATGACGTTTGGCCAAACCAGTCTTCGAAGATGCTCACACACAGGGGTAGCTTTAAAGAATACGAGAGTTGTAACGTGTAGTCACAAAAAAGAAAAATAAGGTGTGGACTAGTTTAATCTAAGTTGTATCCTTTTCTAATTAATAAATATAGTTATATGTGGACATACTTGAACGGATGCAAAGATCCAAGGCTAGATATTTTCAATCTCCTCCTCTTCCACTCATTTTCTTAAATATGTAATGTCCACTGTCCACTTTTCCTTCTCCCCTTTTCTAAATATTTCAGAATCTCTTTCTTCCACTTTCTATTTTTGATTCCCCTCCAACCCAAATAACTAGGGCAACATGGAGGTTGTCGTCGATACGTAGTGATTAGGGTTGAAACTGTATAAATTAAGAAAAAAACACTCAATCTTTCTTCTTTTCTAGATAGACTTATATTGATAAAAATGAGGGGCGGAGCCATAGTCATGGCTATGGGTGTGTTCGCACCCATGTGATAAAATAATAAAAAAAAGTATAACTAATCAAAATTTTTACTATTTGTATCCTCAGATTATATATCGTTGTACCCACAAATACAAGATAAGTGCATCTTCTTGTGAATTTACTTTAGCGCCGTCGATGCCCCCTGGATGAAGTAAGCATGAGCCTTAAAGAAAATTTCAGGTAGAAAGGCACCTTTCCAATCTTGACTTGGATCTAGCAACACTTTCCCTAAAATCTGAAAGGTCTTATTTAGTTGGCACTTTAATATTAATCAATCAGTACAGTTTTCCAATCCAATACGTGCGGTGGATTGAAGTGCAGCTAAAAAAGCCCAACCAAAAGGGAAATTAGACGTGGTGGGTGAAATCAGTGATTTTTTTAGGGTTTCGTGGAGTCAGTGATTGACCACACACACACAAACACACACACAAACTGTGTTGGTAAAGTTAAATTTCACAGGCAGCAGCAGGCGTTCTTACATTACAGATGGAGAGCGTAATAATCTGCTGCTCCAAAAAGTCTAAACTAGTGAGCCACAGTAAGTGGTAATAACATCGTGACATCTTATAGTTCACACCCAGACTGACCGACGCGACGAGCAGGAGCAGGAGCAGTCGATCGAGCAAACAGCGAAGTGGAGCAAGAAGACAAGGAAGCAGCTACTAGCAGTTTACACGTGCAATACAGTACTATGGTACAGCAGTATAGTAGTATAGATACAGATACAGATACAGTCCGTGCGTGCGGCCGGATCGCCAGAAACACATCGTCAGCAGGCAGAGAACAAGCACGCACGACGCCACGAGACGAGAACGCGGTGACCGCGCACCCCTCACTTTCACTTGGGTCCCCAGAGCAGCAGGTGCATCACCTTGGCCGTCTTCACGTGGCGGCCGTGGTGGTCCTCTCGCCCGCCGCGCCTTCCCGCCGGCTGCCGCGTCGTCTGCTGAGGCTCCCTCCCGGCCGCTGCACCTGCCGACATGCCGACGCGCGGCAGCTGCAACAGCTGCAGCTGCTGCGCGGCGTCGCGCGCGAGCTCGCGCAGGGTGGCCAGCTCGGGCCACCTGCTGGCGGCGGCGGCGGCGGCGGCGGCGGTGCTCTCGCGCCCGTTGCTCATGTCCGGCGTCGTCACAGGGGTCGTTGCTGCTGCTGCTGCTGCGCCGGACCTCCTCGCCTCGCCTCGCCCGGGCGGCTATAGGCTAGCTAGCTCTCCTGTTGCCGAACGGACCACATGCCGTTACCGGGTACTCCACAAGCCGGTCCGTTATATAAAGCGCCAAGGCGGCAGCAGCAGCAGCAGCAGCAAGGCGAGGATAAGAAGCGACGATAAATATGTGGCATCGATCATTTGACTGACGAGAGGAGAGGCCGCCGTGGATGGAGATCGAGTGGCCGGGGAATGTCTGGTTAACGTGCGCGCGCGGTCGATGGGTGCCCGATTTTTTTCGCCCCCAGTCCCGCTCGCGCGGTCCGGAGCAGCCTCGGCGTCCGCGCCACACACGCGCGCCGTCTCGACAGCTCCGTGCACGCCGTATGCGCGTGCGGTGTCTTCTGCTCGGAGGTCAGGTCAGGTCCGGCAGCCCCGTCGGGATCAGGCGAGCGTTTTTTTCTACCGCGGCGGGGCCACCGGTGGCGGTCGCTGAGCATCCAAGTGGGGAAGGGCCGGCCGGTCACCAGGTGGTCGCGATCGGGCATTCATTCAAGTGCGTTCGGGACGCGGTTTTATATTAATTATATTAATTTTTTTTACATCTCAACTAAAAAACTCGAAACTATAAAGTTGTAGATCACATATAATTTTTGTATTAAAATCATCTTTATCCAATGTCATTTCGAAAAATTATGATTTTTTCGAGTATTTTGGTCTAGACATAAGAGAAAAAAAACTAAACAAATTTTATTTTAGAGACAAATAACAAAGTTGAATGAAAATAAGACCAAAAAACTAAGCCAATTTTTTTTAAGCCCAAAGAAATAATTTTCTCTAGGAAAAAAAAAAAAAAAACCTTCGCCCGACCAGCGCCGACCCGCTCCCGCCCCATCCCCGACGAGTCCGTTGGACACCTCGGCCTCGGTGTGCAGCAACTGCCCCGGCATCGCCACAACTGCGACCATCGCCCTACCCTCGGCGGCCAGCACCAACCACGCGGGCAGCCGCTCCTGCGTCCGCCTCCGTCACAGCGCCAACGTTGGCAGCACGGCCCGGCCACTCCAGCTCGCCCTCGGCGGCAGCTCCCACCACGACGGGGGCCGCTCCCATGTCCGCCTCCGCCACGGTATCGGCATCGGCACCACGGCCCAACCACTCCACCTCGCCCTCGGCGGTCAGCTCCCACCACGCCGGCAGTCGCTCCCGCGTCCGCCTCCGCTACGGCACCAGTGCCAACACCACGGCCGGCCACTCCACCCCGCGCAGGATCCAGCATCGGCAAGGGCAAATCAGCCCACCGCCCCGTTGCGATCCACTTGTGTCAGAAGAAGCTGGAACGAGCCGCATTTTTCAGCTCCTTTCCTCTCTCCTCTCTTCTCTCAGGGCTTGTTCGTTTCACCCCTAAACTATGGGGATTGAGGGGATCGAGGGGATTTCGACTTGTAGGGGATTTAATCCATGCCAATCCTCTTCCTTTTGATGCAACCGAACATTGCCTCAGTGGGAACTCCGTGGATTCAAGCGTGAAGCGGACGGGCGAACGAGCGTTTGGCAAGAGAAGCTGTTTTTTCAACTTTTTTTTTTCTGAGATTGTGTTTTTTTCAACATTGTGAAGCTAGAAATAATCCGTACTAAACAGGGCCTAAGTAGCAAGCTGAGAAGCTAGTTTAAACATCCACAGTGATCGATGACATCAGTGCTTAGTAGGGTAGGGGCAGTAAAAGGATTGCGATAGCCAAACGCAAAACCTCCAGGGCGCGGATGCAGCACACGGGAGCGAAGATAGCACATTTTACAGACTTTCTCCACATGCTGATGTCCACACGCAAATATCTTTCGTATGCCAGGATGTGGAAGATCAAAGCGACTGTACCACGTCTTGCAAAAGGAATCCACTGCACACAAAAAAAAAAGGAAGCCAAGCAATATACAAAAATGGGTAAAGTGAACAATCATGAGGTCTGTTGTGAGAGAGGAGGAAGAGGAGGAGAATGAGGAGAGGAGATTCATACATTTGCCACTACGACGAGTAGAGAACCCAAGAGGGAAACCCAAGACACTGAAGGATTCAGTAACTGGTTCATCTGAAAACGGAAGGCACAGATTAATTTATACAGAAAGTTTACAATGTATCTGCAAACGTACTCATGAGGTTTGTTCATATAATAATAATATAAAAAAGTACAAACAGATTAGATCACAATTGTAATGATCTTCTTCTTCCAACGAGTACATACGAGATAGGCGTGTCATATAAAAAAGAAACAAGAAGAAAGAAGTAGAGCATACCTAAGGGGGTGCAAGTGACGACGCCACGGAAATCACTTGTATTAACAAGCTCGAAGCAAAAGAGAGTCCTTGGAGCAGGAAGGAATGAGAACCAACCAGAGCGCTTCTTACGAGCTACAAAGTTCCCATGAGTCCATCAAATGCCAGGTTGAAAATGGGCATTCCCGTACACCCTGCCTGGAGCAGGCTCATACTCATTGCCCTGACTCAAACCAATCCAATCATTCACGAGGTAAGGAAATTGGCAAGCGTAGCAGGGCAAAAACAGTAAGAAACACTAGATTAATGGGTTGCATCGTCCGCTAATCAAAATTCAAAACTATATATACTCCCTTCCATTCTAAATTATAATATGTTTTAGCTTTTCTACATTCAGAGTTTTTTTTTTTTGGCTACGTACCCAGATATATGTTATGTCTTGATAGATAGTAAAAGCTATGAATCTAGAAACGGCAAAACATGTTTATAATTTGGGACAGATGAGTAAGGGTAAGTAATAAATTCCCTGAAAGATCAACTAACTGTTTTTTATTGCTATATTGCTGCTTTTTATTATTATGTTATAAAACCAGATTCAGAATTGCAGTTGGTCACACATTCATCCATTTTATGCACACACGGGGTAGGATCTATGATAGGATAGATCACGAATCGGATGCCTAAGGTTGTAGTAGTGCAGGCACTCCATGGTAACCTCGCGATCCATAGCTAATCGCTTGAAGTAGCCCGGGCGTCTATGCCTGAACAAACAGAATAGCACGGCATTGAATAGTAAGATGCGCAATCGAAATCGGAACCGAAAACAAGAAAAAAAAACAGATGGAACGAGGGTTTACCGTCGAATCATCTCCATCTGTTCCTCGGTCAGCGCCTGACCGACGGGGATGGAGCGAGGATCGAACCGGAAGAAGCACCGGCGCCACAGCCGCGCGAGGCGCGAGAGCAACGACTGCTTGGCTGGTGGCGGCGACGGAGGAATTATAAGGCGGTCCAACGCGTCGAACCCGGCCGGGGTGAGGACGAAGCCGAACTCCATGGGCGCGGCGGCGCGGGGGGCCTTGCCATCCTGCACTGGCACGACTCCGATGAGGGGAGTAGCCTCCGCCTCCGCCTCCGTCTCCGCCTCCGTCACCTTCAGCGTGACCGAGGCCATGGCTGCGCCGATCCGAGCGGTCGTGGCCCCCGTGCAGTCAGCAATTCAGCATTATATACAAGCGCTTCCTTCATACAAAAGGAAAGATGGTTTTAACTTCTATAAGAACAACTCCAAGAATCCCTGTTTTTTCCTCTTAAAAATCTACTCCCTCTATCCCATATTAGATGACGTTATGAGAAGCGTGCGGGTTAAACTTTCTCAATTTTAACTAGATTTATAGAAAGTGCAACATTTTTATTTCTAAATAAATTTATTAAAAAACTAGATTTAAAAATCTTTCCAATAATACTAGTTGTGTACGTTTGATATGAATACTTTTTAATATATAAAATTAGTCAAAGTTGAAAAAAGCTGACTTCTCGGAAAGTGAGAATAACATCTATTTTGAGACCGAGGGAGTATGTTTTAAGATATTATTAGAAGAAAAAAAAAGTCATCTCCATTACTAAAATTTCACTTCTAAAAATTTAAATTTGGTCTTACTTGCTTTTTTTTTTTCCTGCTCGATCTGCTCGGGCGAACCTACGCCGCCGACGCTCCTGTTCACGCGAAGCCACACCCCTGCATGTCGGCGGGAAGAAGAAAATGGTGGTCTGCTATGCATGTTGTCGGACGAAGACGCTGGTCTGCTCCTGCCTGAACACCATCACGACGAGCGGCTCGACGCTGCCAGGGGCAGGGCCTGGCGAGGAAGTGTCCTTCTTCGCGTACACGCACAGCTAGTCGTCCTCCAGGCTCGGGATCTCAACACGACCTCCACGTCCGTGTACACGGCATTGACGCCGGCGATCTTTTGCAGGCGGTAAGATGCTATTTCTGGCCCCACACGAGCACGCGAAGGAATAAATAGCTGAAAAGAAAGCGCGGAGTTATTTCCGCGCGACGGAGTTACGCGGAACAGGGCTGGATTTTTTTTCCGCGCGACGGAGTTACGCGGAACAGGGCCGGATTTTTTTAGGAGGAAGTATCAGGGAGTTATTGGAGAGTAATTTTTTTCTCATCTTTCTAAAAATCAAGGGTTAGAAGAGAATTTAGAAATTTTTTAAAGATGCTCTAAACTTCTATTTTTTTGACACGTCTAAACTTCTATTTAACTATTCATCTTATTCAGAAAATTTGCTTAATTATTACTTATTTTGTAATGATATATTTATCAATAAAGATGCTTTAATAATTTATTATTAGTTTTATTATTTGAATATAAAATTAAATAAGACAAATGGTCAAACGGGACATCTCAGAGTAAAAAACATCATTTTTACTCCTATAATTTTTGAAATAACATTTTTACTCCTATAATCCATCCATCCAAAACACATGACGTTTTTGACTTCTAGACTACTTATTTGACCATTTGACTTATTTAAATTTTTTATATTTATATAATTATTATAAAAGCCAGGCAGAGGGAGGTTCAAAAAAAAAATGCCAGGCAGAGGGAGCCGCGGCATCCCCCTTCCAATCTACTCGGGCACACGCGAGTCGGAACGCGGCGGCGGCGCTCGCTCCTGGTTCCTGCGCACGGCGGCGGCACCGGAGTACTGGGCGACCCTCCCTCCAGGTTCGTGCCTCGTGCTCTTCCTTCCCCCTGTGCCTGCGCTGCGCGCGAGCGAGCGGGAGCGGCGTCGGCGACCAGGGGCCAGCGCGCGGCCGCGGCGCAGCGGCGGGAAGGGGCCAGCGCGTGGCGGAGGCGCAGCGGCAGGCAGGGGTCCGCCCTAGCTCATATCTTCGGCTGGGTCCGCCACTGGGTCCAATGTCTGAACCATCACAACCTAGGTGAGTTATGCTGTTCATTACTTCAGTAGACCTTGGTTCCTGGTTATGCAGAGGATTACAGCTCTCTTGCAGTCGTTCAAATTGCTTACTTTTTGAAAATGGACTAAATAACTGCATGAAGCGATCGCCGATCAGTATGGTTGCATGTTGTTTGATGCTGGGTTCAGGGTTCTTACTATGTTAAACTGTCAAATGATGTTGCTGTTGCAGGGGAGGGGAAAGCGATGTCAACACGCTTCGAATACTTGTAGCAACTGACTGCCATCTAGGCTACATGGAGAAAGATGAGATACGTAGGTTCGATTCCTTTCAAGCTTTTGAGGAGATTTGTGCATTGGCGGATCAAAATAAGGTTTGTATGAGTGATATCTCTGTTTCCATCACTTGTTTTCCCCAGCTCAGGCGAGCTCATTCGTTGTTTAATATATGAGAGTGCATTGCAGGTAGATCTTATACTTCTTGGTGGTGATCTATTCCATGAGAACAAGCCGTCACGCTCAACCCTTGTAAAAACGATTGAGATTCTACGGCGCTACTGCCTAAATGATCAACCTGTGAAGTTCCAGGTTGTCAGTGATCAGACAGTTAACTTCCCAAACAGGTTCCATACGTTGGCAACCACTCTAAATTAAAGACAACTACACCATAGAAGCACTTGTAGCGATGTTGTTCACTTCTGTATTCTTTTTTTCACGTACCATTTGTGGACTTCTGAAAATGCGCAAATAGTGTGTTTTCTCGTTTTCGTACGATAAAGTTCTTACTGCATTCTCAGATTTGGTAAGGTAAATTACGAAGACCCAAACTTCAATGTTGGTCTGCCTGTGTTCACCATCCATGGAAATCATGATGACCCTGCTGGAGTGGTATGGGCATCGTTTCTTACCATCTGAATTTTGTGCGTCTATACTGAAGTTGTGCTTAGGATGAATGTCAGCCTTCTTTTATGAATTTATGCTTCTGACTGTAGGATAATCTCTCAGCCATCGATATTCTTTCGGCTTGCAATCTTGTAAATTATTTTGGAAAGATGGACCTTGGTGGCTCTGGCGTTGGTCAAATAGCAGTTTATCCTGTACTCGTAAAAAAGGTGCACTGCTTCAGCTACAAGCGATATCTTGATGTGTTATGTGCTGATTCATTTCTTTGCTATTATTTCAGGGCATGACTTCGGTTGCACTATATGGTCTTGGCAACATTAGAGATGAACGACTAAATAGAATGTTTCAGGTGCCTTTCCATCGTCTTTTTCTTCACAACTTTGAAATAATTTCTCTTGCTGGAACAAGATACTGCTTAGATAACTCAAAACATTACATGCCAGCTTATTCTTACTATTGATGTCATATTTTGTATTGCAATACTTCAGACGCCTCATTCAGTACAGTGGATGCGACCTGGAACTCAAGATGCGGAGTTGGCGTCTGACTGGTTCAATATATTGGTACTTCATCAGAACAGGTGGGAATAACAAATTAAACAACAAAGGAAAATAGTTTGTTCTTTTGTTTTTGGCCCTTCATTTTGGTTACAATTGAACTCTTGCAGGATAAAGACAAACCCTAAAAGTGCCATCAATGAGCATTTCTTACCACGTTTTCTGGATTTTGTTGTATGGGGGCATGAGCATGAATGCATAATTGATCCTCAGGTAACGGCTTGATATTTCCTTTTTTGTTATTGAGGACTAAAAGGCTTTGCTGAGTTGTTGTAATATGTTAATAAGGAAAATAACTGGTCATGGACTCATCATATATACTATCTCCAGGAGGTCCCTGGAATGGGTTTCCACATCACACAACCAGGCTCATCAGTTGCGACGTCCCTGATTGATGGTGAAGCAAAGCCAAAGCATGTTCTTTTGTTAGAAATCAAGGTCTCATTTAGAGATAAAATAAAACTCTCATTCTTGTCTAATATGCTTGCTGTATTTTCTGAATCCTTACATGTTTCATAAACAGGGAAATCAGTACAGGCCAACCAAACTACCTCTGAAATCTGTCAGACCTTTTGAATATGCTGAGGCATGTCACTTTCGTATTTGATGCTTTGTATATCAGTTAGTAAATCTCACAATTGATATTTGTAGGTTGTGTTGAAAGATGAAGCGGATGTTGACCCAAATGATCAGGCCTCTGTGCTTGAACATTTGGATAAAATTGTGAGTTCACATATTTGCATTCTATTACTGAAGTTTTATCCAGGTTATTGAGAAACATTCAGGAATAGTTTGTTTGTTAGTTTCTCTAGTCCAGCAAATTTTTTTGGGTTAAATGTTAGTTTCAGTAAAAAAAATGTAACGGGTTCTATTACTGGATTGCTTCAGGTAAGAAATCTGATTGAGAAGAGTAGCCAACCAACTGCTAGCAGATCAGAGCCCAACTCCCATTAGTGAGAATCAAGGTAATAAAACTCAACACATGACTTGGTGCAAAATCATCAAGAAAGGAAGAACAAATGAAATTGCTCATTTTGTTCTGCAGGTAGATTACTCTGGGTTTTCAACAATAAACCCACAACGTTTTGGTCAGAAGTATGTTGGAAAGGTACTGTGGTACTACTGAAACGTGCTGCCTCAATCTTACTTTAATGCTTACTTGAATGAACTTATTTGATAATTTTGTAAGGTCGCAAACCCTCAAGATATTCTCATTTTCTCAAAATCAGCAAAGAAACGCCAGACTACAGGAGGTATTTCTTTTTGTTCAAGAGAGAGTGGATCTGATATGTACTTATTGAGAACAAGCTACAACTATGTCTATCTTGTAGATCACATTGATGAATCTGAGAAACTTCGTCCTGAGGAACTAAACCAACAAACAATCGAAGCTCTGGTCGCAGAGAGTAACTTGGTACCTTTTGAACTACATATACTCTGACCATGTCCATTTGTTCTCTGTCTGAGGATGAAATAAATGTTGTTATCCATTCTATTCTTTACTGGCTGACTCTAATTGTGCGAACTAAAGCAAAGATATAATCTTCTCCATATACCTCTGTTAATTAATAGTTTAACATATCAATTTGCTTCATTTGGTAATTAATTTAGTTCCCATAATGATGTCTTGGGTACAGTTTCATTCTAGGCATTGCATAAATTTCTGGTCCATATTTTTTTTGAAAGTGCGTGGCTACTCAGTCACTTTCACAGCACATGATTTGGATATGCTAATGATGTGTTGTGAGGATCATTTCATTTTTCTAGGGCTTGCATTCCAAGACTCTCTCTTTTTTTGTGTAGATCTATTAGATAATTTTAAGTCTCTTTTCTCAAAGCTTGTTATATGTACTTAAAATGTAACCTTCTTTGGTTTCAGAAAATGGAGATTCTTCCGGTTGATGATTTGGACATTGCGTTGCATGATTTTGTGAACAAGGATGACAAGATGGCATTTTATTCATGTTTGCAAAGAAACCTTGAAGAAACCAGGGTATGATTCCCCACCATTTTCTGTTGTTAGCTTTTAGCTCTGCAGTTGGCCATTTGATGCCAGAGAAGAACCATAACATCTAAACCCCAAACTTGATAAATATGTTTTGCAGAATAAGTTGAGCTCTGAAGCAGATAAATCCAAAATTGAGGAAGAAGATATAATAGTAAAAGTTAGCGAGTGCATGCAGGTCTTAAAGCCTTCTACTTTTCTACTATAGTCATGCAATAATTATTTTCTGGCTCTACAAGGTTAACGGTTCCACATTTTTTTACCCTCTAGGAACGTGTTAAGGAAAGGTCCCTGCGCTCGAAGGATGGCACGCGTTTCGCGTCAAGCTCTCAGAACTTGGTGGTTAACTATCTTTGATTCTTAATATCTTTTTTTTTCTTTTGTATTTTTCCTAGGGCTGGATACTGGGCAGCTAGTAACTCTTATGACCTTTAACTAGGATACTGGAGGTAAATCTTTTACAGCTCAAAGCAGCTTGAACTCCTTCAGTGATGATGAAGACACCAGGGAGATGCTTCTTGGTGCAAGATCAAAATCATCTGGATTTACTAGACCCTCCAAAGATACTGCTGATGTTGCTAAACGTGGTACTTCCAAAAGAGGCAGGGGAAGAGGCACCAGCTCAATGAAGCAGAGCACTCTTACTTTCAGCCAGTCAAGGTTGTTCATTCTAACCTTTGTAGTTTTTGAACATTTTGAAGTGTAGCTATGCAGCCATGCTTAATTGGAGTAGCCATGTCAAGCCAAATTTCACACTCAAATGCACTGCATCGAAGTTGCTAAATTTTTGAGTAAAGCTAAAATGCTCTTCTTTGGAAAAAAAAAACTAACTTCAATGCTAATTTTACTAATCAACATTTGCAGGTCGGCTACTGTTATCCGTAGTGAGGATGTGGCAACCTCCTCAGAGGAGGAAGCAGATGCAAATGAAGTTGTTGAAAATTCAGTATGTCTATTTCCACAAATTTTATTGGTGCAGGTCTATGAAAATAAAATGAACTGCCTTGTATGCCAGCCAACTAATCTCATGATCTGTTTTTATTCTCAAATGCTCGCAGGAAGAGGAGAGTGTGCAACAAGTTGGACGTAAAAGAGCAGCTCCTAGGGGTAGAGGTAGAGGCAGAGGTTCCACTGCAAAGAGGGGGCGAAAAACAGATATTGTTTCCATGCAAAGTATGATGAGCAAAGATGATGATGATTCAGAAGATGAACCACCAAAGAAAGCTCCTCCTCGGGTCAGAGAATTTCACCTCAGTGTTCTCAGTTCACATATTGTAGCCAAATCTTGTGCTGCACTACATCTGAAAGCAGACATGTTGCGTAAAATTAGTTGATTTGTTGATATTTTTTTTTCGGGGTCTTTTGCAGGTCACACGGAACTATGGCGCCGTCAGAAGGAGATGACCCTTTATAGTTCTTGCTCATGAGAGTTTAGGGTAGGTGTCTCTTAGAAGAGCCGGCGTGTTTTCATCAACCTGGACGTCGACAACAGTTTGTGCTGCCGTGAACTAACTGTAACTTACACGCCTGAGTGTAACGGACGAATTTATACATCCTTGTAGCTGCTAAATTCCAGCGCTTGCATTGTACATATTATGCCTGCCAAATGAATTTTGAAAACTCTTGGTGTTCGTCGAAGCTGGGTTACACAAGCCAGGCTAGCGTATCTTATCATGCAAAGTTTTCGATACATGACATGCAACGAAATAACCACATTTCTGAGCTCAGGAATATTACGAGTGAACTATTCATGTTTCTCAGAATTGGTATCCACGAAAATGAAAACTTCTGAACAAGGTATTCCACAAACGTGCGGCTAAACACGTAGCTTTGTACATATCAGAGGCACGAAGGTCCCCTAAAATCGATAATGCAAAATGAAATCCACCAAAATGAAAACTTCTGATGAGATCATCCACAAACGTGCTGCTAAACACGTAGCTTTGTACATAACAGAGGCACGAAGGTTCCCTAAAACCCTAGCTCTACGATTTACATGTATCTCATGTTATCTATAGAAAAGAGAGAAAAAAAAAGCCGCCAGCAATGCTAATTCAGGCCCCGCCATCGATTCATGTTGTTTGGTGCAGAACCGTGAGGACGGGTAGGAGGTGGTGCCAGAGCAGCATAAGGACGTCGATGCACATCTGCCGTTTAAGAAAGTGCGTTAGCAGAATATTTCTTCCATATTCGACAGGATAGTACTGAATGAAAGCACGATTAGATAAGGGTTCATCAATGGTTGTTAAATTCAGGCAAAACCAAGTGGCATGCAAAATGAATAGTGAATAGCAAGTAAGTTAAAACAGATTAGCCTACGAAGATGACAACTAATGTGCTAAAGGAATGGTAACTGTTGGTTTTTTTTAATCGAAAATGCACATGGTTTTCAAGAATGATTTGTAAAATGTACAAACTGGACTAAATAGACTACAAGACGATCCCTTACCATGAGACTGTTATCCATAGTAAGGCCTGTAATTGTCAGAACTCCATGAGTAAGAACTACCTTGATTTGGCACCCACTGAGCAGCTGGCCGTGAACCCTGTGCTGGAAGAGTTGATTGTGATGGCACCTGATGCGGCCTCCCAATCAGATTTGCATCTGCATAGCAAGGTGCCCCATAGGCTTCAGCTGACCCAGGTGCCTGATAGAGGTTCCTGCTACTCATGGGAGCCTGAATACTTTGGTGCATCTCGGTATTGTAAGGATTAGGATTGTATGGGCTTGGGTTCCTATGGGAACCATATGTACTCCGTCCATATCCAGGAAGTGGTGTACTTTGGTAGCTTGCTCGGACTTCATACTGGTTTGGGTTACTCAGGTAGCTTGAGGGGATCTGATATTGGTTTGGAGTGCTTGGATAGCCTGAATGGATTTCATGTTGGTTTCCTATTGGACTCTGGAAACTTCGAACGCTGCATGGTGCCTGTCCATGTGTTGTGTTGCCTGCAGTATGCACACCTGTGCTGAAAGTAGCAGCACTGTTAGGTAGGTTCCCAACTCCATATGAATTGGCCCTTGGTGGATAAAAGCTTGGCATTGATGGCCTTGCACTAGGATCAAGTGGAGCAGCAGTCCCAGCATATGTTGAAATAGCCTGTAAGCACCAGAACTTCAGAACATTGCTGTATAGCTTTGCATATTGACATTAATCTGATCCACGATGACACAAAGCATACAAGTTACTATTTCAAAAACAACAATAGAGGCACCATTACATGATTTTGGTTGCTGGACTTTCCATAGCTTGGGGTCACAATTCTCGGCAACACACGCTGCATCTCATCTAGGGTTCTCTGAGCCTCATCCCTAGAAAGCTCAGTGAAGATTACCTGAAAATTGTTTTTAAAGCTCAGTGAGCTAAGTAATCAGTTGTGGGTAGTCAGAAGATGCTGTACAATAACATCAAAATTTGAAAATTTGAGTATACCTCGTCAAAAGGCTCCTTCGAATGAGGCATATCCTTTGAGAGTGGAAGGACAAAATTGGCTGAAAAGGATAATTTAAGGTAGCTGGTAAGGAATGGATGTAGAGATACTGAAAAAAAGAAGCTAGACAGCGAACATGTTACTTTAGAGTAAAATAAATAATAATGTGTGTATGTCCAGGTACCTGTCATTTCGTTAACTGCTTCAGCTGGTACTTCCTTTCCCATCTCCTCAAATCGCTTTGCTGCCCTGGATTTCAGTTCACTTGGAGTTGGGAACACGACCACAGCAGTCTGTTGCATATGGGATTATGTGACATTTGATACCTTATGAACCAATCCAGTGCTACCTTACAGAAAACCTAACATTTCTTTTTCTCTTTTGCAGCTTACCTTGTGGTAGTTAGCAAATGGCCTCAGCTTGCGAATACGAGCATTCTTGTAAACATTTGTTTGATCGATAATGAAGTTGCGAGGGGTATTTGCAGCCCTACTCAGCAATTTGTTGAAAATCCATGTAGCACGATCCATCAGTAGATCAAAGCGCTCGCCATAGTTATTCTTACGCAATAATCCTGGCACCTGCAATGATCAAGGCTGTCATATATTCATTACTTATATATTGAAAAGGTACCACGATTAAGAGAACTCCCCAATACTAATTGCCACAAAATACAAGGAAAGCCAACCTTCATTTGCTCCAATACAAGGTTAGTTCCGAGAAGGATAAAGCGTTTCTCCTGATGCTCCTTGACCCACTTCTCTGCCCATGTTGACTTGCCTGAAGCCGGAAGACCGACCATCATCATGACCTCACATTTATTTTGCTCAAACGAAGGGCCAAATACTGAATTCCCATGAGTAACAGCATCGGCCCAGGGCTCATAACCATCAACAGGCAGCAGCCCATCCTCCCTGCTGAACTGCATCTCCACGACAACATTCTTGAGCAGGACATGGGGAAAGAGCGCGGATCCCCATCGCATCGGCGTCAGAGGAGCGTCGACCAGACCAAGCCCTTTCGGGCCAGCATCGAAATGCCTCGCGATACCGAGCCATTCACCGTTCCTCGCGAACCCGACCGACGCCATGGGCTTGGAATCGAGGTCCACGGCGCAGACGACCGTGTCCCCGACCCCGAACCTGACGCCGTAGTTGACGAACCTGCGCTGGTGGGAGAACTTCCCCGTGCCCCCGAACCCGAAGCTGTGCGGGGACTCCCCGAGCGCCCCTACGGGATCATCCCCTCTCGAGACCCCGACGCGGCAGAGGTGCCGGTCCTCGGAGGCCGTGAGGAGGTCCATCTCCTCCACCGGCTGCTCGGCGACGATTCTGCACCCGAAGCAGTACCGCCCGCCGCCCCTGGCGCCCACCGTCGCGCGCGCGCCCGACCAGCAGTAGGCGAACGCGCCCTCGTGCAGCGCGCTCCCCCGGAGACCGCCCCCGCCGACATCGAAGGCTAGACGGACGGACGCCGCGGCGAGAAGAGAAACACGATTAGAGACGCGCGCGCGTAGCGGGAACGGAAGCGTAGAGAAGACGTGGGTGGGTGGGGGGGGTTGTCGAGTGCATACCGAGATCGCAGTCCGCCGGGTTGAGCACCACGCGCTGGGACTGCGATGGCTCCGCG
Source organism: Eremochloa ophiuroides (assembly GCA_038502445.1). Lineage (NCBI taxonomy): Eukaryota > Viridiplantae > Streptophyta > Magnoliopsida > Poales > Poaceae > Eremochloa > Eremochloa ophiuroides. The sequence goes on from JAHLJS010000005.1 coordinate 8,783,922, forward strand.
GCGTCCGCCTCCACTCCGTCATCGCGCCGGAGCCGCTTCGACGGTGGCTGCGCAGACTCGTCGTCGGGCGACCGCGACGCCATTGGGTTTGTTAGGGCCAGGTGAACTCCTCTGCTTGCCTCGTCGACTCGTCGGCACGGACGGAGGAGAACGAGAGCCCGCGAGGCGTTGGGCCGCAAAATGGGCCCGCGTGTAGAATTCACATTTTACTTGGCCCGGCCGTGTCGAGCAGGCGCAATGTATTTTGTCGAGCCCGGTAATAACGTGGGGCCATGGAGCAGGTGGTAGTACGCAGCAAACATCCACACAAATGTCCATCCGGGCCACGGGAGCTGGCAGCACGTCTTCGTGGTGCAGCGGCAGCGAGCAAAAGCCAAGGTGTCTGACAGAATATGAATTTTTTATCTCTTGTTACCGGGTAGTAGTGCTACTACCGGATGATACTATTACCAGTTTTTCTTTCCTCTCCACGATGTATCTTGCTAGTAGTAAGATCGTCTCCAACAAGACATCCAAATCGCTACTCATACCCATTTTAGGTTGTACAAGACGACAAAACTATCTCCAACAACAATAGGCAAAGCAGGATGCATTTTGGGTAGAAAGAGAGAGGAAACACATATTTGCATCTCATCGGTTGTCTCTCTTCTCGCGACCCAATCGCACGCACCGTCGGAGCATGGCCACACGTTGGAGGTGGGGGCTGGCCGCGGCCATGCCGGTGCGCCGCCGTGGCGGGGGGCGGCCGCCGTTGGCGCACAACCAGCCTATGCCGGGAAAGAAAGGGGCCGGCCGCGGCCAGCGCCAGCGCGCGACCCGCCCGTGCCGGTGCCGGGGAGGAGGGGGCCGGCCGCGGCCACTCCAGGGAGCCGCCGTGGCCCAGCCAGCGCCAGCGCGTGATCCGCCGGTGTCGGTGCCGAGGGAGGGGGGCCCGTCGCGGCGACGCCAGTGCCGGGAGAGAAGGGGGCCGGCCGTGGCCACGCCGGTGCGCCGCCGTGGCGGGGGGCAGCCACCGCCAGCGGGCGACCCGCCCCTGCCGAGAGAGGAGGTGGCGGGCTGCAGGCGTCACGCCTCGCCGGATTTCAGGCCGGAGCTCGCATCTCGGGCGAGGAGCCTCGGTGGGCGGCACCGGAGAGGAGCGAAGCGCAGGGCCTCGGTGGGCGGCATCGAGGAGGAGCGGGGCAGCGCAGGGGGGCGAGCGACGTAGGGAGCGGGCGGCGCGTCGTGGAGAGCCCGAGGAAAGAGAGCGGCGTTTTGGGTCTCGGTTGTTAGAGAAGCTAGAAAATAGATGCGTGGACCTCCTCCTTTACATGACCCAAATTATTGAATGGGTATCATATTTGCCTTCGGGTCATTGGATGTAACACCCCTGGTGTTACGATAACTAAAACCGGCCATGTCATCATATGCATATGCAAATCATCTCGAGTAAAACCCAATTATTATGTATTAACTAAAATAAATTTTATTCTTACATGTGATTTGCATAAGTGATTTAGAGTGATTCATTTCTATCAGTGTTTATTGTTATCTATCTAAATCAGAAAGAGAATGTAAAAGGATGAAAGGACCGAATCGATGCCTAGAGGGGGGGTGAATAGGCTCTTCAAAAATTAGACAAAGGTTAGTAAACAAACTGTACCCCGACAAAACTGGCTAGGCAGGCTCCTCAACCCGGCTGGGCCGGATAACCCGGCTTGGCCGGGTTTCACGACTTTGCCCAGTGGTTCCCCGGAACTTTCGGGTTTCGTCGGAACTTCCGACACGTCAGAACTTCCGGTACGAGCCGGAACTTCCGACTTGCACAACTGAATAACGAGGTTCGAACCGTTTCTTCTCTTCACTAGGATTACAACTCGACTTGTGGAGCTTATGTAAGTGTATGGAAAAATCCAAACACCTCCTGCAAACACAAACCACAACAACCGAGTAGCACAAGTGGAATATGAAAGTAAATGTGTGATGAATGAGCAAGGGTGAGGCAAACCAAGAGAAGACACAAGGATTTGTTTGACCGAAGTTCGGCACACCCAAAGGTGTCCTACTCTCCGTTGTGGAAGCCGGTGAGGACCCAACCAAGGTCAACTCGTGGCCGGACCCGAAACGGTCTCTTTCCACCTTCTTCACTAAGGAGCTTTCTTTTCTTTTTCAGCGGGGAAGCAACCCTTACAACAATGGCCACCAAGGCAGCCTACAACACCCCCACGGGTGCTCGTCGGTGACGCCTTGTCACCACGGAGTCGAAGCTCCTAGCAGAAGAACGCAATGAACTAGAGAATCTTCGACTTGCTCAAGTGCTCAAGAATGGGATTGCTCACACAAGCTCTTTGGATCACTCTTGTCACAAAGACAAATCTCTCAAGGCTCAAGCTAACTCACTAATCACGGATTAGGAAGTTGTAATCTTTTCACTCACAAAGAAAGAGTAGAGAGAGCAAGAGGGCTTTGGTCGTGGATGGGTATTGGGAGAATCAGCAACCTTGGAAGAGGGAGTGGGAGAGGTATTTATAGCCTCCTCTCCAAAACTAGCCGTTGGGGCTGAATCGACAAACCCGGCCTGGCTGGGTTGGCCAGTTAAAAGTCCAACTAGCCGTTGGAGAAGCGGCCTGGCCGGGTTGCGTACCTGGCTTGGCCGGGAAAGACGGCCTGGCCGGTTTTGCTACCCGGCCTGGCCGGGTTAGGCTGCCCAGCCAGCTGCCTCTCTCACTTCCTCCCTTTTCTCTCAACCTCTTTTCTCTCTGGTTTTTGTCCTTAAGCACTATCACTTGTCTCCAATACTTTAGTGATGCGACTCTCCAACAGGGGCAAACACAAATACAACTCACAATTTTGGTTTGTCTTTCACTTGAGTTGTTCTTGATCTTCAAATATTTTGCCGCTTTGAACTTTGAATTGTTGAGAGCTTCATCACTTTATCTTCATGATCCCTTCGTCTTGAGCATGTGACTTGTGTCGAATCCAAGTCATTTTTGAACATTTGATTGATCTTCCACATTGACAATCACCACTTGCATGGTTAACTTCAAGTTGGCTTCTTCTTCACCCTAGCTAGGTACCTCGGCTGCCAAGTCGTCACTTGCCCTTCACCTTTCGCTTAGTCCCTCGAAGTTTCCCACTTGTCATTAACACCACATCAAGATTTATGTGCATTGCCCATGCTTCACATCATGCTTTGAATACCATTTCAATTGTATAATTGTTGTCTTTTGTTTCAACTAGATTATTTCCAATCATCAATATAAGCTAGACAACCGAAGATTTGCAATCTCATATGGATGTAGAATAGTTCAACCATCAATGTGCACCTGTAAATAAATACCTGTAAATCTCACAATGTTCATTAGTCCTTTAATCGTGTTGTTATTAATCACCAAAACACTTAGAGATCCTAGATGCTCTTTCAAAGGAAAACAATTAAAAAAAACCCTAATCGAACCCGAAAACCCTAAATCAAAAACTAAAAAGAATCAAGTGTTGGGACTTAAACAAAAGTTGGGCAACTTCAATTTTGTGCAATTTTGAAGTTATTAAAAATGATTTCAAATAAAATCTGAATCTAGGTTTTAAAGTTTAAACTTAAAATACAAATTCAAAAAACTAGTAGGAATCTGATGATAGTCTTTTAATAAAAGTTTTAGTCCTTTCAAAATAGAACAACTTTCATGTTTGGATATTTTAAAGTTTACCAGTGGAAATTTAAATTAAAACCCAAATAGTACTTGTTTGTTCAAATTTAAAATGCCATCTCAAAAACTATCAATAATTTGGGCAAACTCATTTAATGTCAGTTGTAGGGTTTTTCAAGTGGAACAAATTTTATATTTGGGGATTTTGAATTTATGCTTTGAAATTTCAAATTTAACCAACCAGTGTTTTGGAATTCAAATTTGAAACACAACTTCGAAAATTAACAAGAATCTGACCAAACTTCTTTAATGAAAGTTGTAAAGCTCAACAAATATAACAAATTTGATTTGGAAGATTTTCAAGTTATTGAGGAAAATCTAGAGAATTTAAATGGATTAGAAATTAAATTCAAAATCCCTCTTTACCCCCTTTTGAATTATTCAAAATCCATTCGAAATTTGAAATTGGTTCAAAAACCAAAGTTGTGCAGAATTAAGAGTACTACAACTTTTGTATTTATGATTTTCTGAGTTCCCACACGAAATTTGGAGTAATTAATCGAAAACGGTAGAAAGGATAAGGTCCTGCTACAGTAGACGGACACAGGAGCTTGCCTCCTGCCTCTGTTCGCGAACAGAGCCTCGCGTCTGACCGCGTGGCGATGCTGCCCAGCGCTACCGGCTGCCTGTCGCTGGTCGTGTGGAGTCGTGGGGGTCCCGGGAGCTTGTCCCCCTCTTGTTCCCCTATTCTCCCACCTTATTAAGCCGACGGCTGCCCGCGTACCTCTCCTTTTCCTCCATTGCCGCCCCCGTAGAGCTTCGGTTCATCGGCAAATTCGCCATTCCCATTGAGCCACTATCCAATTCCTCTTGCCAGCAGACTTACCACCTCCTGGCGCACTTCCGTGATCCAACCGTATTGCCTCTGGTCTCTTGTGTGCACCGGAACGCCATCGGCGCCTCGGAGTTCGGCCGGAGCGCCGCCGTGACGTATCCCACCGCGACGAGGCCGTCCCTGCAAGGTAGGTTCCTTTCCAGTCCTCGTTCCGTGCCCTTTGACACCCAGGAAAACTCATAGGCCCGCTTGTCTCTATAGTACCGCTATGTAGCCGATGGAACGTCGACGACACCCTCAGTTCGCCCCGCCGCCGTGACCTTCAACGTCGACGAACCCTCTCGGACTGGCGTATGCTCCAACTAGTATGCGCGTCACACTCTGGTGAGATCCCTGTTCCATTAGGTATAGTCGGTTTGGTCCCTCGTAGTCTGCTACGGTCGGAACGCGCCTTTCCCAACGCGCTTCGAGCCGGCCATCCACCATAGTCGCGGGAGAGCTCGAGTCCGAGCCGTAGGTGCCCTCTGTAGTGCGACAACGGGGTTGACAGCTTGTGGGGAGAGAGACGGTGCACTCGGTGTCATCGGGGAGCCGTCGTCGACAAGCCGCCGCGAGCGGCGCTCCCGCCGCGCGTGCGTGCCTCTACTCTGCTCGAGTGGAGCAGAGGGGAGGAAGAAGAGGAGGTCGACTGGGCCGGGTTCGGCCGTAGTGGGGCGGCCCAGTCGGGCGCAGGGAGAGCGGAGGGAGAGAGAAGGCCGGGCCGGTCTGTGGCTGGTTGGGCCGTCTCGGGCCAGATTGGTTTTTCATTTTCTCCCGCGAATTATTATTCCTTTTTCTACTATAAATTAAAATGAATAGAACTGTCATTTGTTATTTTCATAGGAATAGTTATGTTGAGCTAAAAATCATGAAAATAAATTGGGTATGCTCTCTGAAGTATGTAGTATTTTAAAAAAATATTAAATATAAGATTTGGACACTTTTTGTAGGGACTAAAAATCAGCATATTAAATGATAAATGCAACTTTGGGCAATTTTAATAAATTCCAAATTAATCCAAAAATCCTAAAAATTTATGTGGCACTGTTTTAGGGTAGAACCTATCTGCGGGATAAGTTTAGGCTCAATTTGAAACTGTTTGATCACTTGTTAAATAAATATTGGGTTAATGGGATATTAGAATTGATTTAAACAAATAATCCCTGTATGTAACAGAACCGCCTAAATCACGTGGCCCACAGGCACCTGTCAACGTCACTAATGACATCTGACAGCCGGACCCGTGTTCCATATGACCTAGGCGGGTGTAACAGAACCGCCTAAATCACGTGACCCACAGACACCTGTCAAAGTCACTAATGACATCTGGCAGCCGGACCCGTGTTCCATATGACCTAAGCGGGCTCTGCCGGGCTACATAAGCACCCGTTATCTCCGACAGGATCCCATTGCGAAGTCATTACAGAGTTACAACATTTCATAACAAAATACATCAGAGTAGAATTTGCGGAAGAGTAAATAGTACTTAATATTACAGACCAGTGTTCGAATAAAATTAAGTGCGGTTATTACAAACCATAAATTTGAAGAGTAGCAGTAGAGTTTGGAACAACAGTACGACAGATAGTTAAATATTACACGGACCATGCCCAAGGGTTTAACCTTAGTCTTCTTCACTCTCTTGGACGATGGTGACGCAGCACGGAGCGAGACAAACGTCAGTCTCCTGCTGCCCTCCTGCAACGGGGTTAACAAACCCTGAGTACATGGGGTACTCCGCAAGACTTACCCGACTAAAGTGTAAGATTAGACTCAGGAATGCAGGCTGAGGGGAAGTCAAGGTAAGGCTTTAGCAAGAGTTCAAGAATTTTGCGGAAAAGCATTACTAATCCTATCTCAATATTTTATTTCAATAATACTATCCATCATTATCCATTTCTCCAAGTACTTTCTCATATATCAACATTCTTTCATTTACTTAATCCATTTCAAAACAATCCTAGTTCCGAACCACTATTCACTGTAGGTGTGAGGATCAAGTCTCCATATCCGAGGAGCAACGACGATTCGAATCGATTAATACCCAGCTGGGGATCCCTATCCACACTGCGTATGTAGCACTTAAGCTTGCATACGCCAACCCCGCCTACCACGGCTTTTCATACCCCGGAACCGGTCCTGCGCCACCCGAGAGCACAGTACTCCTCTCGTCTCCAGGCACGACGGCCACGAGGGTACACGCTACTCTCGTCATCTCTCCACTCCCAGTGCGTGGTTGTCGGTTCCAGCAGTAGAGCCACCGGAGTCAGAGGCTTTCCGTAGTATGTGGCTAGTTGCAAAGTCTTGATCACAGCAGGCCTGACAACGAACGGTCCCTAATATTTTTCCGTTAGAAACCATGCATTGGGACTCTAACCCAAGTACACTGGTAACTACCCGGTTTTCACATCCCTTTCCCGATGGTGACGAAAGTTGGGACTCTAACCCAAACAGTTGGCCAACCAAACGGGAAACCATCCCTGTTGATGACAATGAACTAGCTAGGAACACTGCCAACAACAAGGACATAACCAGTCCCATAAAGTGATTCATTTCATTTGTATCATCATAGTTCGAAATAGCATTTTTGCAAATCTAACCATCAAGCATGACTAAGCATTTTTCAATACTTTTAATTAAATCAGGTTATCAGGTATTGGTAATTGGTCAAGGATGGTTATGCATCAAGTGGTTATCAATCAACTCCTAGTAACCTAATGCAATGGATTAACTCAAGTGATAAATATTTTAAATAACAAGGAGGGGCTGAATGCACCGGGGCTTGCCTTGAATTGCGTAGAGTGTCGGATCCGGGTCAGTTCCACAAATATCAAATCCTTGTACAACTTCCTGAGTAGTCTCCTCAGATGGACCCTCAGACTTAACTTCTGGATTCTCAGTCACTACACGTTTGCAATGAATGAATGTATGAATGTGATGCGCATGAAATGACAGACGAAATTTAATAACGAATAAATAAACCACACATGAGTATATGACCCTATCTTAGCTAGACATGAATAATCTAATTCGTACTGCCCTAGGTCATAAAGGTGATTGACCTAGAATCTCAATCAATCCAAAAATCACACCAATCAATAATCATTCCATTTATTATTCCTAATATTATTATTTAAACTAACATATAATGTAATAAATATTTAACTATTTCCATTTGATGTCAAAATGCACCAACAGATAGATTTTAGTACCAAACAGTGACACAATAAATTTCATGATTTTTGGAACATCACAGAAATTATTAAAAATCATCAAAGTTCCTTTTAACATTTAACGTGCTGATTTTTTTATTAATACAGGAACACCCAAATCCTGTATTTAATATTTTTATTAAATTCTACACATCACAGAGAGTATCCAGAAATATTTTCATACTTTTTGGTGCAGTATATTAATCCATACAAAAATATCAAAACTTAACACTATTCATTTAAATTAAAATGAAAAAGCAATTAGAAAATCGCTGGAAAAAGAGAAACGGCCATTCGGCCCACTATGGCCCAACAGCGCAGGCCACGGCCGCGTGCGCGCGCCACAGAGCCGGCCCGCAACTCCGCACCGGCCCAGCATGGCCCAGCCGCGCGCGCTCGCGCACTCGCCCGCGCGTTCGCGCCACAGGGGGGAGGCTGACAGGCGGCCCCCGCCTGTCAGCTCTTTCTCCTACCTCCCACCGAGCGCCTGCTCGAGCGCGCGCACGGCGGCCCGACGCGCCCTTCGCCGCCGGCGACCCCAGCGGCGCAACCGAGGGCACCCACACGAGCTCCTAGACCTAGCGGACCCCCGAACTAGACTAAACGGACGAGACGCCGACGGTGTCGCGCCCAGTCGCGACCGCGGCAGCGGAGACACGGCGGCGCGGCCGTGAAAGGTCCTTGTTTGGTTTTTGGTAATTGAGTGACAACTTAAGTTGACTAATATGTGTTTAAGTGTTGATTACACAGGTGATTAGTCCACAGGTACATGTGTGTGAGCATCTATGCCATGGAGGTGATGTGTGTGAGCATCTATGCCATGGAGGTGAAAATGGCTTGGAGATGATGCTTAGCTCACACATATGGTATGAAGGAGCTAAACGCATGAGACATGACATGGAGTCATGTGGCTAGGTGAAGAAGATCAAGACAAGGCTTCGCGTCGATGGACCGGTTGCAAGTGTGAAGGGCAAGTCGGGTGATGGCTTGGCGCCGATGGACCAACGCAACGGTGAAGAGCAAGCAAGTCAAGGATCGATGAACCAAAAGCCACGTGATGATATGAAGTGGATCATATTATTCATGAGGTGTTGGTGCATGTGTTGCACCGGCATCGATGGTGTCGGAGACGGTGATGAAATGGAAAGCGCAAGGCAAAGGTATAACCTAGGGCATTTCCATTTCACCGGTCTAAGGTTGAGTAGAGAAGTGCTTGACCGGATTTAGGATAGATGGCCGTACTATCAAGAGGGGCAAACTTGTTTGTATATCGGTCATCTAGTGCCACTCGGAGTGATCTAACTTTGCATTGCTAGGATCGAGTGGCGTGGCAAGAAAGAGTGAAAAAACCCTTTGGAAAATATTTGTGAAAATGCTAACTCACATGCACAAGGTTGTAGAACACTTTGGAGTTGGCACATTTGCAAAAGGGTGGAAGTTTCGAGCTCGCAGGAAGCTTGGTTAGATCTTGGATGGATAAACTGTTTTTATCCTTTGAGTTTTGGATCAAGCAATCATATGGGTTGTGTAGCCCTCTGAATAAGCTTTCCAAAATGTCCTAGATCATCGAAATCGGAGTTCGGAGCTAAGAGATATCGCCGTTTTACCGAACGGGGGCAGGCGTCGGACCCTGGGAAACTATAGTCCGACGCTAAGCGTCGGACCAGTCCGACGGTTCAGTCCGACGCCCTGAAAATAGCCGTTCGAAGGGCCTAAAGCGTCGGACCTTTGAGGTATAGTCCGACGCCCACCCCGGGACAGTCCGACGCTACAGTCCGACGCTATTTAGCTCTCGGGAAACTTGTCTGTAGACCGTCGGACCCTAAGAATTGGTCCGACGCTCCACGGTCCGACGCTCCCAGAGAGCCGTTAGAGCGTGGTAACGGTTGGATTCAAACGGCTAGTGACACGTGGCGCTTATCCAAGGCGTCGGACCGTGAGAATTAGTCCGACGGTTGCGTGGTTGACGGTCCGACGCTCGGTCAGACGGCCGGTTTGAGTTGATAACGGCTTCTTTGGCTTGAGGGCTATTTATAGGAGTGTGTGGCCGGCTGTGAGAGGTGTCTTGCACCTTGGGAATGTGTCTCCCTTGTTTGTGCATGGCTTAGTGCTCTCCAACTCACTTGTGCTCATAGAATTCACAATCGAGGAGTGAGTGATCGATCGATAGTGCGTTGCATTGAGAGATTGCATCGTGTGGCACTAGGTGATCGAGTTGCAAGCCGGTGGTGCTTGTTACTCTTGGAGGTCGCGACCTCCTAGACGGCTTGGTGGCGAGAGGCTCCGTGGAAGCAAGCAAGAAGATTGTGCTTAGCTCTGGAGAAGCTTTGTGAGGGGTTGGAGCTCACCCCGCGGGAGATCGCAAAGAGCATCGCTAGTAGAGCGAGACGTGAAGAGCGACAAGTGGTCCGGCCGAGTCAAGTGCTAGAGCTTGTGGTAAGCACTCCACGTGGGAGAGTGTGACTTGCGGGTCACCACTAGCAAGAGGACCGGCGGCAACCTTGGAGCTTGTCTCAACGGAGGACGTAGCTTGTGGCGACAAGTGAACCTCCTGGAAATAAATCACCGCATCAACATCTTCCCATCCTTCGCGGTGGTTTGCTCCCTTCTACACAAGTTATTTATATTGTGCATTACTTTATTTGTGTAGTTGTAGTTGCTCTTGTGAGACCGGTTAGCTTGTGTAGCTTGCCACTCACCTTCTTAGCTTGTGTAGCTTAGAAGTAGTTCTCACTTAGTTTGTGTAGCTAAAGTGAGTTGCGCCCTTTGATTTGGATTGTGTATCCTTGTCATTGAGCAAGTAGTGAGCTTAGGTGCTTAGTGCTTTTTGCTTGCTAGTTAATAGGAGTTTCCCCGGTGCTTAAAGTACTAGCGCTTAGGTTTGTGTGATCTTGCGCTAGAACGGTTTAGGGAAGCTCAAGCTAGACTTGCACCTTTGCTTCTCGCTAGGATCTTTGGCAAGGTGTTTAGAGTCTTAGTTAGAGGGGTGAATTGTCGCTAGGACCGATTAGGTTTTATTCCGCTGCGATTAGTTGTTATAAAGGACTATTCACCCCCCCTCTAGTCCGCCATCTCGACCCTACACGTGGTATCGGAGCTTGGTCTCTCAATTGCGGTCTTAACCGACCCGAGAGGATGGTGACTTATGGGCTAGATGTTGATTGTCCATACACATTTGATGGCACACACTTTGCACGTTGGAGAAATTGGATGGAATGTAATATTAAATTTATTTCTCCCCAAATGTGGTGGATCGTAGATGTAGGCTTTTCCCATGCGATTGATGAGGACAATCCTACCGAAGCGCAAGGGAAATGCTTACAACTCGGTTACCAAGCTATTAACATGTTTTATAGAGCTTTGGATGATAGCATCTTCGGAAGGATCATGCACTTTGAGACCGCTCATGAAATTTGGGTGTATCTCAATGAAAACTATGGCGCGCTTCCCGAAGATGAAGATGATGCCAAAGACATGAAGCTTGGTGATCAAGAGCACCTTCACAACTCCGTGATTGTGAAGAGTTGCTCCTCCTCTTCGTCAAGTAATGATATTGATACTACCACAAGAGCACTTGACAAGGGAGTTGATAAAGCCACAAGTGATGCACATGATGATTCTACCTCAAGCTCACTTGATGATGGCTATGAGAGTGATGCATCCACAAGCTCTTCATCCTCATCGCATTGCTACACATCACTTGGTGATGGCAAGGTATCAATTGGCAATGTGGTTATTGATTGTGATAATCCAAATTTCGAGCTTGTGTGCAAACTCTTTAATGCTTTAGAAAATGAGATGAATAAAACAAAGAATTTGACTAATGAAAACTCTTTTCTAAAGGACACATGTGAACAACAAAAGCATCTACTTTATGTCATGAGTTGTTCACATGAGGAGCTAAAATTGACTCATGAGGAGCATAGTGTTGCTCATGAGAATTTGGTAAAAGACCATGCTTTTCTCACTAAGGAGCTTTCTAATGAAAAATCTAAAACTTGTGAGAGCTCATCACTTGGGTCAAATGATCGTTCACATATTGCAACTAACCCTCGTGATGTAGGCATGAAGAATGTATCCGCCTCATGTAATGATATGCCTTGTTCTTTACTTTTACATACTTGTTCTACTTCTATGTCTTGTGAGACTAACCTTTTGAAGGAGAACAATGAGCTCAAAAGTCAAGTGAAGAACATGAGTGACAAGATAGAAAGGTGGAACAACTCAAGTGTCACCCTCAATAACATGTTAAAGAATACAAAAATTGTCGGTGACAAGAGTGGCCTTGGGTACATCAAAAAGAAATGGGACATGACCAAAGGTGAAAGAAAGAGAGCTAGAAAAGAGAAGAAGCAAGAGCGAGAAAGACTTGCTCATTTCATGTGCTTTATATGCCATGAAATGGGTCATCTAGCTTTGTCATGCCCTACCAAAGAGAAGCCCAAGAAGAAAGAAGAAGTGAGGCTCACACATCCACAATGTCCCAAGTGTAGCACTAGAAGTGATATCCCTTCTACGTGCCTATACAAGAGATTTGTGAGGCCTCAACAAAAGCCACAAGACAAGACACCCCAAGATCAAGTCAAGACCAACCATGAAGTATGCTATGGTGACTTGAAGAAGAAGAAAACAAGAAGGGGTAATGGAAGAGGAAGGCATCAAACTCATATTCATGATGCCAAGTTGATGATGAGCAAGACTCAAGAGAAGAACAAGATGGCTCACATCAAGTGTTTTAAATGTGAAGACATGGGTCACTTTGCCTCGAAGTGTCCTAACAAGCTTGAGAAGAAGGCTCAAGCAACTCAAGAGAGGCGAGGCAATGAGAAGCACAACATGAGCAAGAAAGAGAAGGCTCAAGCAAAGCAAAAGTGCTACTCATGCCGGGAAAGGGGACACATGGCTAATTCATGTCCCCTAGGTAACACTCCTAAGCCTATTTCAATTCATGCAAATAATTTGCTTAGGAAGGATGACAATGGTACCTCATCGGTTGCTATTGCAAAACATCCCGCTATCCATACTAAGGCAATGTCTAAGTATGTTGCTCCTAACTTAAGAGGACCCAAACTAGTTTGGGTACCATCAAAAAGTGGATGATTGCGTGTAGGTACCATGGCATTGGAGGCTTGATTTAATTGGCATTCATATTGATCATCATATAATGAGTCAAGTCATGATTACTAGTGTAAATCCAAACCAATGCCAAGTCAAATAAAGTGAAGTCCAAGTGCTATAACATACAAGTGCAAAAGTTCAAGTTGTGGGTGGTTCTTTGGATAATTATTTGATGACTTGCAAACAATTGAGTTGAAGCTTGCAAATGGATGATCATGAACTATCAAGGTATATCATTTGTTGATCAAACTTATTTGGATGCATATGAGTTGATTGAATTGGATAAATATGCATATGTTGCTTGCAATAAGAAATTTGAATGGAATAATTGCTTAGTGATCAAATTTGAGTAGATTTGGTTGGATATAATCACAAGATGACATTTAGTAAGTGGATTGAATGGATTTATGTCTTGTGAAAGTATTCAAGCAAGTTTAGTTCAAGTTTGGTTCAATTTGATGAAGATTAGCTCAATTGATCAAAATCTGTCCAAAATTGTGAAACTGAGCTAGCTGAGAACAAAGCCATGTTTGAGTAATCAAAACTATTTGGATTAGCTTGAAAAATTGATATACATGCTCTAGACTTATGGTACAAGTTGCTGTGAAGATCTCATAAGAATTGGATAAGGATTACATTGGTTTTGGAGTAGTTCTTGTCAACTATAGTGCAGCAGTTTTTTCAGCATGTAGTAGTGTGGAGAAAAATGATGGTTGGCAGTCTATACTTGGTCAAATGAAGCTCAAATTTTTGTGGTTGCTAGTAGACTCATAGAAGGTCATCTCCACAAAATTTCATGGCAATTGGACATGTACATTGGGAGATATAGCATATTCTTTAAAAGGTACAGAATCTGTCCACAAGAGAGAATTATTGAAAATATTTGGTATTTCTTGCATTGAAAGGCTCTCAAGTTGGAATTATGATTACAAGTGGTTGAGAGTTTCAATTGTTTGGTTTTGGATCATGAAGATTGGTTCTCAAGTGAAGGTCAAGACCAAGCAAAGAGAAGATGAAGCTTAAGTCCTAGTGATGATTAGAGAACAATTGGATAGAAAGAAATAGAAAGAAAAGGACTTAAAGAAGTAGAAAGAAAAGGACTTAAAGAAGGAATTCAAGTTGATTATCATGTTAAGTCCTTAGATCAATCAAGGAAAGACAATTCAAATAAGTATTGAAGATGTTTCTTTGGAGAGATGTCACTTCACCCGATTGTCGGGGCGTGCCGCCTTATGTAGGTAAACCAAGTGGGTGATGCTTGGATGGCTAATATGGAAGTGGTGATCTGAAGAATCATTGAAGATGCTTAGTTGAAGAAACTAAAAGGATTGATCTAAAGAGCAAGCAACGTACCAAATAAGAAGTCAAATATTCACAAGTGGTACTCATGCAAATCCAAGTGGTATTCTCTCATGCAAAGCTTGATCAAGAAAAGAAGCAAGTAAACCACAACATTGAAGCTAGCACTTGATCATATGGGTGAAGAATAGAATTCATGATGATAATTGGTCTTCACCAAGCTCTCCAAATGGACTGCACTATTGCTATTTTAGAGATTGATTGAAAATGACTATCCTCTACTCCGAGATAGTAAAGGTATCATTGTATGGCATATGCATCCATATTTTGATAAGGACTTGATTAGAGCATATAGTCATACATAGATGAGCATTCATAAAGAAATCAAATGATTTTAAGTTCATATGATGCCACTATTGCTTGTATGTCTTGTTTGATCTAGTGGCTAAATATGACTTGTTCATGAGCATGTGAACCTTGTTTGAACTAGTTGAATGAGCAAAAAGGATCTAATTCAACATAGGCAAGATAACCCCTAGTGGCGTGAAGAAGCTTGTCTTTGGTTCATACCGAGTTAGATTACTTGTGCAAGTTTGCTAGTTTGAACTAATCAAGAAAGAAGCTCTTGGAAACAATCTAAGTTCAAGAAGCACAAGACAACAATAAAAATGGATATCAAGTTATTTCTTCACGTGATATTCATCTACACGTGGTATTTTCAAGTGGTATCCGACAAAATGTGCAATTGATCCTCAACTTTTAGTGATCATCAAGATGAAGACTTCCCACACCAAAAGAGCTCAAGTTCAAGTGGATGACCGATCATATGACATAGGGGAGATACTTATTCATTTGGTATCAAGAGATGCAAGGTCCTACATGTGGTATCTCATTCTTTGGATGGTTTACAAGTGGTGTCATTCCAACTAAAAATGGTGGTGTCCATCAAATGTGCAAAAATCTACCCTCAACATCCCTACCACACACCTTTGTCACAATAGAGCATTGACTTTTATGGAAATTGATGACAAAGGGGGAGAGATTTGGACAAAGATATGAAATTGTGTGATGAGGAAGAGATAATCAAGATGGATGGAAGTACGCAATGAACCATCATGGAGGCCGATGATGGGAGAGCAATAGGCCAACAAGAAGGATGATCCACAAGATTGAAGATTATAAGGGGATCAAAATTCTTGGACAAGAGAAGCACACAAGTAGGGGGAGCAAGCTCATGGACATGGTTGATTGCATTTGAAATGTGCATATTCATATGCTTGCTTGCATTTGCACTTAGTTTTCTACACATGGTATGTTACTTGTGTGGTGTATGCTAGTATAGGTTTGAATGATGATTTGATAACTAGCATGCATAGGTTGTTAGCTAGACTTGTGTTTATCAAGTATTTACTAGAACCTTACCCTTTAATGTTGATCTCACGGGGTATCTAGTATTCTTGCTTGTCTAGCTAATCTTGATGCTAAGGGTGGACTTAATGGTGCAACTTCAATTGGCTTCAAGCAATTGGTATCGAGCAATTGGTATCACGCTACAAAGGTTTATTCTATGCACCTTAGCATCACTTAGTAGTGTTGGCACTCCCACAAGTTTCATATTTATGCATGTGTGAAAATTTGAAACCAAACCATTTGAGCACACATGTAGGGGGAGTTAACACTACCAAGTCGGGTTTTATGGAGCTTATCCAAGTCTAAAGATTTCAGCTTAAAGATGGATAAGTAACATAAAATCCAACTCAAGTTAGTAATTTACACTTGTGTGAAGAGCTAACTTGGTTAATGCGCTTAATTTCCATATCTTTGTAGAGTTGTCATCAATTACCAAAAAGGGGGAGATTGAAAGGTCCTTGTTTGGTTTTTGGTAATTGAGTGACAACTTAAGTTGACTAATATGTGTTTAAGTGTTGATTACACAGGTGATTAGTCCACAGGTACATGTGTGTGAGCATCTATGCCATGGAGGTGATGTGTGTGAGCATCTATGCCATGGAGGTGAAAATGGCTTGGAGATGATGCTTAGCTCACACATATGGTATGAAGGAGCTAAACGCATGAGACATGACATGGAGTCATGTGGCTAGGTGAAGAAGATCAAGACAAGGCTTCGCGTCGATGGACCGGTTGCAAGTGTGAAGGGCAAGTCGGGTGATGGCTTGGCGCCGATGGACCAACGCAACGGTGAAGAGCAAGCAAGTCAAGGATCGATGAACCAAAAGCCACGTGATGATATGAAGTGGATCATATTATTCATGAGGTGTTGGTGCATGTGTTGCACCGGCATCGATGGTGTCGGAGACGGTGATGAAATGGAAAGCGCAAGGCAAAGGTATAACCTAGGGCATTTCCATTTCACCGGTCTAAGGTTGAGTAGAGAAGTGCTTGACCGGATTTAGGATAGATGGCCGTACTATCAAGAGGGGCAAACTTGTTTGTATATCGGTCATCTAGTGCCACTCGGAGTGATCTAACTTTGCATTGCTAGGATCGAGTGGCGTGGCAAGAAAGAGTGAAAAAACCCTTTGGAAAATATTTGTGAAAATGCTAACTCACATGCACAAGGTTGTAGAACACTTTGGAGTTGGCACATTTGCAAAAGGGTGGAAGTTTCGAGCTCGCAGGAAGCTTGGTTAGATCTTGGATGGATAAACTGTTTTTATCCTTTGAGTTTTGGATCAAGCAATCATATGGGTTGTGTAGCCCTCTGAATAAGCTTTCCAAAATGTCCTAGATCATCGAAATCGGAGTTCGGAGCTAAGAGATATCGCCGTTTTACCGAACGGGGGCAGGCGTCGGACCCTGGGAAACTATAGTCCGACGCTAAGCGTCGGACCAGTCCGACGGTTCAGTCCGACGCCCTGAAAATAGCCGTTCGAAGGGCCTAAAGCGTCGGACCTTTGAGGTATAGTCCGACGCCCACCCCGGGACAGTCCGACGCTACAGTCCGACGCTATTTAGCTCTCGGGAAACTTGTCTGTAGACCGTCGGACCCTAAGAATTGGTCCGACGCTCCACGGTCCGACGCTCCCAGAGAGCCGTTAGAGCGTGGTAACGGTTGGATTCAAACGGCTAGTGACACGTGGCGCTTATCCAAGGCGTCGGACCGTGAGAATTAGTCCGACGGTTGCGTGGTTGACGGTCCGACGCTCGGTCAGACGGCCGGTTTGAGTTGATAACGGCTTCTTTGGCTTGAGGGCTATTTATAGGAGTGTGTGGCCGGCTGTGAGAGGTGTCTTGCACCTTGGGAATGTGTCTCCCTTGTTTGTGCATGGCTTAGTGCTCTCCAACTCACTTGTGCTCATAGAATTCACAATCGAGGAGTGAGTGATCGATCGATAGTGCGTTGCATTGAGAGATTGCATCGTGTGGCACTAGGTGATCGAGTTGCAAGCCGGTGGTGCTTGTTACTCTTGGAGGTCGCGACCTCCTAGACGGCTTGGTGGCGAGAGGCTCCGTGGAAGCAAGCAAGAAGATTGTGCTTAGCTCTGGAGAAGCTTTGTGAGGGGTTGGAGCTCACCCCGCGGGAGATCGCAAAGAGCATCGCTAGTAGAGCGAGACGTGAAGAGCGACAAGTGGTCCGGCCGAGTCAAGTGCTAGAGCTTGTGGTAAGCACTCCACGTGGGAGAGTGTGACTTGCGGGTCACCACTAGCAAGAGGACCGGCGGCAACCTTGGAGCTTGTCTCAACGGAGGACGTAGCTTGTGGCGACAAGTGAACCTCCTGGAAATAAATCACCGCATCAACATCTTCCCATCCTTCGCGGTGGTTTGCTCCCTTCTACACAAGTTATTTATATTGTGCATTACTTTATTTGTGTAGTTGTAGTTGCTCTTGTGAGACCGGTTAGCTTGTGTAGCTTGCCACTCACCTTCTTAGCTTGTGTAGCTTAGAAGTAGTTCTCACTTAGTTTGTGTAGCTAAAGTGAGTTGCGCCCTTTGATTTGGATTGTGTATCCTTGTCATTGAGCAAGTAGTGAGCTTAGGTGCTTAGTGCTTTTTGCTTGCTAGTTAATAGGAGTTTCCCCGGTGCTTAAAGTACTAGCGCTTAGGTTTGTGTGATCTTGCGCTAGAACGGTTTAGGGAAGCTCAAGCTAGACTTGCACCTTTGCTTCTCGCTAGGATCTTTGGCAAGGTGTTTAGAGTCTTAGTTAGAGGGGTGAATTGTCGCTAGGACCGATTAGGTTTTATTCCGCTGCGATTAGTTGTTACAAAGGACTATTCACCCCCCCTCTAGTCCGCCATCTCGACCCTACAGGCCGCGCCCCAGCCATCCGAGGACCAAAATGCCCTACCGACAAGACGATGGTTACCGAGAAGCTCACCACAGGCTAGTGTACTAGCTGGACAGGACGGGGAGTGACCGGAGAGGCGCGGCGGACGGCGGCAGTGGGTTTGGCGGCGAGCTCCAACGGCGAGGTCGTCGTTCGGGCGGTCACTGAAAACCAAACGCAAAAACGTCTAACTCATGAGACTCAAGAAAGGACAGGGACTCCGGAACGCTCCGCAAAAGGAGAATAAGCTCACCGAGGCGAGCTGTTCGCAGAGAGACAGACCACGGCGGCGCTCCGCCGTCCGCGGGGAAGAAAACCACGCCGTACGTTGATCTCCGACGAATAACAGTGGCCAAGCCGGGTCCAAAAGGTGCGCCAGGAGATGGCTAGCTCGTGGGTATGACGAATTGGGCGGTGGTGGTTCGACGGTGGGCAATTCGGCCGAGAACCGAGAGCTCACCGGAGCAGGGGAAACGGCGGCTGAATGAGAGAAACGCCGCGCCACGCCCTTTAACGCACTCGGCGAGGAGAGGATAAGGTCGGGACGCGTCCGGGTCCCCCTCCCGAGCTCGACACGGCGACGGCCGGACGACGACCGGCGCACGCCGCGCGCACGCCGCGTACGGGCGGCAGGTGAACAGGCCCCCCCTGTAGCTACAGTACTAGGCCAAGTAGGTCACAAGCTATTTGATGCAAATTCGAGCTGATCTCAATCGAATCCGAGGTAGTGGTAAAAACAAAAGTTGTAGATAATTTCGTGTAGATCATTTTTGCTTTTGACACCAATTTCAAATTGGGCCAAAATTTCAAATTACAGAAAAGGGGGTAAAAGTAGGGTTTGAATTTCAAACTGAAATTTTAAAATTACTTTTGATTCTTCTCAACAACTTGAAAATTGGTAAACATGAAAGTTGTTCTTCTCAGAGAGATTGACAACTTCTATGCAGAAAGTTTTTGAAGATTCTTAATATTTTTGAAATTGAAGTTTCAAATATAAATTTCAATATAGTAATTTGAGTTAAATTTGAATTTTTATAATATAACTTCAAAATCTCCAAAAATAAAAGTTGTTCCATTTTAAAAAATCTACAACTTTTATTAAGACACTTTTCCCATATTTCATATAGATTTTGAATTGGGTTTTTAGGTCAACTTTAGGGTTTAATTTGATTTTTATTTAATTTCATTTTTGATTTTTGATTAAGGACTTAATTACACAATCAATACTTTAGTTGAAATCAAATCACCCTAGGCCCTAAGCACAATCATATGCAAATGCTTAAATTTAAATATGATGACATGGCAGATTAATTAAATTGTAATACCAGAGGTATTACAGCCTTCCCCCCTAAAAGAAATCTCGTCCCGAGATTTAATAGAAATATTAACTGAAACAAAGTAATGAACAAGAATAGGTCTCAACTAACTAATTCTAAAACCTGCTAAAAATAGAAGAACGTTTACATATGTCGAGACTAAAAAGTGTACATTCTACAAGGTAGCAAAGAACTCAGGGAAATTCTCTGCGAGGTAATCTTCCGATTCCCAAGTGGCTTCTTCTTCGGAATGTGCACTCCACTGGATCTTGTACCATCAGGTTGTATTCCTCCGCGTGACACGATCTTTTATGTCCAAGACTCGAATAGGATACTCCGAGTATGTCAGCTCAGGTTCAAGTTCCACTCCTTCTACTTCGACGACTCGATCAGGTACTCGAAGACATTTCTTGAGCTGTGACACATGGAATACATTGTGTACCTCTGAAAGATGCTCAGGCAACTGCAGCTTATAAGCTACTTTTCCCACGCGTTCTATGATTAAGAAAGGTCCAACGTAACGCGGAGCCAACTTGCCTTTAACGCCAAATCGGCTGACTCCTTTCATTGGCGATACCTTCAAATACACATAGTCTCCTATCTTGAATGCCAAAGGTCGACGCCTTTTATCGGCATAACTTTTCTGCCGAGACTGTGCTACTTTCAAATTTTCTTGAATCTGCTTAATCTTTTCTTCGGCTTCGTTGACCAAATCCACACCATAAAACCATCTCTCTCCAGGTTCAGACCAATTCAATGAGGTTCGGCACCTTCGACCGTAGACTGCCTCAAATGGGGCCATCTTGATGCTTTCTTGATAACTGTTGTTGTACGAGAATTCTGCCAATGCCAGACAATCATCCCACTTGTCAGGGTAATTGAGCGCACAAGCCCTCAACATATCCTCCAATACTTGATTGACTCTTTCCGTCTGCCCATCCGTCTGCGGATGGTAGGCAGTGCTATGCAGAAGCTTTGTACCCAAGGACTTGTGAAAGGCCCGCCAAAACTTGGAGACGAACTGGGTACCCCGATCAGAAATAATGGTCCTCGGTACTCCATGCAGCTTAACTAAGTTTTCAATATAAAGCTTCGCGTATGCCGGTGCCCTGAAATCTTTCTTGACTGGTAGGAAATGAGCTTGCTTCGTAAGGCGATCTACAATAACCCAGATGGAATCAAAACCTCTAGTTGTCCTGGGTAATCCTACTATGAAATCCATGCTGATGTCTTCCCACTTCCATGCAGGAACAGGTAATGGCTGCAGCTCTCCTCCAGGCCTCATGTGAACAGCCTTCACTTTCTAACACGTGTCACATCTCGCGACATACCGGGCAATCTCTATCTTCATCTTTGTCCACCAGAACTTCTGCCTCAAATCCTGATACATCTTATTGCTGCCAGGATGGATGGAAAACCTCGTCAAGTGTGCTTCATCAAGGATCTTTTGTCGTAACTCCGGCACCTTCGGAACTACCAGACGATCCTTGAACCACACGACACCATCATCATCAATCCGGAAACAATCTGCCTTGCCAGCCTGAACCTTTTCCTTGATGTGCTTGATTCCATTACTTTCCCGCTGAGCGGCAATAATCTCATCCCGAATGGGTGTTTCAATACTAATATTGGTCAGACTGCCTTGTGGAATTATTTCTACCCCTAATTTTTCCAACTCATAGCACAAGGACATATCATACGGCTTGACCGTCAAACAATTGCAGTGCACTTTACGACTGAGTGCATCAGCGACCACATTCGCCTTGCCAGGATGGTAATGCACTTCAATATCATAATCCTTGATTAGCTCGAGCCATCTTCGCTGTCTCATGTTCAACTCTTCTTGAGTAAAAATGTATTTCAGACTCTTGTGATCTGTATACACATTACAGGTACTGCCCAGCAAATAGTGACGCCATATCTTCAAGGCATGTACCACAGCTGCTAACTCCAAATCATGAGTGGGATAATTCTCCTCATGACGCTTGAGTTGCCGTGAGGCATAAGCAATGACTCTTCCTTCTTGCATCAAGACACAACCAAGTCCGGTACCAGAAGCATCACAGTACACATCAAAGGGCTTTTCTATATCTAGTTGGGCCAGTACTGGTGCAGTGGTCAACAACTTTTTCAAGGTTTGAAATGCCTTTTCACATTCTGGCGACCAGATGAACTTGACCTGATTCTTCAGTAGGTTGGTAATGGGCTTGGCTATTCTTGAGAAGTCTGGAATAAACCGACAGTAATACCCTGCCATTCCCATAAAACTACGGACTTGATGAACTGTGGTTGGTGGCTTCCAATTCAAGATTTCTTCCACCTTGCTGGGATCCACGGATACACCTTCAGCTGATAGAATGTGTCCGAGGAAAGGAACTCGATCTAGCCAAGACTCACATTTGCTAAACTTGGCATATAGTTGGTTCTCTCTCAAACGGGTCAGGACAATACGGAGGTGGTGGGCATGTTCATCAGGGGTTTTAGAATAAACAAGGATGTCATCGATGAACATGACTACAAACTTGTCAAGCTCGGGCATGAAAACAGAGTTCATGAGGTACATGAAATAGGCAGGTGCATTGGTTAGGCCAAAAGACATGACCAGATACTCATAAAGGCCGTATCTGGTGGTGAATGCTGTTTTAAGATTATCCTCAGGATGGATCTTTATTTGGTGGTAACCAGACCTAAGGTCAATTTTGGAAAAGACCTTGGCTCCAGCTAGCTGGTCAAAGAGTAGGTCAATGCGAGGCAAAGGGTATTTATTTTTAATGGTGACCTCGTTGAGTGGGCGATAATCAACACAGAGTCTGAGTGACTTGTCCTTCTTTTTCACGAATATAGCAGGGCAACCCCAAGGAGATGAACTTGGTCTGATGAAACCCTTATCAAGCAGATCTTGCAGTTGAATTTTAAGCTCAGCCAATTCCTTGGGAGGCATCCTATAGGCTCTGCGGGATATAGGTGCAGTTCCTAGCTTCAACTCAATAGCGAACTCTACATCACGGTCAGGTGGCAGACCGGGTAGATCATCAGGGAATACATCCGGAAATTCACAAACTACCGGAATATTTTGGATTTCTTGAACTGAGGTGGCACACAATCTCTGCACTGTCTTCTCAATCATTCTCACGGGTAGTGGCAGTTGGATAAGAAGTTGAGATTGACTACCAGGTATGCTGACCTTTATGGTCCTATTCAGCACATCTATCAGTGCCTTGTGCCGATACATCCAATTCATACCTAATATGACATCTATGTCCTAATCCTTGAGTACTATCATGGTGGTTGGGAATATATGCCCGCCCAATTCGATAGGTACTCGATGCACTACCTCCTTAGTATTTATACGCCCTCCGGGCGAATGTATAAGGAAGTTTTCCTTTATTTCCCCAATTGGAATCTCATGTTTTACCACAAATGTACGATTGATGAATGAATGTGATGCACCAGAATCAAAAAGTGTAATAGCGGGGTGACTGGCGACAGGAAACCTACCCATCATGACGGGCTCTCCTGCAGGGATGTCATCCACATGAGTATAATAGACGTGTCCAGCCTTCTTGACAAGCTTGACCTTCTGAACCTGGTGCTGCTGACCACGGTGCTGATTCTGATGCTGCTGTTGCTGCTGTCCAGGACCCTTCTGGGCATTTTGATTGTACTTCTTGGGATATGGACAGTCACGAGCCCAATGTCCCAATTTGCCACAGTTGTAGTAAGGATGATTATAGGTGGTCTGAGGTGTATTGATACGAACGCCTGGGGCATTCGGCTGAGTGGTGTTCTGTTGATTCGAGGTATGGGAGGTAGCCGCGGTGCGTACCACGACTTGCTACAGAAGACTAAACCCCACTAGTCCTAAGACTAGCTTAGTCGATAACGACAACCTCCTCCTCCTCGTCCTCCTCGACGGCTACATCCTCCATTGGGTCGGCTGCCTCAAGGTAACCGTCCTCTGAAGTCTCACTGTCATAATACTCATCATCTGGTCCTATGACCACACCCTCCTCAGGCTCCTCCTCTCGTGGAATCAGAATCGGGTTAAGCTGATCGTTCAGCCTATGCACTTCCTCGTGCAGCATCCCGTTGTTCCACTCAAGGTTCTCAATGTACCCCTCCAGCTCCTCAACGCGATCACGTGCGCGCCAACTTGCTCCAAAGCTTCATCCCTCTCTTGAGTCAGGCGGTCGATCTCCCGCCGTAGGTCTCTGTTGGTCCTCACATCCCGGTAATGATCAGCCCGGGCTACCTGGAAGTCCTCCCTCATGAGGCTTATCTCACGGTGCAGCTCCTTGATCTCTTTCTTCAATTCCTTGCGGCTGCGGCGGGGTGGACGGCTGCCAGACGCCTTGTCACTGCCGCGGGGTGCCAACTGGTGACGTGGAACTCCACGAGGACCAGTCATCTTGCGCGCCGTTAACCTAGTTCGTGCCAGCTGGAAAGGTAAGTCTGAATTAATGAGGATATACAAGGCTAGCAAGAATAGGTGTGATAATTCCTAACCCATATACCCACTTTTAAGGAGGAAGTTATTAACATGGGTGATTATCATGATGCATGCACGTACTTACGAATTTTAAATCATGCAATAGAAATCAAAGCATAATTAGTTAAACATAGGGCTAGTGTTAATAATATTGTTCCACCTGCTACCAAAACCATAATACGATAAATTACAGAACAAGATGAGAACTACTGAGTAAGGTAAGATTGTAAGCAGTTTGGACTCAAAATAGCAGTTTAAGTTTTTATGATCTAAAACATTTTGAAGTTTTCGAAAGGTAACCTGCAATGATTTAGCAATGGAACGCTCTGATACCAGCTGTAACAGAACCGCCTAAATCACGTGGCCCACAGACACCTGTCAAAGTCACTAATGACATCTGACAGCCAGACCCGTGTTCCATATGACCTAAGCGGGCTCTGCCGGGCTACATAAGCACCCGTTATCTCCGACAGGATCCCATTGCGAAGTCATTACAGAGTTACAACATTTCATAACAAAATACATCAGAGTAGAATTTGCGGAAGTGTAAATAGTACTTAATATTACAGACCAGTGTTCGAATAAAATTAAGTGCGGTTATTACAAATCATAAATTTGAAGAGTAGCAGTAGAGTTTGGAACAACAGTACGACAGATAGTTAAATATTACACGGACCCTGTCCAAGGGTTTAACCTTAGTCTTCTTCACTCTCTTGGACGATGGTGACGCAGCACGGAGCGAGACAAACGTCAGTCTCCTGCTGCCCTCCTGCAACGGGGTTAACAAACCCTGAGTACATGGGGTACTCCGCAAGACTTACCCGACTAAAGTGTAAGATTAGACTCAGGAATGCAGGCTGAGGGGAAGTCAAGGTAAGGCTTTAGCAAGAGTTCAAGAATTTTGCGGAAAAGCATTACTAATCCTATCTCAATATTTTATTTCAATAATACTATCCATCATTATCCATTTCTCCAAGTACTTTCTCATATATCAACATTCTTTCATTTACTTAATCCATTTCAAAACAATCCTAGTTCCGAACCACTATTCACTGTAGGTGTGAGGATCAAGTCTCCATATCCGAGGAGCAACGACGATTCGAATCGATTAATACCCAGCTGGGGATCCCTATCCACACTGCGTATGTAGCACTTAAGCTTGCATACGCCAACCCCGCCTACCACGGCTTTTCATACCCCGGAACCGGTCCTGCGCCACCCGAGAGCACAATACTCCTCTCGTCTCCAGGCACGACGGCCACGAGGGTACACGCTACTCTCGCCATCTCTCCACTCCCAGTGCGTGGTTGTCGGTTCCAGCAGTAGAGCCACCGGAGTCAGAGGCTTTCCGTAGTATGTGGCTAGTTGCAAAGTCTTGATCACAGCAGGCCTGACAACGAACGGTCCCTAATATTTTTCCGTTAGAAACCATGCATTGGGACTCTAACCCAAGTACACTGGTAACTACCCGGTTTTCACATCCCTTTCCCGATGGCGACGAAAGTTGGGACTCTAACCCAAACAGTTGGCCAACCAAACGGGAAACCATCCCTGTTGATGACAATGAACTAGCTAGGAACACTGCCAACAACAAGGACATAACCAGTCCCATAAAGTGATTCATTTCATTTGTATCATCATAGTTCGAAATAGCATTTTTGCAAATCTAACCATCAAGCATGACTAAGCATTTTTCAATACTTTTAATTAAATCAGGTTATCAGGTATTGGTAATTGGTCAAGGATGGTTATGCATCAAGTGGTTGTCAATCAACTCCTAGTAACCTAATGCAATGGATTAACTCAAGTGATAAATATTTTAAATAACAAGGAGGGGCTGAATGCACCGGGGCTTGCCTTGAATTGCGTAGAGTGTCGGATCCGGGTCAGTTCCACAAATATCAAATCCTTGTACAACTTCCTGAGTAGTCTCCTCAGATGGACCCTCAGGCTTAACTTCTGGATTCTCGGTCACTACACGTTTGCAATGAATGAATGTATAAATGTGATGCGCATGAAATGACAGACGAAATTTAATAACGAATAAATAAACCACACATGAGTATATGACCCTATCTTAGCTAGACATGAATAATCTAATTCGTACTGCCCTAGGTCATAAAGGTGATTGACCTAGAATCTCAATCAATCCAAAAATCACACCAATCAATAATCATTCCATTTATTATTCCTAATATTATTATTTAAACTAACATATAATGTAATAAATATTTAACTATTTCCATTTGATGTCAAAATGCACCAACAGATAGATTTTAGTACCAAACAGTGACACAATAAATTTCATGATTTTTGGAACATCACAGAAATTATTAAAAATCATCAAAGTTCCTTTTAACATTTAATGTGCTGATTTTTTTATTAATACAAGAACACCCAAATCCTGTATTTAATATTTTTATTAAATTCTACACATCACGGAGAGTATTTAGAAATATTTTCATACTTTTTGGTGCAGTATATTAATCCATACAAAAATATCAAAACTTAACACTATTCATTCAAATTAAAATGAAAAAGCAATTAGAAAATCGCTGGAAAAAGAGAAACGGCCATTCGGCCCACTATGGCCCAACAGCGCAGGCCACGGCCGCGTGCGCGCGCCACCGAGCCGGCCCGCAACTCCGCACCGGCCCAGCATGGCCCAGCCGCGCGCGCTCGCGCCACAGGGGGAGGCTAACAGGCGGCCCCCGCCAGTCAGCTCTTTCTCCTACCTCCCACCGAGCGCCCGCTCGAGCGCGCGCACGGCGGCCCGACGCGCCCTTCGCCGCCGGCGACCCCAGCGGCGCAACCGAGGGCACCCACACGAGCTCCTAGACCTAGCGGACCCCCGAACTAGACTAAACGGACGAGACGCCGACGGTGTCGCGCCCAGTCGCGACCGCGGCGGAGGAGACACGGCGGCGCGGCCACGCCCCAGCCATCCGAGGACCAAAATGCCCTACCGACAAGACGATGGTTACCGAGAAGCTCACCATAGGCTAGTGTACTAGCTGGACAGGACGGGGAGCGACCGGAGAGGCGCGGCGGACGGCGGCAGTGGGTTTGGCGGCGAGCTCCAACGGCGAGGTCGTCGTTCCGGCGGTCACTGAAAACCAAACGCAAAAACGTCTAACTCATGAGACTCAAGAAAGGACAGGGACTCCGGAACGCTCCGCAAAAGGAGAATAAGCTCACCGAGGCGAGCTGTTCGCAGAGAGACAGACCACGGCGGCGCTCCGCCGGCCGCGGGGAAGAAAACCACGCCGTACGTTGATCTCCGACGAATAACAGTGGCCAAGCCGGGTCCAAAAGGTGCGCCAGGAGATGGCTAGCTCGTGGGTATGACGAATTGGGCGGTGGTGGTTCGACGGTGGGCAATTCGGCCGAGAACCGAGAGCTCACCGGAGCAGGGAAAACGGCGGATGAATGAGAGAAACGCTGCGCCACGCCCTTTAACGCACTCGGCGAGGAGAGGATAAGGTCGGGACGCGTCCGGGTCCCCCTCCCGAGCTCGACACGGCGACGGCCGGGCCCTGGGACGGCCGGACGGCGACCGGCGCACGCCGCGCGCACGCCGCGTACGGGCGGCAGGTGAACAGGGGGGCCCCCCTGTAGCTACAGTACTAAGCCAAGTAGGTCACAAGCTATTTGATGCAAATTCGAGCTGATAATCCGAGGAAGTGGTAAAAACAAAAGTTGTAGAGAATTTCGTGTAGATCATTTTTGCTTTTGACACCAATTTCAAATTCGGCCAAAATTTCAAATTACAGAAAAGGGGGTAAAAGTAGGGTTTGAATTTCAAACTGAAATTTTAAAATTACTTTTGATTCGTCTCAACAACTTGAAAATTGGTAAACATGAAAGTTGTTCTTCTCAGAGAGATTGACAACTTCTATGCAGAAAGTTTTTGAAGATTCTTAATATTTTTGAAATTGAAGTTTCAAATATAAATTTCAATATAGTAATTTGAGTTAAATTTGAATTTTTATAATATAACTTCAAAATATACAAAAATAAAAGTTGTTCCATTTTAAAAACTCTACAACTTTTATTAAGATACTTTCCCATATTTCATATAGATTTTGAATTGGGTTTTTAGGTCAACTTTAGGGTTTAATTTGATTTTTATTTAATTTCATTTTTGATTTTTGATTAAGGACTTAATTACACAATCAATACTTTAGTTGAAATCAAATCACCCTAGGCCCTAAGCACAATCATATGCAAATGCTTAAATTTAAATATGATGACATGGCAGATTAATTAAATTGTAATACCAGAGGTATTACAGCGGGCTCTGCCGGGCTACATAAGCACCCGTTATCTCCGACAGGATTCCATTGCGAAGCCATTACAGAGTTACAACATTTCATAACAAAATACATCAGAGTAGAATTTACCGAAGAGTAAATAGTACTTAATATTACAGACCAGTGCTCGAATAAAATTAAGTGCAGTTATTACAGACCATAAATTTGAAAGAGTAGTAGTAGTGTTTGGAACAACAGTACGACAGATAGTTTAATATTACACGAACCCTGCCCAAGGGTTTAACCTTAGTCTTCTTCACTCTCCTGGACGATGGTGACGCAGCACGGAGCGAGACAAACTTCAGTCTCCTGCTGCCCTCCTGCAACGGGGTTAACAAACTCTGAGTACATGGGGTACTCCGCAAGACTTACCCGACTAAAAGTGTAAGATTAGACTCAGGAATGCAGGCTGAGGGGAATCAAGGTAAGGCTTTAGCAAGAGTTCAAGAATTTTGCGAAAAAGCATTACTATTCCTAAATCAATATTTTATTTCAATAATACTATTCATCATTATCCATTTCTCCAAGTTCTTTCTCATATATCAGCATTCTTTCATTTGCTTAATCCATTCAAAACAATCCTAGTTCCGAACCACTTTCCGATGTAGGGGTGAGGATCAAGTCTCCATATCCGAGGAGCAACGACGATTCGAATCGATTAATACCCAGCTGGGGATCCCTATCCACACTGCGTATGTGGCACTTAAGCTTGCGTAGGCCAACCCCGCCTACCACGGCTTTTCATACCCCGGAACCGGTCCTGCGCCACCCGAGAGCACAGTACTCCTCTCATCTCCAGGCACGACGGCCACGAGGCTACACGCTACTCTCGCCATCTCTCCACTTCCAGTGCGTGGTTGTCGGTCCCAGCAGTAGAGCCACCGGAGTCAGAGGCTTTCCGTAGTATGTGGCTAGTTGCAAAGTCTTGATCACAGCAGGCCTGACAACGAACGGTTCCTAATATTTTTCCGTTAGAAACCATGCATTGGGACTCTAACCCAAGTACACTGGTAACTTCACATCCCTTTCCGATGGCGAGAATCGCTGGGACTCTAACCCAACAGATGGTCGACCAAACGGAACAACCCATCCATGTGGTTGACAATGAACTAGCTAGGCACACTGCCAACCAACAAGGACATAACCAATCCCATAAAGTGATTCATTTGTTTCATATTATCACAGTTTTGAAAATAGCATTTTGCAACTCTATCATTAAGCATGACTAAGCATTTTCAATACTTTTAAATAAATCAGGGTCTCAGATATAATATGTGGTCAAGGAAAGGTAATGCATCAATAGGTTATCACTCAACTCCTAATAACCTAATGCAGTAGATTAACTCAAGTGATAAATATTTTTAAATAACAAGGAGGGGCTGAATGCACCGGGGCTTGCCTTGGATAGCGTAGAGTGTCGGATCCGGGTCAGTTCCACAAATATCAAATCCTTGTACAACTTCCTGAGTAGTCTCCTCAGATGGACCCTCAGACTTTACCTCCGGATTCTCGGTCACTACACGTTTGCAATGAATGAATGTATGAATGTGATGCACATGAAATGACAGATGAAATTTAATAACAAATAAACCACATATGTGTATAAGACCCTACCTTAGCTAGCCATGAATAATCTAATTCATACTGCCCTAGGTCATAAAGGTGATTGACCTAGAATCTCAATCAATCCAAAAATCACACCAATCAATAATCATTCCATTTACTATTCCTAATATTTATCATTTAAACCAACATATAATTTAATAAATATTTAACTATTTCCATTTGATGCCAAAATGCACCAACAGATAGATTTTAGTACCAAACAGTGACACAATAAATTTCATGATTTTTGGAACATCACAGAAATTATTAAAAATCATCAAAGTTCCTTTTATCATTTAATGTGCTGATTTTTAATTAATACAGAAAACATTCAAATCATGCATTTAATATTTTTGTTAAACTCTACACATCACAGAGAGTATCTAGAAATATTTTTATAATTTATGGTGCAGTAGATTAATCCACACAAAAAGATTAAAATCTAACACTATTCATTTTAATTAAAAATGAAAAAGCTCTTGTAAAACAACCGGAAAAAGGTAACGGCCATTCGGCCCACTAAGGGCCAGCAGCGGCCAAAATCAGCCCAGCCGGCCTGCCCGCGCTGCTGGCGCCACTGGAGGAGGCTGACAGGCGGCCCCCGCCTGTCAGCTCCTTCTCCCACCTCCCACCGAGCGCCTGCTCGAGCACGCGCGCGGCGGCCCGACGCGCCCTTCGCCGCCGGCGACCCCAGCGGCGCAACCGAGGGCACCCACACGTGCTCCTAGACCTAGCGGACCCCCGGACTTGACTAAACGGACGAGATGTCGACGGTGTCGCGCCCAGCCGCGACCGCGGCGGAGGAGACACGGCGGCGCGGCCGTGCCCCGGCCTTCCGAGGACCAAAATGCTCTACCGACGAGACGATGGTTACCGAGAAGCTCACCACAGGCTAGTGTACTAGCTGGACAGGACAGAGAGCGACCGGAGAGGCACGGTGGACGACGGCAGTGGGTTTGGCGGCGAGCTCCAACGGCGAGGTCATCGTTCCGGCGGTCACTGTAAACCAAACGCAAAACCGTCTAACTCATGAGACTCAAGAAAGGACAGGGACTCCGAAATGCTCCGCAATAGGAGAATAAGCTCACCAAGGCGAGCTGTTCGCGGAGAGACAGACCACGGCGGCGCTCCGCCGGCCGTGGGGGGGAAAATCACGCCGTACGTTGATCTCCGACGACTAACAGTGGCCGGGCCGGGTCCAAATGGTGCGCCAGGAGATGGCTAGCTCGTGGGTATGACGAATTGGGCGGTGGTGATTCGACGGTGGGCAATTCGGCCGAGAACCGAGAGCTCACCGGAGCGGGGAAACGGCGGAGGAATGAGAAGAAACACCGCGCCACGCCCTTTAACGCACTCGGCAAGGAGAGGATAAGGTCGGGACACGTCCGGGTCCCCCTCCCGAGCTCGACACGGCGACGGCCGGGCCGTGGGACGGCCGGACGGCGACCGGCGCACGCCGCGCGCACGCCGCGTGCGGGCGGCAGATGAACAGGGCCCCCCCTGTAGCTACAGTACTAAGCCGTATAGGTCAAATGTTATTTGATTCAAATTGGATCTGATCCAGCCCGAATCCGAGGAAGTGGTGAATACAAAAGTTGTAGAGAATTTCGTGTAGACCATTTTTTCTTTTGACACAAATTTCAAATTCGGCCAAAATTTCAAATTACAGAAAAGGGGGTAAAAGTAGGGTTTGAATTTCAAACTGAAATTTTAAAATTACTTTTGATTCTTCTCATCAACTTGAAAATTGGTAAACATGAAAGTTGTTCTACTCAGTGAGCTTGACAACTTCTATTCAGGAAGTTTTTGAATATTCTTAATGTTTTTAAAATTAAAGTTTCAAATGTAAATTTCAATATAGTAATTTGAGTTTAATTTGAATTTTTATAACATAACTTCAAAATCTCCAAAAATAAAAGTTGTTTCACTTTAAAAAATCTACAACTTTTATTAAGACACCTTTCCCATATTCCTTATAGATTTTGAATTGGGGTTTTAGGTCAACTTTAGGGTTTAATTTGATTTCTATTTAATTTTTATTTTTGATTTATGATTAAGGATTTAATTACACAATCAATACTTAGCTGAAATCAAATCACTTCTAGGCCCTAAGCACAATCATATGCAGATGCTTAAATTTAAATATGATGACATGACAGATTAATTAAATTGTAATACCAGAGGTATTACAGTGTAGTTTGGTGTGACTTTTGGATTGATTGAGTTCATGAATCTTTCACCATAGTGATCCTTGACAAAAGTAATGAAGTCACTTGTTAGTTGTAGTAAAGTTGTGCAGCGGCTTTCTATGACTGTAAAAATGGTCAATAAAAATGAAAGTACGAAAACACCATTTTACTTTATGAGAAATATTTTGCAACTTTACCGTGAAGCAAAGTTGTACTCAAGGTCGTTAATTAAATGTTTGTTCTACATTTTCCATTCATGTCATTCCACACTATGTAAGTATGCATCATTATTTTACGTGTAGAGATCGGGTTCTCGGAGGAAATTTTTGATTGCTTCTCGACGAAAGAATCATTCGTCAGGAGAAGTCTAGGGGTTTCTCTGGTTTTCTAACGGAAGTGACAGACCTGCAACACAGGCAAGCCCCGGTGCATTCAGCCCCTCTCCTTGTGATTTGAAAAACGTTTATAACTTAAGTTAATTTACTACATTAAGTTGATAGGAGTTGATTGATGACCCAATTGCTGCATTACCAACCTTGACCACTAAAATATCTAGATCCCATTTTCACATAAAATGTTTGAAACGCTTAGCCCTGCTTAAATAAATTAGATTTTGCATAAAATACTATTTTTGAGCTGTGTGATATATATATATGCTAATGATTAATTCATGAAAAAGGGAATTGGTATATTCTCGTTCGGTGGCTGTGCACCTGATCAGTACATTGTCACCGACGAGAAGGGATTTTCTTACTCGGTGGTTGTGAATTTGGGTTAGAGTCCCAATGCTTGACCACCGGCGGAAAAAGGGGATTTGAAAACCGTTAGGACCTGTACTTGGGTTAGAGTCCCAATGCAATGTCGCTGGCGGAAAAAGAATTAGGGACCGTTCGTTGTAGGCCTGCTGTGATCGACACTACAAGAAATGCTTGATTTTTTGACATAAAATCCATTTATGACGCGGGTTTTTTGACATTAATTATGACATAGTTATGTGAATTATGACATTAGTTATGTCAATTATGACATCGGTTATGTATATTATGACAAAAGTGCAATGTCAAAAGAAGATTGCGTATATTTTATGACATAATTCATGTTTTATGACATAAAATCATGTCATAACCAACGTATTATGACATAAACTGTATGATAATTAATGTCAAAAAACCCGCGTCACAAATGGATTTTATGTCACAAAATCAAGATTTCGTGTAGTGCGAGACTTTGCAACTAGCCACATACTACGGAAAGCCTCTGACTCCGGTGGCTCTACTACTTGAACCGACAACCACGTACTGGAAGTGGAGAGATGGCGAGAGTAGCGTGTACCCTCGTGGCCGGCGTGCCTGGAGAGGAGAGGAGTACTGTGCTCTCGGGTGGCGCAGGACCGGTTCAGGGGTAGAAAAACCGTGGTAGGCGGGGTTGGCATATGCAAGCTTAAGTGCTACATATGCAGTGTGGATAAGGATCCCCAGCTGGGTACTAATCGATTCGAATCGTCGTTGCTCCTCGGATATGGAGACTTGATCCTTTGACCTACAATTGAAAAGTGGTTCGGAACTAGGTGTTTTTGAGAATGATTAAGAATTTGAAACTATGACGATACATGAGACTGAATTTGGAATTATGGATTATGAGAGAAATAAGATTGAGTTAAAATATTGGAAATAGGATAGTAATGTTTTTCTGTAAAACGTTTTGACTCTTGCTCAAGCTTTACCTTGACTTCCTTGCAGGTGAGCCGAGAGTACGGTTCTACTTGAAACCGTGCCGGTTGGCGGATCGGGCTTGAATAATGAAGTGTATGATATAACCTTTGGGCAGGGTGTCTAGTTGTTTGATGCTATTCCACTACGAAACTCTGGTTTAGAATATTGTAAGCTAGATTTGTAAACCTATATTAATGTAACTCTTCCGCACTCTTTACTCTGATTCATTTTATTTGTGTAAACTGTTGTAATACTGCAATGCTTACAATGAGGTCCTCGGGGAATTAGAGTTTCCTAGGGAAACTGTTGTAATACTGCAATGCTTACAATGAGGTCCTCGGGGAATTAGAGTTTCCTAGGGAACCCGGCAAGCCACCTAAATCAAGGAGAAACTCGTGCAGACTGATCATGGGTCCTTAGAGAATATGACGATGCACGTGAGCCCTATGATTAAGACGGTTCTGTCACATTAGAGTCCGAGAATCTTCCTGTCCGACCACGTCGCGGGTGCCGCTCTCCGACCACCCCACACTCCGATAGTCCGGTTGGTTTGGCACCTCACGCGAACGCATGTATCGATGGTTGGTTCTGCACCGGGAATCTTCCAGCTCTCCTCCGGACCGTCCACTATCGAGCGTGGTCAGCCCAGGATCAGGATCACGTGACTTCGCTGTCTCTTTCTTCTCACGTACTCCTACTGCTAAGCATAGGACAGGTACGTTATTTTTCCTTTTCTTTTACCTACAATATTTTATTTTTCTTTCCTTTTTATTATTATTTTTTTCCTGTTTCTTTTTCTTTTTTCTTTTGCGGTCTTCTATTTTTATTTTTTTTATTTTCCTTCCTTTCATCATTATTATTATTATTATTATTATACATTTTTGTGTTCATTTTTCTAGACTTTTGTCATTCTTTTTCTATTTCTTTGTTCTTTTACTATTTTTATTTGCCTCTATTAATTTTTATTTTTATTTTTTTCCTTGATTCTATTTAGTTTTTTAGTTTTCTTTACACATGAAATTTTCCTATATTATCCTTACGGTACACATATATGAAATGTTCCTACAGCAGTACATACGTACATGTGATGTTCCTCCGGTACGTCTGAAGTGTTATTATAGTATACATGAAATATTTTTACAGTATATATAAAATATTCTTATAGTATGTTTTGTTCTCATGTTATACATGAGATATTCTTTGGTATTTTTTCTATTCTTTGGTATTTTTTCTTTGTTTATATAGTACACATGTGGTGTTCGTATAATATACCTACAATGTTCTGTGGTATATTTTTGGTTGTTCACATAGTGCACATTTAATGTTCCTATAGTACACTTGAAATATTATATTTTGTATTATTTTTATTTTGTTTGTGTAACAAACATGTAATGTTCTTATAGTACACATATGATGTTCTTTGGTATATTTTTGATTGTTCGCGTAGTAAATATGTGATGTTTCCATAGTACACTTGAAATGTTCCTTGACATATTTTGCTTTGTTCACGTAGTATAGATGTGATGTTCTATGCTATTTGCCACGATGTTCGTGTAATATTAATGTGATAATATCATAGGATAAATGTTCATAATATTTTTTTTATCGAAATACATTCATGTGTGGTTTTGTTTTGAAGGGTTTATTATAAAGAACACAATGATATAATTAGATTTTAACTATGATACTTAGTTTAGTAGTTATGACTTTTTTTATCTTAGAAAACATATGAGATGGCTGGCATTACTATTTTTGTCTTTTAGTGCATGGATGTTGCTCGTGATGTGCTTCCAAAGTTGAAAAATGTGTTGCGGTCTGGAAGTTGCATGTACACGGATGACATGGTGCGCGGGGGTCAGAATCAGAATGCTGCTCTGCGCGGGCAGGCGTAGCGATGGCCTGGGAGAGGCGCGCCGCAGGGCGATTAACTCTTTCGCGCGTGGATGGCTCGCGTGCGCTTTCCCCTGGTCGGACAGGAGGTAGACAGTAGCACGTCCTGTTGAAGTCAGTCTAAGGCTATGCGCATCGCTGATCGCTAAAGCGATCTGAACGGCAAATATAGAGACGAAGGAGCCACACCGCAAAACGCTAAATACAGCTCTATCCTACAGGTAGCTACAGTGGATCTCCAAATCTGGAAGACGGGCGACGGACCTCAATCGCCTGTAGCTGTGAGGCCCACGTCACCGGAACCCGCGTCGCTCTCGCCGCCGAGCCGGCCGCCGCCGTGTCGGTCTTGCTGCCACACCGCGCCGCTCTCGCCGCCAGCCCCAACGCTGTCAAGCCAGGAACCCGCACCTCCGAGCCGGCCGTTGCCGCGTCGCTCTCGCCGTCGAGCTAGCCGCCGCCGTGTCGGTCTTGCTGCCGCGCCGCCGTCTCGGAGGGAGGAGGCGCTCGGGCCACGCCGCCACGCTCGGAGGAGGAGGCGCTCAGGCCGCGCCGCCGCACTAGGAGGAGGACGAGGAGGCACTCGGGCCGCGCTGCTACGCTCAGAGGAGGAGCTTGGGCGGCGGCGCGCGCCGCGAAAGGTGGGGGACGGAGGCGGAGGCGATAGAGCGAGTCGCGAGGGCCAAGGAGAGGATAGAGGCGAGGATAGAGACGGGCCGCTCGGCAGCTCTTGCTCCCTGTAAAGCACCTGCCAGCTGGGCCCCGCGTGGTGCAGGTCCAGGCGGTACGCATAGCCTAAGGCCTTGCTACCTGCTTCTTACCTTCCATTACGGGTGTAACAAGTCGGTGCGTTTGATATGGGGATTTTTCCTTGCCGGCCTGTTTCGGAGTTCGTCGCTCATTCTTCTCCGCAAACGCAACGACGCCATGACGTGTGGGCTGGATCCTTCCATTTGGACACACTATCCGAATCCAATTAGCAAGTCTACTAGTAGTGTACAGATTCACTCAGAATATATTTTCATAATAAATTTATTTTGAGACATAAATACTAATATTTTTTACTATAAACTTAGTTAAAGTTGACATAGTTTAACCGACTCTTCCCATAGTTACATAATCAAGTGGACGGAGAGAGTATCAACATCGTTCAAGGGTAATTAGACCTTTACCAGGAAAACTTCCCATATTCCTAGAGAGGAGCGGAGTCAAATTGCATGCTAAATAGATCTATTTGTTCCAATAACTCTAAAGTGGAGCTGTTCCATTGTAAAGTATGTAGGACTAAAAAGCTAGAGCGTTATATTTCATCATTTATCGTTTAGTTTACGTAAGTTATGTTCTTTTCCAAATATAGTTATTAAAGTTATATATGTGGACACACTTCTACGGATGCAAAGATCCAAGGCTAGATATTTACAATCTCTCCTCCTTGTTCACCCATTTTCTAAATATTTAATGTCCTCTGTTGCTTTAAAAAATGTCCTCTGTCAACTTTCCCTTTTGTCCCCTTTTCTAATTATACGAAAATCTCTCTGTTCACTTTGTCCTTTTAAGATTTTTTTTTTCCAGATTACTAGGAAAAGCCTAAAGAAACTAAACGATCTAACTTTTTTTTTTTTTTGGGTAAGAATGGAGGTGGGTTGAAACTAGCTAGTATAAGGGAAGAAGAAACATCCAATATTCCTTCTTTTCTAGATAGACTGTCAGTAAAACAGAGGTAAGCATCACCTTTGAAGAAAATTTCAGGTAAAACCGTAAAACGGGCATCTTTGCGAATCTTGGTTTACAACTAGCAAAGTAGTGATTTTCAACTCAACGTACTATGGATTAGGCGGGCTCAAGTGCAGCCAAATAAGGTCAAATGGAAATTAGACTTGCTGGATGGCATTACGATTGATGACACACACAAAAACGTTTGATGATCGAGTTCCATTGCACACGCAGCAGCACGTACGCGTTCTTACATTGCAGATCGAGAGGGTAACAACTAATCTGATGCTCCAAAGTCCATACCAGTGATTTACAGATCGTGGTGAACTTTGCCATATTGTACAGTAGTACAGTACACTGTAGTAACACCCAAACTGACCGACGTGACGAGCAGTCGATCGAGCAAACAGCAAAAAGTGGTGCCAGAAGAGAAGAGAAGCAGCGGCAGTTTACTACTACTACTAGTACAATACTAATATGGTACAGAGGGTTACAGCAGCAGTACTAGTAGTGGCAGCTATTGGTACAATACAATCCGTGCGGCCAGCGGCCGGATCGCCGGAAACACTACACCCTGGGCAGAGATCGAAGCGAACGCCGCGCGCGGCCGCCACGAGACCTGGATCGGCGAGGATCGGATCGGAATCGGAGGACATGGTGCCCCCACTTTATTTCACTTTGGCCCCCAGAGCAGCAGGTGCATCACCTTGGCCCTCTTGCCGTGGCCGTGGTGGTGGTCCTCTCGCCCGCCGCCGCGCCACCCCGGCGTCGTCTGCCGCGTCGTCGTCGGCTCCCTCCCGGCCGCCGCCGACGCCGACATGCCGCCGCGCGGCAGCTGCAGCTGCTGCGCCGCGTCGCGCGCCAGCGCGCGCAGGGTGGCCAGCTCCGGCCACCTGCTGCTGCTGCTGCTGCTCTCCCGCCCGTTGCTCATGGCTGCTGCTGCCGCCGCCGCTGCGCCGTGGCACTAGCACTAGCAGGCACGCCCTCTAGTAGCTGTAGCTCGCTCGGGTAGGGTAGCTCTTGCGTAGGTGTTGCCGGGAACCACATGCCGGTAGCAGCTAGACACCGAGCCGGCCGGTTATATAAGCAAGCGCGTGTGTGTACGTGTACCACAAAGCGTGACGGAACCGACGGGTGGGTCCAGTGGACAGCACGCACAGGTGAGTGATTGGAGTGGGTGAAGATAAGGAGAAGCGACGATAAAATATCGTGTACGTGGCGTCACTGGCGAGAGGGAGGCCGGGCCGCCGTACGTGGATCGAGTGGCCCGGAATATCTGGTCGACGTGCGTGGTCGTGCTGCGTGCCCGATCTTTTCCCGCGGCCCGGTTCGTCCACGCACCACCCCGCCCGTCTCGCCGTCTCGACCGCTCCGTGCACGCCGTATGCGCGTGCGGTGTCGTCGTCTGTTCGGAGGTTGTCAGGTCAGGCCGCCCGTCCGGATCATTCCACCGCGCCGGGGCCACCGGTGGCGGTCGCTGAGCAACCAAGTGGGGGAGTGCCGGCCGGGCGGGCGAGGGTGTGGCTGTGGGCGCGGCGGCCGGGTCTTCGCCGCCGGGTGGTCGCGATCGGAGACAGGGAGGGATCGGCCAGTCATTCAATTGCGTGGGGCTCGCTCGCGAAAGAGAGGGTTCGCGACTGCTCCGGAGTCCGGAGAAGGGAGTGGTGGCTGGGGGCGTTCCGCGCGTATTTGTCGCTGGGATACCAAAAAATCCGGCCACCAGGCAAGCCGTGGTCCACGAAAAAGATGAAGATCTCGATCCAGTTGGGAAAAAGCCCCGACATTTTTACCGACGGCACGTAATAATTCTTGCATGTACGACCAATTAAGCGAGGGGGCGAACTTGCTATTTGCTCCACTAGAGAAGGACGATGGATAGAGCCAGTAATTCTGTCTGGCTACAATCATAGCTATATATATTTTCTTTTTAACTACTTTTCCACATCATGCTATGTGTGTTCTTTTCTTCTTCTTTTTTCTTTCTTGCCAAGGCATCTTCACAGTTCATATGTCACGTAATTAAAGTTTCTTGATGAGTCGAATCTTCAGAACATTTAGCATGGGGCCACCCCTTTTAATAAAAAAAATTGCACCGTGAATCTATCTCAACCTTGTAACCTGCCTACAGGCTACATGTACTTTCTCAATCTAAAGAGTGGACTCAAACGTTGATACGGTGAAGCTGAAGTGCTGTAGATAAGCGCTGAAGTGCTGTAGAAGTGCTGAAATCTTGTGAGAGAAAAATACTGCTGAAGTGCTGAAAAATAAGCGCTTATAAGCGCTTATACCCTCAACCGAACGCAGCCGATATTTCTCTCTATCTTTTTTTTTTTTTGGCAAAATGAAGTAATAACTAAAGAGGCCCTCAATTGACGAAGATTCAGTTTGGGTGTCGCCACTCCACTATGCATCGTCGTACCAACCAATTCCGTGGCAAAAGTCTATGCTAGTATTACTCCTACTACGACCCAAGGGGTTACATGCACCACACGTATACCTACTCATACTATTCTCCCTCCCGTTATTACTAACAAGGATTTTATGTCATGATCACGACAAGAGATAGCGTTGCCGATACAAGATCCAAAAGGTTGTTACACGGTGTCCTCCATAATTGTCGATGTGTTATAGAGCAGCTGCAGCTAATATATATGACGAGTTCTCTAGAAATTGTTACACATCAGCTAGTCGTGTTATGGATAAATTTGTTCTAGCATATGAACCACGGCATCCATTCTAACTTTCTTGAAAATCAAAGCATTTTATGTTTGACCTAAATTATGAAAACAATTACAAATATTTATGATATTACATAGATATATACTATGAAAATGCAATTAATGAAAACTCTGTTAATAATTATTTGATATCATAGATGTTATTATTTGTTATATAGATTTGGTAGATGTTTGGACTCTCTAAGAAAGTTAAAATGGCATACACAAGAAGATGGGTAAGGTGATGCTTCCAAACTATATATGCTCCGGCGTTCAGGAATTATGGTTCCGTTATGTTTGGCGCAACTTCACTTCATCGGTGAAGTATTTTCTTTTTCTTCAGCTCTGTGAACAACTTCATCGGTCGAGCCGGAGTTACTTTGATAAACCGTTTGACAAAACAACTTGACATGTAGACCTTTCTTAAAACATGCTCTCACTAAACCCTATGTAGAGCCCACTAAGACACGGTGAAGTCAGATAAAGCAACTATTTTTATCTCAATCCTATCTCACACCTCTACGAGAGCACAATTTAAAGGGCTTTCTAGGTGAGATCATTTTGCTTTATCTCGTTTGGCGAAAAATAGCTCCAAATGGCTCTAGTGCAGGAGTCAATGAAGAAGCCGTTAGCCATGTGTCTGCTCTCAAATGAAACTTCACCAATTATTCAATTAATAATACTCCCATTGATTGGCCTCATTGATGAAGCACCGGTCTTATCTGTATACTCCCACTGATTGGCTCAATTGATGAAGCACCAGGTCTTATTATAAAATATATGGCAACTGATTTGGTTGAATTATGTGGATTGCCTCTCCTTACTTTCCTCCTGGTGACAGAGACTTGTTAGTGGAAAATACCCATTTTCAGCTTACCCGATTGATGAAGAAGCACCGGTCTTGTTAGTTGTTAAGTATATAAGGCTTGTGATGAGGAAAATCTAGCGCGGTGTGTCACTAAGGGTGTGAGAGCGCAGTTTTAGTTCATTCAAAATTATCACGTAAAAGGTGTCCTTAACGACGCAGAAGAAATCACCAATGACTTAGCCACAGAAATAATAAAAAACAATGCTAGAGAATGCGGAGAACTTTTTTTTAGAGAACGTGCGACTAGCGAGTATGCACTGGCTAGCGTGTCTTTCTTCTTGCCAATAGAATATCATCTAGACTAGCTATTTGATAGCCGCTAGGGACGTCTAAGTTCAGCTCTTCAAAATCGAACCGTGAGCTACTATGTCAAACCATCCAAAGATATTGGAGCAATCGAACCAAGGCTGTCAGATCCAAAATCAGACTATACAAAGCATTCGAACCGAACGGATTGAAATAATAGATACACGTCGGCATGTCGCTCCCTGCCTCCGTCGATGAAAGCAACCTATAGCGTGCTCCCTTAATGTCTGCTCCTCAATTTTTTTTAAACATGTGAGCTCCACAAATTAATGTACACACTGCAACAATTGATTTTTTTGATATATCTGTTACTGGCTTTCATCGATAAAAGTAGAGCGTCTAGGCGCAAGATGCGCCAAATTTGAGCACAACTTCACAATACAGTGTAGCCGCACCACCCCTACAGGCTACAGTACAGGATTTTAATTTACATGAAAGGTTTCTAGCAACTAAAATCAAGAAGATAATCATATAATTATAGGTTCACTCAACGCAGTTTCTGTTTGCCGCCCTGACGACGGTAACACCATTTCAAGGCCTCTGATTCCAGCTCGTATCCACTCTTTCGCGTCATCCTGGATTGCACTGAAGACTTGTTCGGGTGTTCTGCTTGCCCTGCTGAAAATGCGGCTATTCCTTTCTTTCTGGCTTCAGTCATATTGTTGATGTGCAATCGAATATAATTTCTATTCGTTTTTGTGGATAGCTTGGAGCTGTTCTTAATTAGACCCCGACATTTTCTTCAGAAAAGTCCAAGATGTTTTTAGGCCAAAAGACTATACACGTTAATACTCCATGACCATGCTCGGACCTGCATAGGTTGTCCTCTAGTTTTTTATCTTAAAGTTTAGATAAAAATGGTGTTAAACAGATTCATCAAGCTAGGATGTTTTTTTTCCTATTATATACTTCTCACGCTGTCCAGGCCGGGGCCCGGGGCCTATCCAGCAGTAGGTGTGAACCGGGTCCGTGACACTTCATGTGATGTTCTGTCCTGTCACCTATGATTTCTTATTTTTTTAACTTATTATGTTTTGGTTTAGGGATGGGATATTAAGAGATGGTCATGTCCATGTTTCTTAGCAGGGTTATCTCATTGGTTAAAACTACGCACTCCTTTATAAATTATACGTCGTTGCCCTTGTTTACTCTATATAAGTTTGACCATAGTTACATTTAAGTCATTCTTACATAACTTTTATTAATAAAACCAAGTAACCAACCATGAAAAAAAGTAATATTTTACACAAAATTTTAAATAAAAAGAGTGGTCAGACTTGAGAGAAAAAAAATCAAACGACTTATAATTTAAAACAGATGAAGTATTTTTTGTCTTATTGTAGTCTTGAAGAGACATGAGAAATTGGATGATGCCAATGTTAACACTGACAACTATCGTTAACAGTGGGCCTGACCTGTCAGGCTCACTTTTCTTTCCTGATGCGTTAGGGCGTGTTTGATATGGGCCAAAACCCCGTGGCCGAGCCCCCAAGATGCAATCTCCCATGTTTGATTTTTTTTTGCCCAATTGGGAGCCTGGCCACCGGCGTGTATTTCTCACTCTCTCTCCTGGCTCTGGCCGCATGCTCCTAGAGTTGGTTTCTTCTCGGCCTGTCTCTCGTCGAGCTCATGCGGGTGATTTTGGGCTGTCGTCGATGGTAGTTGAGGATGGGCCAGGCTCCAGGATGCAAATCAAACACACAAACACCTGGACCGGACTCTAGTGCTACAAAGAAATCAAACAAGGGTGGTTTGTGCACTTGTGGCGAGGCCGTGGCTGGCCTGGGCCTAGGCGCTGGCCAGGCCTCCCACGGTGCAGAAATCAAACACGCCTAGATCCTGTTTAGTTGGGGAAAAATGTGGAGAAAAGGGTGAAAAGTTACACTGTATCACTTTTGTTTGTATTTGATAATTTTTATCTAATCATGGTCTAATTAGACTCGAAAAATTCATTTCGAGTT
Organism: Eremochloa ophiuroides; assembly: GCA_038502445.1. NCBI lineage: Eukaryota > Viridiplantae > Streptophyta > Magnoliopsida > Poales > Poaceae > Eremochloa > Eremochloa ophiuroides. The sequence goes on from JAHLJS010000005.1 coordinate 8,827,415, forward strand.
AGCCACTTATAAAATATAAACATACAACAATTGCTACTTTATTTAGTGCTCTATGCAGACGGAAAATATAATTAATGTGATAGGTATGTGACGGAGAATAGTGAAAAATATTAAGAATTAAACGGGCCCCTAGTGTCCCCGTTCCGTGCTGCAAGCCTGCAACGCGTGAAGCAGCATGCCACCGGCCACCGCCCGGGTTCCTCGGAAACAGCGTGAGCGCCACCCGTCGGGTCCAAAACCGGCGGCGCGCTCCCAGTTTTGAACTCGACCCGCCTTCGTTTCTCCGCCGCTTTCGGCGTATAAAACCGGCCAAGCTCCCTGCCACCCTCTCCTCGCCTCGATCGCTCCCGTCAGCTGTCCAGTTGTCCGGCCCCACCCTCACGCAGATCACGAACCGAGCAAGAACCGCGCGAGCCGAGCCACCACCAGCAGCAGCGGCCGGGAATCGATCGGGGATGGCGGCGGCGAGCGGGAAGGCGCCGTCGCTGGTGGTGGCGGCGAGCATGGGCGCGGTGGAGGCGCTCAAGGACCAGGCGGGGCTGTGCCGCTGGGACTACGCGCTGCGCTCGCTCTACCACCGCGCCGCCGCGCCCCGGATCCACGCGCTCTCCGCCGCGCTCTCGGACTCCGTGTCCGTGGCGGGGGAGGCGCCGCCCGTGCCCCAGGCGTCGAGGCCGCCGGCGGCGCAGGACGCGGAGAGGATGCGCAAGGCCTACCACCTCGTGTGCTGGGGACCCAACTGATCGATCGGCGGGCGTCGTCTCATCTGTGTAGCTGTAGCGTAGCGCGCTGACCAATGCTGCCTTGTGATCGTCTGCAGTGTAGCTTCTCTCTCGTGTATTGCTCTTGCTCCATGCCTCCATCATCCATCCATCTATTTCATCCGTGTTCGTCGGCAGATGAGAGGGCGATGTGAATGCTCTTCGGTCGTGTGGTTCCAGAGCTCTGTAACAGGATTCCTAAAAAAATTACCTGTAGTTTTTTTTCCCCTTATACAAGAAAGCTAAAATTTTATATCCTGTTTGACGAGGATGGAAATGTTCTAGATTCAGTCGAGAAATGTTGTAGAGGATGAATCAGTATCACTTTAGGAAACTAGGATTCAGTTTCTATGTGATGAATCAGAACCGTTCTTTTGGCATTGCAGATGGTGAATTTATAATGACTCTACCAAACCGTTTCCCGGTGATTTTCATTAAAAAAAATCCTGTAAATTAAGATATGTTTAAAATCATAATTTTTAAAAAGAATAATAACTAAATTCGCAAAAAAAAAGAATAATAACTAGGAGTGTATGCGTACGAGAGAGACTACCAGAGTGCAAGCTGCTGTATCGTTTTTTGAGGCAGAATTTATTTCGCAGTCAGGGTGTTCGGTGTCTTATTGTTTAAATTTTTTTTTTGATTTAAGGCAGAATCGCACTGTTTGGTGAGGATCAAACCGCTACAGTAGTTTGGGAGCTGGCTTTGCATGGCCTTGTGCATTCTGCTCTCTCTGAATGACACTAGGAGCGTCGGCCGTCGGTTAATCGGTTAACCGGAATGCAAAGGTCCCAGGACGGACATACAGGCAAGAGTGCAGATCAAAAACAGAAAAAGGCAACACCCATCAGATTCAGATTCAGAGAACCTGCGCCCTTTGCCGCACTAGGCTGGCAGTATCATCATTTCTCTCGCCTAACTTGACGGCACCACGCGGGAAGGAAAGCTCTTTGATGAGCATAAATAAAGCAAACCTGATGACTGATGAGTGATGACCACTGCCTACCCTGCAATGCACACGCGGCCAACGGGAGACGCTCGTCGGCGTCGGCCGCCTGGCCAGCCGGAGAAATCAGAGGCGTTATTGAGTGCAGCGCTGGTGAGCCGCGGCCGACGCAGCGCCGGCAGGGGACGCACGGCCGGCCGGCTGGCCGGCTCATCAACGCTGCACTCAACGACGCCTTTGCTTCTCTTCTCTTGGTCTTGGATCTGATGCCCATGTCCATGGCTGCTCCGCTCACGCTACCGATCATTATAATTATTTATACAGGGGAGAGTACCGGATCAAGTGTACTGCAAGCGCTTGCCGATTTCTCATTCAGGTATCTGTACTACCGCCAAACGTTGTACTTCTACGACCATGAACTCTGGATCGTCGGCGTTATGTGGAGCATGCAGAAGATAGTACAGACTGTACTGCAAGCAATGCAAGATGCATCCCTGTACTGCTGTGCATCAAGCATAGCACTATAAAGAAGAGGTCCGAGTTCACCGGTCATCACCTATATTTCCTAAACATTTTTTTTTTGACAACGAACGATATATTAATTAACAGCAACGAGCTGTTAGTATAGATACAGTGCGTCGTCCTGAAGAGGGCACTGATGGACATCATCTATGTTTGTACAGATACACCAACAGCAGCGGCGTCCGGTAAGCGCGCCTGCAGGAGCATTTCGCGGACCAAAGCCCTGTAGCGGGGTCCTGCAGGTGGCTGACTCGGCGCCGCATTCTTGTATTGGCAGCGGATGGCATGGCCTGTAGGGGACGAGGATAGGGTCTGCACACGGCGGGCCCAGGAGGGACAGCGTGAGGGAGAAAGGAGAGTGAGGAGAGAGGGAGGTGTGGGTCCCACAATTTTAACTTAAAAAAAGTTATAACTCACAAACTAAAAGTCCAAATTAAATTCCGGTTGTACCATTAAATTCGTTGCAATAAATACTTCAAAATAATATCTCACATGGATATATTTAGATAAAATTTTTAGAGGATGACAAGTGGAGCTGTTGTTGGGAGTAGCATAGAGTATGAGATATAGAGGATGGATGAGTGTAGAAGAATTTGGTATAGAGGAGAGAATCTCGATGAGCAGGACGAAATATTCCTTTTAGAGGAGAGATTTAGACGATGATGAGTGCGGTTGGTCTAGAGCATTACAGTTGGATTGAGAGGCCTTAAGAGCACGTCTAGCCAAAGAATCAGCAGTTTGGTTTTGACATCTATTAATCTTGAAGTTCTTGTGCTTCTGTGTCTTGTACAGTTGAAGAAGCAGTCTGTGATGGACGCAGCCAGAGCAAGAGCTGCAGCCTCAGCCATAAGTACTGAAGTTGAATCGTTCATGACCGCCTTTATGTAAATCGTGTGCGCCGGATGTACCATCGTATTAATAATAAAAATGCCAATCCCAGCTGGTTTGGGAGTTGAAGAGATCTAATCAGGTAAAGTTGAAGCATCTGTGTAACATCTAGGTCCATGTAGAGCAACTGGCAACTGTACAGTATGTGCAAACGATGATAGTGTGTTCCTGTAAATCTGTATAGACGAAGTTTGGATTCCTGCAATGGTAGGACTTGTACCTGTTGGCATGATCGTCGTTGCCTCCACCGTGGGTGGTTGTGCGTGTCGTCTGCGTGATATATTTCCTAAGGGTCTGTTTGTAACGCAGGAATTTTGCAGAAATTTCATAGGAATTTCGCAGGAATTGAAGGGAAATCCTCCGTTCCAAACGGGGCCTAAACATGGATAAATATGGTCATGCACGTTTCCAGAACAGGAACCTAGTACTACAAACATGACAGATACAGTATAAGAAGAAAATGCAGGGATTCAAAGGAGATTCATCTACACCAATCTACTATTGTTACACTCTCACGACAAAGGGAAAAAAAGATCCATGGTTAAATAAATCATATATGGTAGTGTCAACATGAAAAGATCTTGTGACAAATCGGCTTTGTGCTTACAATGGTTACATCGAAAACACATGTTTCAATCAAAAATTGAAAAGCCAAGTATATTAATCTAATGTACAGTATAAAAAGGCATCAAATGGTAGGCGCTTTAGACCTTTAGATCCTATCACAGGTTAACCTGAACATCCCAATTTCGTAATCACATATGCGCTGATGGATCATGACTCTGCCTGTGGGAGCTACTCCTGCAGGAGATGCAGTTGCGATGATGTGAGGCAGTTGCAACTGGTTGTGGGGTTCATGTGGCACCAACAACTGTTGGAGGGCACGGTCCAGGGTCCACCTTGGCAGTGCGGCGGTAGCTGGGGCTTGTTCCTCTGTTCTGGACACCGTGCTATCAAGGAGGTCGGCAATCATTCCTGTGGCTGCCTCAATGACAACAGTGACTACTGCGGTGGTGGCAAGGGTGGCAACAGCTGCTGCTCTCCTTGCACAGGCAGCTTGCGCTGCTGGTGCCGGTCGCTCTGCCACATCCAGACCATATCCTTAAGTGCAGGCCTTATTTCTTCTTTCACGAGCCTTTGATACTCTATGGTATCACCATTGGTCTTCTTCAACTCAACAAGAAGGAAAGAAGGAGCAAGCTCAAAAATCTCTGCATCAAGCTCGAGAAATCCCTTTATTCCTTCCTTTGGTGAAGCCAGTTTCAAAACCCCGTTTTCTTTCTTCTTAATTTTGAGCTTTAACCGGTCAGCAAGTTCATTTAGCTTAGCAAATATTGTTCCTGCTGGCTGCCTAGTGGTGAACCTCTCTTCCCTCCGGCCATATTTTTCTTCAAACAAATTAGACAGGTTAAATCCAGTTGAGAGAGAAATAAGGTCAAATGCATTCAGGTTAGGGAGGTTCGATGACCCTTGATTTTCCTCTGAATTACTGCATTCTATTGAGTTCGAGGTTGTGGCTTCACCACTGCACGCCATGTCTCTTGTTGTGTCATGCTTCATCTTCGCTGCATTTACCTCAATAGGTTTTCTGTACCAAGTGCTTCTCTTTATCCTTGAAATAGATATTCTAGTACTTGGATCTGGATCAAGCATTCTAAAAAGCAGATCTTTCAATTCACCAGAAAAGGAACGAGGACATCTGTATTCAGCTTTGGATATCTTCCTATACATCTCAATAAGATTCGGGTCGTGGAAAGGCAGGTAACCAGCCACAAGCACAAAAAGAATTACTCCACAAGACCATATGTCTGCCTTTGTGCCATCGTAGCCTCTCCTACTAAGCACTTCAGGAGCAACATAGGCAGGAGTTCCACAGGTGGTATGTAGGAGGCCATCCTGTCTTTTGGATTCAGCTACGGCACTTAGACCGAAATCCGAGACTTTAAGGTTCTCATTCTCATCTAGAAGTAGGTTTTCCGGCTTTAAGTCACGATGGTAAACACCTCGGCTGTGGCAGTAGTCCACGGCATTAACCAGTTGGTGGAAATACCTCCTCGCAACATCCTCGCTGAACTTTCCCTTTGATATTTTGTTGAACAGCTCACCACCTTTAGCATACTCCAATACAAAGTAAATCTTGCCCTTGCTAGCCATTACCTCAAAAAGTTGCAGAACATTCGGATGCTTTACCAGTCTCATTATAGAGATCTCCCTCTTTATCAGCACCATTAACCCAACCTTCGTGATCTTGTCCTTATCAATCATCTTTATTGCAACAGACTGCCCATTAGTCAGGTTTCGAGCAAAATATACCTTGGCAAAGTTTCCTTGTCCTAACTGCCTCCCAATTTCATAACGGTCCATCAAAATAGTCCTCCTCTGGTCCATTAGATGGATCTGTATATACAATGAGAAACAGATAGACTAGGGTAAGTGGTCACGGACTATGACCACCAAGGTAAATCCTTGACTTCCCCTCTTCTGTGGCCCAAAACACGGGGAAAATGTTGTGCCAGTATGCAGGCTATGAGAACTCGTCAACTTGATAGGATCACTTAGGACAAACCACAAAGCTTCCTGTGTGCCCAATTTGCTCTTCCAAGTCAAATGTGCTTTTGCCAGGACAAGTGGAAAACTGCATGGAAGGGGAAAAATCTAATTAGGGCAAACATGTAATGAAAGTGGAATCAACTCTGACGGCAATCGGAGATCAGGAGTACTACTACGTTAGTTATCTCAGGAACCATCTCCCTATTTCATTAAGATTTCGACCTGGCATCATTGAGACATCCATATTTCCATATTGCTTAGCCCATCAGCGCAATTATAGTCTAAAATGCGGGCGTACCACGCAGCACTGCTAAGTGCTAGGACATCAGTTTGCTCGAACAAGCACTTGAGCAGAAGCTAACAAAATTAACCTCAAAATCCGAAACCAGAGCAAAATCTCATCAGCAACTATCCCAAAATCCTCCTACAGTCCTACCACTCGCTGAAGGCCAAATCAGAAAGCATTCCGAATCCTAGTTCACCGCAAAAGCAAAGCTACAACCTCGGTGGCCCTATACTAAACTAACCACAGAACAGTACGATTACGCCCTTAAACAACCAGGAAGATCAAATCCTGAAATCCCCCACCCACCCACACACACATAAATCGTCACCTGCAGAAGAGCCACGAGGAGAGACGACGACGGATCCCAGATGCCGCCGCCCGGGGAAGCTCTCGATCTCGCGCAGAGGATCGAAGAATCGGCGGCGGCGCCGCGGCAACTCCTCCTCCCTTTGACCCTTGGGGCTTGGCGGAGCCGTCCTTCCCTTTTTCCGTCCGGCTTCGGCTTCTGTTGCAGGCAGCATCCTCCTCTCCGCGTCGTCTCCTCTTCACAGCACAGCTTTCCACATGCGGCCGGACCCGGAGATGCCGCGCGAGATGCGCTCATTTCTGCACAGTCCAGGTTCGCACGCACGCCACGGCAGGTCGGCAGGCCGCAGCTCATCAGCCCACCTCGCGGCCGTGGACAGCCAGCGCGGCCATGTCACTGGGCCCCACTTGACTAATTCCTCCGAGGCCCCGATGGGCCAACGGCCCACGCCGCTCGCTCTTTCCTTTTGTTTTTTTTTTTGTGTGGCCATTTTCCTTCTTGTGGTATTGTTTGCTTGGCGCCGCCGCGGGGAGAAGGTGGAGGGGACGGATGCGGCGGCCATCGCCGGCGACCGGCGGTGAGGATGGCAGGTCCAGGGAGGCCTGCCAGGCCTCAATTCGAAGGCCCGGGCGCGCTCGGGGCACGCTGGTATTGCCCCGCCGAGGCGCCGACCGAGGGGAGGCGTCAGACGTGTGGATGCCTGGGGAGCCGCCCGCCCGCCCACGCATCTCAACTGCCTTCCGACGCTTTCTCTACTTCGCCGCGCGCGTTTTGGTCAGAGACAGGTGCGAGACACGCATTCTTGGCTTTCCCGCTTGCAAGCTACTACTACAGTTAGTTACATTCCTTTTTTTTTATTTTCTCTTTGGGGGGGAGCGGCCATGGCTTCCACGGGGAGTAGTAGAATCGGCAACACGTCAAAGCCTTTTACAATGTTTCAGAAGATTTCAAGAACCGAAGCTAAGCTAGAGCTCGAATCATGGCGCACAGAATGCATTTGAATCTCGATCTGTGTGCCGTCCACTGGAGTAGTCCACAACACTGGAGATTCTGACCACAGCATATAAAAAAAATATGTTTTTTTTTTTATTTCTTTGGTGCAGGCGGACGCAGGCGCGCATGCCCAAAGTCAACATTTCCTTCAACTTCTACGGTTCTACCACTTGCCGACTCCTTGTGCTATCCGGCCAAACTCTTGTGATGCTCAAAGTAAAAGCATCTGTGACCTTGATTTCAGCTCACTATTCTTTGTTGCTAATCAATGCGCTGGGGTTTGACTCTTCTAGACACTTCACACTAGCAAACCTCCTCGCAAACCCCAGGTCGTCTCTAAGGACAAATCTAAGCTAGTTTGGCAGCCAAAGGAATCTTCGTCTGTTACACTCCACAAAGACCAGAAAAAGGTGTCGTATTTTTTTCATTTTCTTGGTGGACGAAAGGCAGAGGAAGAATGAGCTCATAGGAGGCAACAAGTGATGAGGAGTTTAGGATTCGTGTTGCTGCTGCTGGCAGCTACAGCATTGATCAAGCCATCAGGAGTAGTATGGGCAGAGGAGGAGGGCTGGGAGCGTTTCTTGTTGCAGTGGAGGCAGCATACTTCTCTTCCATCACCACTTCTGAACGGGGATCTGGTAAGCCAACAGACAGTTTGTTCTTCGTAGCATTAGCAATTGATTCATGGAATGGATGCTTCTTTTGTGCCCGGCATCTACCAGAAATTTGCAAATACGAGTTCCTTTTGTGTTCTCGAAAATTGTTTCTTTGAAATTAGCCGCTGACCTGCTACTTTAAAATAAAAATAGGATTCTGAAGTCACGAAGTACTTCACTTACCAAATTAATGCAGGGACAGAGCTTTTCAAACAATTGTCAGTTTGTTTTTCTCTTTTTTTTTCTGGGTATTTTTGGTTGGAGTATTTGCTATTGAACTTTGTTCTTCTGCAAGATCCAAGAAAATGAGGCATTAGCAAAGGTAGACTGATGTAGGATGGTTCTTGGATGAATGCAGGTGGATAGAATATGGTCAACTTGCTTACCAGACATGGTTGGTGCAGAGGAAATATTGGGCAATTCACTGAAATTTGCTTCAGATGAACTATTGAGTCAGTCATCAGAGAATGCTTTGAGGGCAATGCTGTTTCTGGAGTTTCTATCTCTTCTTTCCCCTGAAAAATTATCCAGTACCTATGATTGTATCTGTGCAAACTATTTCAGTTTGGGCATTCCACGAGAATTCAGTGTTGCACTGGCCACGTATCTTCAGAGCCACCAGTTATTCCTTAGTTCAAACTTCTATTCGAGACGGCATTTGGCTGGCATCTCAATTGGAGATGCTCCTTCCATGGCTCCAGATTTTGTGCCGTCCATGTCCTCTGGCGATGACGTGAAGTTTCCTCAATCTGTTACAAAAACATCACATGCACCTTCCAGCTCTCACAACAATGAAAATCCCAACCAACCTCATCACAGTAAACCTGCACAGAAGGATCGGGGAGGACCTCCAATTACACTTCTGGAGAAGCATAAAGACTATGTTAGATTAGCCTTGATTGTGGTTCTTCCAACAGCGGCATTCTCGTTCATTGCTGCATTTCTAATTTTCTACTGCTGTGGATGCAACAAGAACAAGGTCTCCGTTGGTGAGCAACGAGATGACCATCCTCTTCTTCACATGCAGTTGGCTAATGTGCCTGGTGAGACAATATCCTTTGTCAACTTATGATGGATTTTTCTTACTTTTTTAGTATAACAATACTATAGCATGTAACATTCTGTTCTCAGGTTCATCACCCGATGCTTGTGTTCCTGCCAGCCCACTTCACAAGGATAATCAAAATCATTCTGGAGTCAGCATGAGTCAGTGCTTTTCATGCTGTTTTAAAAGATCAATTGATGCCACAGCACCTTCAGAAGTGATTGGAGGAACACCAGAAAATAATGTCACAAGTGATGCTCCTAAACCGATGGCGCCTCCACCTCCTCCACCTTTGCCACCTCCGATCAAGAAGGCTCCTCCTCCCCCACCTGGACCTCCCAAAGGTTCTAAAGCAAGACTTGCTCAGCTGTCACCTGTTGAGTCGAGCCGTTCTGAAGGATCATCTGCCGGCGAGCAGACCAGCGAATCATCTGAAGCAGAAGTTAATGCTCCAAGAACCAAGCTTCGACCTTTCTACTGGGACAAAGTCCTTGCTAATCCTGATCAGTCAATGGCATGGCATGATATCAAATTCGGTTCTTTTCAGTAAGTGTTACTATTAGCAATAAACTCTTAATACACTGTCTCTGGAGTGCATATTCCTTATTGTCACAATTTGATTTTGCAGTGTGAATGAGGATATGATAGAGGAGTTGTTTGGATATAGTGGTGGCAATGGAAATAACCTCAAGGATAAGGAACTCCCCTCTGCTGTTCCTGCATCTCAGCACATTTCTCTTCTCAATGTTAAGAAATCATGCAACCTGGCAGTTGTCTTTAAGGCGATGAATATCAGGGTACAAGACATTCATGACGCTCTTATTGAAGGTAGCTGTTTATTAACAAGAAGCCGATGTCGACTTGCCCATGTAGCTTACTTGTATTTGAGAAAAAAAAATGCCCTTAAGTATATCTCTTAATTATAACCCAAGCCATTTGCACAGACTTAGATCACTGTTGACATACACTTAAAAATGAGTTTTCTTCTAGAAATCTTTGCTGGTGAATTGTACAGTGGTCACTTACTTTTGTATACACTTAAAAATGAGTTTTTTTAGAAAACTTTGCTGTTGATTTGTACAGTGGTGACTAACAACCTTTTTAATGTTTATTCAGAAGAAAGTATTATCAATTTTCCCTTGTAGCTTTGTTTCAAAAAAAAAAAAATCCCTTGTAGCTTACTTAATTGTATTGAGAATAAAAGGCCCTTCAATATATCTCTAGACTCTAGATGCAATGCATTTACACGAATTTAGATGACAATACACTTATAAGCGTATTTAGAAACTCCGCTGATGATCACATATTTGTCACTACCTTTTTTGAGCTAACGGTTTGTGTACAACATGAACTTTGTCTGACAATGTAGCAGGCAGATTTTTCAATCTACTTCATGTTGGACATTCTATTTTAGTGCCTTATGTCTCATTTCATTTATGGAGGACTCAAGGAAAATTTTTGTTTCAGATTATATATTCTGCTGTTATTTCAGTTTATTTACTGACATCAACATGAATATGAAAGATGGAAACAATCAGTTAGCCTTATAGAATACACATTTTATCTGGATAGTACACTGTAGAGACCTCAATATTATGTTTTTGTGATGTTGTATCTTTTTTGTATTTGGAAGTTGTTCTGCTGCTTCTTGAGGTTTTTCTGGCTCGCTCATGTTGATTCACCAGCCTCCCAGATGAGGCTCCTTTTTGTGTACTTCTCATTTATTCTTCTTAATTGACTTGTGTTCTGGTGCTCCTACAGTGCCATCAAATTTTCTGACATTATTTTTATCTCATCCTGTTCACAAGGGAATGAACTTCCTAGGGTGCTTCTTGAGACAATCTTGAGAATGAAGCCAACTGACGAGGAGGAGCAGAAGCTCAGGCTTTATAATGGGGATTTCTCGCAGCTCGGCCTTGCAGAACAAGTGATGAAGGCGCTAATTGACACACCTTTTGCTTTCAAGAGGGTTGACACGTTGCTTTTCATGTCCTCCTTGCAAGAAGATGCTTCAAGTCTCAGGGATTCATTCCACCAATTGGAGGTAATCTACCTTACAACACTTTTGTCAAATCTGCAAAAAAAGGAAAAACAAGCACTAACAATTATACTATATCTATTTGTTGGCAGGCTGCTTGTGGGGAGCTAAAGCACCGCCTTTTTCTGAAGTTACTAGAAGCTGTTCTCAAAACTGGAAACCGTTTGAACGATGGGACCTTCCGTGGTGGTGCTAATGCATTCAAGCTTGACACTCTTCTGAAGTTATCAGATGTCAAGGGTGCTGATGGAAAGACCACATTGCTGCACTTTGTTGTTCAAGAGATTATTCGGTCTGAAGGTGTCCGTGAAGCAAGATTAGCCATGGAAAGTGGAAGAAGTCCAACTCGTAGTACTTCAGATGACAATTCCAACGGATCTCTTGAAGAGGATGGTGATTACTACTCCAACCGTGGCCTTAGCATTGTGTCAGGACTTAGTAGTGAGATGGACAATGTCAAGAGGGTAGCTGCACTAGATGCTGAAACTTTGTTTGCCACTGTGGTAACCCTCAGACAAGAGTTACTGAAATCAAAGGAGTTCCTGAATGAAATTGCAACAATAGAAGAGACGAGTGGATTCCGACGCTCATTGGAATGTTTTGTGGAACATGCAGATAATGAGACAAATTTTTTGATGAAAGAAGAGAAGAGGTTGAGATCATTAGTGAAGAAAACAATCCGATATTTCCATGGAAATGACTCTAAAGATGACGGTTTTCGGTTGTTTCTGATTGTAAGAGATTTCTTGGTTATGCTAGATAAGGCATGCAAGGAAGTTGGGGCATCACAGAAGAAGGGTACAAATAAATCCCGAAACAGTGGCAGTAGCAACCCTACGTTCCAGTTAATCCTACAGGAACAACAGTTTACTGCTGCTATCGATAACCATTCAGATAGCTCACATTCTAACGATTAACGATGAGATACTAATCTTTTTGTTGTAAAGAAAAATCCATTTTGAAGAGGAAATATGTTATTAGCATATTATACGTGTAGATTTACATACTTATCTTGATCCCCCCACCCCACAACAAACGTACATATCTTGATTGATATATAGAGCTTCATGGTATGGTTACGTCATACCTCTAATTAGTGGTTCTTAAAGTTTGAACAAGTTTTGCAACTCTTGTCGTTTTGGACAAGTTTGAGCTCAAACTTCAAAACTTTGATCAGCGATAATTGTTACAATATATAATTTAAAGACACTCGGACAACATGAATAGATTATCTTGAAAGGCTTTTTTTAAAAAAATTTTGTTTTAACTTTTTTTGTGTATGCAAAAATCATAGCCAAAGCTACACTATGGAGATCACATCGCTATCAAAACCATGAGTTGAATTCAAGGGAATACAGCTCTGGCAGTAAAAATCTCTAAAGCTTGTTATCCTTAGCTCAAAGAAGTCCTACATTTGGAGCTATAGGCACATCAAAGGTATGAGAGTGGGGAATTTGGTTATTCTTTTGTATAAAGCAGTGATGTTTAAACGATTTATTTTATTCAATTAACTTCTACAAAACACTAAATCTTGCATTGTAGGTGATGCGAGCTCCCATTCCACGCACTTTATCCTTGATGAAAGCTGAAATCCATTTTTGTTTCATAATGTAATTTCCCATTAATAAGACAAACGATATTTTACAATACGGGCTTGCAAAAGTGTACGATATTGGTAAAGGGAGACAAAATACATGCAACTTAAAAATCTACTTATATGTCCTTAATTAATTATATGAATATGAATAGTTTTTCTTTCATCGTACATCCTCGTCGAGTTTGCCTCAAACTAATGCAAATCCATGTACTCTCTCCATTCCAAATTGTAAGTCATTCTAAAAATTTTGGAGAGTCAAACCATTTCAAGTTTGACTAAAATTATAGAGAGAAATACAATAATTTATGACACAAAATAAGTATACTATAAAAATATATTTGATGAAAAATCTAATGATATTTAGTTGATGTTGTAAATATTATTATCTTATTATATAAACTTGGTTAAAGTTGAGATGTTTTGACTTTCTAAGATTCTTTGAATGACTTAAGACGGAGGGAGTACATCACTGTGCACAGCATCGGCACCGGGGTAGTGGTGCTGAAAACCAATTCATCTGTGCGATGCCATGACTCGAGTCTCACTACAGCGTCGGCTTTGGTGCTTGTCAAAACAGCACAGTAAAGAAGTGCGTGCAACAGAGGTGCAACTGAGGACCAACGGGCGGACAAAAATGTTTTTTTTATCTGCCAACCACCGAGGAAGGAACAGGCCACGGTGCTAGCTTTTTTCTTCAGCTCAGCATTAACCACAATGATATGACTCGATGCTTAAATAGGAGAGAGAGTTTCAGCATCGGTATTTTTCAACGTCGTGGACAGTCTAAGGGTGTGAATAAGCCTAGGGACAATATAGTTTTTTCTGTTGCTAGAAATTAGAAACTGATTTAAAGAAAGAAATAAGAAAATAAGTTAAAAAATAAGAAAATTTGCGAAATAAATTAATGTTAAATTGAAGAAAAAAAAGCTGAGCTAAATAAAATTAAAACAAAATGTCAATGAAATTATCAGTGAGTGTCAAATTTGTCCATGCAATTGAGGGTGCACAGCCAGCGGGCAGGGGCAGATCTCGTTATCGTCTGTCGGACCGCTGCGGTTCTTGTTCTTCTGCTGCCCAGCTGCCCTTGCGGTTGCCTATCAACGCTTCTTACACTGCCCGTCTTCCCCTTCCTTGCCTCCTCCACTCCAAGCCTAGGGCTTTGCTCCTCCCTCCCCTCGAAACCCTACCCACCCACGGCATGCGCGACCGATCGGTTGAGCGCGACTTCCCCAGCCGCGAGCGCGGGGATCGGCCGCCGCCCGGGCCGCTGGGCCCGCCGCGCCGCGGGCCGGCGTACAAGACGAAGCTGTGCGCGCTGTGGCAGCGCGGCGGCTGTTCCCGCGACACCTGCAGCTTCGCGCACGGGCACGCCGAGCTCCGCCGGTTCCCCGGCTCCCGCACCTCGTTCCCGCCCCGCGCCGGTATACACAGCCTTTTCTCGTGCCCCCATTATCCTCTCGCACGTTTTTTTTCTCCTGCTAGCTGAATGTTTTATCCTCTGATGATATCGGATCCCCCACCCTGTGGCATAGTGTTCGTGGTAAATCGGGAGGGCTGGTTGTATGATTTTTTTTTCTTGCAAATTCTCTTCCTCGTATTGATTTATTGGTCTATAGGTTTAGTTGTATGATTTCACGAATTCTGCACCTTACCATGAATGGTTGCTCGTGTAACCCATGTGATCTATCTGTTTTGGAAGATCATGACTCGTGAACGGTGTGAGATAGTTTTGTCATGCAATCCGATGATGGTACGATATACTAGGTGTGCCTACGTGTGAAGTCACTGTTCTGGATATTCTATATCTATTATTTCAGAAGGGAGGAATTTGGTTAATTTAACCAGGATTGTGATTGGCTAAAGAATGAATACATATAGTTGGATCATTTATGGATGGCCATGTTTGGAGCTTTAAGGTGTTACATGTACATGACCCACATGGGTGCGGGTATCAGTGTCTTATTTAGGTGTAGATGTCTGATTAGGCAGATTCTTTTGGGACACGCCAAATAGCACCTGGAATCTGACACGGTGTCATAATGACACTGGTGCCAGGTGTCTGATTTGGCAAAAAAAAAAAGGCGGAAACAGGTGTCTGGCCTCTGGACATTGCGGTTCAAATCGAACTTTGTTTTTACTCCATGATTTTGTAGTAGCATGCTCTCTATGTTTTGTATTAAGTGCTTGCGTGATTTATTATTATTTTTTTCTCATATCAGTGCTTGAATTCAACCTCAGTTGCTGCAGCTAGGAAATAATTCTAACAAGTGGAAGCTTGTTGCAGTCTGCAGAATTAGGCGGCATTCTTACTGGTTGCCTTTTGATTTAACTACCATTCGAATTAGCAGACTCCTGAGCAGATTTATTAGACTCAACTGCTGCCAGAGGATAAGATGACCTTTATATAGATTCTTCAGTTGGCATTTCGATGATTTATTGTGACTTTGTGTAATGCTTGTCCTCTATCAAGAAGGTGGGCATATCAGTATCTTGGATGATGACTCCACTGAATGATGTCCATAATACATTTGATGTGCCATGGTCATGTGCTTAACAGCTTTAATGGTTAATTGAGCCACATGCCCTTGAATATTGTGCATCAGTTAGTTCATTGGGAAGTGTTATTCTCACTGGTAATTGCAAGTTATTGTAATTCTTGCAAGTCGCCGCGGAAGATATCTGGACAAATGATAGTAGATTTATATTGTGATGATATTGGGATTATAGAAGACCTCAACTTGTCATGATTGTTATGTGATGTTGTTCATGGTGCTTCATCAATTTGATTTCCAACAACCAACATTATGAGTTCAGTATCATCTTAATGGGTACGTCAGTGGTTTCATACCATACTTCGGTATCTACCCATGGTGTTAATTTTCAGCCCTACTTTGTTGTGGCTAGTGGTATTATCCTGGAGACCCTTCTTATTGTGCATTGAATTGAATTATCTTGTAGCTCAAAGGCTGTGGTAAGGTTACAGGCTTATGGGTGACCTATCTCCATAAGTTCATATTAATATGTTTTTTTTCGTTCAGCTTCGTATGTCATTTCTTTTATAAAATTTTCTCTATCCTGACTTCTAGGGAGAAGAGATTATAGAGGTGGCGACTTCAGAGATAGGTTTGATAGGAGGCGCTCGCCTCATAGGAGGCATTCGCCTGACAGAGATTCCAGGGACCATCGTTCTCTTCATGATCGAAGACCAAATTCCCAAGAAAGGGGTAATTACAGCCTTCTTATTTTATTTCTGGACCTGTCACTTTTATTACATTCGAATTGAGTTCCATGTCCATTGTGTATAGGTTATTAAAACTGAAATTTTACTTGCAGAATCTAGCTATTCACGGTCTCCCAGTAGGAAGAGGTATGCAATTCATTTAATATGTGATAAAGTCATTCATTTGTAAACATGCTTTTACACATGTAACACATCTGTGTCTGCTTCTCAAATTATCAACTGTTTATTTATTATTATTCATTATCTCTTTGTTATCTGCCTTGATTATGTGATGCTATTTCCTCATTACTATCAACTATGAATTCTGGAGCTCAAATAACTAAAAACCTTTATAATTGAGTACTATATTAAAGTATCCTCTCTGAGATCATTATTTTAATATTCTTACAAAGTCACACTTGTCGCATTTATTCACCACATTATATGTATTCACTATTCATTATATTGGGCTATTGGCATAACCGCATAAGCATGTAAGATGTGCCCCTAGAGAACATGCAAGCACATTGTATGCTTTATTTTATGTCAACGGTTACTAAAATCTTGATGTGTGGTTATCTAATGTGTCCAATCCTTAATGCATTTCTGAATTTCTGAAAACAGATCAAATCTGCTTGTTACACATACAATTGCTTCTTCTGATAAAATGTCTTGAATAGAATATGTTACCTACCTCTGAACTCATATCTTACTGATTTTTTTTTTTGGGGCTTCCGACCTGCGTTAAATATGTGAAATATGGAACATACATGTTGATATTGTAGCTTACCTTTCCACTTTATAATCCCCCTCTCTCAGTGAAACGAGGCATGATAAGAAGCCTGATGATGGAGAAACTAACTCATCTAGGAGTTTGAGTGTCTCTGACAATAATGGTGATAGAAAAAAGGAGACACTCTTAAGTGGCGATGATAGAGAGGATAACGAAATACAGGTATGATGCACTAATTATACAATGTATAGCTGGACGCCACCTTTTAGTACACCCTGCCAATTAAAAGTTAAATTATTCTGCAGCTGAAACAAATAAGACAGGATATTGAACTTTTGCGCGATGATAAATCTCACTTGGAGGTTAGTTGACAGTCTCTGCTTATTTATACTATCATATATTCATGCTGGCGAACCATGTCAGTTTTAGTTGATGTTTCTATGGGTAACTGGTGGGTCTGTGGGTGTACGGGAAGGGGGGGCGGGTCTGAATTTCATGCACCGGAACAAACTATACCTTTGATCAGGTTTAGGTCTTCTGTTACTTTTCTTTTTGCACTACTGTACTGGCCAAAACAATTTGTGTATATAGGACTTCTAATTGCAATTGGTTACACGGAGTGGCGGTCTCTTGCTTTCGGGTCCGGTTTCGTAGGGTGGGTCGTCTGTGGTGTTCTCTGTCGCGTCTGCGTGGGTGGGTTAGCCTCTCGTGGTGTCTGGCACCACGTCGGGCTACCCTTGCTTGTGCATAAACTTCATTCGTCTTAATTGAAAGGCAGAGCTCCTGCCATTGTTTCAAAAAAAAAAAAAAATCTGCTGTAAACTTAACCATTCCGTTTGTATTGTAGGGCACTGACCATTCATCATCAATCATGCTTAGTTGCTTAATTTGATGATTTCATTTTTGTGCTTCACTCGGTGCTTATTGCAATAACTATTCCGTTATTGCTTTGTATGTTAGTTTACTGATTACTGATGAAGAATATTTGGTGTCTTGGTGGTTATTTAAACTTATGTTCACTATCCATAATGGTTTAAACATTTTTATGGAGCAGTAATTTGTAAAAGTTTCTGTGTGTTCCTTGCTTCGCAATGCCTATTGCCTATTACCGTCATTCTAAATTGTAAGTCGTTTTAGCTTTTCTAGGTACATAGCATTTTCTATTTATCTAGATATACACAATGTCTAGATACATGGTAAGACTTATTAGTCTAGAAAAGCCAAAATGACTTACAATGGAATGGAGGAGTATTATGTTAGAGCATTAGCATAAACATTTCTTCTTGGGGTCTTTATTTACATGCTTTATATTTTCCACAACAGTATTTACATGATTTATGTGCTGATAATGTTTCTTTTAGTTTCTAAGTGCTACAAGCTACCATTGTCCTCGTACTCTTTTATTTTAAATCTGCTCAATTCAAAAATTATCCTGTGTAAATCCAAACTCGATGGCCATATTCACTATTCCTTCTGTAGATAATTTTGGATGAGAAAAATGCTGAAGTGCGCAAGATTTCTAGCAGAGTAAATGATCTTGATCTGCAGCTAAGGAAGGAGAAAGAGGAATGCCACAGGTACTTATACGTTTATCAAATAGCTCCATGGTGTCTTCAAGTATATAGTTGTCATGTTTTTTTTATTTTTTTTTATTTTAATTTTGATGTAGGATGACTTCAAAAATGAAAAAGTTCATTAAAGCTCATGCTCGCTTTTTGAAAGCACAGGAAGAATTGAAAAGGTACATTGTGCTTTCATCACTTTTCAGCTTAACAATTTGGAAAACATTTTTGTCCTGACTTGCTGCACCAATTCACGTCTATATCCACATGATTATGAATTAATGATTGTTATTAACTAAATGGAATTGTGCAGGTCACAAGCTCGTTTTGAGAGACTCGGTGATTTGCTTGCTTCAGATATTCTGAAGCGTGGTGCTAATGAAGAAGTTTCCAGTATCAATGTTGATGAAGATCCAAATGGTCCTTATGAAAGGAGCCCAAATGCTGCTACAGCTAAGAAGAGATCAATACCATACTCAACAAGTGAAGAAGTGAAAGCCGGTGGGTATAGCTTAGTCTCTATGTCTCTGAAGAGTGTACAGTGAGGATAATGATGTCTTAAGGTTGGCATTAGTATGATGTGAATGAATCTTCTTAAATAGCATCTGTTTCTCCTACGTTTGTTGGCAATATATTTACTTCTTGAAGTCCAAGTGTGCCCTCCCTAGCAGCTAATACTCTCTCCGTTGAACTTCAAGTCTTCAAAGATTGGAGTTGATATGATTAGTTGGCTACCATTTCACATGAAGTAAATACACCGAATGAAGTATTCCCTTCATTTGAAAATATGATATTTTAGAATTGAGTACTTAAAGTATAACATCTGGTCTTTTCTTGTCCAAATGAAACATATTCTTTCATGAGGGATAGTTTTTTTTTTTTTCATTTACTTCTCAACAACATTTCTTGCTCTGTGTTTAAAGATATGTCTTCATATCAATTACATGTCTAATGTTGTCCTTTTCAGTGAAGAAAAGAAGAGAGCGAGACTCTGACACAACTAGACCAGATAAATATAGGTCAGAAGGTACTGTTGCAGAATTTGAAAAACCAAGCAAGGGAGCTGAGCCAACAAAATCATTATATTTGAAGAAGAAACTGTGGGAAGATGAAAAGGATAAGATAGGCAATTTTGTTTCCTCAGCCAACACTGACAAGGTGCAGTATTTCTCTTGTGCTAACTTAATTTTATGATATTATTTTATATCCTGTACTAGTAACTGGCTGGTATAACATGGACTGTCCTATTTATATGCATACTCCCTCCGTATAGGATTTAGAAGTCGTTTAGGACAACGACATGGTCTTCAAAGCATGACTTTGACTTCATACTTCTATGACTTTGACTTCATACTTCTATAAAAATATTTATTGAAAAGTGATATATGCATATTTTTATGAAAGTATATTTGAAGACAAATCTATTTATATAATTTGCATATTTCCAAACTCAATAATTTAAAAGTTATCCATGATTTATATTCTTGTCCAAAATGACTTCTTTTTCCTATACGGAGGGAGCATGTTCTTATTTTCATTCTAAGCCATAACTCGAACTAGTGAAGTTTAAGGTTGACCCTCATTGTTCTGTTTACGCTTGCTTACTCGTTAAAACAACTTAACAAGTGGTAGCAATATATAAAATTGTATAGCTTTTGTCATCGGTCCCATCAGCTCATCACGACCGTTGACATGATCCAGTCGGTGCGTAGTATGAGTTCACACTTCTATTGAGTAGATATTTTTAAACTTACAGGTCAAAGAATCTCCAGTCAAACATGTTTTGCCCTCCACTGGTATGGCCGCTCATGCTGTGGATGATCTGTTTGAAGCTGTTGAACTGGAGGATAGGCATGATCCAATAAACGCATCAATAGAACATGATGCTGATGACGAAACTAGGTCGCCTGCTATGCCCCCACAACCACCACCGGTGGTTAATACTTACGAGCAGGTGACTAACCTTGCATCCTACCGTTTTAGAAGAAAAGATA
Organism: Eremochloa ophiuroides; assembly: GCA_038502445.1. Classification (NCBI taxonomy): domain Eukaryota; kingdom Viridiplantae; phylum Streptophyta; class Magnoliopsida; order Poales; family Poaceae; genus Eremochloa; species Eremochloa ophiuroides. The sequence continues at coordinate 8,847,513 of JAHLJS010000005.1, forward strand.
ATGAATTCGCATCCTACTAAAAATGACAAACCTTGCATGTGCGATCAGATTGGCTACACTTTTAAAACTACTTGCTCATTTTCTTTTGTAGATCTGCTGAACAATATGCTTACAATTTGTTTTTGTTTGTTTCCTAGTATGAGGGCGATGATGAGGAAGTCGACGTCGAATAAGTAGAATGTCGAGATGGTACTGGAATAAGCTATAGCTCTCGCCTGTGTAAAGCCTCATGTATCTGGTGCTGGAATTTACCTTGCATAAAAAACCTTCATTACTGATCATCATCTTTTTCTTGTTTTCCTGAAGGCAACATGCCCTGTTACCTGTACCTAATATACCCTGTGGTGGCTAGCCTTGTCAGTGCCCTGGTTCTTGAATGATCGTTCTGTGCTGTTTACGGCACTTAAACACTGATGTTTCGTGGGAGTATTATTTGAATTCTAGCTGTTTTTGTTCTTCGGTTGATGCTGGTGGCATTGGCGCCAGTTGGATGATATTGGGCAGGTTAACACTACATTATGGCTCACGTGGGTCTCAAGCTTATCATACTTTAGGCATCATCTATCACAAGTGGCTCTTGCTACCTTTTTTAGTTGAATGAATCTGAGAATTATAATCCTGATGCTTTCGTGGATCTTGCGCTCGATGTAATGGGATGGACTTCTTTGGGTGTTCTGATATGAGTGCAGATGTTGGTTAAACGGTTCCTTTCATGTGAGGCAGATTTTTAGCAGGATGTTTTTTTGCTAGTTGTCTGGGGCAGATTTCTAGCTTCTCTCCAATTCCTGTTTGGATGCGTATTTGGCAGGCAGCTTGCCGACCAGGCAGCAATCCCAGCTCGTCTCAATACCAGCCCCAGGCGATCGAAATCGAATGCCTGGGGATGCTGCCTGGGCCAGGCGGCTCCTGGCAGGCAGGAACCAAACAAGCAGGTTTGGTCTGCTCTGTTTTTCTTTTCTATTCCTGAATACTTCTGTATTTTTAATCTTCATTAATGAAAATAAGGCCGACCTCCTGTCAAAATTAGATCCAGGTTGCATAAAGGTATTCTCCAGATGATACGTCACAACGTTATGCCGTGGCCAGCCCGTACCCGTTGTATCACGACTAAATACAGGCCCTGTTGTCTGTTTATAGTCAATCTATCAACCATTCATGTAGTAGTTAGCTTATCTATAACCTAAAAAGTTGTTTTTGTTTGGCTGTTGCGCCAATCTATTATCCCATTCATTAGCTCATTCACGTAGTAGTTAGCTCATTTATGATCCATTTGTTTCACAAAGTTTTCTGTTTGTTTATTGTGCATAATAAGTTATCTTTAAGTCTACTCTTTTGTCCTTGCTCCAACTCTGTATACGGTCTATCTACCGGTGCATGTGCGTGTCATTACTTGCGTCAATCTATCTCCACTTTAGACTTTTAGAGCAATATCCAACACTACTGCTTAAAGAAAGGGTTCCTATTGCCATCTACTTTCACGGGTCTTTTTTTTTTCCGGTAGGAGTACCTAAAACAAGGCCCTCAAAAGCATTCAAAGAGCAAATCCAGTAGGGGTCCTAGTTAATCCATCCAAACTAAATATGAGTGTTTAGGCCAAAAAAAAAACTTCGGCACCATTCCTGGGGCTTGGCTTCAGGCCCTCTCTCCTCCCCCACTTGGCGAGATCCGCGAGGGACACCTTTGGTGGGCTTGGGGATGACGTAGATTCCTCTCCCCTCGCGCTCGTGCCCTTCAGCTTATCAACGCTTATTTTCAGTTTTGATTTTAAAACAATGTTTTCTCTCACAACAAATCAGCACAGTCCTTTTGTCTTCTACTTGGGTGGGTAGTCTGATATCGATAAATCTCCCGTATCTCCCCTTACTACGCACTCATAAGAGCGTGGATCTCCTCCACCCTGAAGCATCTAGGCCCTATTGGTTTCGGTGATTAATGACAATAAGACGGTTATTATGACTAACGTGTGTTTTGCAGGATAATTTAGAGGTTAGGTCATAATAACATGTAGCTTCAAGCCCCTAGCGATGGAAATCGTTTCGGTTTTCGAAGGATGGAAGACAAGACGGTGATAGGCTAGTGCTAAGTGTCGTTTGGAGTTGAGAGATACTTGGCGTAGTCTTAGATTTTGTTTTTCTCTTTGACCGTACTATTAAGAGGGGTTTGGATGGGTAGTTTGACTTAGAGCAAGATTAGAGAGTGTAGATGTGATGCACACTTATCCAACATAGCTCTAAACAGCCCAGGGAGACTCTTGAGAGAGAGAGGATCAAACTTCGTTTTGGAAAGTTTTCGATTCGGCGAAGTTTTGATCAAATTAGAGGCGTCGGACTCTACCTAGTATGGGCGTCGGACCAATAGTTAGAGTCCGACGACACGTGGCAGCCCCTGGACGATTCTCAGCGTGCCAGGGAGCGTCGGACCCTGGCTGGATGGTCGTCGGACCATTGGCCAGAGTCCGACGGTGCCTCTGGGTGTTCAGCGAGCGTCGGACCGTCGAGAGAGTGAGCGTCGGACTAATGCTTCTTAGCGTCCGACGCTTCCAGAGAGGTTCCCACAGCGTAAAAGAGCGTCGGACTTGGTCCGACGGTGTGCGTCGGACCATTGATCCGTGTTATAGCCGTTGAGAGGCACTGTGTCAGTTGTTCAAAAGCGTCGGACTGAGGAGCGTCGGACCATCGAGTTCGGTCCGACGCCCCTCTGGCACAGGACTGAGCACAGTGCAACTGTGAGAGTCGGACCGTCGTGAATGGTCCGACGGTCGAGCCTCGGCAGCGTCCGACGGTTCGCAGGAAAGTGAGAAACGGGTAGTTTTGGAGAGGGTGAGTATTTATACTCCACCAAAGCCTCCATTCTATCCCTCTTGCCACTTCTAACAGCTGAAGGAACCCTTGTTGATCTTGTGAGAGAGCAAGAGCCCTAGAGAGCATTGAGTGAACTCCATTGCTTGTGAGCTTCTTCCCTAAAGAGATCAAGAGTGACTTGTGTGCATCCATCACCCTCTTTGGCCTTGTTCTTGGTCAAGTGAGAGTCTAGGCTCGTTACTCTTGGTGATCGGCATCACTTAGACGGTTTGGTGGCGATCGATGGCTTGGTGACCGTTTGGAGAGCTTGTGGGCGGCCCAAGTCGAAGTTGTGAGCGGTTGTGGGCGATCCACCGCGCCGGAGAGGCAAAGGATCAGCCCGTAGAGAGCACTTGGTCTTTGCGAAGATCAAGGGGAGCTACACCCTTGCGCGGGTGCTCCAACGAGGACTAGTGGGGAGTGCTGACTCTCTGATACCTCGGGAAAAACCGGATTTGTCTTTCTAACTCTTTACATTCTCATATTTCCTTTATGTTCTTTACTTTCCTAGAGTAGGATACTTGTGATAGGAACGATATTATCTCATCATTGACAAGCTCAATTCTTTCAAAATGCTCTCTAATGAAAGTGATAATGACATGTATTCTCGTTTGAATATCATTGTAGAGGAAGTAAATGGCCTTGGACTCACTTAAATCTCACCGGCCGAGGTTGCAAGAAGAATCCTCAATGCTCTTCCAATTAAGAAGTATGGTCACATTGTAACCGTACTTCATCAAACGGATCTCTCCAATGCAACCCCCACTCAAATTTTGGGAAAGATCAATGCTCATGAGATGTACATGAAGATCACTCCTCAAGATGGATCATCATACAAGAAAGAAGAGAAGAAAGACTTGGCACTCAAGGCCGACAAGAAAGGCAAAGCTCAAGTCAAGTACACTTCTCTTGAATCCACAAGTGAAGATGATGATGAAGATGTGGAGATTGCTTTCATGGTGAGGAAGACCACCAAGATGCTCAAGAAGCTCAACAACAAGGGAATCAAGTTTGATTCCAATAAGAAGAAGTTCTTCACTAGTAGCAAGAGAAAGCCCATCTCCGAGATGGATTGCTACAATTATGGAGAGCTTGGGCATCTTGCTCATCAATGCCCAAAGCCCAAGAAAGACAAGTTCAAGAACAAGAACAAGGGCAAAAGGCAAGATTCAAGTGATGAAAGTGAAGATGAGAAGAAGAAGGCCAAGCCATTCAAGAAGAAAGAGTTCAAGAAGAAGCAATTTCACAAAAGCAAAAAGAGTGGCAAGGCTTACATTGTTGGTGATTGACTCACCGACATTGAGTCTTCTAGTGGCTCCTCCGGTGAAGAAAGTGATGATGAAAAGGAGAAGGTGGCCACTCTTGTGATTGGGACTTCACTTCCTCCACCGCCATCACCGCCATCATCTCCAACACACCTTTGCCTTATGGCTAAGGACAAGAAGGTACAAAGTGATGATGAGAGTAGTGATAGTGACAATGAATATGATTCACCCACTTATGATGAACTTGCTAGCTTGCTTAATGACTATACCAAAGTTATAAGAAAACTAACAAGGAAAAATGAAAATCTAAAACTTGAGAATGGCAATCTCTTAGCTCAAAATGAACAATTCACTAAAGCTAGTGATGAGTTTAGAGTTGAAAATCAAAATGTGTCATCCAAGCTCAAGGAGCTCAAAGCCAACATAAAAGAGCTCAAAGAAAAACATGATAAACTTGAGAGGATACACATTGAGCTCACCACTAGTTACAACAAGCTAAAAGAGGACTACACTCAAGTGAAAGTGAATCATGACAACCTTGCTATGGCTTATGACTTGCTCTCAAATGAAACACATGATGCTCCTAACCTTGTTGTTAAGTGTGATATAGCTACATCATGTGATGACTTGATTGATGAGATGATTGAGCAAGGTGCTATTAGCAAAGGCAAGGAAGTGGTGGTGGCCGATTGCTATGATGACTATTTGAAGCTCAAGATTGAAAATGAGAACTTGAAGAAAGAGCTTGAGAAGTAATCAACCACCAACACCATTGTCATTGAAACGGTGCAACATGATGATGAAGTTGAGGTGCTTAGAAAAAAAACAAGATCCTCAAGAATGAGAAGTGTCACCTTGCAAGCTTATTGGAAGAAAACAAGAAGTTGAAGCAAGAAAAGAGTCATCTCACCGTGGACTTGCAAAAATTCACAAGAGGTCAATATCTCCAAAGTGATCTCCTCATGAACACCGTGATGAAGTTTGATAGAAGTGGGATTGGCTACATGGGTGAGAAGATGCAAAACATTAGAGCTCAAAATCGCCTCAATAAAGCAAAGAACAAGCTCAAGCCCAAGCCTAAGAGATGCTTTGAATGTGAACAAGAAGGTCACTTTGCTCATGAGTGCAAGACACCGCCACCACAACCTTTGCCCAAGCATGCTAGGCCCTTTGCCTTTGATGCTCGTTACATGCTAAGGAAAGATTCTAAGGGCAAAGTGAAAGTCATGTTCCTAGAACCCCTTAACAAGAATAGGCCTAGGCAACTACGGGTGGCAAAAGCTTTGGTTGAGAAAGTCCGGAGCCCTTCTCAAGTATGGGTTCCTAAACATTAAACTTGATTTGTTGTGTGTAGGTGAACTACAAAACCGGTGGTTCTCATTGGGTAATTGATAGTGGATGCACTCAACATATGACCGGTGATGCTCGTATGTTCACCTCTCTTGAATATAATGTAGAAGACCAAGGAAAGATAACATTTGGTGACAATTCCAAGAGCAAAGTGCAAGGGCTTGGCAAAGTGGCTATATCTAATGATCATTCCATATCAAATGTGCTTCTTGTTGCTTCTTTGAGCTTCAACTTGCTATCCATTGGTCAATTGTGTGATCTTGGCTTCTAATGCCTATTCACAAGTGAAGAAGTGGTTGTTTCCAAGAAAGATGATAATGAAGTGATATTTAAGGGCTTTCGGTACAATCATCTCTATCTAGTGGACTTCAACTCGAAAGATGCAAATTTAATGACTTGTCTATTCACCAAACAATCTTTTGGGTGGCTTTGGCATAGAAGGCTTGCACATGTTGGGATGAGCACACTCAAGAAGCTATTGAAGAAGGAGATGGTGAGAGGATTGAAAGATGTTGTATTTGAAAAGGACAAATTGTGTAGTGTTTGCCAAGCCGGGAAGCAAGTGGCAAATACACATCCATCCAAGGTATTTGTGTCAACTTCAAGACCATTAGAGCTACTTCATATGGACTTATTTGGGCCAACAACTTATGCAAGCATTGGTGGCAAGCTCTATTGCTTAGTGATTGTTGATGACTTTTCAAGATATACTTGGGTGTTCTTTCTTCATGATAAGACCGAAGTTGCCCAATCTTTCAAGAAGTTTGCCAAGAGAGCACAAAATGAATTTGAAGTGAAGATCAAGAAGATTAGAAGTGACAATGGGAAAGAGTTTGACAACACAAACATTGAAGTATATTGTGATGAAGTTGGGATCAAACATGAAGTCTCATCGACCTATACCCCTCAAAAAAATGGTGTAGTTGAAAGGAAGAATCGGACTTTGATCACCCTTGCAAGGACTATGCTTGATAAGTACAATACACCGGAGAGGTTTTGGGCGGAGGCAATCAACACCGCATGCTATGCATCCAACCGCTTATTCCCTCACCGGTTGCTAAAGAAGACCTCCTATGAGCTACTCATTGGTAAGAAGCCGGACGTCTCCTACTTCCGGGTGTTTGGTTGCAAATGCTACATCTACAAGAAGCGACAACATCTAGCGAAGTTCCAAAGACGTTGTGATATTGGTTTTCTTGTTGGTTACTCATTGAAGTTGAAAGCATATAGAGTATTCAACAATGCCACCGGCCTTGTTGAAGAAACATATGATGTGGAATTTGATGAATCTAACGGCTCTCAAGGAGAGCATGAAAATCTTGATGATGTAGGTGATGAACCACTAAGGAAGGCTATGAAGAACATGTCAACCGGAGACATCATGCCTAAAGATGATGAAGATGATAGTGATGATGTGCAACTGATCAATCAACCATCTTCATCAAATGTGCCTCAAGATGATGAAGATAAAGATGGGGTGGATCCACATGAAGACACCCACATCACACAAGAAGAAGTTGAGGCACAAGCACAAGATGTTGATGCTCCACAACCTCCTCCTCAAATGGTTGATAGAAGAACTACTCTACTCCTACAAGCACATCCTCAAGATCTCATAATAGGGAGTCCTTCAAGGGGGTTAATAACTCGCTCACAAAGGCATGCTCAATTCATTGAACATCACTCGTTTGTCTCTTGCATTAAGCCCACTAGCATAGAAGAAGCTCTTCAAGATCCGGATTGGGTGAATGCCATGCATGAAGAACTCAACAACTTCACCCGCAATTAAGTGTGGACACTTGAAGAGAAGCCAAATGGAGCAAGAGTCATAGGCACCAAGTGGGTGTTCCGCAACAAGCAAGACGATAAGGGCAACATTGTGAGAAACAAGACAAGGCTTGTGGAAAAAGGGTTCTCCCAAGTTGAAGGCTTAGATTTTGGGGAGACTTTTGCCCCTGTTGCAAGACTTGAGGCCATCCGTATCCTACTTGCATATGCATCTAATCACAATCTAAAACTCTTTCAAATGAAACCACCGGGTTTTAAAGACCCTAGATATCCAAACTATGTTTATAGGTTGTCCAAGGCGCTATATGGCTTGAAGCAAGCCCCAAGGGCTTGGTATGAGCGCCTCCGCGACTTCCTCATCAACAAGGGCTTCAAAATTGGTTTGATTGATACCACACTATTCACCAAGAAGCACAAAGGGCATATCTTCATTTGTCAAGTTTATGTTGATGATATTATCTTTGGTTCAACTAATGAAGATTTTTGCAAGGAATTTGGTGATATGATGTCCAAGGAGTTTAAGATGTCCATGATTGGTGAGCTCACATTCTTCCTCGGCTTTTAAGTCAAGCAAATGAGGGAGGGGACGTTCGTGTCGCAAGAGAAGTACACGAAGGATCTCCTCAAGCGCTTCAAGATGGAAGAATGCAAGCCCATCAAGACCCCCATGCCTACCAATGGACATCTCGACCTTGATGAGGGAGGTAAATCGGTTGACCAAACTCTCTATCGTTCTATGATCGGTAGTTTGTTGTACTTGACCGCATTTAGGCCCAACATCATGTTTAGTGTGTGTATGTGTGCGCACTTTCAAGCTAACCCTAAGGAACCTCACTTAGTTGCGGTAAAAAGAATCCTTAGGTACATAAAACACACCCCAAGCATTGGCCTTTGGTATCCCAAAGGAGCTAACTTTACTCTTGTCGGCTATTCCGATTCGGATTATGCCGGTTGCATGATTGACCGGAAAAGCACATCCGGAGGGTGCCATTTGCTTGGAAGATCACTAGTTTCTTGGTCCTCCAAGAAACAAAATAGTGTTGCCTTGTCAACAACCGAAGCAGAATACATTGCCACGGGTGCTTGTTGTGCATAAATTCTTTACATGAAACAAACCCTACTTGATTATGGAATCAACTTAAAAAGGGTGCCTTTGTTGTGTGATAACGAGAGTGTGGTAAAACTTGCCAACAACCTGGTTCAACACTCCTGCACAAAGCACATTGACATCCGTCATCACTTCCTTAGAGATCACGTTGCCAAGGGTGACATTTCCTTTGAGGGAGTGAGAACGGATGATAACTTGGCGGACATTTTCACTAAACCATTGGATGAGGCACGCTTTTGTACTCTAAGGAATGAACTTAATTGCCTTGATCTAAGCAACTTCACTAAAAGATGATCTTGTGTTGTCATGTGCATTGCATTTTAACATAAAACATGTCTAACATTGAAATGCACGTAGGGCTTGTCTAACTCGGTTAAGATAACCGCCCAAAAGCGTGTGAAGAAACTTACCCGAGAACAAACTTGACAAGCAACTAGTTTAATTTACGTGAATTTACATTGCATATTGCATGGTTGTTGTTTTGTCGTTTCGTTCTTGGATTTCATTGCCTATTTTCATAAAATTCACATATGCCTAAGGCAAAATATTTAAAAAATTGAATGTTTGAGTGAGGACATCTTATACTACTTCTAACTGGTGTTTATTTGACTCTTATTGGGGTTGAAACTTAGTTGGGAAAAATCGGCGCGAAGAAATTTGGAAGAAAACAGGTTTTAGGGTGTCGGACCGAAGCGTCGGACGCTGGTTTTCCCAGCGTCGGACCAATTGCCTCAGTCCGACGGTCCCTGATCCTGTTGAAGGAGGTGTCGGATGCAGCGTCGGACCGAGATTTTTTGGGCGTCGGACTATTGAAAAAGGAGTTCACGCCGCGTCGCGCCGCGTTCACGGCGTCGGACCGAAGATATTAGTCCGACAAAGAGCATCGGACTAAGACTGACGGGCACTGGATCTTACTGGAAGCGTCGGACCGTGCAGAGCGTTGGTCCGACGCCTGCAACAGTAACCGTCCGACGGTCGGTTTGAATGTGCGTTTCAGTTCTTTTCTCTCTCTGTCGCGTGGGGCCCGTCTGCCAGTCGTCCATTTCCTATCGTCTTCGTCCAGAGCCATCGCGCCGCCGCCCGTACGAGCCCTATCCCTAACCTCCGCCGCCCGTACGCATCCAAACCCTAGCTCGCCGCCGCCGCTCCGTGCCCCAGTCCTCATCCGCGCCCTCGCCGCCGGCCGCAAGCTTCTTCTCGTGTGTGCGGGCCCGCTCTCCTGTGCGCGGGCGCCTGCTGCAGTCGAGCAGCGCCGCCGCTCTGCACAGCCGCCGCCGTGCCTTTCTCCATCGCCGCCGAGGTGCGCGTCATCAAGTCCCCTCCACTCCTTGGCTGCTCTAGTGGTGGTGAGATTCAAACTTCCTTGTTCAAATCCTTCTTCTCTCCACCTCGCACTTAACCTGTTCGATGAAATGCCCTAACCAGCATTCTTCGTTTTCATGCAATTCTATTTGAGCTTGGCTCTGATCTCGGCCATTCTAGGGTTTGTGGAGGTGATTTTCACCTTGTGGTAATCCTCTTTTGCCTCCACACCTTAATTACCTCTCAAATCATTGCATATCCATGTCAGTTGCTCTAGTCATTGACTTGTGCCCTATATCATGTAGTAATCTTGTTTTGTCCCTTGTGTGGTGCCTCGTGTCGACAGGGATTCTCACCTCTTCGCAGGTCTTCCCTCAGGTTGCTTTGCTTCTCCTTTCTTATCCCATATGCTTGCTTCTATAGGCTCTCTCATCTCTAGCTTATATATGCTTATATATACCTTGTCTATCTCTCTATTGCAGCTGTCGTGGTCAGAGTGTTTGGTAGTGGGTCAGTGAATCCGGGGCCAAGCCCGCTGAAAGGACCGTATAGGCTAGAGGGTGGTGAATAGCCTATTAAAAATTTTAGCAAAATACTAGACCACAAGTTAGAAGATAAGCAAGCGAAACAAAGCGCTAGCTCTAGACTATTCTATGCAAGCCACCTATCAAGATATGGTACTCACAAATGTAAGCACTCAACACGCAAGAAACCAACTCCCCCAAACCTAAGGAGATGGCACCTAAACAAGTATGAAGCGTAAGGAAGAAAGATCGAGTGGATTATACCAATGGGCTTGATTAAAGTGAAGTCCGCACGCCGTGAAGACCAATCACCGGGAGATATCCAATATGAAAACCAAGAGATCAAACCCAATAGAATACCGGAAAGACAAAAGTCCACTCGATGGTGGAGAAGACAAGGAATACTCGATTTTTTACCGAGGTTCACGTGATTGCCGTCACGCTACTCCTCGTTGTGCACCGGTCTTCCTCGGTGGATTGCGAGCTAGGCTTCACACGCCAATCCCTCACCAGAAGCCGCTCACCAACACAAGAGAAGTGGCTATCAACCACGAGCAATCCACTAGAGTTGGTTTTGGCACTCCACCGAGGATAACCACAAAACCTCTCACAATCAATCACCTCGGTGTGGGCTTGAACAATCTCCAATCAACCTCACACCGGAATCACCTCCAAGCCGCTAGGGACACGGCAATGTACCAAGAGAATAAGAACTCAGCCTTGGCTTGCTCTCAAGTGCTCTAGAATGCAATTCACTAAGCAATGATGCACTTAAGGATCACTCAACTCAAATGGATGAACAAGAGATGATCAATTGAGTGAGTGGGAGGCTTAGAATGCTCACAAAGAGTATGCAAATTATTCAAGTGTGCAAGAGTTGTCACCAAGTGACCAGGGAAGGAGTATAAATACCCCTAAGTGCAATCCTAGCCGTTATCCACTGAAAAACAGCCGTTAACACACTTTTTGGGGCGTCGGACTGACCGTTGGACTGGTTCCGTCGGATTAATCCTTTGCGTCCCACGCTTGGATGGCTGCCACGTGTCAGCTCAATTCAACCACAGCCGCTGGATCTCAACGGCTACTTCTCGCGCCGTTTTCCCAACCGTCGGACGCTCAAGCTGATGGTCCGACGCGCGTACTGCTCCAGGCGTTGGACCGTCCGACTCTCTCAGACGAGACACAGCTCGGCCACCGTCGGACTCTCGCGAGGTTAGCCGTCGGACCAATGATCACCACGGTCCGACGCTTCCAGAGAGGTTGCAACTCGCTCAAAACCCGCTCGCCGTCGGACGATGCTCTAGCGTCCGACGCTCTCCCGAATGCCACGCTGAAAGGTCCTAAATGGTTAAGGGGGTGAATAGCCTATAAAAATATACAAACAACACTTAACAAGCCGATTAGAAATAATAGCAAGCTTAACAAAGCACTAGCTCTAAACAACACTATGCAAGCCACCTAGACAAGTATACTACACTATGATCACTAGTTCACACTCAAAGGCTATGTCACTACTAAAGACTACTCCTAAGTGAGCAACTAACTAACAAACTACACAAGAGAGTAAGTACACAAAAGTAAAGAGTAAAGGTGATTTCAATACCGCCGGTGTAGAGAAGATATGAAGACCAATATAACCAATCAATCAAATACAAGAAAAAACCTCGGTAGAGAGATGACACAAGATTTTTTACCGATGTTCACTTGCTTGCCGACAAGCTAGTCCTCGTTGTAGCGATACACCCACTTGGAGGTTCACGCGCTAATTGGCATCACACGCCAAACCCTTCTCAAGGGTGCCGCACAACCAACACAAGATGGGGATCCACCAAGCTACGAGCAGTCCACTAAAGATGCCTTTCACGATCTCCCGCGGGGATAGGCTCAAGAACCCCTCACATTACCTTGATCGGAGGCGGAGACAATCACCAACTCCCCTCAACGATCCTCGCAGCTCCAAGCCGTCTAGGAGTCGGCAAACTCCAAGAGTAATGAGAGAAACCGCTGCGGATCACCACTACCAAGTGCCTCTAGATGATCTCTATCAATGCAATGCACTTGATGCTCTCCAAACTCACCAAATGATGATCACAATCAAGTAGGATGAGTGAGAGTGGAGTGGGAAGGCTCACAAGTATGCTATGATGTTCAGGAGTGCCAAGAGGGCCTCCCCAAACCAGCCAAGTGACTATTTATAAGCCACACATAAAGAAATAGCCGTTTAGACTTCACTGCGTACCGTCGGACTAATCAGCACGGTCCGACACCCCGGATGAACGCCACGTGTCACTAGCCGTTTGAAGTCGAACATTGGATCATAACGGCTAACTTCCCGCGCTAAACGAACCGTCGGACTGAAGGCCGTCGGACCAAACCTTACGGTCCGACGCCCACTGCCAGTGCACCGTCGGACTGAAAATACACGGTCCGACGTTTCCAGAGAGCTCCCCGAGCCCTGAAAACCGTCGGACGTTGGTCCGACGCTCACCGTCGGACTAACGCCGAGAGTCCGACGCTCCTCTGCTCTCCACGTGTCGACCTGCTGCGGCTCTGCACCGTCGGACCCTGAGGACAATGGTCCGACGCTCCGAAATGAAGCGTCCGACGCTTGCTGAAGGGGTTAGTCGTCGGACCGAAGACAATGGTCCGACGCTCAGTCAAGTTAGAGTCCGACGCTAGTTTTTCTTATTGAAACGTTTCCGAAATTCGCCGAATCCTGCCTCGCAAGCTCGGCAGGAGGAAGAGAGAACTAAACCCTCTCTAACCCTCAAACTTCACCCCGTTTCTTAAGGCACTAACACTCCAAAGTATGTCTCACTTAGGTGCACGTGTGTTAGACTTTTCAAAGAGTTTTCCACGGGTCAAGTTAGTGTCACTAGCATCTATATGCATATGCAATGATCATGAACACCTAGTGGCACTTGATAACCGTATTTCATCAACGATTTCGCCCCTCTTGATAGTACGGCTATCTATCCTAAATGTGATCACTTCCTCTATGGAGTCTTGATCACCAAAAGCAAAAGAGCTCCTATGGATTATACCTTTGCCTTGAGCTCCTAGCTTTTTCACCATCTCTTGATGAAGCTTGTGGACTCCTTTTGATGATGGACTTATACCATTTGTATGGATGCCGTCATTGCCCTTCAATTGTGGCCTCCACCGACCCGGTCCTTTGCTCTATCTTGTTGTTTGCTAATCATTCTTATGAAACACTTAGAGCAATCGTTAGCAAACTAGGTGTCACACCCAATTTTAAGGATAAAATTGAATGAACCAACTTATGTGCACCCAGAGATCAATCACACACATAAGTGACAAATTACATAGTACCATCACAAGGTTTAATATATAATGAATATTATCACAGAGTCTTTACATTAATAACAGTGGAATAATATAGATAACTCTCTCGCGAAAACTCCAATCCACAGGGAATAGTTGACTGGTGAACACAATCCTAATAATCCTCAGAAGAATCCTCATAGTCGTCTGTTACCCATCCGGGATTTTTATCCAAATATAAAAAATAAAGCAAGCGTAAGTACATGTCGTACTCAACAAGGATAACATGGGTTTATGAGGCTCAAATAAGGCAAGACACTGGTTGACAGCGGTAGCTTTTAGTTGATCACATTTTAGCAATTGAGTAGCAGCAATAGAATATACCAAGGAACAAGATTTGCATGATCATATAAACACGTTAATTAATATGGAATAAACATCAATAGAAACTTCAAATAAATCAATATTCAATTAGTTAAATTCCTGTAAGACGTCCAAGGCCGCTCGTGACCGTGAGCACGGCTGATATATCAGTTTTACACTCTGCAGAGGTTGCACACTTTCACCATGAGTCGTGATTCCCATGTCTCGGGGTTTGCAAGGCCCACACTACACTGCCAAGGTGCATAACAGGGTCTCACTATGAAGTCTTTCAAAAGGCTCTCTAACAAGTTACTAATCAATCCGGGCACAATGGCAAGGGGCGGTAGAGCCCTTCTTCCAAGTGGCACACACACGCAGCAGTACACACAAGGACAGGAGCCGCAAAACAACCAGCTCGGCAAGGAACCTTTCAAGATTAATAGCATGATAGAAAGTAACTCCATACTTGACTAAAGCCAGAGCCATATAGCCCCCATGGTTGCGCTGTAAGTCCCGGTGTCATACTTACAGATAAGTCCTTAGTCCATGTTGCTAAAAAGCATCTTTTAACTTTTATTCCATAATCAATTATTCAAGTTCATAAGATCATGACCCATCAAAGCACTAGCATCACTACTCAAATGCAATCTCATAGGTAACAAGGATCAAGTGATCAAAAGCTAAGAATAAATATTAGGGTTGCCAAGGTAGACACATGCATCATGAATTTGGTGATTAAGGTGAATAGGCAACAAGGATGGTCCATGCTATACTTGCCTTGATCAAAGTGCTCTGGAGAACTTGGATCCTCAGTGTACTCTTGATCACCAACGTATTGCTCACCGTCTGAACTCGATCATAAAATCACCACACAATCATCGAGGCAATCATACACGAAGCAAACAAGATCTATATTAGAAACAGTACACCAACAGTGGAAAAACAGATTGAAAAGGGTATAAAAATAATCTACGCGTCGCTACGATTCCAACGATATAAAGTTCACGCAAATCGGAGTTCAAACGGGAAAGTTATGAAATAAACAAGTTTTACTTTAATAAAATAATAGATTAAATCTAATCTCGAATTTTAAAAGTTGAAAACATGAGTAACGGTAGCATCATTAGGTAGATTACGAAATTACGAATCTAACGAGACTTGAACGGATCAAATCGGAGCTAAAATGAATAAAATATGGCCGAAATAAACTGAGTGGCAAATCTGTAAATATTGAAAACGCCTTTTGAATTAAAACCGAGGAAATACGTTTTCTAAATAGGAAAGCGTAATCTGAGAAATACGACAAAGGACCGCGGGTTAGAACATTAAAAAGCTCAGGGGGTTCTCTGCAAAATTGTCGGCGAAAGGGTATCTCTCACTGTGAGCCGTTGGATCGGCCGTGGACGGCGTAGGTTAGCTCGGGAGAAAGAGGGGCGGCCCTGGTCGCCGGAGTCGGGCGGCGCCCGGCCGATTCCTCACCGGAAGATGGCCGGAGACGGCGTTTTCGGGGCTAGGAAGCTCGGCACACCTCGGGATCTGGTCGGGAAGCAAGAGGAGCTCAAGCCAAACCTATCTATGGTTTCGGTTGCCACAGAGGTAGCTCGGAGAGGATGTGGCGAGCTAGGTGGCGGAACTATGGCGGCGGCGAAGCTCGGCATCATGGCTACAGTGCGCAAAACCAAGGGAGAAGGGGTCGGGAAGGTCCCTGACCTTGCTGCGAGGCTTGGAGAATAACCAATTTCGACGGAGAAGTCCTCTCGAGGAGAAATCGACGGTGGCGGCGGAGCTCGGGGCGACGGCTAGGGCAAGATTGGAGGGCGTGGCTTGCTCGGGAACTTGTGGGGAGGGACGGCAGAGCTCGGACGACCTATATAGGGGCGCGAGAGAGGTGTAGGAGAGCTGGACTCGGTTGGGACTCGACCCGGAGAAGGGAGCGCTCGTGCCTCGCGCGGACTCTGACTGGAGGAAGGGGATGGCGCGGGGCAGCGGGCCCTACGCGTCAACGGCAGAGGGAGGGGGGAAGAGGGTCGCGGCTTCTTTTTACGGGCCAGTGGAGGCATGCACGGGATGGACTCGGCCGAAAAATCCGGCGGTTGCCTTCTGTTGGAGGCAGCGCTCGTGCTCCGCTCGGACTCCGTCCTGAGGAGGGAGACGACGCTGAGCCGTGGGCCTGACGTGTCAGCGAGACTGAGAGGGGGGGAGGCGGGCTGCGCTGAAGCTGGGCTTCGGCCTGGCCGGCTCGGCCCATGCGGAGAAGGAGGAGAGGGGCAGCGCCCTGGGCTGAGGAGAGGGGATGGGCCGGCTCGGCCTGCAGAGAAAGGGTGGGAGTTTTCCCTTTTCTAATTTTCTCAATTCATTTTCAAATTTTTTTTCCAAATAGCTTTTCAAACTAAGTTTTGAACCCTTGCAAAATCCAATCAAATCTCAGGAAACAAATATGTGCAGCAGCATGTATGCAACATAACATGTTTCTATGCCCAAGGGTTTATTTTAATTCACAAAAATATTATTCTATATATTAAATGCTCAATCAATTGCATAAATAAATCAAATTAAATTCCTATTTCAAAAATTGAAAATTTCCGGGTGTTACACTAGGTTTCATCAATTACCCAAAACCAAACATGGGCTTTCACACACGTCACGCCGACACTGCTTGGCACCGTCGGACTGAAGTAGGCAATGGTCCGACACTCGTTAACCGAGCGTCCGACGCTCGCCACTGGCCAGAATTGGGGTTAGGCGTCGGACTCTGGAAAATAGTCCGACGCTGCCCCTGCTAACAGTCCGACGCTCACTTCTCAGGGTTTTTCAAGTCTATTTCTCACCCCTTGCTTCCATGTGCTAACACTCAAGGTCTTCAACACTTGTGCACAGTGTGTTAGCATTTTGCAAACATTTTCCAAGGGTTTCTAACTTTGATCTGTAGATTGTGTTAGTTTAATGCAAATGAAATGCAACCTAGAGCACTTGAAGGTAATCGAACACTTGTTCTCCCCTTAATAGTCGGCTATCTATCCTAAATGTGAACACACCCACTAGGTGTCTTGTTCACCAAAAGGAAAACCTATTTGGATTATACCTTTGCCTTCATGCCTTTGCTTAACACTTGATCACCTCACTTCTTGTTCACTTGATCCATGGTAGAGCCATCTTGATCAACATAGTCTCCTAGGCTCCACACTCCATGGTTTGACCCACCTAAACCTTGCCATCACTTAGCAACTTAGGTTAGTCCTTAGGATGTCATTAATTATCAAAACCAAGCTAGGGCTTTCACCCGCGGATACGGAACGAGGCCAAGCCTCTGAGTGTCAGCGGCAATTGTCAGTTTCTGAGAGACAGTGACAGTTGACAGAGATGGTGAGGTGCAAGCAGGCCAGTCGCAGTGAGGGAGGCACAGGTGGAGACGAGAGGCCTCCTCCTCGTCCACCTTTGGACAAGGGGAAGGCCCCTCTTGTCGAGAGCAGCAAGAAAAGGAAGAGACTTTCAGCTGAGTAGAGGTAGGCTATCAGGGTAGCACAGGCTGTAGAGGAGGCAGAGCGTGGCAGAGGTATACATATTGGAGGTATCTCTGTCAGCTTGTCAGGCAGGGATGAGTCCGAGGAGCAGCCACAGCCTCAGAGACTGCCGGAGACTGAGTCAGCACAGCCAGAGGCAGAGCCGAGGCAGCCAGAGCAGCAGGAGGCAGCTACTCAGGGGGAGCAGGCCCAGTCTCCACCTCTTCGTCGCTCGGGCCGCACTCGACCTTTGGTGCCACCCCGGCCCGCTGGTCAGAGGCGCAGAGACCGAGTCCCCAGGGTGCCTGCTCCCTCCGAGCCTGAGCCGGAGCCTGAGCCGGACGTTCACTTAGACCTGCGGAGGATCTCTGCAGCCCGAGTCAGAGAGCTCCGACTGACTTCGCTTGCCAGTTGGTTCCCGGATCAGAGAGATCCCAGAGCTTCTGAGGGCTGGTACACTACTCTTCATGAGGACTTCTTCACCGCCCTCATGGCCACAGGAGTTGGACTGCGTCAGCACAGGGTATGTCCCCTAGAGGACATAGTCCAGGCAGCAGGAGAGGAGATCAGGCCGTACTTGACTTACCTGCCTGGTCTAGCAGAGCTTCTTGGCCGTTTAGGCCGGTACGTGGAGTCGTGGGTGAGAGAGTTCTATGCTTCACTTTGGATCGACCCCGACCACGAGTACCTACAGTACACCTTCGGCGGAGAGCCATACCGGCTCTACGCGAAGGCTCTGCGAGAGCTGCTTGGAGTGCCAGAGTCAGCTACCAGGTTGCACAGTATTTGCTATACCACGACAGACCCGCCGAGGAGGGCTCACGGAGGACTGGCACCTGGTACTGCTCATATAGCAGCGTGTTTTCGACCACCGTTCAGAGACGGCTCCCGCAGGACACCTTCGGAGCTTCGTCCCGTCGTTCGTCTCTTCAACGACGTGATGAGGCGTACACTTTTACCGCGGGAGGGGTACAAGGAGGGTCTTACTCACTTACAGCTGTGGCTCCTTAGTGCCCTGGTCCAGCAGTCAGAGTTTGACGTGGCAGACTTGATCATCAGTGAAATGGAGGACACCATCGCAGAGGGCATCAGGTCTAGGCGACAGCTCCCCTACGCTCACTGGATCTCTCACATCCTTGAGCGGAGGTTGCACCGGATTTGGGCAGGTATCTCCCATGAGCTACGTCAGACTGAGACAGAGTTTTCAGTCTATAGGATGACCTCTCTGATTGACGGACGCCGTGGCAGCAGAGCTGTACACCGAGTACAGCGCCATCAGACTTCAGGGGCAGACATGGCAGAGGTACAGCAGCAGGACGAGGCTATGAGGCACGTTGCCCATAGCGAGCTTGAGCAGTTACTTGCAGACGACGACCCCGTCGACACGTCCTCGTCCAGCTCTGACAGGGACTACCGGCCCATCCTTTCACGTCCTCGAGCTCACGACTCGGAGCCCGGTGGGTCTAGCTTCGCCCCACAGACCTCACAGACAGACCCTGCACTGCTTGCCACTCTTCAGAGCTTACAGCAGACATAGCAGAGACAGGCAGAGGAGCAGGCCCGGTTTGCCAGGGAGCAGGCTGCAGCTCTCACTCAGATTCAGCTCAGACAAGATCAGTTCCAGCAGCAGATGCTCCAGATGCAGCTCCAGAGCCAGCAGATACAGCTACAGACCTTTGGGCTCATGGAGCACATCATCAGACACACCGGAGCCCCACCGTACCTAGCCACTACCTCTCCAGTCCAGCAGGTTGGACCGGTAGCCACTGCAGCCCAGGTGACTCCAGCGATACAGTCCGGTGGACTTCAGAGTCAGGGCACAACTTCTCTCCAGAGTCAGTTCATCACGCCGACTCAGCAGACTCAGCAGTGGTTTACCATGCTAGGCACTCAGGGGTTCACTCCGATCCACACCGGTTTCACACCTGACCTAGGTGGCCCCTCAGTGTCCAGGAGCTTGGGTGCTACCTTCAGCGAAATCACAGGCTTGCCCACACCTCCTGAGTTCCGGCAGCTTGTTACCACCACCATAGCTCCACCTGCCACTGGGACTATAGAGACACTACCGTCTTCAGTCGCCTCTTCAGAGCCACTCCCGTCTTCAGCAGGGACTGCGACCATAGTAGTCACAGCAGCAGCTACAGAGACCGCTGAGCAGACCCGGACCGCTTCACCTTCACGTGCTCCGACAGAGGGTCAGGCAGGTCAGAGTTCAGAGTCAGACACAGACCCTTCTCAGTTTGAGCTTCGACCTCACCCCTCCGACCACGACGCTGCAGCTTCCTCTCCTCCTCCTGAGTCTTAAGTCTTTGGTACTTGATGCCAAAGGGGGAGAGAGCATAGATTTAGGGGGAGCGTGTGAGAGGGTTTTAGCTCTTTTTGATGTGATATTAATGCATCATGTTTATGTTTATTTTCATGCTTGAGACTTGGTTGTGACATGTGTCTGAGCTTCATGTTATTTACATATCATGTCACTTGGTTACGCTCTTGTCTTAGCTTCCGCACTTCACTCCGATCTTGAGCATATTCGTTTGGTACTTATGCTTATTTCATATCTTATGTGTACCTTGTGGTCTTGATTTGTATAAGCATGCCTAACCCCTTTGCTCTTATTGTCACATGCTTATATGAATCAAGCCTTTAAAAACCTCACTCTTTCTAAATCTATTTGAGGTTGGTGTCATCAATCACCAAAAAGGAGGAGATTGAACCATCTAGGCCCTAGTGGTTTCGGTGATTAATGACAACAAGACGGTTATTATGACTAACGTGTGTTTTGCAGGATAACCTAAAGGTTAGGTCATAATAACATGTAGGTTCAAGCCCCTAGCGATGGAAATCGTTTCGGTTTTCAAAGGATGGAAGACAAGACGGTGATATGCTAGTGCCAAGTGTCATTTGGAGTTGAGAGATACTTGGCGTAGTCTTAGGTTTTGTTTTTCTCTTTGACCGTACTATTAAGAGGGGTTTGGATGGGTAGCTTGACTTAGAGCAAGATTAGAGAGTGTAGATGTGATGCACACTTGTCCAACATAGCTCTAGACAGCCTAGAGAGACTCTTGAGAGAGAGAGGATCAAACTTCGTTTTGGAAAGTTTTCGATTCGGCGAAGTTTTGATCAAATTAGAGGCGTCGGACTCTACCTAGTATGGGCGTCGGACCAATAGTTAGAGTCCGACGACACGTGGCAGCCCCTGGACGATTCTCAGCGTGCCAGGGAGCGTCGGACCCTGGCTGGATGGTCGTCGGACCATTGGCCAGAGTCCGACAGTGCCTCTGGGTGTTCAGCGAGCGTCGAACCGTCGAGAGAGTGAGCGTCGGACTAATGCTTCTTAGCATCCGACGCTTTCAGAGAGGTTCCTGCAGCGTAAAAGAGCGTCGGACTTGGTCCGACGGTGTGCGTCGGACCATTGATCCGTGTTATAGCCGTTGAGAGGCACTGTGTCAGTTGTTCAAAAGCGTCGGACTGAAGAGCGTCGGACCATCGAGTTCGGTCCGACGCCCCTCTGGCACAGGACTGAGCACAGTGCAACTGTGAGAGTCAGACCGTGGTGAATGGTCCGACTGTCGAGCCTCGGCAGCGTCTGACGGTTCGCAAGAAAGTGAGAAACGGATAGTTTTGGAGAGGGTGAGTATTTATACTCCACCAAAGTCTCCATTCTATCCTTCTTGCCACTTCTAACAGCTGAAGGAACCCTTGTTAATCTTGTGAGAGAGCAAGAGCCCTAGGGAGCATTGAGTGAACTCCATTGCTTGTGAGCTTCTTCCCTAGAGAGATCAAGAGTGACTTGTGTGCATCCATCACCCTCTTTGGCCTTGTTCTTGGTCAAGTGAGAGTCTAGGCTCGTTACTCTTGGTGATCGGCATCACCTAGACGGTTTGGTGGCGATCGGTGGCTTGGTGACCGTTTGGAGAGCTTGTGGGCGGCCCAAGTCGAAGTTGTGAGCGGTTGTGGGCGATCCACCGCGCCGGAGAGGCAAAGGATCAGCCCGTAGAGAGCACTTGGTCTTTGCGAAGATCAAGGGGAGCTACACCCTTGCGCGGGTGCTCCAACGAGGACTAGTGGGGAGTGCTGACTCTCTGATACCTCGGGAAAAACCGGATTTGTCTTTCTAACTCTTTACATTCTCGTATTTCCTTTATGTTCTTTACTTTCCTAGAGTAGGATACTTGTGATAGGACTTGGCTCTAGGTTGCATAACTTGTTTTAGGAATAGAATTGACACAAACACTTGTGGAGTGACATTGGGCAAATTGCGATAGGTTGAATTGATTTGCGAAAAAATTTATTAGTTGCCCAATTCACCCCCCTTTTGGGCATCCTTGATCCTTTCACACCCCACGGGCTTGGACAGTGGATCTATCGCGCCTCCCCTCTCCAGATGTCTCTCTTACTAAAAGTAAATGTCGTCTTGTTAAAACTAAGTTGGCCACTTAAATCTCTTACTGCCTTCACTCTATAATAAACAAATTTCTAAAATCACCATAAATCAAACAATAAGTTTGACCAACTTTATAAGAAATGATATATAACAACATGACACCAAATATTTATAATCTAAAATATATTTCATGATGTATCTAATGATATTAATTTAGTGTCATAAATATTGTTTTTTTTCTAAATTTAGCTAAACTTAAAATTTGTTTGGCTTAGGACAATTCTAGAATTTGATTTAATTTGAGGCAGCTGGAGTACAATTTAAGACAAATTTTGTATAGTTTATACCGCTAAAATATATTGCATGATGTATCTAGCGAGGCTGAACTTTCCTTCTTTTCTAAGGAGTGAGTTTCCCATATATATAATGCGTATCACACTTGCGCATGATAACGTGTATGAGGCGGGTCAAGGACTAAAGTCATGTTTGGATCGACTAAAATAAGTTGCTAATGGATGAAAAAGTTCTATCTTACTCCAACATCCTAGCTTTTGGATGAAAAAGTTCTATCTTACTACAACATCCTAGCTTTTAGTTTAGTTTATTACAGCTCATTTTAAACTATTCAACAACATAGCTTATAGAAAGCTATTAGCTGACTCACTCCGGCAATTGCAGCTTATCAGAAGTTTAGCTGATACAAAACAGGGTCTAACTCGTCTACTCAAGTAGCCAAGACTCAATTACGTACATCAACCGATCTAACCCCTCCGTTACTACCCCTAAAAAAACCTCCGTTACAAATATAGTTGTTTTTGGCCTTCTCTAAATACATAATTTGCTATGCATATAAACATACATAAATTGTCGACAAACTCCATCCATGGTCATCCACTGAGATCCATCGTTCTGGGTCCTCTGTACCCCGCTGTCAATCCTCCATTGAACCCATCAAAGCTGCCGAACTCGATTGCTTTCAGCATCCTCCTTGGAAGAAGCACGCCCGGTGGCCTATCGGTGTGCGCAGCCTGCACACCGATGGAGCTCCAGCACGAGCTCTTGCTCGTCTCTCTTTGCTTGCTGTTGTGCACGGGCAGCGCGGCCGTTGTTGCCAGCATCCAGCAACAGCAAGCGGCCAGAAGCAGAAGGGGAGGCAGAGGCTCTGCTCCGATGGAAATCCACCCTCCTGAACTGCACGTCGCTGCACTTGCCAATCCCACCTGTTCTTGACTTCTTGGTCCGGGGATTTCCTGCGACGCCGGCGGCCGTGTCACTGTGCTCCGCCTCCAAAAGGCAGGACTCGCTGGCACACTTCACTCCTTGTACTCCACCGCGTTCCGGAACCTCACCGAACTTGGCAACATCCCGGCAAACATATCCCTGCTGTTCACGCTCACCTTGCTGCCATCCCCTACCAACTCGGGGAGCTCCCTAGCAACTTGACAAACCCAGAAGAGTATGCCCAGTTCTTGGACAAGTCGAAGAACACGAGCTAGGCCCAGTTTCGTAAATAACCCAGGCGGAATGCCCCCGCTGAGATAAACTTCCATTCTTTGCAACTTGGCAAAGCACGGTGGTAAACTTCCATTCTGTGATAAGTCCATCAGCTTGAGGCTAGTAAGCAGGTTCCCCAACTTGAGGCTGATAAGTCCATCAACTCTAGCAGTCTAGCCTCTAGGCTGGTAAAGTTACATAATATGACCGAGACCAAAAATTCATGACGAATCCACTAACATTAAACATGTGCTAACAATCTATGTAGCTTTTCATATATTAGTGTGTGCACCAAGTTTTAAAAAGTTGGACACGCTAGCTAGATTTTTTTTTATAAAAAAAAACATCTATATTTAAGATGGGAGGAAGTCTTTTGACGTGACAGTGAACCAGAGTGCTCATCTCTATCAATGAAATAGATACAATCTAAAAAGATAGTGTACCATATGCCGTGGGAGGCACGACTAGAAAGCATAGCATCTCAAGTCTTGGGTCTTTGTATCCGGGTACTGTGACTATCGAGACAAAGTATTGACTAAAATCTCTTCTTCCCATAAGCCTTGTGACTATTTCCAAATCAAGGTGCTGAGATGCATGCATGCAATCCACTGCAACTTATCATCTTCCACCTAAGACAAGCCTTAACCATGGTGCTGCAGCTACTCCTCCAGATCTCATTTTTTGTGCTAATAAGATGCCCAGCCATTGGCATCAACCCAGAAGCAGATGCGCTTCTCCGATGGAAATCCACCCTGGTTGAAGCCGACTCGCTGTCCTCGTGGTCACCTGCCAATTCAACCTGCTCCTGGTTCGGCGCTGCCTGCGACGGTGCTGGCCATGTCACTGAGCTCAGCCTTCCCGGTGCAGGGATAAACGGCACGCTTGATGCCTTCTACTCCACCGCGTTCCAAAATCTCATCACGCTTGACCTCAGAGACAACTACCTTGTTGATACCATCCCGGCAAACCTGTCTATGATGCTCACTCTCACCAAGCTTGACCTCAGCCTGAACTATCTTGTTGGTACCATCCCGGCGAACCTGTGCATGTTGCACACTCTCACCAGGCTTGACCTCAGTGACAACCACCTTGTTGGTACTATACCGGCGAACCTGTCTATGTTGCTCACTCCCACCAGGCTTGACCTCAGCTACAACTACCTTGTTGGTACAATCCCGGCGAACCTGTCCATGTTGCTCACTCTCACCGGGCTTGACCTCAGCAACAACAACCTTGTTGGTACCATCCCGGCAAACCTGTCCATGTTGCTCACTCTCACCGGGCTTGACCTCAGCAACAACAACCTTGTTGGTACCATCCCGGCAAACCTGTCCATGTTGCTCAATCTCACCTTTCTTGACTTGAGCAGCAACGGTCTCAGTGGTGTCATCCCTTACCAACTCAGTAAGCTCCCTATGATTGCCCATCTTGATCTTGGGAACAACCACTTGTTCATCCCAGAATCTAGCAAGTTTTTACCTATGCCCAGTTTGAAATTCTTATCTTTAAGGAACAATAGTCTCAACGGCACCTTCCCCCAGTTTATCCTCAACTGCACGTGGTTGAGATCACTTGATTTATCATTTAATTCCTTCTCGGGACATATACCAAGCTCACTGCCAGAGATGGTACCGAGATTAAGGTATTTGGATCTGTCATGTAACCAATTCTCTGGTGCAATACCACGTTCACTTTCAGGGCTCCGGAAGCTCTGGAACCTAGATCTTGGTACAAATAATCTCACTGCCGGAGTCCCAGAAGAGCTCGGGATGATATCTGGATTGTGCTTTCTTAGTCTATGCAACAACTTACTTGGTGGATCGATCCCAGCATCACTCGGGAAGCTTCAAATGCTAGGTTTGCTTGAATTATCTAATGCTGGTTTGTTTTCAACTCTTCCAGCCGAGTTGGGGAACCTTACCAGACTTTCTATCATAGACTTATCACAGAATCAGTTGCATGGAAGTTTACCAACGTCTTTTGCCAAGTTACAAAGCATACAAGACTTATATTTAAGCGGGAATAATCTCAGCGGGGCCATTCCGCCGGAGTTAATTACAAACTGGACTCAGCTGATCTGGGCACTCGACTTGTCCGACAACTCGTTCAACGGAAGCATCCCGGAGGAGTTAGGGAACCTTACCGGCCTCATGCACATGGACTTATCACATAATCAGCTGCATGGAAGTTTACCAATGTCTTTTTCCAAGATGAAAGATATAGAAGGCTCCTATTTAAGCGGGAATAGTCTCAGCGGGGCCATTCCGCCAGAGTTATTTACAAACTGCACGTATCTCTTCGTGCTCGACTTATCTGACAACTCGTTCAACGGCAGCATCCCAGAGCAGATTGGAAACTCAAATTCCTTACCAGGATATTTGGACTTGTCAGAGAATCACTTTACTGAACAATACCAATGCAAATCGGTAACAAGTCTTTGGAACACATCGACTTTAGCACCAATCAACTTGAGGGCGAGCTTCCTGCATCTAGATCAAAACTCCAAGGCCTCAAATATCTTATCTTGTCTAACAACAAGCTCACAGGTAGCATGTCTAATCTCAATGGCATGGAGTTGCCCACATTATGTCGATTCACAAATAGTAGCTTGCAAAAGTTGGATCTATCACGAAACCAACTAAAAGGAGAGCTCCCAGGTTGCATTTGGCACTATCCTTACCTACAATTCTTGGATTTGTCTAGCAACAATTTGTTTGGAGAAGTGCCATTGCCAACCAACATAAACTCTATGTCTTCACTAATGTCATTGCATCTATCCAACAACAACTTCACGGGAAGCCTTCCAGCAGTGTTGAAGAACTTGAAAAGTATAGCCATTCTGGATCTCGGAAACAATAAGTTTCATGGAATGATTCCTCCATGGATACATGAGAGCAATCCTTTGTTGAGGATTCTCCGGCTGCGATCAAATTTATTCTATGGAAGTATTCCCTGGCAACTTTCACATCTTTCCTACCTCCATCTGCTTGATGTAGCAGAAAACAATTTTACAGGTTCAATACCAAAAAGTTTGGCCAACTTGTCCTCAATGCGGAAACCATTGTTGACGGAGAAAGAAATAAACATCGAAATGGAGTTTTTCAAAAGTGTATATTCATATGATGGCAATGTTGACATAGTTTGGAAGGGACGAGACTATATTTTTCAGTCGGCGGCTGACTTTATGAATTCTATTGATTTTTCTTACAATTCTCTCTCCGGCGGGATTCCTTCAGAGTTGACAGAACTAAGGGGTCTCCGTATGCTGAATCTGTCAAGAAATTATCTAGATGGTGGTATCCCAGAACAGATTGGCAATCTGTCACTTTTAGAATCACTTGACCTCTCCTGGAACAAACTTTCAGGCCCTATTCCTTTAAGCATGACATACCTTTTGTCTCTCACTTCACTGAATCTCTCAAGCAACAATTTGTCAGGAGAGATACCTATCGGAAATCAACTCAGAACGCTTGTTGATCCCTCAATATATAGCGACAATCCAGGACTCTGTGGTTTTCCCCTAAGCATTGCTTGTTCAAACCATTCGAGTTCTACAACTACATTGGATGGGGTTCACCACCAAGACCATGAAACCATATGGCTATGCTACTCAATAATTGCTGGCGTTGTCTTTGGGTTCTGGCTGTGGTTTGGAGCATTATTCCTCTGCAAGTCCCGCAGGTTTGCTTTCTTCAGCTCCATTGATGCCATACAAAATAAAGTTGTGCAGAAGATGAAGCACAGTTGAGAACTGAGTAGTTCGGTTTCTGTTCCTCCACTTGTGGGTCTCTCAGAGTCCTATTACAGTTGCATTATCTGCAGTTCAGCTCCGAATTGTGCTAAGGGCATAAAAGGTTGGAGCAGAAACCTCATTTTCTTTGACGATATATAGTAGTGATTGTTCCCATATGGAAGAGAGAACTGGCTTTACTAGCTTATTACTGTACCATCAACACTGGTGTATTCTCTGAATTCTATCAGTCATGTATGCCTATAGCCCTTGATCCATGTGTGTTCATGCAACCTGACTAGATAATCCTGCTTCTTCGCGGTAGGCTCATAGGCTGCTTCCTGCTTGTTCGTCACGATAACAACTGTGTCAGGCTGCCAATTCAATTGCCAAAAAAAAAAAAGCGAGAGCTGCGAAAAGCGCACACCTTGCAGGTTGCTTCGAATGAGCATTTCCTGTGGTATCTTCTAAATCAGGGCTCCTGCTTGCCTGAGTGAGTAGGCCTCCTGTTTGCGGGGCCTGGTTTCCACGGAGCCGCTGGGCAGGGAGAGGGGCCGGTCCGAGCTATTCAGGGGGTGCGCAGAGAGGAGGGAGGCTGAATCCGAGCGGTGCGCCTGAGAGGAGGCCGGGACGGAGAGCGAAGCGCCAGGGGGTTGTAGAGCGAGGCTCCAGGAGAGAGGCAGGGAGGAGGCCGGCCTGTGGGTGCCATGGGTCGGAGAGGAGGCGGAGGCGCTGGATCCGGCGGCGAGGGGGCAGCGGCGGGCGTGCGGGTGCTGCTCGACCGGCAGCGGAGCGGTTGGGCAGGCCAGGGAGAACAGTGTACGTTCGGGACTTCGGGTGGGAACATGATGAAAACGTTTATTTTAACTGATGAAAACGAACTGAAGCGGGTGCGAAATTCAACTAACCATTTACTCACTAATCCTAAATTATCCTGAAGAGTCAAAACATTTCAAATTTAACCAAATTTATGTATTAAGATAATAATATTTATGATACTAACTAAGTATTATTAGATTCTTTATTAACTAATATTTTCATGATATATTTATTTGATGTCATATATTTATATATTTTTCTCTCTAATTTTGGTTAAACTTTACATGTTTTGACTTTTCAAGATTCTTTAAATAACATATAATTTAGAACAGAGGGAGTACGCTTGTGTATTTGGTCACTAGAAATAGAAATAGGATCGAGATAGCCAAAACCAGAATAAAAATGGGATTGCAAGAATTTTTTTTAAAAGAAAGAAAGAACAAATAGGAACGGTAACCAAGATCAGAACGTGATTTAAAGCGTGTTTGGATGTCCGTATGTCTTCGTCCCCATGCAGGGAGAAGCGACCAGCAACGACAGCAGTCATATGATTCACAACTGTCCGGATGCTGACCATCTAGATAAAATATTAATAGCTAAAGTTTCTTCTTAGACTGTCTCCAATAGCTAACTTATTTAGAGACCTAAATTTAAAATAGGTCTTCGCGGTATTGTTTTAGCCTCCAACAGAATACCCATATATAAGACCTATTTTGCATCTCAGGAGAGTCAGAACCTAGATTTGAGTATCATCTCTCCTCGAAACCCATTTACAGAAAGATTCTCTTTTGGGTATAGTTGTTGGAGAAGGTTAAAAATGGATATCGAATCTATTTACTATAGCGCAACCTAAACGTGAAATGGGTGTTATATTTTAAGTGTTATTAATGGAGATAGTCTACGGCGTCCACAGCAACAACAGAGAAATCGCTAGCTAGGAGAGCAACACAAACAATAAAAAAAGAGCACCGAGGGTGCAAAGCCGTGAACGCTGTGAGAGTGATTTTATCTTTTATTTCGAAAAGTGCAGATATGCATGTAATTCATGGACACGGAAAATCTGCTCTTCAGAGCATGTGCCCTCACACGCAGCACGGTTGGATGCGCGAGGATGTGTGCACGCATCTCTGCCCATTAGAGATGTGCGTGCTCGTGCTGGCACATGTCTTTGAAGGTAGATTTTTTTTCCCCCCTGTAATCTACTACAACTTATCACCTTCCACCAAAGACAAGCCTTAACCATGACCTCCAGATCTCATCTTTTGTGCTAAATTGCCCAGCCATTGCCATCAACCCAGAAGCGTATGCACTTCTCCGATAGAAATCCACACTGAAATCCACATTGATTGGAGCCAGCTCCGTGTCTTCATGGTCTATTGGTCTCCTGGTTTGGCGTCGCTTGCGACGGCGCTGGCCATGTCACTGTGCTCCACCTTCTAGTGTAGGAATTAACGGCAAGCTTTTAGAGTTGTCTTAAACACTCGCTCAGTCCCTAAAAAATAAATAAAATTTTCAGAGTTATCTTAAGTCAGACTTTTTAAATTTTAACTAAATTTATAAAAAAAATCTGTCATGATTTATGACATAAAACTAGTATCATTAGATATACCATAGAATATATTTTTATAATATGCACATTTTATGTTATATATTTTCACCATTTTAAATTATAAGCTGTTTGAATTTTTTTGACGCCAAATTTGACCACTCGTCTTATTCAAAAATTTGTACAAAATATCACTTCTTTTGTTATGACTTACTTTATTAATAAAAGTTCAAGAATAGCTTAAATTTAACTGTATTTATATAAATTTTTTAAATAAGACGAGTGGTCAAACTTAAGAAAAAAAGGCAAACAACTTATAATTTGGAATGAAGAGAGTATGCTGTTAGGCCAGTCTCAGTGGCAGGTTTCATTGCGTTATTTTCAAGACTATCATGTTATATAGAATAAAATAAAAATCGAATAAAACTTTACACTGAGAATGGGTGTTTCATCCTATGGTCTTATTAGCATTAAATTTCATGACTCATGAAGAGTTGGTAATCGTGTCAAGATAGTTTCATCTACATGAAACTCATTTCTTCTCTCTTGTTAAATACACTGTCATGCCATCGAATATACCTATATGACAACCTATTTAATGCAAATAAAACACAATTGAAACTCCATTGAAACTGACCTTACTATTTCTTACAATGTTAGCTAAACTTAAGATAATTTGACTTGCATGGATTCTAACACCTAGCTTTATGGGCTTTAGGAGTTAATTTGATTTAATATGTAATAATAGGTCGAAGTCCAATTGAATCTAACATTTAATGCTTACTATTACTAGCAATTGCCAAATTTACATCCTCCAGAATGTAGGTATAGCAAATGTGTTTGTGTTTATATGCGAATGCATATGTCATATTACCACAAAATTGCACTTGCAACATATTCTGGGTAAAATAAATGATGATGGCGTGAAAAATGGTTGGCGATCATATCAATTGTAGGTATACATGTAAATGCTATCATTTAAAAATTGAGTTGGCGTGATTTCACTTAAATCTTACCCCTCCCCCCAAAATAAATAAATTCTTATAATAACACTAAGTCAAACTATCTTAGGTTTTGTTAACTTTATAAAAAGTAATAACATAACACCAAATAAGTATATTATAAAAATATATTTCATGATGTATCTAGGTACTAATTTGTGTCATAAATATGGGTGCTATTTTTTTTATAAATTCAGTTAAAATTAAAATAGTTTGACTTAGAACAATTCTAGAATTTGATTTGGTTTGGAACATAGTGAATACAATTTAGTATAAATTTTGAATACCTCATATTTCAGAATAGCGCAAGTTTTTTTTTTTCAATGACACCTAAGTGAGCAATGATGACGAAGTTGACGTGGAATACCAAGATGGTGGGTTAAGTCTTCCACTAGTGCACTAACTATGATATGCTACCTCGACACTTCCATAGTGGATCAGTGGACGACACTGCTGACCGATGGTCATCCATCTAAAATTTAAAAGAAGACTGAGTTATTTCCTCCTCCTAAAATCTCTTGTTCTATAAGCCTTGTGGCTATTTCCAAATTAAGGTGCAGAGATGCATACAATCCACTGCAACTTATCACCTTCCAGCTAAGACAAGCCTTGGCCATGGCGCTGCAGCTACTCCTCCAGATCTCATTTTGTGCGCTAATAGTATGCCCAGCCATTGCCATCAACCCAGAAGCAGATGCCCTTCTCCGATGGAAATCCACCCTGGTTGGAGCCGACTCGCTATCGTCGTGGTCACCCGCCAAATCAACCTGCTCCTGGTTCGGCGTCACCTGCGACGGTGCCGGCCACATCACTGCGCTTCGCCTTCGCGGTGCAGGGATCAACGGCAAGCTTGATGCCTTCTACTCCACCACGTTCCAGAATCTCACCACGCTCGACCTCAGCGACAACTATCTCGTTGGTACCATCCCGGCGAACATGTCCATGTTGCTCACTCTCACCTTTCTTGACTTGAGCAACAACAGTCTCAGTGGTGCTATCCCTTACAAACTCAGTGAGCTCCCTATGATTGCCCATCTTGATCTTGGGGACAACCAATTGTTCAACCCAGAATATGCCAAGTTTTTACCTATGCCCAGTTTGAAATTCTTATCTTTAAGGAACAATAGACTCGACGGCACCTTCCCCCAGTATATCCTCAACTGCACGTGGTTGAGGCCGCTTGATTTATCATCTAATTCCTTCTCGGGACATATACCAGGCTCACTGCCAGAGACAGTCCCCAGATTAAGCTATTTAAATCTGTCATATAACGGATTCTCTGGTGCAATACCACATTCACTTTCAAGGCTCCAAAAGCTCAGGGAACTAGATCTTGATACAAATAATCTATCTGCCGGAGTCCCAGAAGAGCTAGGGATGATACCTGGATTGCGTCTTCTTAGTCTATCAAACAACTTACTTGGTGGATCGATCCCAGCATCACTAGGGAAGCTTCAAATGCTAGAGCTGCTTGATATATCTAATGCTGGTTTGTTTTCAACTCTTCCAGCCGAGTTGGGGAACCTTACCGTCCTCATTGACATAGATTTATCACAGAACCATTTGCATGGAAGTTTACCAACGTCTTTTGCCAAGATGAAAGGAATAGGAGCCTTGGACTTAAACGGGAATAGTCTCAGCGGGGCCATTCCGCCGGAGTTAT
Organism: Eremochloa ophiuroides; assembly: GCA_038502445.1. Taxonomy (NCBI): domain Eukaryota; kingdom Viridiplantae; phylum Streptophyta; class Magnoliopsida; order Poales; family Poaceae; genus Eremochloa; species Eremochloa ophiuroides. The sequence goes on from JAHLJS010000005.1 coordinate 8,879,475, forward strand.
TTACAAACTGCACGGAGCTGTTCGTGCTCGACTTATCCGACAACTCGTTCAACGGAAGCATCCCAGAGCAAAACGAGAATGGCAATATCTTAGGATTTTTGGACTTGTCAAAGAATCACTTTACTGGAACAATACCATTACAAATCGGTAACACGTATTTGGAATACATTGACTTTAGCAACAATCAACTTGAGGGCGAGCTTCCTGCATCTATATAAAAACTCCAAGGTCTCAAATATCTCATCTTATCTGACAACAAGCTCGCAGGTAGCATGTCTAATCTCAGTGGCATGGAGTTGCCCACTTTATGTCGATTCAAAAATAGTAGTTTGCAAATATTCGATCTATCACGAAACCAGCTAAAAGGAGAGCTCCCAGGTTGCATTTGGCACTATCCTTATCTACAATTCTTAGATTTGTCTAGCAACAATTTGTTTGGAGAAGTGCCAACCAAGATAAACTCTACGTCTTCACTAATGTCACTGCACCTATCCAACAACAACTTCACGGAAAGCCTTCCAGCAGTATTGAAGAACTTGAAAAGCATAGCTATTCTGGATCTTGGAAACAATAAGTTTCATGGAATGATTCCTCCATGGATACATGAGACAAATCCTTTGTTAAGGATTCTCCAGCTGCGATCAAATTTATTCTATGGAAGTATTCCCTGGCAACTTTCGCAGCTTTCCTACCTCCATCTGCTTGATCTAGCTGAAAACAATTTTACAGGTTCAATACCAAAAAGTTTGGCCAAATTGTCTTCAATGCGGAAACCATTATTGACGCAGAAAGAAATAAACATCAAAATGGAGCTTTTCAAAAGTGTATATTCATATGATGGCTATTGCAATGTTGACATAGTTTGGAAGGGACGAGACTATATTTTTCAGTCGGCAGCTGATTTTATGACTTCTATTGATTTTTCTTGCAATTCTCTCTCTGGCGGGATTCCTTCAAAATTAACAGAATTATGGGGTCTCCGTATGCTGAATCTGTCAAGAAATTATCTAGATGGTGGTATCCCGGAACAGATTGGCAATCTGTCACTTTTAGAATCACTTGACCTCTCTTGGAACAAACTTTCAGGCTCTATTCCTTTGAGCATGTCATACTTGTTGTCTCTCAACTCACTGAATCTCTCAAGCAACGATTTGTCAGGAGAGATACCTATCGGAAATCAACTCAGAACGCTTGTTGATCCCTCAATATATAGCAATAATCCAGAACTTTGTGGCTTTCCTGTAAGCATTGCTTGTTCAAACCACTCGAATTCTACAACTACATTGGATGGGGTTCACTACCAAGACCATGAAACCATATGGCTATACTTCTCAATAATTGCTGGTGTTGTCTTTGGGTTCTGGCTGTGGTTTGGAGCATTATTCCTCTGCAAGTCCCGCAGGTGTGCTTTCTTCAGTTCCATTGATGCCATACAAAATAAAGTTGTGCGAAAGATGAAGCACATTTGAGGTTTCTGTTTCACCACTTTGCGTATCTCAGAGTTCTGTTATAGTTGCATGATCTGCAGTTCTGCTCCAAGGCGTGCTGAGGGCATAAAAACTAGGCGTAGAAAACCTCATTTTCTTTGAAGATATATAGCAGTTAATTGTTCCCATATGGAGAGAACTGGCTTTACTAGCTTATTACTGTATCATCAACACCGGTGTATTCTCTGAATTCTATCAGTCATGTATGCAATAACCCCTGGTTCATGTGTGTTCATGCGACCTGAGTAGATAACCCTGCTTCTTCGACGGGCTAATAGCCTGCTTGTCAGCCATTACCACAACAAAAATTGTTTTAGGCTGCCAGTTGAATTGCCAAGAGCAAGCGCTGCTAAAAGCACACACCTTGCAGGTTGTTTTGAACTGCGACGCTCCCGGCTGTTGAGGGGTGCGCCAGACAGGGAGGGAGACGGACGCCGGATCCGGGCCGCCAGAGAGGAGGCCGGGACGGAGAGCGAGGCGCCAGGGAAGAAGCCCCCGTGCCCTTCCCTTCCAAGTTACAATGCCGGCGCCCACGAGAGAGACGGGGAGCAGGCCAGCCTGTGGGTGGGAATGGGATGGTTCGGAGAGGAGGCGGAGACGCTCGAACCGGCCGGGGCGAGGCAGCGGCCGGCGAGCAGGTGGTGCTCGACGGGCAGCGGCGCAGTTGGGCAGGGAGAACAGGGCGCCGGGTGGGAAGTGATCCCGACTGGGGAGCGCGAGAGCGAGACAGGGATTTTGCGTTTTCAGTACTCGTTTCTAATTTAAATTTATAAATCATTTGACTTTTTTTTTTGATCCAAGTTTGACTATTCATTTTATTCAAAGATTTATACAAAATATCACTTATTTTGTTATGGCTTGTTTTATTAATAAAAGTTTATCAAGAATGATTTAAATTAACTCTTTTTTTAATTTTTTGAATAAGACGAGTGGTTAAAGGTTGGGTTGAAAAACTCAAACAACTTATAGGAGTAGTGGAGAACCTGAATAAAAGTTAAATATAAAAATCTGAAAAACGAATAAATACAGAAAGAAATCAAAGATTTATTAGGTTTAAATCATGTCATGACTTAGGTCTAGTTTGGCAGATTAGATTTACTGGTGAAGCTGTTTAAAAAACATTTAGCAAAGCAGCCTCACTTACTACTTCATACATACGCTTGAGTGAAAGAAACAAGGAAGAGGTATGAAAAGAGTTTTTTTCAGTTTCATCATAACTTATCCCTTCGTGTGAGAGAAAAAAAAATATTTTCACCTATGAAACCGTTTTGTAAAAAAAAAAAAGTTTAGCAAAAAAACAACTAACAATAACTCATGAGGCTGCTGAAATAGGGCCTAACTGTGTCTATTAAACATGTTAGAAAATCTTGGGGGGTTTTTTTTATAACATGTTAGAAAATCTAGTTGAAGTGCCTCTAACTTTCTAGAACGTTGTCAAGCAAAAAACCATGAGCATCACAAGTAATAATACTCTAACAACAAGAGCGCAAGGGTAACAATTTTTTTTAAAACATAATAACCTAAAAAATTAAGATAACAATTGTACCAAGTGTAGATCACCCAAATGTAGGGGCAAAATCACAGTATTCACTGGTAGCAATGGCCTGAAAGTAGAAAGGAGAAAAAAAAAGGGCAAGTAACTTAATTAGCCGCCGTTCACGACGGCGCAGTTCCTCCTGATCTCCCCGTCGGCTCCGGTCTTGACCTGCACCGTGGCCAGCCTGGCCATGGACCGCGCGAACAGCTGGAAGTAGACCTCGTCGGGCCCACCCACGACGGCCTCGACGTCGGCGCGCGCCGCCGCGTCGGTGAGCAGCGCGGCGTCGGAGCGGAGAAGGCCCCTGTGCTTGAGCAGCGCGCGGTAGTAGCCCAGGTCGAACGTCAGGTGGCTGCCCGGGTCCATCTCCACCACGGCGTCCTCCGCGTACCCGCCGCTCGCCGCCCGGCACTTGCGCCGCCGCAGGTTCGCGGCGTACGTCGCGTCCAGCGACGGGTCCGTCGTGTCGTTGCCGCCGCCCGGGTAGCCGTACAGGCGGTCGGCGAAGGAGGAGCAGTGGGCGATGCCGATCGTGTGCGCGCCTGATCGATTCAGTGGCATCAATTCCGCGTGTCAGAAACGCTGACCAGCGACCATGCTAAAGACTAGAACAAACTGAACTGGATGAAATATTTGAGCATTTTTACAGCTGTTTTTCAAGTTGCTGATGAACAGTTTGATTTCTTGGAAGGAAAAAAGAAGAGTCAAAATGGACAAGTTAATTAGTGGCCTATGCACAAACACGATTTCTGGCGCTGCACTGTTTTCTTTATTAAAAGAACTAGATTCAAGAACAGCTCTAGTTGAGGAATTTCATTTCAGAGGAATCAGGAATGGTCAGTGCTCAACTATATTACGATGAAATCTGTAGTGAAAGGAGCATCTTATGCGGGAAGTATCGAGAGGACAGGAGGAAGCTGGCAGGCATGATGAGCGGATCGGAGCTGAAAGTTAATTTGGATCATTTCGATCAAGGAATCTGGCGTTCCGGTTTAAGAGTGGCAGCGAAAGCAACCATTATACCTGCTGCTTTTGCATGTACTGCTGTTGCCCAATCAACATGTAAGGAATGGGCAATCAGTGTCCGGCCTACGCCTCTCTGAAGTTTCAACCACACTGGCTTTTTTTTTTTCTCTCTCTCCCTGCGATCGAACTTTTGTGAACTTCACGTTTGATCTAGTTGCATGCAGGAATAATCCCCCTAATCTTTTTTCACTGATATACTATGTACTTCAACATACTCTATTACGAGTAAAAAATACAAATGTAGTAGTACCAAATGTTTCTCTTATTTGTTACTGCCTTGTGAAAATAGGAGATTAATTAGTCATGTAGAGGTGGTGGGGGTACCTGAGAGCCAGACGAGGTCACGGACGCCGAGGCCTTTGCTGGCGAAAAGGCTGGCCAGCTGCGGGAAGGTCATGGTGTTCTTGGGGATGTCGCTGAGCGCCTCCTGCATGGCGGACACCGTGCCGTCCCTTCTCCCCGTCGGCACGCGCCACGACGGCCCGCCCTGCCAATGCAAGCAAATTCCGATCGATCGCGATCGATCGATCGAGCACTTGAATTGTCAGCTCATGCGTGCATTCATGGTCGATGATTGATCCATCTATATATCTATCGACACGCACAATGGCGACGACGGCGTCCCGGGCGGCGAGCGCGAGGACGTCGGCGCAGGAGACGACGCCGGGGCAGGCCTCCTCGACGAGCGTCTTGACGCGGTCGACGAAGTCGAAGCCGCGCAGCGTCAGGTTCGGCGGCGCGTCCTTCTCGGCCACGCCGCCGGCGGTGGAGTTGAGCAGCACCGACGCGTCGCAGCCCTGGATGGGATCGGACACCCACACGACACGATCGATCAGTCCGTGCATGCGCGCACTGGCACTGGCACGCACGCGGTCACCACGTACGTACCCTGACGAAGCAGTCGTGGAAGTGGAGGCGGAGCAGAGCGGCGGCGACGGTGGGCACGCGGCGGACGTGCTGCCGGACGAAGTCGCCCACCATCCGCTCCACGCCGGGGCAGCTCTCGCCGTAGAACCCCATCCTGAGCTGCCCACTCGCGCCGGCCGCGCTGCTGCCGGCCAGGACGACGACCACCATGGCCACTCCAAGAACCACCAGCGCCGGCGCCGGCACGGCCATCCTGCTGCTGCTGTGCCGCCTCCAGGTGGTCACCATTGCTGCCGCGTACCTAAGCGACACAATGTTCACTCCTCACTTGGCCTACTGGTATGTCTGTCTGTGTACACTAGGTAGCAGCCGTGTGTGGCGCAGAGTAGCACAAGTCTGTGAACTGGGATGGTCTATAAATACATGGAATGTTTTCTTTGTTTTGTGTTGGCCAAGACTCCAGAGCTTACTTAACACTGACACATATTACATATGCAGAGCTAATACTGAATTATTCAGATAAAAAAGAAGACAGGTTAATTGCCTAGTACCAGTGCACTGGCAGATGCACATACACCGCAATGATAAGAGGATTTCTAGCAGCATCAGTAGAGATCGGTCTGGTCTAAGAGAATCAAGCTATGGTAGAGGTCGCAAGCTGCATCCCGGTTAAGTTTCGTAGCGCTTTCGTATGGTCCACTCGCACTCTCCCAGCCAGCACGTGTGTGCACCATAAGGAATGTGATTCTGAAGCCGGGAAAGAGACGGGTGGCCCCAGATGCAGCGGCACACACTGAGCAAGCCAAGAAGATCATATTGTGTGGTGTCTTTTCCAAATTCCAATCCTCATCGTGGCTGCGGTTGCGGTTGAGGCATCGACGTTTGTGGATGGAAGAAAGAGCAAGAAAAGAACAAGATCCTTTCCTGCAATGGCCTCAAAGGCCCCCTAGCTAGCTTAGCTACCCCTTCTTTTGCCTGCCCAGCTTTCAGTAGCTCATCATCACCTCTTTCAGATCACCTTACTTCTTTCTTTACTACTCCTATACATTGCTTGCTTCCATTCCGCTAATCCGACACAAATCGCTCTTGATCATACAAGTCTGTTCAACATTGGCCTACAGTCGTTGGGTTAATTAGCAAAGCAAGTAGAGTCAGTATTTTATTTTCACAGCGAGTTTGAGAGTGCCATCATTTGATCGCTCGTGTACGCATTTGATTCCTCTGCATTGCGTTAAGCATCACAATTTGCAAAAAGGTTTCTGGCGCTGCACATCATCACTCTTTTGTGGGTCTTGTGGGCTGTGGTATAAGATAAGATTGATCGATCAAAAGCTTTGTATAGAGAAAGAAAAGAGGAGAAAGAGTGAGCCGATCAAAAAGCAAAGATTTCCTTCCAGTATCCTTTCAGTTATTGGGTGCACACGGTATATAGCTCTTTTTACCGGGGGAAGCAGCTCCCAGAATGACTTGCTAGATGGAAAAGAAGAGTGTGAGACCATATGCTTAGATTTCTCGAATAAAGCTTTTCAAAGACTGGCAACCATGTGCGTGAATGCATCAACTATTGGAATAGTAACCAGTGCATGTGTCTGTTGCTGTTGGTAGCCACTGTGCATCCTGATGAGCAGGCAATGGAACTACAATGCCGTTTCCTCCAGCTTCAGCAAACCTAGCGTAGGGTGTGTCGGTGTCGCACAATTTGCAAAATCGTTTTGCAGTTCTATTGTTGTTGTTGTTGTTGTTGTTGTTGTTGTTGTTGTTGTTGTTGTGGTTGTTGTTGTTGAGAGAGCGAGAGAGAGAGAGAAACATACTGTCCATGATCAATGTGACCACTAATCCAATATTCGAACCTGAAAATTCTTGCTAACATTCAGTCAAAACAGAACCTGAAGTGCACATCCAGTAAGAAATTAAGAACCTGACAGTAGATTCGACGAACACCAGCCAAACAAATCTCAAAAGCCGGCAAATTCAATCTGTTCGCACTCAAATTTGGCGTAGTCTGCAAAATAGGATAGGCCGGGTATCGAACCCGGCTAGGCCGGGTTTTGGCCCTTGTGCCAGGCCCCGTCAGCAGGACACGTGTCGCCCCAGGTGAAAGCCCATGTTTGGTTTTGGGTAATTGATGAAACCTAGTTTGCTAACGATTGCTCTAAGTGTTTCATGAGAATTGATTAGCAAATGGCAAGATGGAGCAAAGGACCGGGTCGGTGGAGGTCACAAGTGAAGGGCAATGACGGCGTCCATGAAAATGGTGTAAGTCCATCAACAAAGGAGAAAGCCCTATTGACGGCATCCATGCAAATGGTATAAGTCCATCATCATAGGTGTCCACAAGGTCCATCAAGAGATGAGAAGGAAGTTGATAAGAAACCGAGAGCTCAAGGCAAAGGTATAATCAATAGGAGCTCTTTTGGTTTTGGTGATCAAGACTCCATAGAGGGAGTGATCACATTTAGGATAGATAGCCGTACTATCAAGAGGGGCGAAATCGTTGATGAAATACGGTTATCAAGTGCCACTAGGTGTTCATGATCATTGCATATGCATATAGATGCTAGTGACACTAACTTGACCCGTGGAAAACTCTTTGAAAAAGGCTAACACACGTGCACCTAAGTGAGAGACACTTTGGAGTGTTAGTGACTTAAGAAACGGGGTGAAGTTTGAGGGTTAGAGAGGGTTTGGTCCTCTCTTCCTCCTGCCGAGCTTGCGAGGCAGGATTCGGCGAATTTCGGAAACGTTACAATAGAAAAAGTAGCGTCGGACTCTAACTTGACTGAGCGTCGGACCATTGTCTTCGGTCCGACGGCTAACCCCTTCAGCAAGCGTCGGACGCTTGATTTCGGAGCGTCGGACCATTGTCCTCAGGGTCCGACGGTACAGAGCCGCAGCAGGTCGACACGTGGCGAGCTCTGAGAGCGTCGGACTCTCGGCGTTAGTCCGACGGTGAGCGTCGGACCATCGTCCGACGGTTTTCAGGGCTCGGGGAGCTCTCTGGAAACGTCGGACGGCCGCGTTCGTTAGTCCGACGGCTCCGTCTGACTGAGTCCGACGGTGGTCGGCTGAGGGCGTCGGACCGGTTGATTTGGTCCGACGTTCGTCCGTCCGACGGTCGTTTTGGCGCGAGGAAATAGCCGTTGTGATCCAACGTTCAACTTCAAACGGCTAGTGACACGTGGCGTTCATCCGAGGCGTCGGACCGTGCGGATTAGTCCGACGCTCTGGCCGTCGGACAGTCCGACGGTACGCAGAGAAATGAAAACGGCTAGTTCTTTGTGTGTGGCTTATAAATAGTCACTTGGCCGGTTTGGGGAGCATCTCTTGGCACTCCTAAACATCATAACATACTTGTGAGCCTTCCTACTCCACTCTCACTCATCCTACTTGATTGTGATCATCATTTGGTGAGTTTGGAGAGCATCAAGTGCATTGCATTGATAGAGATCATCTAGAGGCACTTGGTAGTGGTGATTCGCAGCGGTTTCTCTTGTTACTCTTGGAGTTTGCCGACTCCTAGACGGCTTGGAGCTGCGAGGATCGTTGAGGGGAGTTGGTGATTGTCTCCGCCTCCGATCGGTGAAGTTGTGAGGGGTTCTTGAGCCTATCCCCGCGGGAGATCGCGAAAGGCATCTTTAGTGGATTGCTCGTAGCTTGGTGGATCCCCATCTTGTGTTGGTTGTGCGGCACCCTTGAAAAGGGTTTGGCGTGTGATGCCAATTAGCGCGTGAACCTCCAAGTGGGTGTATCGCTACAACGAGGACTAGCTTGCCGGCAAGCAAGTGAACCTCGGTAAAAAATCTTGTGTCATCTCTCTACCGAGGATTTCCCTTATATGTGATTGATTGGTTATATTGGACTTCATATCTTCTCTTCACCGGCGGTATTGAAATCACCTTTACTCTTTACATTTGTGTATTTCTGTCTTGTGTAGCTTGTTAGTTAGTTGCTCTCTTAAGAGTAGTGTAAAGTAGTAACATAGTCTTTGAGTGTGAACTAGAGATCATAGTGTAGTATACTTGTCTAGTTGGCTTGCATAGTATAGTTTAGAGCTAGTGCTTTGCAAAGCTTGCTATTGTTACTAATCGGCTTGTGAAGTGTTGTTTGTAGATTTTTATAGGCTATTCACCCCCCCTCTAGCCATTTAGGACCTTTCACCAGGAGATCCCCGTGAAACCCGGCTTGGCCGGGTTTGGTCGAATCCGAGCCGATTAATAGATCTAATCGGTTTTTGGTAGTTTTTTGACGTGGAAAACTTGGAGACTTACCTAAATACGTGTTTCCTACTGGAATAAGGCCACCCCTCTCTATATATATGGAGGATCATGGCCGGCCGATTGAGATCTTAACCATCCAATCGTCAAAACACATCTACCAAGTAGATTCTCGCGGTGGTTTATCTCTATCCTGCTGTTCGGCTCGACTCTCCGCGAGTTTAGTCGGCGTTCTAGGTGATCTCCGTGATCCCTAGGGCAACTTCTACGTGCATCTCTCCGACGGATCTTTTCGAGGGGTGTTCGGGAGTTTCCGGCGAAGAACGGGCGCTACATCGACCACCAAACGTCCTTTGGTGCTAAAGACGGTCGTCCCGACGACCAGAAGACCGGAACCCTAGCTTCCTCGGTGAACCCGAGGAAACCGGCTCAGCCGACTATCAAAGTCGGCCAGGCCGGGTTCTGAAACCGGCCAGGCCGGGTTTCGCGGGCATGCTGCTCCGTGCTGTTTCGTTTCGTGCGCGACCGTGCGATCTAGCACCTTACTGTGTGTTGTCCCGTTTCGGCGTCAACACACTTTTTGACGACTCCGCTGGGGACGAAGGCGTAAACTCAGATCCCATCTACGAGCAACATGGCGGGCATCGTCGATTCTACCATCGTATCTAAGGTAAAATCATATGGAATACATGAAGATTCTCCTGATTTTCATACCTGGATTAAGTTTATGACTAGACTCGATGCATTTAACGAATCTGAATTGGTCTCTTCGGTGCCCGAAACCGATGAGACCGGTTCTGAAAGAGTTATTGCTATACCTCCTAGTCTGAGTGTGTCTGATGCTTATTACGATCAATACGGCAAGATTATTAATAGAGAGCAACCTGTATTGGTCCCTTGGCCACCTGAAACCGGCGGGACCAATTCAAGAGAAGTTATCACTATACCTCCTGCTTTGCTGTTGTCTTATGTTTATATTGATCAACATGGCAAGATTGTTTTTAGAAAGCAAGCCGTATTGATCTTTTCTGTGCCTAAAATCGATGTGGTTGATAAGGTTCCTTTTTCGGTGAATATCATCGAGAAGGGAGAACCTGCTATTTTGATTCGTCCAGAGCAAACCGATTCCACGATAGGCAAGAACGTGATCATCGGCGAACCACCCGAGGAACCGAAAAAAGTTTCGGGGCGTCGAGTGGTGCTTGAGAAAGATGAAGATGGCAAGACCAAGCTGACGATTTCTGCAGGGTTGTCGCAGTACCTGTCCCGGCAGCGGCGCTGGGAGGCCATGGCTGCGAGGCAGAGGCTGGCCAGGCCGGGTCCAGAAGCCGGCCCAGCCGGCAACCCGGCCAAGCCGGCTACAGGAGGTGGCCAAGCCGGCTCTGGTGAAGACACGGCCATGCCGGGTGCTGGAATCGGCCCAGCTGGGTTGGTCAAAAGCGGCGCCTCGTCCACCTCTGGTGCCTCCAAAGTCGTTGGTGCTATTGGCGTTTAGGCGACCGAGACATTCGTCCCAAAGCGACCAAAAATTGGTACTTGGAAGACGAATGCGACTTCAAACAAGGGGAAATTTGTTCCTAAGAAGCTTTGCACTTTTGACCGGCTCATGGAAAAATACCGGCGACAAAAGGCCGATTTTCAGAATTGGCCGTTAAAAAAAAGAAAGTCTACACCGCCGAAGCGAGAGGAGCAACCAAAGAAGATGGCGGTGGCTTCGGCGGCGACTCCGGCAAGAGAGGTTGTTCGTCCTCGCGTCTCTCGTTGGGGTCCTCATCTTCCACCTCAGCCGTATTGGGGACCCAATGGGGTTTTTGTGCCATACTCCTTTCTTATGCAACATCAACCGGTGAATGGAGCACCCAAGTCATCGGTGTTCAGCCGATTGAGCTATGGTCAATCGAGCTCTAGCAATGGTGGTCAAGGTTCCTCGTATCCGCCGACGTCGGCGAGGCTCTCGATTGATGTTGGGAAAAGGAAGGCTCCAACGCGATAAGTTTATATGCCTAAGAGGGCCGTGGAGTCTGTCATTGTTCCCGCTACTTCTATTGCACCGCCGCCGAAGGAGGTACCTTTGGCGATAATTCTTATTGGCTCACAGGAGGTGCTCATTGTCAACAGCGATAAGCCAATGAGCATTGAGGATCCATCTTCTGCCGCTCCGGAGGTCGCCGCTGAGGTTGTGGAGAAGAAACCAGTAGATCCAAAATACTTGCAACCGAAGTGGTGCCCGCCGGGATTGACCAAGACGCAGCGGCGGAAGTTGCAACGAGCGCGCCAAACCCAGCAAAAGCAATAAAAATTGGAGAAAATGAGGGAGGAGATCTTCAACGCTTCACATCCAATTTTTCCACAAACGCAGAAAATAAGTGATCCAGCGTGCTTTGCAAAATCCATGGAGAAGGTTCCTGAAGATCGGGAGCTTTCAGAAACGAGACCCACACAAGATGCAGAAACCGGCCAGGCCGGGTCAGAACCGGCCAATCCGGGTCTCCCAGAAACTGGCCAGGCCGGGTTAGGGGCGGCTCGGCCGGGTCTTCCGACTTCGCCTGCTGATGCTGATGCCGCTGCCGATGCTGTTTCGGTGGAGGTAGTCCCTACTACCGTTTCCTCTGCTGTTGTAGATTCTGGAGATGCAGAGGAAGATGAAGAGATGGTTGACTATGAGCTAACGCCGCCACGCGCCGAGCTCAATGTCGCTCGGGGGGGCATAGTGTAAATTCTAAAGCTCTCCAAGCAATGGCCGATACATGTATCGCCCTTAGAAAAAAAAATGGCCGATATATATATCGTCCTTAGATGCTAAACAACCGTTTGGTTAAGTATCGTCGCTGTTTGGTTTTGCTTGTGTTTTCAGGTTCATATGCAGCAATTCACCTGAAAACAGGGGGGCATATGTTCGCACTCAAATTTGGCGTAATCTGCAAAATAGGCTAGGCCGGGTATCGAACCCAGCTAGGCCGGGTTTTGGCCCTTGTGCCAGGCCCCGTCAGCAGGACACGTGTCGCCCCAGGAGACCCCGTGAAACCCGGTCGAATCCGAGCCGATTAACAGATCTAATCGGTTTTTGGTAGTTTTTTTACGTGGGAAACTTGGAGACTTACCTAAATACGTGTTTCCTACTGGAATAAGGCCACCCCTCTCTATATATATGGAGGATCATGGCCGATTGAGATCTTAACCATCCAATCGTCAAAACACATCTACCAAGTAGATTCTCGCGGTGGTTTATCTCTATCCTGCCGTTCGGCTCGACTCTCCGCGAGTTTAGTCGGCGTTCTAGGTGATCTCCGCGATCCCTAGGGCAACCTCTACGTGCATCTCTCCGACGGATCTTTCCGAGGGGTGTTCGGGAGTTTCCGGCGAAGGACGGGCGCTACATCGACTACCAAACGTCCTTTGCTGCTGAAGACGATCGTCCCGATGACCAGAAGACCGGAACCCTAACTTCCTCGGCGAACCCGAGGAAACCGGCTCAGCCGACTATCAAAGTCAGCCAAGCCGGGTAGGCGGCTCCGCCGGGTTCTGAAACCGGCCAGGCCGGGTTTCGCGGACGTGCTACTCCGTGCTGTTTCGTTTCGTGCGCGACCGTGCGATCTAGCACCTTGCTGTGTGTTGTCCCGTTTCGGCGTCAACACAATCTTTAGACACTGACGTAAACAAAAACTATAAGAAATGCAAACCAGAGCTTGCCCAGCCAATTTAGTGTCATTTGATCAAAGCCACTTCAATAGTGATCAATAGAGTACAAATGGAAGGAACTGAAGCACTGATTTTTTTTTTCTCAACAAAATGTGATATTTAATAAGTCAAACCGACCTTGCTCAATCAGCAAGCAGTTGTTTCTAGGCCAAGAAAATCCATCCATGATCCATCATCTTTAGTCGTGAGACTCTGTAACCAAGGAGTATTCAAGATTAACTATATGCTTCTAGCAGTTATTCAGCCAAGACCCGCAAAAAAAAGGCAGTTATTCAGCCAAGATCCAACACATAACAAATATAGCAAATCCTCTTCTATGTGGGTTAGTAAGTTGTAACTGATAATTGTATGATCTGATTACACCCACTGGCATGGCTCTACTTCTCCGAGATGACATTTTCGACATACGCAGGTTTTGACACGGCCTTCCTTGATGGTGATCTTGAGGTTCCACCTCATCCCCTCTATCTTGCAGGCATCCATGCATGAGCTTCCTGGCTGTGCCGTCTGCTTTGCTGGAGTCCCATTCAAGCTTCCCCTGGAAACCAACAACCACCTCCTTCAAAAGTCTCAATGGCTAACATTAGTTCAAATTAGTGGAGCAAATGAAATATTTATTTTTTACTTTTATTAAGGTGGAGCATTTTTTTTCCTCGTGAAGCAAGAAACATTTTTATTTATAGTAAGCTAAAAATTCTTTTCATCATTTGGCTAAAATCATCATTGGGTTAGCAGCAAACAACACGTTAGAAGAGTAGAAGACATCATCTGGACCATATTGGCGTTTCATTCCTCTGCATTGAGTGAAGCATTACAATTGCATTGCAGTTTTGTGGATTTTTTTTTTCTTGTGGCATACTGCAAGTCTGCAAGCGTGATCGACCCTGCAGAGAGAGAGTGAGCCGAATTGTAAAGCATATGAATCACCTGCTGCCGCGTGCACTCTAATCAGCCGCCAACGAGATTCAACAGTGCGCAATGTTTTGGTGAGATAAAAGAACTTTTTTTTTTTTGGACAACAGTGAGAAAACAGCCTTGTTGTCTAGTACTTCACTTGATGTGATCAAACTACTGTCTTGCAGCCAATCTGTCTCCAGAAAACATAAACCTACAGCCTCCAAATGAATAACAAAAACACTGGAACCGATAGAAAATGTACCGCTGTGACATGAATCTGAAACACTTAACAATATTGTTCTGCACAATAGTACATGATTTTTTGAATTTAATAAGAACTAGCAATCAGAAGTTCAGAACCCAATATAACATAGTAACAAGCCAAACTATCAAACATGTTAAGCGATAAGCCAGTCAAAAACTAAGCTTGACAGAACGAGTAACAGTCAAAAAACCAAACAAACATGTTAAGCTGTTTATAAGCCAGAGTAAAAAAAAACCGAGCCTAACAGAACCAAGTTACCAATCAGTGAGAAACGGTAGACAGCGAGAGAACCTGGGGGGTCCAATAAACACCACCAAACAGTTTTGACCCCAGGCAAATATTAGGAAACATAACCAGAAAATACACATATTGAGCAGACTTAGCCGAACAACAAACTTATTCATGATTTGCCATACTGCTGCAGAACAGTTTTGGGTATAACAGAGACACAGGACACAACCGGTCCATTAAACCCAGGCATGACTCACGACACAAACCACAGATACTTAATAGACGACAATCTCCATATGGAGGTACACCAGACGGCAACAGACGACCCAGGTACAGCAGCAGCTTAACGACCCATGGCTTACTGACCACCACGGAGGCGGAGCACCAGGTGAAGGGTGCTCTCCTTCTGGATGTTGTAATCCGCAAGGGTGCGGCCATCCTCCAGCTGCTTGCCAGCGAAGATCAGCCGCTGCTGGTCCGGGGGGATGCCCTCCTTGTCCTGGATCTTCGCCTTGACATTGTCGATGGTGTCCGAGCTCTCAACCTCCAGGGTTATGGTCTTCCCAGTAAGGGTCTTCACAAAGATCTGCATACCACCCCTGAGGCGGAGCACAAGATGGAGGGTGCTCTCCTTCTGGATGTTGTAGTCAGCAAGGGTACGGCCATCCTCCAGCTGCTTGCCAGCGAAGATCAAACGCTGCTGGTCTGGGGGAATGCCCTCCTTGTCCTGGATCTTGGCCTTCACGTTGTCAATGGTGTCGGAGCTCTCAACCTCCAAGGTGATGGTCTTGCCAGTCAATGTCTTCACAAAGATCTGCATGCCACCCCTAAGGCGAAGCACGAGGTGGAGGGTGCTCTCCTTCTGGATGTTGTAGTCAGCAAGGGTGCGGCCATCCTCCAGCTGCTTGCCGGCAAAGATAAGACGCTGCTGGTCTGGTGGGATGCCCTCCTTGTCCTGAATCTTGGCCTTCACGTTGTCGATGGTGTCGGAGCTTTCAACCTCCAAGGTGATGGTCTTGCCAGTCAATGTCTTCACAAAGATCTGCATGCCACCCCTAAGGCGAAGCACGAGGTGGAGGGTGCTCTCCTTCTGGATGTTGTAGTCAGCAAGGGTGCGGCCATCCTCCAGCTGCTTGCCGGCAAAGATAAGACGCTGCTGGTCTGGAGGGATGCCCTCCTTGTCCTGAATCTTGGCCTTGACGTTGTCGATGGTGTCAGAAGACTCCACCTCAAGAGTGATTGTCTTGCCAGTCAGGGTCTTCACGAAGATCTGCATGCCTCCCCTGAGACGCAGCACCAAGTGGAGGGTGCTCTCCTTCTGAATGTTGTAATCAGCAAGAGTACGCCCATCCTCGAGCTGCTTGCCGGCAAAGATGAGCCGCTGCTGGTCCGGGGGGATGCCCTCCTTGTCCTGGATCTTAGCCTTGACATTGTCAATGGTATCAGAAGACTCGACCTCAAGGGTAATAGTCTTGCCAGTCAAGGTCTTAACGAAGATCTGCATGCCTCCCCTGAGGCGGAGCACAAGGTGGAGGGTGCTCTCCTTCTGGATGTTGTAGTCGGCAAGCGTGCGCCCGTCCTCGAGCTGCTTGCCGGCAAAGATGAGCCGCTGCTGATCTGGGGGGATGCCCTCCTTGTCCTGGATCTTGGCCTTGACGTTGTCGATGGTGTCAGAAGACTCCACCTCGAGGGTGATGGTCTTGCCGGTCAGGGTCTTCACAAAGATCTGCATCTGCAGAAGAGTCACCGAACTAAAGGGTGAGTATCAACAAAAGAAAGTCTCAAGCAGATAAACAGCATACTAAGGCAGGGTCACGATTATTCAAAAATCCACACATAGCTCCTGCTTATGCCATCATCCAAGCATATCAAGACAATTAAAAAGTATGTTTGTTAGTAAACCGTAGCAGCACGTTGCTTCATGTATCTATTAGCATGTATATATATGACAAAGTACCAGCAAAACCCACAGCAACATATACACCTATCCTTATTTGTTTATTAAATGAACAAGAACTATTAGACTGTAGCAGCATGTTGCTTCATGTATCTAAGCATGTATATATATCTAACAAAGTACCAGTAAAACCCACAGCAATACCTATCCATATCTAATCTTGAAGATGTGAAGAGATATTCCCATCTATCTTAATTATGAAGATATATGTGACACATACAGATCCAAATTTAATATCCAGCAGGTAGTTTGAAACAGCTACTCTGATCTAGAACGACAGCCCAATCAGACGAAGCCAAATAGAAAAAAAAAAAAGAGCATGCTAAAATTTATGACCTGACAATTAAGTGCACAGGACGTAGCTAGCATGATCGAACCATATCAAAGGGTGACATCATACCACGTAGATTAAACGGAACCTAGGCAACGAAATAAGATAGCAGATCATGGAATCGATCTCATCGAACCTAGACAACGAAACAAGATAGCAGTTCATGGAATCGATCTCATCGGCCAGCAGATGGAACCATCCCAGGATTCCCAGGTACCGACAAGTTAAACAATCACAACAGGTCGCATCCATCTACGAACCCTAACATCGCGGAACGATCTAACCCGACTCCACAGCCTAGGGGGACTAACCATGGATCAGCGATCTCGAACCATCCGAATTAAACTAGGGTCCTAAAAGGGGCCATAAATCGCAAGAGCATGACAAGTTAACCATCACAACGCCATCAGATCTACTGTGCCACGCAGCCATCGAGAAACAGGAACTAAACCGATCGCTGATCTAATTTATCTACAGAAGGTAAAGAGAGTAATAACGATAGATAGCCGTACCTTGAAGCCGGGGGATCGACGAGACTCGCGAGAAGGGGATTGGGGTCGTGTTGTGTATGAGTGCTCCGAACAACACAAAAGAAGATGAGGTTGGGGAAAGAAGCCGGGGAGGAGCTGGTTATTTATAATGGCGGGCGAGGCGAGGAAGGGAAAGGGAAAGGGGCGGTGGGGAAGGAATCGTGCTGCCGTGTGCCGTGACGGTTTCGTGCCGACTGCCGTGTGAGAGGAGCAAGTCCAGTCCAACACGACACCGCCCACCCGGTGGAGGTGGAGCGCAACTCTCGAGAGGGGGCCAGAGGCAGCCAGAGAGATCCCACGCCAAGGTGTCGCGCTGGACCGCTGGTGGTTCGTGGTTGGTGTCCGTTAGACCTGCCGACGCCGTTAAACGGGCTCCTCCCTCATAGTTTGTCCACGCAAAAGATTTTATATTGTGAAAAATATTGTTCCGTGAAAAATAAACATTAAGGTCCTGTTTACTCAGTAAAAAAAGATGAAAAAGTACACTATAGTACTTTTATTTGTATTAGTATTTGACAACTTTTATTAAGTAGACTTAAAATATTCATCTCTAGATAGTCAGACTAAAAATACAAATATGCAATAGCTACTACTTCATTTAATGCTTTATGCAGGCGTAAAATATAATCGATGTGATGAGAGAAAAGAAAATTGTTTGTGAAGTAAACGGGGCCTAAACGTTCAAGTGAACAGGCTCTACCTAACTATTTTGTCTATCGTACTTTTATCATAACCTTTTCGGAGCATGTGTCTCGGCTCACTACAAGCTTGTAACCCGCTTATCTTTTCTTTTTCCATCGCAACATAAATTTGATTGATATAACAATTCACCTTAGGTTACCTTATTGTATACTCGCTCTTATAAGTCGTAACTTGCCGCTTATATCACTTTATTGTATACTTGCTCCTCCTATGTACCCCTATGTCTTGCGGTGGCCGGCTCATACTGCAATCGAACATGCCATGTGGGATTCAATTAGGTGTGTTTGGTTTAAGGGTTTGAGTGGGTTAGAATGGGTCAGGCCCAGAAGGACCTGTATTTGGATTGAAGGTTGTGTGGAACAGGGTCAACCCGGGTCATTATATTTCCTTCAGATACAAGTTCAACTGATTCCACCAAAACGAGGAGACCGTGTGGGTTCATCTGGGTCGCGCACTCGTGCTCGCGCGGAGAAGCGTCGCGAGGCAGGGCAAGGCATGGACACTGTGGTGCGGGGGCGCGACCGCTGCCGGTGCAGGAGGTCACGCGGCGTCAGAGCGGGGCATCAGCAGGCCACGATGAAGGAGATGCTGGCGCCGGTCTAGCCCCAGTGTCGCCGGTGCCGCGGTTGTCGCAACAGTGGGCGGGCTACAGCCTCTGCCAGGGAGCCGGTGCTGGGCGGGAGGCCACCGGTGCAGCAGCAGGCCATGGCTGGAGAGCTGGTGCAGGGCGCTGAGCGGGAGTGGGTACTGGCGGCCATCAGCCACCGCCGGTGCAGCAGTAGGTGCGGCCAGGGTTCTGGGGCGGGCTGCGGTAGCTGTCGGGCCCGCGGTGGGATAGCCCGCCGGGGTAGCAGTGGGGCGCGACCACCGGGGTAGCAGCGGGGTGCGCAGCTGGGAGCCGGTGCGGGCTGCAACCGTGGAGCCGGTGGCCTACAGTGGTTGAGGAAGAAGAAAGGTCCAGAGAATGACATTCGGGTCCCGTGTGCCAGAGAGACAACCCATCCAACCTAATCCTCAAACCAAACAGAAAATTTAGAATTGATCCAACCCTCAAACCAAACAAAGAGTGGGTTCAACCCAACCTAGAAAACAGGTTAGATTCAACCCATCCCTTTTCAGCCGCAAACCAAACTCACAGTTAAATTGTGCCAAACATAAAGAGGCCGGCTCACATTACATACACAGTCTAACTTGCCGTGCCGGATTACATTACATTGTGCCAAACGTATGGCGCTCTCGTCTCACGTTGGTCAAAGCTCGTTTTCTGAAAACCTTAGCCTATCTAACTTCGACACAGCGGCTAAGATGGTATCCTGGGCAGTTGTTGCATCCACGTCAATCAAAGGCTGAATTTAATTTCCTCCATCAATAATGTGAGTCTGCTAGTAGATTGATCAGGACAGGCGACTGCAAATGCATTTCTTGTGAGGTTAACTGCAATATTAAATTATTAATTAGTGCATTAGGTGGCCCGGGAAACCAGCCGGCGCCGTTGAACTAAACAAAAGTTGGCCACCGGTCACAAAGTGTGTGGTGTTGTATACAACCAAAATGCAAAGGACACTGGCTGCAATTTCTAACCATTTCTTGGTACCATCACCAACTGATCACAGAAGAAATCACAAAGGGGTGCCCACTGACCGTTCTTTCTGATAAACAACACGCACAATATTATTGTGTTGGTCAGGGTTAACAGAGCTTTCAGCTTTGAATCATTAGATAAAGATGTGATGCGTTTTGGATATAGACAATGTCCCTCTCACTTAGCCAGGTAAAAGCAGTTTTGTGGATACGGATGTGTTTCAGCGTTCATCACTTTCAAAATCGGAGCCAACAAATGCAATCTCTTGTCTGCCATATGAGATGCGCATCTTCAGTTCTGTTCTTGATTCAGTTGGCAACAGCTCAGACTACAGAGCTGCGGCACTCCTATAAGTTCAGAAATGCAGAATTGCTAGCTGTTCTCGTTTCTCCACCTACGTAAGTAATAATAAATAAATACAAATTGCTTCGCATGCATAAAAAATTCGTAACTCAGGATTTCATATCTCAAAGTTCAAAAAGAAAAGGATTTTCTATGTTGTGATTGGTCTTCGAGAGTTTATTTTGAGCATTGCATATGGCCATCACCATTCACCAAGAAATGAGAAAATTCTAACAGGTCACAAAGGACACGACAGATGGCTGTCACCTACTATTTCTGCACCATAGAAACGGATTCTTGATTATTTATATTTCTAAAAAAAAAGTTTAGAGATGTATGCCTGAAAATGGGACATGAAGGTGCACTCTGATTTGCAGAAGAGATTTTTATGTTGTGTTTAATTGGTCTGAGCAGTGATGTATAGCCTAAATAAAACATAAGGTTCTGCACAAGCCAACATGAGTACATGACCTTCATCTCCTTTAATTCAACAAGATCTGAATCTAATCAAACACAGTGTGATGTGCCCACACTGGAACAATTATAGTTATACCGGCATTGGTATATGAATACTCTAGCTAGAGTCAATACAAAGTGAAAACATCCAACAAGACACTGGAAACAGCCAGAACCCAAGTTAGATGAACACCATCCTAACAAAACTCAAAGGCCAAAGCAATATTAATTGACATTATCAGAACTTGCTCTCTGTAGTGATCAGTAAAATACGAACTAAAGGATATTTAGAATTTAATTTCTCTCAAACAGAGCTTGATCAATCAGCAAGCAGCTGTTTCCAGGCCAATAACATCCATCCATCAGTTTTAATCGTCAATTATACTTCCTGCCGTATCCAGTATACTAATTTGACCATAACCTAAAAGTTTGATTTGAGCTACTGCTACCGGACATCAGATTAATTGTGTCTGAGCTCTTAACCTTTTAGGTGGTAGTTCTAACCGGTCTCAAAAATTGAGACTGCCAAAAGCCAGAACCTGAAGTAAACATTCAGCAAAAAGATGTAGGTGCTGCAAACATCGGTAAACAAAATTTAAAAGCCAAACAATTTAGTAATAACATTAACCGACATAACAAAAAACAATAATATTCAGCACATATTTTAAATTCAAACATCACATTTATTCATGATTAAGCCATATGCTGCCTCACAATAGTTTTGGGTTGAACACACAGGAACACAACCGGTCCATGAAACAATCTGAGTCACGACACAGACCATACAACTACTTCAAACACAGTACCATCAATGGCAGACACAAGAAGCACTGCTGCACCTTCAACTGACTGATGGCTTACTGACCACCGCGAAGACGGAGCACCAGGTGGAGGGTGCTCTCCTTCTGGATGTTGTAGTCGGCAAGGGTGCGGCCATCCTCCAGCTGCTTGCCGGCGAAGATCAGACGCTGCTGGTCCGGGGGGATGCCCTCCTTGTCCTGGATCTTGGCCTTCACGTTGTCAATGGTGTCTGAGCTCTCAACCTCCAGGGTTATGGTCTTGCCAGTCAAGGTCTTGACGAAGATCTGCATACCACCCCTCAAGCGGAGCACCAGGTGGAGGGTGCTCTCCTTCTGGATGTTGTAGTCAGCGAGGGTACGGCCATCTTCCAGCTGCTTGCCAGCGAAGATCAGACGCTGCTGGTCCGGGGGGATGCCCTCCTTATCCTGGACCTTGGCCTTCACGTTGTCAATTGTGTCAGAGCTCTCAACCTCCAAGGTGATGGTCTTGCCTGTCAATGTCTTCACGAAGATCTGCATTCCTCCCCTGAGGCGGAGCACCAGGTGGAGGGTGCTCTCCTTCTGGATGTTGTAATCCGCAAGAGTACGCCCATCCTCCAGCTGCTTGCCGGCAAAGATAAGACGCTGCTGGTCCGGCGGGATGCCCTCCTTGTCCTGGATCTTGGCCTTGACATTGTCGATGGTGTCTGAGGACTCCACCTCAAGGGTGATCGTCTTGCCAGTAAGGGTCTTCACAAAGATCTGCATGCCTCCCCTAAGGCGGAGCACCAAGTGGAGGGTGCTCTCCTTCTGGATGTTGTAGTCAGCAAGGGTGCGCCCATCCTCCAGCTGCTTGCCGGCAAAGATCAGACGCTGCTGGTCCGGTGGGATGCCCTCCTTGTCCTGGATCTTCGCCTTGACGTTGTCGATGGTGTCAGAAGACTCCACCTCAAGAGTGATTGTCTTGCCAGTCAGGGTCTTCACGAAGATCTGCATGCCACCCCTCAGGCGAAGCACGAGGTGGAGGGTGCTCTCCTTCTGGATGTTGTAGTCAGCAAGGGTGCGGCCATCCTCCAGCTGCTTGCCAGCAAAGATAAGACGCTGCTGGTCCGGGGGGATGCCCTCCTTGTCCTGGATCTTCGCCTTGACGTTGTCGATGGTGTCAGAAGACTCCACCTCAAGAGTGATTGTCTTGCCAGTCAGAGTCTTCACGAAGATCTGCATCTGCAAATTAGCCAAACAAAAGGGTAAGCATATTGCAGTAGACCAAGGAAGAAAAGGTACGACAAACATATATTATGCAAGCTCAACATGTAGGTGCCACATAATCACGGAACACTAGCAACATGCCACTACCCAAGTATATACATGATATAAAATAGGTAACAGCAGCATGAATGTTCAACTGGCAGATGCTAAAGTAATATCAAACGGTAGCCACATATATCTTCATCTTTCTAAGCACTAAGCATGCATATCAAAGAAAACAGAACCATGCATGGTAAAAGCTAAGCACGCATATTGAACAAAACAACAGGGCAATGCATGTCATCTCCCAAATCAGGCAAAACCTGATTTAACAATACTTTAAGCAACGAAATTACAAAGATTAAAGATCTAACCTTAATAAGACAAGCAGCTAGTTCATAAATCATAATTCATAAATCATAATAATTCCGTATGAAAAATATATGCTAACAAATCCAGATCCAAATATAAGGCCAGCACCTAGTTCCCACATAGATCATTCTGTTCTACTCTGATTTGGACAGGCATAGCACAAAAACAACAAAACTGGTCTGACGAGTCACGGGCCTACCTAGGAACATCAAATCAGATCAAGGTTAAATACATCAGTCACCCCACTGGTTCCATCTAATAGGACGAGCAGCACATCATTCTGGGATCAGGGATTAAAAGAAAACCACGCGCAAAATCCAACCCTAAGCGACGGCAAATCCAACCCTAAGCGACGGGCCGAGCAATAAGTAGTCACAACGATGCGAACCATCTCCTATAGCCGCCTACAAGCATCCCACAGTTCCGCTCCCAGATCGAGGACTGAAGATCCCATCCCACAGGCCACAGTTACGTTCCCAGATCGAGGACTCGAGAGGCCCCGTAATAAATCGCAACAGCACGATGCATGATGATGATTACAGATATATATAAACCCACAGGAGAAGGGAAAGAGGGAGGATGATCGTCGTACCTTGAAGCGAGGGAACGGGGAGATCGAAGAGGCTTGCGAGAAGAGAGATCGAGATCGGGCTTGTGTCCGCGTGCGCCGAACAACACAGGAGAGACGAGCTTGGGGGCAAGAGGCGAGGAGGGGGTGGCTATTTATGACGGCAGCCGGCAGGGGAGGGGAATCAGCGTGCCGTGTGCGGTGACGCCGTGACGGTTTCGTGGCGTGTGAGACGAGCCCGCGCCCGGCTCTGCTCCGCCACGCAATTTCCGGATTCCGCCAGCCAGAGACAGCCAGCGCGCGCCCAGCGCAACGCAAGGAAGCCGGAACTTTCGAGAGCAGCCGAGCGAGATGCCGTTCAATGCTTTGCGTCAACGTCTCCTTCTGCACGCTAAGGTTTGATGGCGTTAGTTGATTGGTCAACACCACGTCGTTAGCAGCCCTGTTCGCTTGAATCAGCCCTCCATGATAAAATTATATATTTTTCTCTTATAACAAATGAGCTCTATATAAATCTATCATAGCCACAATAAGTCTATACCCACTGAGAGATCTGACATGCCACATGCAATATTATTTTTTTAGCATAAGGATAAGTTCTATCCCAACCCGCTAAGGCCCCTTTTGGCTCATAGGGCAAGTAGAGAAAAAAATAGAGAAATCAATCCTATGAAACCTGCTGACGTCAGCAGGCCTTTGGCAACACAGGAAAAATTCCTCTAGAACTTCACCCATAGGATCCGTTCTCTCACATGAGCACGGGAAATCAAACATCCGGTTCCAGCTCTTGTTTGTGCGAAGTCCGAGACATCTTCGTCGTCGTGAGCTCTTGTTCTCTCCGAGCTAGTGGAGCAAGGAAGCGAGGAAGACAAGAGAGGTCAAAGCCGCTGGGGGCCACGTGCCGGGTCTAACAAGAGAGGCCGAAGCGCGACAGGATCTGCGAAGGGGGCCGCGCCGGGGCCGTCCACGACGGGGGCCGTGTGCCGAGGCCGGACCCACGTCGGGGGTCGCGACGGGGCCGCGCGCCGGATCCGCGAAGGGGGCCGCGACGGGGCTTCGCGACGCTGTCCGTCGTGGCGGTGGGGCTCCTGGCTCATGGCGGCGGCTTCCGGGGAAGGCGGCGGGGAAGAGGAGGAGACTAAGCGACGTGGGTGTGGAAAAGACGTTGAGGAGATAAGAAGAGACGTACGGATGGGAGTGGAGGAAATGAACCGGCTATCATGGGCGGTTGGAATCCTATGAATTTCCTATGTTTTCCCCGATAGCCAAAGGGGGCCTAAATTAATGCAAGTCAAGCGTTTATGTTCTGTTTCACGAAAAATAACGATGCTAATGACACCTCTCTGGTTACCAGTGGGTAAGGACATGTACCGTGGTGGTGACATTGCGAATTTAAAGCATAGAGGTGATGAAGAAAGTAGAGGGTGGCTTGAGGAAGCACGACGAGGTGTATGGTTATAATTAACTAATAGATGGCCAGGCAAAAAAAAAAAATCAAAACCATAATAAAACTCATTGGATAAACAAACCATCACCACACTTCTTTAAAACAAGTAAAAAGTAGAGATAGGGGGTTACATTTGTCCGCTTCTCTGCAAAGAAGCACTGATTTCGACTGCTGCTGATTTATCGTAAGAGAAAAATACTATTCTTTGGATGAAAAGAAGCTGATTTGGAGAAAAGCGATGGTGTTTGCACCAAAATTTGGATTGAGAATATATAGCCGATACCGAGAACAGAGACGGTCGATTTTCGGGAAGCAGAGCCTTCTATGCGGAGGGTTGAGAATAACCGATCGGGTCCTGAATCGATTGTTGGGCCGAAGTGAAGACGGCGCGGTTGAAGACAAGAGTCGATTGATGACGTCAGCACGAGTCTTCAGCGCCGAGGAACGATCACGTGCGGAGTTCGTTTTAGAAAGGAAAGATTGGACTCCAAGTTACTTTTAGATTAGAAAAGTTTGTTAATTTCCATATCTATTTTGAGTTGTAATTCGAATAGGACTCTATCTTGTCAAGCTCAGGGTATAAATATAAGCCCCCGGCCATTGCAATATACACACATCAATACAACACGCCTTTCGGCTCCGACCAAACCTTAGGAGTAGGAGTAACGTAGATCTCGGCGAGTTCTTCAATCGGGCTGAGTGTCATCCGGTAGACGCAGGCTTGCTTGTAAGTACCGTCATACCTTGCTAAGTTTTGTCTCTTTAATGTCATCCGGTGGATATGGGAGCATCGTAGATCGGGGTTGATTCTTGTTTGACATAAGTTTAGCGTCATCCGGTGGACGAGAGCTTAGATCAAATAAGGATTAGTTATCCATTCATGTTTGTTTTCTTGTTTAATCTATGTTTAGCGTCATCCGGTGCACGAAGGCCTAGGTTAAGCTTGATTATGTGCATGGATTAGTTATCGGCTCTAACTAATTTGACGTTTTAATTAGATTCATTAAGTTATCAAAATGTTATCTGTCATTTATTGTTTATTTATCAATATAACATCTCTCTGTCCGATCAAGATCGCATAGTATTGACCTAAAATCTACATAAAAAAGATTCATTATGTTTCGTTCATGTTTATGCTTTGTTATGATATCGCTTGATTTGGCCAGTACTATCGTAGTTATGCTCGTACGTGATGAGAGGGTTTGGCAAGAGCCGATCTGTACGGATACAGAACCGTCGGCCTTTTAGACCAGTTCGGTATTCTTATAGATCGACTTGTGGCTTTCGCTACCGCCAAATTTTCTGCTTCACGGACCCTGAATCGGCTAATTAGCCGATGCAGTTGTGCTTTTACGAGAAAAACCAGTTAACCGATTGTGCTCTGCCAAATCGGCTAAATAGCCGATTTCTGTCTGTTTGACATTCAGACAGTCTGAACTAAATGATTTGACCTGTTTACAACAATCGACTATGGTTTAATCTGTTATAACTATGTGCATAGACTTGTTTAATGTAGATTGTTCTATTTGATTACACATATCAATCGATTATGTATCAGTTCAGTAACTGTTTTTGTGGCAAAACATGCATACATGCCGGAATCGACTCTTTAGTCGATTTTCGATTCAATCGGCTCTCAGAGCCACATAGTTGGAACTACCTGGACCCACCGGTTAGTTCCGCCCTATGATTACTGATTATTATCCTTTTCTTGTCAATTGCAGGTCAAATTGACTGGCACGACTGAGGGTTATCGGTACTCTCTGACCGGGTTTGAAGGTAGCTGGATCTTGCAAGCTCTAACGCTCTTGAGATTATATCCAACTTCGCTGGTGTGTTAAAGCCCAAGGAACCACATTTTGTGCCAATAGATGGATATGGGAGTAGGTTGCAATGCACTTCTTTTTAAGTTTTTTTGGCGGAATGGTGGCAGTGTCTTGGCCCAGTGGCAGAAATGATATTAGTGTCTTAGCCTCTTGGCCCAGTGGCAAATCCAAGATTTCAAAGTTGGATATTCCCAGACTAAAGCCGTCTATACCACTGCCTACAGGTCGTGCTATCGTGTTTGTGTCCGTATGCATATACGATTGTGATTGCCAGCCCTATGTTCAATGGGGATTTAAATTTGAATGACACTTTAGGGTTAGGTGTATCTTAGGTTTGATAGATGCACATGGTGCCCATGCATGCATGCACCCATGGAGAAAGATCCTAGTTTATGAATTGGTGAATGCTTGAACTACTTTCAGTTTATTGCACCAAAATAAGTCTCACCAAATAGGGTGATCGACTTAAAGGAAGTCTTGGTGAGGCATGTTGCGAATAAGCTACAATTTTTTATGTGGATAGCAAAGAAATGAAAAAAATGCAACTAAAATATATATTTGATATATACATAATGGCAACATTGTTGGGTATTCACCAGAATACCCAGCAACTAACCACCCATGCCCTTGGGACCGCTGAAGAGGCCTTGTTTGAATCCTCTTAGTTTTTGGCAGTTTTTAAGAATTTGGCTTTTGAAAACTGGGTGGGATCTAAACAACCTCGATTTCTTGTGCTAGTTTTTGCTAGATTCTTAAAAACTAGAAAGTTATAGGTACTTAGTTTTTGTCAGTTTTTTTATCTATAGAGCAATAAATGAACTTAAATTCTTAAAAACTAAAGGATCCAAACACCCCACTAGCCTTTTTTCTCAAATCTAGATTTTAGAAACTAGAGAGAAGGTGGTTTTTAAGAATCTAAAACTCAACCACTCAGGACCTTATTATAGCTGAACAAAACGACTCAACTACTCATCAACCACCACCACTAGCTAGAGCCAATACCAATCAATAGTTGGTCTATGGTCACAAAAGCGTGTGGCCTTGTACAACACTTGCAAAGGACACTAGCTGCAATTTCTAATAACCACATTTTTTGGTGCCATCACCAGCTAATAATCACAAAAGAAATCACAAGGGTACCCCACTCACTGTTCTTGTAAGTGAACAAGTACATGCATTCACAAGATGATTGTGCTGGTCAGGGTCAAGAGAGCTTTCAACTCCGTGTCATAAAAGATATGATACGTTTTCGATAAGATCAATGTACAATGTGTCACCCTCTCGCTTAGCTGGATATACAATATGGATACAGATTCGTTTCAGGGTCATTTTCCTTCCGGCGATGTGAACATCCTAAAATCAACGGCATGCTTTATTTGAAACTGTCCGATTCATTTTTCCCACTATGAACGGTCCGGACTTTCCCCCCTACATTTTATTTTCATCTTTGTAAATCATTGCACACTACCATTACTTTGTTATTTTTCAAAAAAACATGTAATCATCATGAAATTAAATAAACTTACAAGTTAGATAGTCATATGCTCTTAATGGATTGTTTAAGATTGTTTGCTTTTTTAGTTTTTTTTTAAGGAGTTGCTTGACATAATATAATTACATAGAAAGGTACCTTTTTAAAGTAGATTGTTTTTGAGAGGGTAGTACTAGGAAATAGTAACTTGAGAAGTCCACAGGCCATAATTCTTTCTATAGCATATGCATGGGCCTAATCACCTAATGATGATAATAGCTCAGCTTGTTCATTTGTATAGGAATTTCCCGTGTCCAAATGTCCAATGAGCCATGATTGGTTGTTTCATCACAAAATAAGCTCAAAGCCATTGTGGTACAAAGAGAAGGGTGGTGGCTCCACATGTTACCATAACTGATAAAACCTCGCGCGCTGCTGCAGAAATTTATAGTGCTGCACAGAGAGGAAATCATGGAGGGATAATTTCTATTTGACATTCTCAATGATATCATAGCAAGTTATAGAGAGAATGTATTAAGTTTGGATAAAAATGTGAAAAATAAATTGACAGATGAGAGATTGAGGGAAAATTGAGATAAACAATGGATCGTAGTATGAAATAAACTACAAAATAACGTAATGTTACTGGTTCAACTTTTTAAATAATCGTTTTACAAACTTCATCTCTAGTTACAAAACCAAAAAGCTTTGTTTGCTTTTTCTTGATTTTAGCTCAAAATCTCAAAACATGGAAGACAATGATCCATCTTCAATAACTGCTGAAAAGTAGGATGCAAAATGAGTAGGATGATATGAAAGTGCAGGATGAGCAAAATGAGAAGGAAACCGATACCTAAAATATGAATGCAAGAAGTATATCGGAATCCAAATTACTAATAATAATTTGATTAAGCTAATGAGTGCTGCTGATGAATGGGGTGCGAGATAACCTGTACAGAGACATGCTGCCTGACATCACCGGCTTGCTTCTGTTAATCTTCACGTTTGAATCCAGGCCTAGCTGGAGCCAGTCTCCTATGCAGCCACCTCCCGGGGAGCTTGTGCACTCCACTTTCACGGGTTGTTGCAAAAGTAGCCGCGGCGCTTCAGGGTCTGCCGCTACCGCTCCACTTGTATCGAATATAAATGAAATAGATGGCACCTGGTGGGTTGGAGAAGCGAAAAACTGATAAGGAAGAGTGGAAGACTAAAGGATAGCAATATGGTTGTTCAGTTTTTTTTTTTTTTTTAACGGTCCATGCACCATGAGATCGGATGGAGGGGATGCTTATATTGCCTTTGCATGACCAGCATTCATAATAAGGGTGATGTGGCTTCATGAGAGGCCAGAAAAATCCCGGATACAGACTAAAATGTTAGTGACCATTTGTTTCATTAGTCTTCACATGATAAGTTCTTCATCAGTCTCGCTGGCGGAGAGTTTTGGATCCAGCGCTTGGTCTGGATTGCAACAATAATTCTCAAAAAAAGACCTTGCGCAACCAATACTCAGTTTCAATGAATGGCACTAAAATTGCACCATAACAAATGAATGATGTATTTTTGCAGTCTTTTTTACCCCCTCTCCTCCTGATGATGAAAATGCCATCTCCACTTCCATCGAGCTACATCTATAATGCCTTTGTCAGGTCTTCCAAAACAATGGTGGCCGCGTTGCGTCCTGGCGCACCCATCACCCCACCACCTGGGTGTGCACCGCTCCCGCAGAGGTACAGCCCCTTCACAGGAGTTCTGTAATCTGACCTGTATGCTCCAAAGGCAAACAGGCTATAGTCATGATCCCAAAGCCACGGTCGGACATTGAAGCTTCAAAGATTGGCAGGGAGAAAAAGGATCAATGCAATAGACAAGTAGACAACTATTACCATCCCTTGGTGGGCCTCATGAGGAAAAGAGAATCTAAGCCCATTGCACCGTGGAAAATGTTGCCCCCTGTGAAATGTGAATCATGTTTTCTTAGCGCTAAGTCTTCAATAGGTAAAGTAAAACATAAAGAGGATCAAGTATGCAAGGCATGCAGAAGAAGGTTGTGTATACTATGGGAAAGAGCTTACCTGTTAGACCAAACTCTCTTTCAAGATCAGGTGGAGTCAGCATATCATAGCCTACCACCGATGAGCTAAAGCCCGGTGCATATTCATCAATCAAAGAAAAGCATCGCTCAGCAAAGGATTTCTGAAAAATTGTTTCCATCAAAATGGTTACTGATGCCTGATGGTAAATCCAGAAAATATGTCTCACCACATATGGTGTTAGTGCAATGTGCCATCTGCATATGCAAACATTGGACATTGGACACAGAGTGTATAGTGAGATAAAAATGTGAGTAAGATCAACATACTCTGACATTAGAATCCTGCCAACTGCCTTCTGAAAGTTTGTAGGGTGTGTACTGAACAAAAAGATTAATAACATGTTGACCTGTCAAAAGGATAAAGAAAAAGATGGAAATTATGTCAGAGTAGGAACGAAATTGCCTTGGACACAAAGAGTAGCAGTAGGACCTATGACAGTTTACCAACCCATGCCCCCATGTAACTTCTTGCTAAAGTGGTATTTTGGATAGTGAGATGTGCCTTAGTAGATAGTTATGCCACTGCAGAGATGAGGGAACAAGAAACATGCATACCTGGTGGAGAGATGGTCTTATCCACGACAGAAGGAATTGTCATTTCTATAACAGGTCTTTTGGAAGAGATGCCGCCTGCTGCTTCCCTGTATGCAAGTTCAATTTCCTCCATGCTGGAAAGAAAACAGAATTTCCATATTAGAAGACATTAAGTACGGAATAACTCAGTCAAGATGGTACTGTATTTCTTCTCAAATAAATAGTTTTTCACACAATCACATGAGAGGCCAGATCATCTGGTTTTCCTTATGAGGAATGATAATCTAACTATAGGATGGTCTCATACAACATGATTGTGGTTAGCATGATCATCCTCTCTATTATCCCAGGATACAAATGACAAGAACATAATTACATCAGTTTATACATGTAGGTAACGAAATTGGTAAGTAATGTCAGGATAACTAGTGCAGGGCACTGTATCAGAACAGCACAGCTTATTATGAAGTAACAGCATTCTTTAGTTAGATCATTTCCCTTGTCCTACTCATGTTGATAAGCACAGGCTGTGCAATCCATTACAAAAAAAACTTGGCCCTGTGGGAAGTTGCATAATACATTAACGAATGAAAGAGAATATGGCTTGGGAATATTGTAGATTGATTATGGAGGTACAAAGGGTGTACAATATATAGGCAAGGATCGTCTAGGGTTTATAGAAACACCCAATCAACGGTGATCCTTGCCTAATCCAATGATCATCTACCTTAACCCTTAGAGGGCTGCCGTACAGCCTAAGGCTGAGGCGCCCAGCCCATATAACAGCCCATATGGACTATAATATTACAATCTAACACGCCCCCGCAGTCTGATCGTCGCAACCGTGCACGTTCAGGCCAGACCTAAACTCATTGAAGACCGATGCTGGAAGACCTTTGGTGAAGATGTCTGCATACTGGAACGAAGTTGGCACATGCAGAACACGAACCTGACCAGCAGCCACCTTCTCCCGAACGAAGTGAAGGTCGATCTCAATGTGCTTGGTGCGCTGATGCTGAACCGGATTGGAGGACATGTAGACGGCACTAACATTGTCGCAATAGACCAGATGGTACGCCGAAGAGGGGCATGGAGCTCAAGCAAAAGCTGACAGAGCCAAGAAGCCTCGGCAACACCGTTGGCGACTGCGCAGTACTCAGCTTCAGCACTCGATCTGGAGACTGTATTCTGACGCTTGGAGGACCAGGAGACGAGGTTATCGCCGAGGAACACTGCGTAGCCTGAGGTGGACTTACGAGTGTCCGGACAACCAGCCCAATCAGCATCCGTGTAGACCACAAGATCGGTGGCGGAAGAAGGACGCAGCAGGAGACCCAAGTGAAGGGTGCCTCGAACATAGCGCAGAATGCGCTTAAGGGCTGCCAAGTGTGGTTCCCGAGGGTCATGCATATGAAGGCAGACTTGTTGGACAGCATATGCGATATCTGGCCTTGTGAATGTCAAGTAATGAAGGGCACCAGCGAGGCTGCGATAATCGGTTGCATCAGCCACAGGGGGACCATCAGCAGCAGCAACCTTGGGGTTGGTGTCGACTGGAGTAGAACACGGCTTGCACTCAGCCATCCCAGCACGGTCCAAGATATCCAGCATGTACTGTCGCTTTGAGAGGAAGAGACCATCACCACATGGCTGAACATGCATGCCCAGGAAGTGATGTAGCTTGCCAAGATCCTTCATGGCGAACTCCTGTTGGAGAGCCAAGATAATCTGCCGAAGAAGACCCGGGGAGGATGCAGTGAGGACGATATCATCCACATACAGGAGGAGATAAGCAGTATCTGAGCCACACCTGTAGATGAAGAGGGAGGTGTCCGACTTGGCTTCAACAAAACCGAGGGATAACAGGACGGCAGCAAACCGGCTGTACCAAGCACGAGGGGCCTGCTTCAACCCATACAAGTACTTGTTGAGCTGACAGACGAAGTCCGGGTGGGCGGGATCCTCAAAACCAAACGGTTGTGCACAGTATACTGTCTCGGAGAGGGTGCCATGCAGGAAAGCATTCTTCACGTCGAGCTGATGCACATGCCACTTGTGGGAGAGGGCCAGTGAGAGGACGGTGCGAACGGTGGCTGGCTTGATGACCGGACTGAAAGTCTCTGAAAAATCAATGCCAGGGCGCTGACTGAAACCGCGAAGGACCCAGCGTGCCTTGTATCTCTCAAGTGACCCATCGGCGTTGAACTTGTGCTTGAAGATCCACTTCCCGGTAACCACATTAGCCCAAGGGGGGCGCGGAACAAGATCCCATGTGTGGTTTTGGAGAAGAGCAGCGTGTTCTTCCTCCATAGCGGCCCACCAATTTGGGTCGGCGAGGGCGCTGCGGAAGGTCTTGGGCACCGGAGATAGCGGCGTAGCATGGTAGAGAGCAGGAATCCGAAAGCCAGATTTCGCGCGTGTGACCATAGGGTGCTGGTTGATCACTGGAGGGACAGGTGTAGCGCGTTTAGGCAGAAGCGAAGGGCCAGCAGGCTGCTGGACAGCAGGCGGCTGGGCAGGAGCTGGAGGTGCCCGACGGGTGTAGACATGACGAACCGCAGGCACCGGGTAGATGGGAAGCACGGGCAATGGTGCTGGTGCAGCAGGGTGCTGGACAGCCGCTGTAGCAGGCTGCTGGACAGCTGCCGGATGTGCCCGCCGTGTGTAAACATGGCAGACTGCAGGCACCGGGTAAGTGGGCAGCGGTGGGAAGCCAGGTGGAGGACCGCGAGGGGCATCCACCGCTGCAGACCGTGCCGGCGATGGGGAGAACGAGGCCGCACGTGGCTGTGCAGGCGAAGGCGAAGCCGGAGCCGCACGTGGCAGTGCGGGTGCTGAGGAAGACGGGGCCGCACGTGGCTGTGCAGTCGGAGGCAGAGCAGGGGCAGCCCGAGAGGACCCAGCTGGGAGCGCACCAAGCGCTGCTGAACCAGCGAGATCGTCGTCAGAAACATCCACAGCCGAGGGTGGGTGTGTAGTGGTCGAAGCACCTGAACCTGCAGGAAGAAGCTGATGTGTGGGTCCAATGGGAGCCGGCACATAGTCAGTGCTATCCAAAAAATCAAGTGCCGCCGGAGAGATGTTGGAACCCTGCTCAGCATAAGGGAAAGCTGACTCGTCAAAGATGACGTGACGTGAGATGATGAGTTTGTTGGAAGCGAGGTCAAGGCAGCGGTATCCTTTATGATGAGAGGAGTATCCTAGGAAGACACACCGGGTGGAGCGGGGGGAAAGTTTGTGGGGAGCTGTGGCAGACAGGTTAGGGTAACAAGTGCATCCAAAGACACGGAGGTGATCATATGAGGGCGCTTTGCTAAACAAGGCAAGGTGCGGTGTGGAGGAGCTCAGTGTTTTGGTGGGTAGAATGTTGAGGAGATAAGTGGCTGTCTGCATGGCTTCGACCCAGAAGGATGGTGGGAGAGAGGCTTGGAATAGTAATGAGCGAACCATATTGTTGATGGTACGGATGATGCACTCAGCCTTACCATTCTGGGGGAAAGTGTAGGGACACGACATGCGTAGGCGGACACCATGGGTAAGGAAGAACGTGAGGGAGCTGGAGTTGTCGAACTCGCGACCATTGTCGCACTGAACTGCCTTGATGGTGGTGCCAAATTGAGTGGACACAAGAGCAAAGAAGTGAGTAAGCGTCGTGAAAGCGTCAGATTTCAACTTCAAGGGAAACGTCCATAAGTAATGTGAACAATCATCCAGAATCACTAAATAATTTTTATAGCCCGAGACACTGAGTACAGGAGATGTCCACAGATCACAGTGGATAAGATCAAAATTATTGGACGCTCTAGAAGTTGACACAGGAAAAGGAAGACGCACATGGCGACCTAACTGACATGCATGACAAATGCTAGAAATATCATGACGACAAGTGGGGAGACTCGACGCAAGCTTGGAGAGGGCCTCGTGTCCAGGATGACCGAGGCGACGATGCCAAAGTGAAGACTCAGTGGTGGCAACCAGGGAGTGAGCGACCGGCTGGCGGAGAGGGTACAGAGGTCCGGAGCTATTGCACCTGACGATCACGCGAGACTGAAGATCCTTCACAGAACAACCAGTGGGGTCAAACTCAACAGAGCAATTGTTATCAATAGTGAACTGGCGTACAGAAATCAGATTCTTAATAAGGTGGGGGGAAACCAACACATTATTAAGGCGTAATGAGGGAGAAATAACTGTAGAGCCAGTGGAGGTAACAGGAAGCAGGGAACCGTTACCGACAACAATAGATGAAGGAGTTGGATACCGCACAGAAGAAGGACGTGAAAGGGAATCGGAAGTGGAGGTCACGTGGGAAGTTGCACCTGAATCGAAGTACCACTCGCTGGACGGTGGCTGCTGCAGCGTCATGGTGTTGAAAGTGGACGCCAGGGACTGCTGATCCCATGTTGGAAGACCAGCGGAGGGAGGATAGTAGCCGGGGGGCGGTGCTAGCAGGGCGTGCTGAGGCGTGCCCGACAGTGGCGCAAGAGGAGGCCGCGCGCCAGGTTGTGCTCCCAGCCACACCTGGAAGGCCCCAGCCCATGGGCGGGAGAAGGGAGACCACGTCCCGCCCCCGGTGCTGGATCCGCCGGCCTTGGGCTGGCTCCCAGTTGGCGTGTTGGACTGGGCGCCAGACTGTGTCGAGGTGGGAGCCTGCTGTCCGTCATTGCCGCCACAGCGGCCGCCACGTTTGCCACGGCGGTTCTTGGATGATCCACCCCCGGAGCCTGCGGCAGGGGCAGCCGGTTGCTAGATCGGTCGAGGCAGGGCAGACGTGGTGGTGGAAGCCGTGAGCGCCGTCAACTAGGACGGCGAGTTGTCCAGCGTCATCTCCTCCAGGAGAAGGTCAGCCTTCGCGTCCAGGAACGTAGGGAAGGGCTGCGCTCGCTGAAGGTGGGTGCCGACGTGCTTGAAGCGCTCGTTGAGGCCGCGGATGAGGTTGAGGACGAGGGTGCGATCGGTGACGACCTCGCCCAAGTCACCAAGCGTGTCCGCCATGCGCTTGAGCTCTTTGCAGTAGTCGGTGATGGAGAGATCGCCTTGGACGAAGTTGCGGAGCTTGGCGTCGAGGAGGAGAGCGCATGTCTCGCGGTTGTTAAAGAACTGCGATTCCATGGCGCGCCAAGTGTCGCGGGTAGTGGAGTTGCGCTGGGAGATCGTCGCAGCCAGATCATCGGAGATGGTGCAGAGGATCCATGACTTGACAACGCAATCCATGCGCTGCCAGTCAGGGGAGACGAGCGTCGGGCGGTCCTGCAAAACATGATGGTCGAGGGAATACTTCCCAACGATGAGGAGGATCTGATCGCGCCACCGATTGAAGTTGCCGGCGTTGAGATCGAGGACGACCGTGACGAAGTTGCGGATGTTCTGGACAGCAACCGCCTGGGAGTGGAGATGGGCGAGTGTAGCAGCCTCTTGGTGAAGAACAGCTTGCTGCAGGTCGCCGTTGTCATGCTGGTCGGAGTCGTGGTCGGAGGGCGCATCCTCATCGAAGCTGGCAGCTTCAGCAACGGCGCGGGCCTATTCTGCACGGGCCAGAGCGTCGCGGGCGCGGGCGGCGGCGGCGTCGCGCTCCAGCGCGGCGGCCCGGGCTGCTTGGTCGGCCGCAGCTGCATGGGCGAGGGCAGCGTCGCGCTGCACCTTCCTCTTGGCCGCGCGCTCGGCAGCGGCAGCGGCTGCGGCCTTGGCCTGGGCGTCCGAGTCCAGGGCGGACTGGGCGGCATCCAGGGAGGCGCCAACCTTGGAGGCGGCGGCGGCAGCAGCGGCGGCCGCCGTAGGAGAGGGGGGAGGAGTCCCAGCCATCGCGGCACGGCAAGGAGGCTGGCGCAGGTGGTCGGGGAGCGCGGCCTGGAGGGCGCGCTTAGGGCAGCGGAGGGGGAATCGGGTAGGAGAACCAGACTCGTGATACCATGAAAGAGAATATGGCTCGGGAATATTGTAAATTGATTATGGAGGTACAAAGGGTGTACAATATATAGGCAAGGATCGTCTAGGGTTTATAGAAACCCCCAATCAACGGTGATCCTTGCCCAATCCAATGATCATCTACCTTAACCCTTAGGGGGCTGCCGTACAGCCTAAGGCTGAGGCGCCCAGCCCATATGGCCTATAATATTACAATCTAACAACGAAAATGATAAATGTGAGAAACAAATAGTATTTGACACCTTATTTGTTTATCCGGTAACTGCAAAATCAAAGACAACTGAATCTGAAAAATATGTCACTTTAGTTGTACACCTTTCAGACCCAATGTGTATGGTGCCCATGTGCTCTGGACCACCTTCAGGGTTGATGTCTTTGCAGCACTGGAACTGTGGTAGCCTGTCGACAGCCACATTAATCTTGGTTGTTGCCTGCCAAAAAAATCATATTATATAAAAATTAACGTTAAAAAATTTCAGTTGTTGGAGTCACTGACTCACTGTTGCTTACGGGAATATTGAAACTATTCATCTTAATAGTAATTCCATGAATTATAAATATCTACTTCACCAATATAGAATTTTCAAAAGCCATGGTCAATTCACATCTTGGAAATGGTAAAATCAACATAAAGTGAAGAAAAGAGCAGAAGAAAGAAATAATATTTTCAACATTATAATCAACAACAGCTGCCAGGCATGTTGAATTTCTCTTAGGGGCCGTTTGGATCCTTTCATTTGGAGGAATTGAAATCAACTCAATAAACTATGCTATTTGGCTTGGAATGTGACATTTCACCACTTTCCAAAGTTCACATATAAGCCTACCTCAAATTCATAGGGTGGGAAATGGAATTTGATTCTATAGATCACCATACTATGTTTCTACTTTGCAACTTATAGCATGGTCTTCAACTCACTCCTCTACGATAGAAATGCAACACATAAATATCTATCTTGTAGAATGAACAATAATATATAAATATAATTCATATACAACCATATTAGCTTAATTAATATATGACTAAATTATGATTATTAAAATGAATTCAATTCCAACGGGGCCTTAGTTTCAAGTTTTAATGTTTTCCCATTCAAGGACACCATAGACAGTCATGTTGGTGAAAATGAGTTATGACGGTGCTTTTCAACTCATTGCTATTTGTTAGGTGCAATTTCTTCAGTTAAAAAAAAAAGAACACCATCATTAGTGTACTGAAATATGCTTGTACGAAGTTCTTACAGAGCTGTAATCTGCTGCCTTAATTGCACAGAGGAAGTCCTCTGGAAGAACACTAGAGGGTACTAGGTCCTGCAAAAGAAACCAGATATCAGTATAAAAAATATTTCCTTAGTTATGCTAGCAAAACTAGAGCTGGTTGATCTTTGCAACATTACATATTTCTGAGTTTTCCTTACCACAAATGTTTTGTATGGAGTGGCATTTGAGAGAACAATTGGCGAGTGCACCTCTCTTCCATCAGCCAAAGCTACCTACAAATCCCAATCTTTCAAGAGGTTGAAAGCAATGAAATGCACTTACAGATTCATCAAAGTACTTACCCCTTCTACCATTCTACTAGTTTTATTAACCATTACTTGGGAAACCTAAACAAGAACAAAGGATCAAGTCAAGCAAGATGCCTAATACACAACTATGAAAAATTGCCACTACATAAACAAATGGTCCTTTTCCTTTGAGAACTCCAGTTAACATTTTTTTTCTGTTTCAATTTGGAAAAATTACTCTGCCAAATAGCAGCTCTACAGGCTATAAGAATTGTAAAGGCACCTCGGCATTTGTTACAATCTGCACTCCTGCTTCAAGAGCTGCTTTGCTTATAGCCGATGACACTGAACCCATACCACCTTCGACATACCTGTAGCAAGTGTATTATTTTCTTCACTCAAACAAGAAGTTTTCTGAAAAACTGAAACAAAGATGAACTGACAAAAGAACTAATAACGAATCCAACATACTAACAAGCAGATTTACATAGTATGATGCCATTTTATATAACACTAATCCTTGAAAACTTGTTTGCAGCTAGTGGAATACACAGCAGTTGAGGAAACATTTGAGACCAAAGTCCCTATTGAAAATAACAAAAGTAAGAAGCATCTTAGAGAGTCAAAGTTAGAAGCATACGCCCAAACACCACGTTGACCACCAGTCTCCCCCATGACATGGTGTAGGAGAACATATGCAGAACCTGGAGTGTGCACACCAGCCTATAAAAGGGATATCAAGCAGTCAAAAGCCAATATGCTAGGCAAAATATTTTGCTTAGTTCATTCAAAGCACCGTTACCATAGTTCCTATCACAGCGTCAGTTGCAAGGGTCGCCTTCAAAACCTCGCTCTGCAGTAGATAGAGGTCAATGAGAGCCCTTTTGTTCACAGGTCAAAGAACATTAGTGCAGGCTGTCAATTGAAATGAAACAACCACACAGTTGCTTCATATGATCAATGTGAACAGAAGCGTTTAAGACGGGACTAATGCTGACCTCAAACCAGGTGTTCAAGATTTTTGATGCCGGAGAAAGGAGGAGGTCAAAGAATTCCCTGCCAACAACAATTTGATTTTCAGAAAGGGTTGCATAAATGGTGCCGATCAAATCATTGACAAGGGGTCAGTACTTAGTACTCACACCATGTTCTTCTGCCCCTGCTGCATCACATGCCGAAAAAGGTGGCCCCAGAATGCTGACTTCTCAACTCTATGCTTCATCCTGTCAACCATAGAGAAGTGGACCTCCTGCCTCAGCTCAGGTGGAGCCGAGTCTATGATAAAGTCCATGAGCTTACAGAACTTCTCCAGCTTCTCCTCGTATCTGCATTAACATAAAGATCCAACCAAGATCATTCATTGTAATAAAGAGCTAAAATCTACATAGGTACCACAGAAACTTAAACATTTACTTAAGCTAAGATCATTCCAAGATAAACTGCACCTTGGGTATGCCACTGCATCCTTCTTAGAGAACTTGCTGATCTCTGAGAAGTTTAGCTCCGAATCCGGACCAAGAAGCAGGTATCTGCCGTCAAGGCATGGCGTGAACGATGAAGGGCTCCGCGGTAGCAGCTTCAGCCCGTGCCTCTCCAGCTCCAGGTCGCTTATAGTATATATGCAACCACCCGCATTGTCATCAGCACCATATACAAATCAGAGCATTGGTAATTTGGGTATGCAGTTCAGAGTTGAGTACAGCGGAGAATAACCGGCCACATTGATGGAAAGATTGCATATAATAATACATCTTATCAGTACAAGGCTGTGGCACACGAATTTAAATAACAGGAACCGAGGTGGTAGTCGCAAAAGACGTATCCTTGGGGGGAGGTTACTCACCGGAGGATGGCGGGGCGGAGGAGGCTGAGGAGGTAGCTGCAGCGGGAGAAGCGGAATCCGGGGACAAGGTCCGACTCCGAGACCGCCGCACCACCCAGGACGCCCCGGCGCTCCAACACGGCGACGGAGCGGCCCGCGCGGGCGAGGTAGGCGGCCGCGACGAGGCCGTTGTGGCCGCCGCCGATCACCACCGCGTCCCACCGCTTGCCCCTGGGCAGCTGCGACGAAGACCGGGACGGGTCCGACGCCGCGGCGTCCGTGGAGAAGCGGCGGCGACGGGCGGCTCCGGCCAGAAGGAGGCGCCTCGCCGCCGGTGACATGGTGGGTTCTGCTTGGGTTCTTCACGTGCCCCGTGCCCAGTGCGCAGTGGGCGATGGGCGGAATCTTTCTGCGTGCAGTTGTTGTGCTTGTGCCGCTGACCGCTGTTCACTGTTCACTGTTCACTGTAGATTCCGCGACCGCTGCAGAGAAGACGGATTGCAAAGTACGTTTTAGTATATAGAAAAAAAAAGTCACAGGTCATAATAAACCTTTTTATTTGAAATGTACTACTTTATTTTCACATTATTAGACAAACCATCACATAATGTTTAAATATTTATCAATAAGTAAATCTAATTTTATATTTTTTTCATAAATATTTATATATTTACCTATAAATTTAGATATTTATATTTATTTAAATTCACATGCACATTTGCATTTCCTTTCACTTTTAATTATGGTGCCAATGTTCTACTATCTGTTTCAGTTTTTTGTTCAGCAGAAAAATATTGTACTCCCTCCGAATAGAATTTAGATGTCGTTTTAGACGAGGCTTTGGTCAAACATTTAGAATATAAATCATGAATAACTTTTAAATTGTTGAGTTTGAAAATATGAAAACTATATAAATAGATTTGTCTTTAAATTGTTGAGGTTGGAAATATGAATAACTTTCAACTGTAGTATTGGACTCTAGACAAGATTTCTTGCCCAGGCTACGGGAGGCTGCTCATCTCAAGGCTGTACTGGACAACCTGCCGTTCCAGCTTGACCCATTTGCTGCGATCCATCAGCATCTGCTAGCAACGCAACCACCTGCAGCTGCAAAGGACGATGTCTTGAAGAAGGGGAAGGACTCCTAGAACATTAAAAGGAGGAGGAAGAAGGGCGCATCATCGAGCTCTCAAGCAATGGATATCTGATTGCATTCGTTCAGTAGTAACTTGGTCCAGATCCAACCTCCCCTGTTCCATGAGAGGGAGCTCCATCTAAATTTGATATCAATGTTTGGCATAGGTACCAGTAGAGGTAGTAGTTTTTCTCTTCCTCTTTGGGAGGTCTTTTGACTGATGTTTGCTGAATCAGTGCCATCAATGTGGCGATTTCTGAGCACAACAATTTGTTATACCTGGCGACTGTTTCTGAAGCCTAGTTCAACTGTTGTATAAATCCTGGCAACAACTCAAACTCAACACTGATTTATGGCAGCTTCTAAGGTGTTAGCCAATAAGATTTCAACTGTTTGTGCAAGGATTGTCAGAGCTATGAGAGACGCCTCTACTGTACTATGGGTGACAGCCAGGGATCACTCATTCCTGGGGTGGAAAAAATTAGCTTGCGGATTGGATTCCCATGAACGGAAGGTCTTAATTGGTCCTAATATAAAGCCATTCGTGGCAAACATTTTGATGGCGAATTGGATTTTGTCAATCTGCATTTGGTTTTGGGGTTAAGGAAATTGTGATGTCAACTAAAATTGTTGGTGCTGATTTTAGCTGGTGCTGATTTGTTGTGAAAGAAAAATACTATTTCGTGACTGGAAACAAATGTTGATTGATCAAACAAACAAGACAAAGTTGTATTTGCAGAATCCATCATTTTTTTTTTTGTGAAAGATGAAGAAGTGTACTCCATTCGACGGGTGATAGAGGGATTTATGTTGTATTTTTTGCTACAGTAGAAAAAACTATTTTTACCGGTTTAGATTTCAACTCAGCAGAGCTAGTCTGTGAAAAACTATTTTTACCGGTTTAGATTTCAACTCAGCAGAGCTAGTCTGTGACTCTTTGTTTTTTTTGAAAAATATAGTCTGTGACTCTTTGTGACCTGGCCACGAAAAGAAAAACATGAATGAGAGAGAGAGAGAGAGTATGTTTTTTCCCCTAAAGATGCCACTTGATGTTGCCACGACTTGCAACGGCATTGGTGGGGAAGGTGCGAGGCATGACCCGATCTTGTCGCGTGGGCGCCCATCACCTTCCAAATCGGAGCCAACCATGCAATGTGATCTGCTATGCTCTCTTCTCTTCCATACGAAATGCACGTCTCGAATCTCCCTTCTTAATCCAGTCGGCAACAGCTTAGATTACAGGCATGCAACACTAAGCAAGTTCAGAAACGCGTAATTCAGGCTTAGCTAGCTGTGCTCATTTCTTTGGTCAGTTTGCACCAGCAAAAACTCTTATTTGCAGAATGCATGCATATTGCTTCATATGCGTAAAAAACATCAATAATTCAGGCTTTTACCTCCAAAGCTCAGAAAACAAGGTTTTCTAATGTTGCGATAATCTATGGGTTTATTTTGGACATTGTATCACGCCATCACGCTATGCAATTCAGAAAATTAATGTCAGGTCACAAAGCACACGACAGATGCATGTCACCTACTATTTCTGCACCATAGAAATGGGTTCCTGCATTTTTTTTTTCTAGAAAAGGTTTAGAAAAATATGTCTGAAGATGGACACCAGGTGAATTCTGATTTGCAGGATAGAGATTACCTTTATGTGCTGTGTTTATTTGCTCTGAGGTTGATGGCATCATCTGTCACACTTTCAACCATTAAACTATAAATTTTAATATATGAGGATAAGGCAAGCAGCCTCTAGGGATTGGCTGCTGATGTTGTGCCTATCAGCTTGGAAAATTTCACATATATAAACTAACCCAAGGGAATACATAGAACTGTTCATGATATAAAGCTTTGTTGATCTCATGGAATGGGACAGATCACCATTCATGAAATATGTAGGTCAGTGTGATTTCCAAGATAGAATCAAATC
The DNA here is from genome assembly GCA_038502445.1 of Eremochloa ophiuroides. NCBI lineage: Eukaryota > Viridiplantae > Streptophyta > Magnoliopsida > Poales > Poaceae > Eremochloa > Eremochloa ophiuroides. Next base: position 8,922,261 of record JAHLJS010000005.1, read on the forward strand.
TCATAACTGTAATGTCTACTTGATGTTGTGCTTGAATTTCATCTGCTCATGTTACATGTAGGCTTTATGCACATATATTATTCATCAGGAACAAAAGAATAAGTTTCGCGATATTCCAAGATGAGATTTCAACAAAGCTTAGTGGTCCTGAGTCAAGGCTTTGCTGCTACCAGCAATGAAACAATAGTATGCAATGTTGGTTGGAACTTGGAAGTGCAAGGGCCAAGAGGCAGATGTGAGATTCAATAACAGATTTGAGCAGACATTGGGCCTCGAACCTTTAAGGCTTTGTGTAATTGAGCCATTGATGTTAGTTTTGTTTGTATGGCGAATCAGAAAAACGTGGAAAGAACTTGACGGTTCACAGTTAAAATTTCAGAGGGAACAATCCAGCTTTGTTCAGAAAAAAAAAAGTCGTGCCCAGTCTCTCCAGAAAATTCTACGGAGTATAGCAAAATAAAAAGTTCAACTACTAACTGAGTATATAATAGAGCCAATGAGTTCCCATTGACATCTAAAGGAATGATCACCACATAAACGGGATCCAAGTACAGCTAGCTAGCAAGCTAGAACAGCACAAGTATCGTCTATTTTTCAGAAAAGCCTGTTGCACTTATTACAGAATTAAATAAAAGAACAGCAATAAGAGTTGTTCCCAACTAACTTGTCACCATATTTAAGGAGGTTCTATGCTACCTTCTTGGAAGATTTAGCTCCCTCTGCTTCCTACCCCCTAAACCAAACTGCTTGTTTTCATCTGCTTCTTCTTTGCTCTTCATCTTCAAAAAATCTTCAGAGTGAACTTTGATCTAACGATTCAGAAGCGAAAGCTGCTAATCGGAGTTGTACAACTGAGAGAATAATTTCAGAGGTAAGATGGCGGCTGTGCTTTGTTTTTTTCTGTTTGCGATCCATTCTACTGTATGCATAGGCCTTATTTGGCAATCTTTTCTTCAATATGAACATTCAGGAGATATGTTTATCCTTATCAGTCATGCAAATTGTATCTTTCTTTGTCTCTTTTTTGCCTTCCCATGTTTTAGTGTCTTTTGTAGCATGAAAGCTAAAATCTTTTCTTCATACTGACATACTCCAAGAACATTTTATCTTATTCTACATGCTTGCAGGAGCTCATTCTCTTCCGTGAAAGTGTTTCACTAATGGCGATAAAGATGAAGGGGATCTTCAAAGGGTTGAAGATAATTTCTCAAATGTTTGGTAATAATCCCATCCATCCTTCTATATTTTTATTTTATTTCTGCATTTCTGCATTACTTGACTTGAGTTTCTGTGAATTGGTTTCTACATACACATTCTAAAAATTTCTATAGTAAAATGCATGAAAAAAAGTACCTATATCTATATATAAAGCAGCACCAACTTAAAAGCATATGGTGAAAGCACAAGTACCTGACTAGACATCTGGTCTTTTGCAGTGCATAAGGAGCATGAGATGGAGATTGGGTACCCTACAGATGTAAAGCATGTGGCTCACATAGGTCTGGGCACCAGTGACACATCTCCAAGCTGGGTAAGAATATCATAACAATATGCAGCATTATGCTTTATCTGTTGTCATGAGTTTACATTATTCACATAGTTCTTTAACTGATGGTGACATACCTTTTTTTTATACGTTTAGATGGCTGAATTCAAGGGGACAGATGATTTATCAGCAGGCTCTGTGAGCACAGCTGCGCAGTCAAGGCAGACTTCTTGGGCCTCTGCAGGTGACTCTCACCTCTGACATTTGTTTGCCTTTCAAAAATATTCAGTCAAGACATAAAAAAAAAAGTGGCATAATCAGTCAGTACTTTCAGAAAGATAAATAAAGTTGATGTTCCATACGACATTCCAGGCAGCCACGTGCTTAAACAAATCTGTGCCTCATAATCATACAGGCAGCACGAGTAATGATTTGTGCTTATGATTAGGCGCCTGAATCTTGTTGTCCTATTTCATAATGAAATTAGTGGCACACCACTACACGTCTACATACACTTGGTCGCTTGCATGTATGCAAGTTGTGATGAACAAAAATCACTGTAGAATCTCACAGATCCTTCCTGATCAGAATTTACTAAATTTTAATTCGCTGCAGACTTTGAGCAGCCAAGAAGCACGCTGCCCATTGAGATCTTCCAGGACAACAACAGGCCCGGGCAAGAGAAACCAGACATGGCGAGGGGGGCAAGGAAGGCCAAGACGAATAAGAAGAAGAACAGGGCGTCGTCGCCTGCTTCGTCCGCAAGGTCATCTTCCTCGAGGTCCAGAGCCTCATTTGCGACGGCGTTCGATGCCTTCAGCGAGTCCCAGAGAGGGTTCCGGGTCGCCTGAACCTGAATGGCGGCAACCAACCATGCATGCGTGAATGCAGATCGATCGCCATGCCTATAACTCTGTAAATGTAAATGCTTTCGGTTTAGGGAGACAGCTTTGGTTTGGAATTGTTTGATTCTTTGTTTTTTTTTCTCTCTCTCTCTCAGAAGTCAGAATCTTTGCAGTAAGGTGTAGCTGGAAATCGAAAGGGAAATTGACTTAATGCTGAACATGAGCTTGTCTTGTGTCAGATATTTAATTTTCTTATTAGTCGTAGGCTCGTACTTGTAGACAATCTCTGGCTGACCAGATTGTGACGACTCTGCAAAGCTTCACATTTTTTTTTTCCAAGCACGTTTACAGCCACGCACAGACAGTTTTTTTTTTTTCTCCTCGAATGCGAAGACATACAACTGTTAGGGACTAGTTGGCATGCCTAAGTTCTGAGTACCGCCATTGATTATGCCATGCACATATGAGAGGCTGGCCAGGCCCTACAAAGCGGTGTTTCCACGCTAAGAAAGACGTGCCATCGACAAACATGATGCCGTGTTGCATTGCATCATGGATTAAGCACTTTGTTTAAGTGTTGTGAAGGAAAAAGAGAGAGAGAGAGAGAGATAGAGAGAGAGAGCTGCACTGTCTGAAGAGTTGGCAACAGAAATCATCAGAAAAATGCTTCTTTGTGATGCTGCATCCTGCAGCTGCGCTTCTGTTTTCCCTGCAAATGGGGGAAGCATAACCTCAGCACCAAGGTCAAGAACCCTATGCCATGCCATACAGCCTGCAATGCAGAGATCACACAGAATGACAGAGGAGCCTTGCATGGACAAAAATGGTGAAGCTTTCTCAAACAACTTTTTATTTTTAACCTTCAGTAGTTAGTAGTTACCATGAAAAGAAAAATCAGGACTACTACTCTCTAGCGTTGATCCACTTTAACTAGGCCATTAGCACATAAATTATATATCAATTGTTCTGTTCTGCGCTGACCAAGGCGCGTATCACGACGTGCCACGTGTGCTAATTAGCGGCATTGGCAAACCATGAATTGTTTGGAGAGCGACAATTGTCCATGAAACCATGCATGGGCCAGTGCACAAGCGATGCATATTACTTCCAGCGGCTTGCAATTGGCAATTGCAGGCAGAGCAGAGACAGAGAGAAGACGTACTCCGATACAACCGAGCTAGACAAGATGGAAAGGCGACTCGCTGAGGTGCCATATGCTTTGGAAACACAGCTCAACGTGGCCATGGAAAGCAAGGAACCCTACAGCTTGTAAAGCCCCAGCCATTGACACCTACAAATACGCAGCCATTGCAAGCCCGTGGTTCTTCAACCTCCAGCTCAGCACGCAGCACAACAAGAGCTCTCGCAAAAGCCTAAATTTAGCTACTTGCGTAGCTTCTCACCCATGGCCAAGACAAGTAGCTACGGTCTTTCGCTTGCCTGTTTCGCCATTGCCGCCGCCGTCGCCGGCGGAACGCAGTTCACGGTCGGCGGCGCCAATGGCTGGACTGTGCCCGCCGCCGGCGCAGAGCCCTTCAACACTTGGGCGATGAGGAATAGGTTTCAGATCGGAGACTCCCTACGTAAGTAATTCAGATTGGTTTAATTTACATGCATGACAATGTCCAATGCTGATGCCATTGATTTTTTTTTTCCCCGGTAGTGTTCGTGTACCCCAAGGACGAGGACTCGGTGCTGCTGGTGGAGCCGGCGGACTACAACGCCTGCAACACGTCGTCGTACGTGAAGAAGTTCGACGACGGTGACACCGTGGTCACGCTCGACCACGCCGGCCCGCTCTTCTTCATCAGCGGCGTCGAGGCCAACTGCCGCGCCAACGAGAAGCTCATCGTCATGGTCCTCGCCACCCGCAGCGCGCCGGCTCCGAGCACGGCGCCGCCTCCTCCGCCAGCATCACCGGCATCGCCCCCTCCCGCCAGCTCCACCCCGCCCCCGCCGTTGTCGCCCGCTCCTAAGGGCGTCCCGACCACGGCGTCGCCACCGCCGCCGCCCGCCAGCTCGCCTCCGCCGCCCTCGGCCTCTGCTCCCACAACGACACCGAGTACGCCGCCACCTGCTCCGAGCGCGTCGTCGCCTCCTCCGGCGTCAACTCCACCGCCGCCATCTGCCCCGGCCGGTGCCCCACAGGCACCGCCGCCGCCCGCGGCGAGCTCCCCGGCTCCGAGCGCGCATGGGGCGACGGCTAACTCGACGGGCACGCCATCGTCGTCTCCCGCCGGCGCCTCCAAGGACAAGAACGGCGCCGCCCTCACGGTGGCCACAGGATTGGCCAGCTCCTTCGGGGCCTGCATCCTTGGCTTCGCCATGCTTGCTCTGTGAAGTGAAGTGGATTGTGGACGCCATACACGGAAGACTCGAGTAAATCTGTCTTTGTAATTAAAGACATGCGATTTGTGCATGTTGTCGTCGCTAACTCTCTTGCAATCGTTTTCCGCCAGATCAATAAGAAATTAACAATTCATTATGCCTGAATTTGGATATTTGACACTTAATCTGCGTGCCTTTTGAGGACTTCTGCTCGGGATTTTTTTTTTCAATAGTTTTGCTCGAGAAATGTTTTTGCACAGGAGAGATGATGGAGAAGAGGATCGGTCATGGACGGATTGGAGTGTAATGAGATGATTCGGAAACAATTCTGTCATTTGACTAGGCAAAAAAAAAACCAGGAAAATTAGTAAGGAGGAAGAAACAACCTTATGGCTTATTTGGATGCCTAGGTATTAATTTCAATCCAAATGTGTTGAAGTAATTTGGTGTGAAATTTAAACTAAATTCCATACCAGATCACCCCAACACACATGGATTAAGGTCAATATATGGGCATCTAAACAAGGCTAATCACAGTTCGCACGAGTACCGTTAAAATTTCAGTGCAGATCGAATTTTACCCGAACTGATCAATATAGCATAAGTCCAATTCTAAGCTCTAACTTGAATGACAGTTTGCTTTTGAAGCCTAAAATATAAAACCGGGTATTTGATTTGATGCACTCTAACTTTTAAAAGCCAAAAAATTAGTCCTCGGATTGGTTTCAAGTGTGAGGTGGTTTTAATACAACAAAATTCTTTTGTGATCTCTAAAAATTCAATACTAATTTATATTAAATAAAAACATGAAAACTAGTGTCAATGTTTCCTAAAAATATTTTCTATATTGATGATCTCTTTAGAATTATATAAAATATATTTATTTGATTGTATTTATTTAAACTATCCTTTTGGTATGTCTGTATCAAACTTGAGAGATGACCAAGAGAATATAACATACTATGAATACACGGATGTAGAGGATTATACCGACCTCAAAGGCTATGCTCCAATATATGTATATATCCTATATATTTAAGCACTGTGCGATTAGCAGTTAACTTTATATTTATAGCGTGATTAGGCTATAGGTTTCAAACTAGGTAGTATCTTAAGTCATGGAAATCCAGTAGTCATGTGATCAATTTAAAGTAGAACACAAAGATATAATTTAAATAAATAATAAAATGATTACAAGCACGGAAAACACCTGGATATATTTTTTTCTTGAATACGAAAAAAACTTGTGTATCGTTCTATTAAGAGGAAGAGTTTTTACAAGCCGCTCTTCCGAGCAAACAAGCTATGGAGGCTACAGGTGGACAGTTACACATTGCCTCCCTAGCAGTCAAGATCCAGTAGTTCCAAATAGAGCACTAATAGTCGCACCTTTTCTGGATTTATTCCAGAAATTAACGGCGTTGTGCTTTTAGTGGTAGGCGACGTTCCCGTCGACGGCGAGGCGCCTGTGGTGACTTCGTCAATCTCGAAATTTGCCGGCGCAGTCTTTCGGAGGTGCTCATAGGGGTAGGGTTTGCGTGCGTGTCTTCACAGGGGTGAGTGTACGTGCGTTATCAACGTCTGTGTCTGTACTGTGTAATTCGTAAAAAAAAAGATAGGTAGTATTTTTCAAAAAAAAAGGTACTAGTATCATACTTAATGATTTAAGATAAATATTAATAATGAATCGTTAGAGTTTAAACTAGATTTTTATTATTTCAATAATAAGAAAACAGGACTAATTGGAGGAGACTCATTCGGTCTATCGGACTCACCGACTCAATATCGCAGGCGTAGAGCGACCATATTTTAGTCTTCTGAGCCTTAAAACATTGAGCCAGCCCGAGTTGAATAACGGGTTGTCACAATTATAGAGCCCATATATTTGATCCGAAGACTATTGCCGCCAGGGTCCATCGTCGTTTGTATTGTGGTGGGCCCGTACAGCTTTCTTTTCTTCATGCCCTTGTCACATCGAAACATGGAAGTTTGCTATGCATACTCCCGGTCCCAAAATAAATGTCGTTTTTTACTTTCTAAAATCAACGTTTGACCATTCGTCTTATTCAAAGAATTTACAAAAATATAAAAATAAACAAATCAAGATTAAAATACTTCTAATAATGAATCATTTCATAATAAAATATTTAATTTTTTCATAAATTTTTTGAATAAGACGAATGATTAAAAGGGGATAGCTAAAATTTTAAAACGACACTTATTTTGGGACGGAGGGAGTATCACATATACATTGTACTGATTGTTCGCGTCAAAAAAATTTTGCTTATCAAAGAAGTCAATTTTTAAAATTTTAACTAAATATATGCATACAAGTATAAATATTTATAATGTGTAAGGCTAGTCTCATTGAGAGCTCATCTGGGTTCCATTTGTACTTAATACTTCAATAGAGTTGATGATTTGGTAGGTTCATTATAAGAGGTAGATAGAGTTTCATCTGGATTATCACAGTTACCAACACAAAACTGATGTGTCATTCCTGAAATTGCATTAGAAACTCCCCACTAAAACGGACCTAATAAGCATTAGTACATTGATCATGAAATATCCTTTTACGATAATAAATTTATTTGATCATGAAATATCCTTTTACGATAATAAATTTATTTGGACTGTTTGTATACAATTGATCAATCATAAAGAGGTCTTTGTAAGGCGAGATGTGCATTTATTTTTAAGAGATAAATTTAGACCATTAAGCACAAAGTACAAGCAGAGATGCAAGCGAGTTATGGTCCTGTTTTGGATCCACCAGCTAAAACTTTGGCCAATAGGGATTCAAATAGGGTAGCTAAACTTTAACTAGAGGCCAAAATATCAGCAATCTCTTTAGCTATTCTATGTACAACCCTCAGATGGGGGTCCGTCTTCAAGCACCTCAAATTTATCATACAGACAAATATAAAGACAGGTCATACAATCCATAGACGAGGGTCTGTCTCTAAGCTGTTTAATGCTTTGTATGTAGCTAGGATCAACTATAAATACATTTTTGTATACCATTGTGTGGCTATTTGATAGAAAAATGCATCCAGCATTGATAAGAGCAACATGATTACTATATTGGAGCACCTCTGTTCACGTTCAAAAAAATAGCGGAGGGCTAGTGACACGCATGGACCATTTTGTGAATGTAATTGACAAGAGTGGAGCACTACGCGTGGATCCTGATGGCTCTATTCACATTCAGAAAAAATGCAGCACATTCAGACGATAGCATTTCAACTTCACATTCAGAAGATAGCAGTGAACCATAATCAGATAGCAGCTAGCATCAAAGATAGAAAAAACTTCTTCCTCAACTTCTGCTCAACCGGCCATATCAACTTCAAAGCACTGAAACAATAAACACAAGATGCCACTATATTCAGAAAGGTTTGAATAACAGCAATGCCCGTCGAGAACAAGTAATGCAGATCAATATATTCAACACCTAGCAAAGCTTTGTTCACCTTCAGATAGCAACTACCATTCAAAAGAAACGCAGGTTCACATTCAGGTAACAGCTAGCAAAGTTCACTAATAGTACAGAAATACTACCACCATCCATCCAGTTTAATTAAACAAAAGTTTAACTGCTTAATAGTACAGAAATATCACCACCATCCATGCAGTTTAATTGAAGAAAAGTTTAACTGAAATTTAACACACCATCCAGTTTTCACAAACTTAACTGAACAAAAATTTCAGAACATTCCGAACTTCCAGAACTTCCAGTACACAATCATCTAGCAAGCCCAGAATGACAGCGGGTATAGTTCAACAGAAAAAGGAAACAAACTTCAATTCCTCTCCGTGCTATCTTTAATCCATCAGGTGTAAATCATGGAAAGGTAGAACAGATCTCGGAGGAAGGAAATCAACCAACCTGCTACTCCCTCCACCAAATCCATGATGCTGGCGCCTGCTGCGCCGGCCATGGCTGCCTCCGCGGGGGCGCTCTTGGCCACGGCCGCCGTCACCATGGCCGCTGTCAACAGAGTCCAACCGTCACAGCTCGCCGAGGAGCAGCGCAACGCCACAATCGTGATAGCACCTTCCCGCGCGCGCCCAAACGACAACCGCGCGCGCGAGCGCCCGGGATCTGTGGAGCGACGAGTCGACAAGGCAGGCCGTACATCGCTGCTGGAGCCGTGTCCTCCGTCTCGGAGCACGCGACGTTCGCGTCGCCTCGCGAGGCGACGGCGGCTCCGTCTCCAGGCTCGTACAGGGTGATTTTTGTAAAAAATGCGTCGAAGGGACGGAGCTAACCGACCCGTGGTACGTGCCCTAACCCGGTTAAAACCAGCTAAAGCATGGTTAAAGATAAAGGCTATGTTCGCTTCAGTTGAAAAGCTGAGCTGATTTGGGCTGAACCTGATTTGTCGTGAGGAAAGCTGAAAAATATGTGCTATTTAGTTGAAGCGAACAGAGCCAAAATTATCATATCAGGCTCAACAAAGGTAAAGACAGCACCAATTAACTATAGAATCAAAACGGCTTTAGTTAAACTTTAACCGGCTAAAGTTTGATAGGGCGGATCCCAACAAGACCTGAGCCCGCAAACCCACAAACATATGCTCAATTTTTTGGGTTGCCACGATAGCCTGTAAAATTAAATATATACTATATAATGTCTAGCCTGTTTGCAAAATTAAACCTATATATATACAAGGATCTAGCGGCTTGCATCTCTAGGTGCAGAAGGCTTCCTCCTAACCAAAACGGCGTTGCACATGTGGTCATTGACCATCGATCTATCAGCTACTGAAACTCTGAATCACAAAGGCAGACGAAACAAGCCATCACCTTTTCCATTCCATGGCCGTCTGCCCTGCTTGGGGAAGCATCAATTCCTCGTCCCAAAGGCAACGCCAACGGCAATATGGGTTAGCACACGATGACACACGCACGCACGAAGAAAAAGGTGGAGCTGCAGCACGTGCTCTGCATCCTGCTGAGCATCGCCTCGCTCGAGGAGGCGACCTGACCGACCACCCAAAGCAAGGTACCCCACAGCCTGCCAAAGCCTCGATCTTGGAGCAGCAGGACGGCAGGCGCAGGCGCAGTCGCAGAGAAGACTGCGCGCGTTTGCCTACAAATTTCAGGCTCCAGCCCCAAGACTCCACATCACATATCCGTTGCAGCAGCAGCTTTCTTGCCAGGCATAGGGACAGCAGCAGTAAACAGCACAATCGTTAGCTTATTGATTTGTGGTTTGTAGTTGGCCATGGCGATCTCATCATCTTGCGGTCTGCTGGGGCTGGCATGCTTCGTGCTCCTGGCGACGGCCCCTGCCGCCGGCGCCACGCAGTACAAGGTCGGCGGCGACAATGGCTGGGCCGTGCCGGACGCCGCCGCCGAGTCCTTCAACAGCTGGGCGTTGAAGACCAGCTTCCAGATCGGCGACAGCCTCTGTGAGTCAAGTCAACCACACACATTTGCGTCTGGGCATTACAGATTTTACTCAGTCTCAAGCTCTCGATCCGTGAGTGACCTTCGCGTTGTTGTTCTTGCTCTCGCGACCTGCGCTGCATTGCAGTGTTCGTGTACCCCAAGGACAAGGACTCGGTGCTGCTGGTGGAGCCGGCCGACTACAACGCCTGCAACACCTCCTCCTACGACAAGCAGTTCACCGACGGCAGCACGTCCTTCACGCTCGACCGCGCCGGCGCCTTCTTCTTCATCAGCGGCGTCGAGGCCAACTGCCGCGCCAACGAGAAGCTCATCGTCATGGTCACCGGCGCCAGCGCGCCGGCCCCGGCCCAGCAGGGTTCGCCGTCGACGTCCGCGCCGGCTCCCTCCAAAGGCGGCGGCGCTCCGGTGCCGCCGTCCTCGCCTAAGGCCCCCGCCGCCAAGAACTCCACCGCCAAGGGCGCCCCTCCCGCCGCCGGCAACGACAGGAACGGCGCTGGTGCTGGACTCGCCGCGGCAGGCCTCGTCGCCTCGGTTGCAGGCTGCGTTGCCTACGCCACGCTTGCCTTCTGAGTACTGAAACCTACTGGATGCAGTGCAGGCAGAGTGTTTCCTCGTGTAACAAACCGTGTGTGGATTGTGAACAAAGTGTATCTTTCCTGTTCGTTGCGATTCAGAAGAAAAATCACAAATTTTAATTAAATGGTCGACTGAGATCAACTGACCATGGTGCTAACAGCATTGGATTGCGAGAATCTTTGGTTAAAACATTTTGGTCTCCGTTGCTGCAAGCCTGCAATCGGCAATGCAACACCTAACTGAGATGAAGATGTTTCAGTAAAAAAAGAAAAGAAAAAAGAAAAACTGAGATGAAAATGTAATGAATTTTTCAAGAGAGACAGCCCCACCACACTCAAGAAATATCCAGAGATGAAATTGCTTAGTCATAATTGTGACCATACCTTCGTTAACCAAAATTTATTGTTGAATTGGCAGATATACACCTAGCCTGTAATGGGCAAACCCAGAAATTCCTCAGAAACAGCCTCCTTCCTCTCCTACCACTACCAGTGCCACCCAAATGAAGTTGGAATGGCTTTAGACTCGGAGGATGAGGTACGCCTCCCCTCTTGACCCGTCTTATGTAGGGCGGCTCGGTAGGCACGGGGACTACAGAAACGGAGCAGACGATGGAAGTTCTGGAACAGCGATTCCAGTTCCAGCTCCTCCTCCTCCCCCGACGCCATCTCCACAGGCTCGCCTCCTCGCGTTGCTCGGCCCCGTGGTGGTGCCCGGACGATGTACGACGCGAGCCCGCTTGGAGCCGGAGCGGACGGCTTCGACTCGAACGCGCGAGCCACCACGGAACGACGAACGAGCGAGCCCGCGCGGCGAGAGAGCACACAGCATGTGCATGTGTTCCAAATCACAACTCCAACCGCAGAGAGCACACAGCATCACAGGCACCGAGGCACGGCACATCAGTTTTTCACAGCCCATGACACTAGCAAAGGGCCAGGGCCTGGCTGAGGCCTGAGGCCTAAGGGCATGGCTACTGGTGTGGTGGGCCGGCAGCGGCTGATGCATCCAAGCAAGAAGACGGCGGCAAATTGGAAAGCAGGTTTTTTTTTTTTTTGGTATGTGCTCAGCACTGTATGCTATGTTGGGCCAGTTGGACTGCTTATCCCGGATTGAAGAAAAACATGATGAAAAACAGGATATCCCGGTCGAAAACGGGATACCGTGAATACGGACGGACAAACGCTCTGCCGTTTTCGGTCTCGCTTCCGTTTTATGCCATCCCGTTTCCGTTTATCCCGTAAAAATCGAAAAAATAGAAAAAAAACAGTATACGGTTGCGGATGTAACGGGATCATCCCCTCCGTTTTCATCCTCAGTGTCGTATTGTATGCGACATTTACTTTTGTTATTTGTCAATAAATTCTTTTGACACCAGACCTATCTCAGTGGTTAGTTTTATGACATGGTTACCAAAACTGTCATATCATGTAGAATGAAATAACATTCGGATGAAACATCCACTCTCAATGTAAAGTTTTATTCCATAATTTCATAGCCATTTAATTTAATGCCTCATGGAGAATTGATAATCGTGACAAGGGAGCTTTATCTAGATGAAACTCATCTATTCTCTCTTCTAAAATACTCTCCCATGCCATAAAAAATGTCTATGTGGCATCCTGTTTAATGAACTGGCCACTGAGGCGACTCACATGAACTCCCACTAAGACTGGCCAGGGTAGTTTCACAAGAGTTCATGGCATTAAATGTGCTGATGTGGCATACAATAGATGATGAGAGAGGACAAAAGTTTTATGGGATGAAATGAGTTTTATGGGTATGAAGCTTATCTACACTGTTTTTCAACACATTGTGTCTTGAAAACTGGGAGATGAAACTTCCCAATAAAACTGGTCTAAGGGTGTATTTGATAGAGATTCGAATTCTCTTTAGCGTTTCGATTGATGAATCGAAATTACTTTACAAGGTTGTTTGACTGTTAGGACATATTCTGATTCTCAAATAAAAGTTTTATATAAAAAATCATAACAAAAAATTATACTTTTTGAGGGATAAAGAGCAACTTAAATACAACTCATTTTATCTTGTTGCACTAAAACATAATTTATTGAAAAGATCATTTGCTATCACAGAGGGGGAGGTAAGAATCGAATCCAGTGAGAGTTCCTTTTCACCGTTCCACAGTCAAAGAAACGATTCTCCTGGTGAATTCCTGCATTTGAAATCGTTTGGTAGTGATTGTGCAATTTCTCTTTAAAAACCTGAACGATTCTAGCAGCGCCTAAATCTGTTAGATTTCTATATATTTGATTGTGTTTTAAGATTTGTGTTGCAACTGTCACTTTAATGGTTTTCTAACTACTAGATCTATTTTAAAAATGGCAAATTTAATCACATCGACAGATAACTCGACACTCTTTATTTTTCCCCATGTGATGAGGTACAAGAAAAAAAGCTTTGTTACATCTTTGGTGCTAGCTAGGACCAGAGCACTACTAGCGTGCTAGGATGTGAGGAATTAACATGTAGTACAGAGATAAAACAAATGCATAACGTGTGGATTCGATTGTTCTCGACCTAGCTAGCAGTGCTCTCGTCCTAACTAGCTCTGTATTGGTTTGTTTTTAAAATATCTCTTCAATTACCAGATCATTGGCGGGCTTCATTTGTGCAACTCTTTGATAAGACTCTTGTGGCATCCTCCACCGATCATTCTAAATGATTGCATTATTCTATGAGAGGCTTCTCACGTGTGTGGCTCCGCATACTGAGGTTGTATTGTACACAAAATTACTAACCAAGCTAGCATTTTCTGTACTATACGTGCTTCATTCGTTTGTGTCACTGTCTCCATTCCCACTACATCCGAGTGCAATTAATGCCTAATTTCAGCTTTCTACTCCCAATAATCTCTCATTCGTTGGTCACCATGGTGCGCGGTGCCACGTACTGTCAAAAAAAAAAAAGCAAAACAAAACAAAATGTTCGCGTACGCCCTGCAGTGCACGGCATCGCAGCACACGTGTATCTCGCACGCGGATAACGCCGGCCGTGCGCGTGCGCGGCCACATGGCCCGCGTGAACGGAGAACGACGCCGCCGCGCGCGCCGGCGCCCGTGCGCTCCGACCGTGGCCACACGCGGACCGCACACCACGGATCCCCCGGCCGGCCACGTCGCGCCGCGGCCGGCGCCCCGTCGCCGTCGCTCGTTAAACCAAAAAGGTGGCAGCGACCGCGATGCCGACGTGCCGGATCAACTCCGCCGTTGAACGCTCGCGCGCGCAGTCCATCACCGCGCGCCGCGTTGGCCATGGAGGCACGCTTGCTTGCCGCCGAACGCTGAGAGCGAGAGCCGAGAGGCATAGGCATGTGGGAGCGTGCGTGCGTGCGTGCCGCCAGATCAATAATATAGCCTGCCTGCTTGCCGGCGCGCGCACGCCGGCCGCCCGGTGCCGGTGTGGCGTTCCCTTGGGATTTGCAGGCAGGCAGGCAGCTAGCAGCGTTGTCTTGGGTTCGCACAGCTGTGCGATCCGCCTCCGAGACGCGACGGCTCTGTCCACGTCTCGCTACCGTATGGGCCATGGCGTCGCACCGCACTGCACGCGTCTGCAGGTGCTGGATGCTGCTGGCTCAGTATAAATACCAGTACCAGCTTCCATCGCCAACTCACACGCTCATCATTCAACAAAGACGTACGTACATGCACAAAACTAGAGCGAGTATAGACATCATACCGTCTCTCTTATTGCGTGTCAGTGTGCGTGTGTGTTCCATCTCGTCGATGGCGAAGGCGCAGGCGCAGGTGGCGGCGGCGAGGTTCATGACGGAGGTGGCGCCGCCGCCGGTGGTGTTGGTTGTGCGGCGGAGGAAGGTGCCGAAGAGCCTGGACACCATCGCCGAGGACGACAGGGAGCAGCTGCTGGCGACGTGCGGGTCATCACCATCGGACCATGGCCTCGCGGCGGCGGCGGCGGCGTGGTCGCTCAAGAGGATGCCGCCGTCGCCGGCGCCGGAGCGCGCGGGCGGGTTCATGACGAGGGACCTCGGCAAGTACTTCTCCGTCGACGCCCACGGCTGCCAGTGCCAGGCCAGCGGCTGGGAGGGTGGGCACAAGCTAGCAGGCTACCAGCGAGCCGCCGTGACCGTGCATGCGCAGGAGTTGCACAAGGTCGGAGCTTGAAGAATGGAGAGGGAACTGAACAGAGAACATCTAGCTAGAATCAGTGAGCTTTGTTTGGGAGAAATATATTTGTACCACTTCCACACGTGCGCTCATGCGTGATAATTTAGCTTTCGCCCTATTCTTTTGGGCTGAAAACAAAAGCTGATTTTGGCTGATGCTGATTTGTTCTGAGAGAAAAATACTGTTTTATAGCTGGAAATAAGTGCCGATTGATCAAAAGAACGAGCTGTTTAGCTTTATTAGGCGTGAACTATGCTTGCGGTCGAAATCGCTTTTCGTCCAGCTTCAACTTTGCTCCAAATAACTGTGATGCATGGTTAATCAAGATAAACATATGGTTTTTTTATTGCCGAATGCGATTTTTGGATTCTGTTTGGATCCCATGGTTTAGCCACTAAAGTTAAACCATTTTATCTCTTTGGACTCTAAAAAACGGCTAGACTAAGGACCTATTTATACATATGCTGTGCCATATCGTGTCACCGTGCCTAGATCATAGCCCAGGCATGGCACTATAGGTCATTAACTGCGTCATGCCATGCAGTCGAGCACGTCCTCGCGGGCCACCGTGCCGCCGAGCTCCGTTGACGTCGCTGTCAAGCCTCCGGCCGTCGCCGCCGCAAGGACATGCTTCGGCTGTGTGGACTCACCTTCGCCGCCGCCGCGGAGATGTGCCATCAGCTGCGAGGACGTGCTCCCGGCTGCGCGCCAGCATTTGCACTAAGCACCGCCGCCACGAAGACGCTCATTAGGTTGTGCGCGCTGCTGCAACCCTAGCCATGAGCATGCGAGGCTCCTTCTCCTGTTCTCGCCAGCCGCGTGGTGTGGAGAGAGAGAGAGGACGGCCGAGAGGGATGCGTGGAGGAGAATGAGGGGAGATGCTCTAATTGAATCCAATGGCTCTGATTAATCGGTCGTATCGTGCCGGTCCAATTTTCGTATCGTGTCGTGCCATGCCGGCATTATGGAGCGGACCTGCAACCCAAACACGGCCTGAAATTGTGCACTAGCACTATGGGCTTTATGCCTATGGCCATGCTAGTGTCCTGCTTTTCGGGCCGGATCCATGTCAGACCATCGTGGTTGGTCCATTTGGCCATCTATAGATATATTTGGTATATCATAGATTCAATAGTGAAGCATTTTTTTTTCTTTGCTTCCATGAGTGAAACATCCCCGATTTTTCACGAAGGGAAAATCCACAGAATAAAATATAATGTGATAAAACCAAAGATTGATTTCATCGCATTATCATATATCAGTTGATATTAAAGTCATACATCGAGAATACTTACAAAATATTACATCAACTGAGTGGACACCTATTACAGGGTTAATCTAGCGGAAGCGTGCGTAGTCATCTTCAGAGTTGGCGGAATACGTCGTCGAGTGAAGGCTCCTCCTTCATGGGCATCATCAGAGTTATTGCTGGCGCAGCGTTGTCTTCAACTCCTGAACCAAACTTGAGCGTAGGCATGAGACCTTCTAATTCTTCTAATCTCGATATTTCTGTTAGTCAGGTAATCTGTACACCGCCAGATATGTGCAGGCCATGGTCAGCACCGATGAGCTTTAGTGGAAAAGAGAAAATAAAGGATCTGCCGATCCTAATATTTGGCTGTGGTTTGCATCCTATGCAAAGTAGCATCAAGTAATAATATCATATTAGTTGTCAAGTTTTAACCCATCTCATCAATTCCCATTCCAATCCATCATTTCACCCATACGCCACCTCACACCCACACCTTGCACTCAGTCGACAGGCCCAACTCCCTCTCGGGTCCTGTCTCAACGGCACACTGCCACGCCGGGCACACTGCCGGACAATCTTCAACCAGGGGAGAAAAGAATATCGCTCTCTACACTAGACAGAGCTTCACAGGAAAGGTCCATAGCCGACGAATCGGCATATGTATCGATCGATCAACCATACACTCTGCAGAGGTTTTACCACTCACAAAATTAGCCATCATCGATGCTGTACAATCATCTAGGCAGAATTCTGGGTGCTTGCTTGCCTAGGTCGATGCCACCCTACCACTCAGCCCTGGGTAACTTCGGGCACGAACCAAAACGCTGAGACTGGGAGGCACAGTACCGGGCCCAATCAGTGGTACTGCGCATCTAGAACGGTGCGGGAACTTCCTGCATCCGCCACCGCTCACCCTATCACCTTACAACCTAGCAGTAGTGGCACCGCCCTACCAAGTAGTCCAGCCGTCTCCCGCCCATCAGAAGCGAGTGAGCAGTAAATGATTCTCATGAACCTGGTGCTAGTCCTTCTTAGGTTTGACCAAGCAGGCATCTTCTTTTAGGGGATACTCTCCCCGTGCCACCACGGCACCTCCATTCACGGGACTTCAATGCTCATCCCAGAACCACCTCATAAGTCATTACCCGCCACAGGTATCTCTCGTGGGAATGCCCAGATGCAACTCCGGGCAAGACTTGCTTACACAGCTCGTCGTGTATCCCACTTGGTCGACTTGACCCTCACCACACACCCAAGACACACGCAGCACGCTCATAGTCCACCAGTCTGGCACCCCAAACCAAACCATTCCCAGAGGTTCACCACCAGCATCACATCACAGATACAATACGAGTGGAGTTAATAAATATGGTGATGTAATATGCAAGCAAGCAGGTAGATAGAAATATATAAGAGAGCGTGAGCGCGAAGCTGTGTTGCATAGTAGAGTGGTTTGCAAACAGTGTAATAATGGCTTAGGTAGTTGCATGCATTATATACTAGCAAAGGAGTAAAGATAAAGCGCTATCAATTCTAGATATGCAATGTCTAATAGGATTCTCTAAAAGAAGGTGCTGCCATGACACCTGCGTTGTCGAGGAAGTAGTGGTATGAGTGTTCTCCAGTTAGTGTAGTCGAACAGCGGGGTCTCCTCCTCCTAGGATCTCCATCCCATGGTTCCTGTCGTCGTCCATGCTCTCCTCCTCCGATGGCCTCGATCCGATCGTTGCTATTCCGGAACGGCTACTCCGCGAAGCAATACAATGCAAGAAATCACCCATCACACCGAAAGACGACGCGACACGAGAAGATCCATTGACACCAGAGAAATAATAAGAGGTTCACGACTTGGCCCTCTCGGCGTATGTCCGATTTCCTCGGGCCAAAGAATAATATAAAAGTGGGGTTTGCTATGTACAATCTTATGTCACGGCCAAGCCAAGATGGCTTAATAATAAATGATTTAGGCTAGAGTTGATCCATAGCAAACACCACGGCACACAATCTTCCGATCCGAACGCCACGGGGAAGACGGGGATCGGAGGTCAGCCAAGCAAAACAAGGACATGTGATAACCGATAAGAAATGTTGCACGCAAAAGTGCGGGGGTTATTCCACTTGTAGGGTACCAAGGCTGTGATTCAAACGGGTACAATCATACAAGGGTTTAATCTCCAAGAATTAAGAGAGAGAAAAGTTAGCTAGGCACATCTATATCATATTCCCAGTCACACCTTCAGTGAAGATGGTTTTAAGCGGTCGACCGAGTCGACCTACATAGGTCTGAAATCTTAATATAGACCATAGCTTCGCTAACAAAAGGAGTCAGTCCGGTCTTTGACCCAATCACTGTGAGTAAGACGGGATCGAACAGAGCGGGCTAAACGAACAGAGAGCGAGAAGCATAAAACAGTAGTGGTCTACTCTTTCCAACGCACACGCCACGGAATAGACGGGGCGTTAGAAGAGAGCGACAGGTGAAAGAAACAAGTGCGCAAACCACTCGTAGGGTACCACGACCTGGGTGCACTGGCACTAAGTCATTACTCGGATCCATAGCGATGCTGTTGTCACCGCAAGAATCAGAGGAATGCAACGGTCGCGCAGGGTACGAGCATACGAGGGTCTGTGCACGAAAAGTCAGCGAAAGACAGCGTGAGGTCAGGTTACACTCGGTGTTACGGTCATGGCGGAACAGATCCCGCGATCGCAATGTCCGAACGAGGTACGATCACACAGCCGGCTCGAAGGCACGTCACACAGACAAACAACATGACAACCAGCAATAAGAACCAATGGCACGACTCAAAAGACTCCTTATAAGACTGCGGAGTAGCACAATTCCATAGCATTATGATAGATGGATCCTGTATTACAAATTTAGATACAGACAGATCGTGAGGACAGGGTACAACAGATATATGTACAGACATATCGTAAGGATAGGATACAGTATGATGGATAGATGTACAAGGAGTAAGAGCAGGGGTCCAATAGTCCGGCGTCGTATATCACTTCGGCTTTCCTACCGTCCAACATTATCTATGGGGCCTCATATCTGGCAACGGGGCTACATCACGGAGACTAGACGGGGTCGGTATCAAGGAGAAGTGGCGAGGCTTGCTGCTACATGTTCCGACTCCTCTTGGCCAGCTGCTGGTAGCTATTGGCCCGCTGTGACTAGCTGTTGGCTGGCTGCGGCTAGCTGTGGCCTGCTGCAGGGTGGTCGTGGCTGGTCGTGGCTGGCCGCGGCTGGACGGGCGAGGCTAGTGACTGGCCGAGGCTGGCCGGAGTGGCCACAGGCTGGCCGGAGATGGCTGCAAGTGTCTGAGAGGTGTCGGGATGTGTCCGGATTCCAACGGTGTAGGACGGGGCGTCGGTGCGCGTCGAGGGGAAACCAAGCAGGACTTCCAGAGATCTCCTTTGTTGATCGGCGTCCTTCGTGTCCTTCGGCGGCAGTAGTAGAGTGGCGGCGGTCTCGGAGTCCAAAGGCACAAGGTAAAACCGGAACGCGGTCACGGTGGTGGTTCGGGTAGTCCTCGGCCACGCCGGCGTTCTTGGAACGCCAGTGGTTCGATTTGGCTAAAAGGGTCTTGTGTTGTGTGTGCGAGTGTCCTGAGCCGGGAAGGGCTCGGCCTACACGTCCCTGTGGTGGGACGCCATGGCGTACATGGCGGGTCCAGCGAGGTGGCAGTGCTCACCATAGGGAAGAAGGTCGTGGCTCACCGAGGGCTTGCGGACGGCAGATTGCTTGACGCGGGTTGGGCTCATTGTCGGCAGAAAGTGCATCTGTGGCCTGCTAAAGTTGGCCGAACGGCGACGGAGCTCCGGCATGAGTTCGGCACCACCTGCTGCTCCCCTGCAGCAGTGCACACAGAGGCACGAAGGCCGGTCTTAGACAACAGCAACGGACGAGGAAAGGACAGGGACACAGGGTCTTGGTGCTGGATGCTCACCGGTGATGGCGTGACCGTGGTGAGGGCGAGGTCCATTGAGGTGGTGGCGAAGACGAGGCGTGGTCGAGGAGCAAGCTGTTGAGGTCGTGGGCTCCGGGCTCGGCAGCAGTGCACGCGTGCCTGGCTGTGGTAAGGAGCATCTCGCCAGTGATGTTGTATGTCCTCCATAGGTCACGTACAGGAGGGCCGACGCGGAGCGCGGGCGTGGACGACGCGTCGGGCGTCGAGGTTGAGGACGTGGCGTTTGACATCACAGACGCCAATGGCACGGCCGCTGTGGCTCGTCGGAGCAGACGTCGGCGTTCCCGGTCGTCGAAGTATGCTGGAGCACGACCGGACGGGTGGCGACGGCGGTGCCTGCGAGCACGGCCATGGCTAGCTGTAGCCGCCGGCAGCGCGAACGCGCAGCGGCACGGGGCAGGCACCACGCGCGGGAGTAGAACGGCCGGCAAGGCGTGGCTGTGCAAGGCAGGGAGGTGTACGGGGTGGCAGCTCGCCAGGGCGTGCACGAGCACGTCGTTGCCGTAGAGCAGATGGAGGAGGCGAATGGCAGTGGGGAAGAGAGCATGGCGGCGGCGGAAGGGAACTGGGAGGCGACGCAGCAGCTCTGCGTCTTATCCTCGAGCACAGCTAGGGCTCCACGGTCGCTCCGACCATCCTCGGCGTCCGTGCCGGGGGTCGAACACGCGTCGTCCATCGCACGGGGAAGGCAGGGGCGTGGGGCCGAGCGCGCGGCTCTGTCCGCGTGCGCGCACGAAGGATAGGTGGCGGCGGCGGCCGGGATGGCGCTGGGAGCGCGCCTAGGTGAAAGCCCATGTTTGGTTTTGGGTAATTGATGAAACCCAGTTTGCTAACGATTGCTCTAAGTGTTTCGTGAGAATTGATTAACAAATGTCAAGATGGAGCAAAGGACCGGGTCGGTGGAGGCCACAAGTGAAGGGCATTGACGGCATCCATGCAAATGGTATAAGTCCATCATCAAAAGGAGTCCACGAGCTTCATCAAGAGATGGTGAAAAAGCTAGGAGCTCAAGGCAAAGGCATAATCCATAGGAGCTCTTTTGCTTTTGGTGATCAAGACTCCATAGAGAGAGTGATCACATTTAGGATAGATAGCCGTACTATCAAGAGGGGCGAAATCGTTGATGAAATACGGTTATCAAGTGCCACTAGGTGTTCATGATCATTGCATATGCATATAGATGCTAGTGACACTAACTTGACCCGTGGAAAACTCTTCGTAAAGGCTAACACACGTGCACCTAAGTGAGAGACACTTTGGAGTGTTAGTGCCTTAAGAAACGGGGTGAAGTTTGAGGGTTAGAGAGGGTTTAGTCCTCTCTTCCTCCTGCCGAGCTTGCGAGGCAGGATTCGGCGAATTTCGGAAACGTTTCAATAAGAAAATAGAGCGTCGGACCGTAGAGTTACAGAGCGTCAGACCATTAGTCTCGGTCCGATGGCTAACACTGCTGAGAGCGTCAGACGCTCAGTTTCGGAGCGTCGGACTATTGTCCGAAGCGTCCGACGGTGCAGATCGTGTGAGAGATAACACGTGGCGAGCTCTGAGAGCGTCGGACTCTCGGCGTTAGTCCGACGGTGAGCGTCGGACCAACGTCCGACGGTTTTCAGGGCTCGGGGAGCTCTCTGGAAACGTCGGACGGCCGCGATCGTTAGTCCGACGGCTTCGTCCCTCTGAGTCCGACGGTGTCAGCTGAGGGTGTCGGACCGTTTGTTTTAGTCCGATGATTATACCGTCCGACGGTTCGTTTAGCGCGGAAAGTTAGCCGTTGTGATCCAACGTTCGACTTCAAACGGCTAGTGACACGTGGCGTTCATCCGAGGCGTCGGACCGTGCGGATTAGTCCGACGCTCTGGCCGTCGGACAGTCCGACGGTACGTAGAAAAGTCTAACCGGCTAGTTCTTTGTGTGTGGCTTATAAATAGTCACTTGGCCGGTTTGGGGAGTAGCTCTTGGTACTCCTGAACATCATAGCATACTTGTGAGCCTTCCCACTCCACTCTCACTCATCCTACTTGATTGTGTTCATCATTTGGTGAGTTTGGAGAGCATCAAGTGCATTGCATTGATAGAGATCATATAGAGGCACTTGGTAGTGGTGATTCGCAGCGGTTTCTCTTGTTACTCTTGGAGTTTGCCGACTCCTAGACGGCTTGGAGCTGCGAGGATCGTTGAGGGGAGTTGGTGATTGTCTCCGCCTCCGATCGGTGAAGTTGTGAGGGGTTCTAGCCTATCCCCGTGGGAGATCGCGAAAGGCATCTTTAGTGGATTGCTCGTAGCTTGGTGGATCCCCATCTTGTGTTGGTTGTGCGGCACCCTTGAGAAGGGTTTGGCGTGTGATGCCAATTAGCGCGTGAACCTCCAAGTGGGTGTATCGCTACAACGAGGACTAGCTTGCCGGCAAGCAAGTGAACCTCGGTAAAAAATCTTGTGTCATCTCTCTACCGAGGATTTCCGTTGAATTTGATTGATTGGTTATATTGGACTTCATATCTTCTCTACACCAGGGGTATTAAAATCACCTTCTCTCTTTACTTTTGTGTACTTACTCTCGTGTGTAGTTTGTTAGTTAGTTGCTCACTTAGGAGTAGTGTTTAGTAGTGACATAGCCTTTGAGAGTGAACTAGTGATCATAGTGTAGTATACTTGTCTAGGTGGCTTGCATAGTGTAGTTTAGAGTTAGTGCTTTGCAAAGCTTGCTATTGTTACTAATCGGCTTGTGAAGTGTTGTTTGTAAATTTTTTATAGGCTATTCACCCCCCTCTAGCCATTTAGGACCTTTCACTAGGGTTCGGGTGCGCGCTGGGCCGGGGGGCGCTGCTGCCTGCTGTGCTGCGAGCTGGGCTTGCTTCGGGGCGAGATGGGCCAGCGCAAGGGCAGGAGGGTGGGCTGCACGGCTTTTGCCCTGTTGGGCCGTGGTGCTGCTACGTCGGCCAAGGAAGGGAAGACGGCTGCGTGTGTATGTGCTTATACACGTATATGCTATTGACACAGGAGCATGCACATGCACGTGTGTGCATGTATGCTAATTAGCTTGTGCTGCCAGCTGCCGTAGTGCTGTACGTATATGTATACAGGTTTGAAACGTGTAGACCATTGCTTGGTGGACTGGTAGTGTACGGGTTTTGTTCAGGCCTGGTCTTGCTCGGTTTCTGTCCGTGTATGCCCTTGTTCTAGAGATGGAAGGTCATACGAGGCTGCTAGTAGGTACGTGTTTGAGTCGTACATACAGCTAGCTAATAAGCTACAGGACCATGCATGCATGCAGGCACGAGCCGGTAACAACTAGATTAGGAGCAAGGCTAGCTATCAGTGGTTACGTGCTGCTGCTTGGTGTATCAGCAAAGGATAATATGAAATAGATTTAGGGGATAGAAAGGAGTGGAAAAGGACTCGTTTTCCTTTTCAAAATCATTGGCATGGAAATAAATGGAGCCTGAGGGAAATTCGAAAATGAGTTCTTGATTTATAGATTTTGGTCGGGAGAGTTGGAACGAGATTAATGAAGGATTCGAAAGGTATCGCTATGGACTTGTGCTTCTCCAAACAACACACGAGGCTAGAAAACCCCAACTGATTAAAGAACTCCAGTACAATCCTACCAACAATTACTACATGAATGCAACGATCTTTAGCGGGTTAGTCAGGGTTCGACCTAGATTCTACATGCTCCACACACTTTACAAGAAAAATTTTAGATAGTTCGTATTTTTAGTTATCGAAAAACACGGGTTGTTACAATGACCATCTTTACGGTGAAGCTAAAGCTATTTTCTTTTCTTTTTTCATAAAAAATGGCAAAGCAGTACTAGAACGTGGAAGTTAAATAAGGTGTACGGTAGTTGGAACGCACAGATATGTTTATATTAATATAATCCTAATATCAAGGTGCAATACTGAAAAGATGAGAAGACCAAGGTGGATACTGAAAGCCATCATTCACATGTACTGAAACTCGACTGAAAGATTAGAAGATCAATATGCCCTGTTCATACGGTGCCACCGGAGTCACCTGACCTGACACGAAAATGGTAAATCGAATCCATGTGCTACAGCTACAGTAGTAGCTGCAACTGCAATGCTAGATTTCGGTGCGAGTTTGGTGCATGAAGTCGTCGCCGTTGCGCACCGTCCTGAGTCCTGACCTCTCGCCGCCGCTGCAAGAACCGGCCCAGCGACCTGATCCGCCTGCTCGACGCGCCGCAGTCCGAGTCCTGCTCCTGCTGCGCTCCCGCCGCCGCCCTCGCCATGCGGATGATGGCGCTCGCCTGGACTTCCGCGCCGCCCGTGGCGTCGGCGGCGTCGGCGTCGTTGTCGTCGCAGCCGCCACCGGCGGGCTCCACCAGGTGCTTCAACGTCGTCAGCAGTCGATCGCCGTCGTCCGGCGCATAGCAGTGCGCGCCGCCGGTCGTCGTTGCCTCCTCCTCCCACCTCGCGCGCAGAGCCGTCGCCGCGTCGTCAGCGCCGCAGCCGCCGCCGAGGCGCAGCTCCGTGTCGCAGTCGCAGCACCGCCTCTTCTTGGACGACGGCGCCAGCATCGTTGTCTCCATGGACTGATCAGAGAGAGCTCCTGGCAAAGAACACGACGCTCGTACGTGAATCTGAGTTCTGAGTTCTGACGGAGGCTTGAATTAATTGAAACTACACAGGTGGGAGAGGATGAGATGGCGGAGTCAGAGATCTTGTTTGCTCGCGTTTATATACGGTGCGGCGCACGCAGGCGCATGGGAAGTGTTTTCCGTGTGCTGTTTTGGCCGGGCCGGGCGAGCGTTTTCCAGGGTGCGCCGCCGCCGCGCGCGTCAAGCTCAAGCATGCATGCATGTCGCCGTCACCTTTGGCCACCACCGGCTAGCGGCTGCTAATCCTGGCAACTCGTTGTGCGTGGTGGTCTGGATGAAAGGAAACGAACACAACTACGCACACAAGCTTTGGGAGCGCGTGAGGAAATGGAAAGGAACACGTGTGCAGTGCATTGTGCATGGCATTGGCATGATGCTTTGCCTTTTTCCCGCTACGAAAGTTGGCCGCCGGCCGGAACGGTACGTACGTGCGTTCAGTGTTTGTGTGCCGGCCTACCATTTTAGATATGCGGTTTTCTTTTCGTGGGCGGTGTGGTTAAAGTTTTTCAGTGCTTCGCTCTGAAAGTAGCATTCCAAATGGATACACAGTTAGGTTAAAATTAAGCACCTGTGGAATTAATATGACACGTGCAAGTCAAAACTTTTGAAATTTGACCACGATTTTATTGTCTATTATCTACATACACACAAAAAATATTCTAAGACCAATAATACTACTTTTGAACGAGTGTGTATATTTTTAGTTTTCAAAAGTAATGGTCCAAGGCATGTGCTAGAGCCTGTAATCGCTATAAGCAAGCATTTAGAGCCTAATTAATTGGTCTAGCGCTGGCTGGAGCTGCATCATGCACGTACGCCCAGAAGTTCATTCTACTTATCTAATAAAAAACTTCCTAAATTAAATTGAGTTTTACTCACAGGTAAAGGCACGCCAAAGCAGATACAGCGGTTTCGGATGCACGCGGCGTGACCAAGACTGACCGACCTCGCCGTGGTCACGTCGGTAGGGAAACATAAGAATGGAAATCTGGATCGTTATGCGCAACGACAAAAAGGATGATGTGGCCTCATGATTTCTCGCAACTATCTTTGTACTGCCTCCGTATCGATAAAAGATGACGTTTAGGACAACGACACGATCTTCAACGCATGACTTTAACTTCATATTTCTACAAAAAATATTTATTGAAAATTCATATATGTATACTTTTATGAAAGTATATTTGAAGACAAATCTATCAATATAGGTTTCATATTTTCAAACTTAACCATTTAAAAGTTATTCATAATTTATATTCCCAATATTTGACCAAGGACCTTTTCCAAAACATCATCTTTTACCAATATGCAGGGAGTACTCACTCGCGTGCGCTCCCTCAGTTCTAAACTGCAAGCCATCTTTATCTTCTTTTCTTTATTTGATAGAAGCCATTTGGCGCCCTTTATTGATCTCAAAACAGGATTACATCATTCACCAATACTTCGAAAATGAACCTAGGAGGTTCATCGACCCAATTACAAGATTAAATTCGATTCCATTGCATATCTAGCTATTTCGTGGGCTGAAGCATCTAGGCTCTAATGGTTTCGGTGATTAATGACAATAAAGAGGTTATTATGACTAATGTATTTTTTGCAGAATAAGCTTAGAGGTTAGGTCATAATAACATGTAGGTTCATGCCCCTAGCGATGGAAATCGATTCGGTTTTCAAAGGATGGAAGACAAGACGGTGATAGGCTAGTCCCAAGTGTCGTATAGAGTTGAAAGACACTTGAAGTAGTTTTAGATTTTGTTTTTCACTTTGACCGTACTATAAAGAGGGGTTTGGCATAGGTAGCTTGACTTAGGGCAAGGTTAGAGAGTGTAGATGTGATGCACACTTGTCCAACATAGCTCTAGACAACCCAGGGAGTCTCTTGAGAGAGAGAGGATCAAACTTCGTTTTGGAAAGTTTTCGATTCGGCGAAGTTTTGATTAAGTTTTGAGCGTCAGACCCTGAACAGTATGGTCGTCGGACCAATACTCAGAATCCGACGGTACGTGGCAGCCTCTGGTGGCTTCTCAGCTCACCAGAGACCGTCAGACGCTGCTGGGATGGTCGTCGGACCATTGCCCAGCGTCCGACGGTACCAGGGGTTTCCCAGGCGAGCGTTCGGACTGTGAGGAGACGAGCGTCGGACTATTGTTTCGTAGCGTCCGACACTTCCAGAGAGGTTCCAAGTGCACATTTGGGCGTCGGACTCCTCGTCGAACCATTGGCACGTGTGTTTCCCGTACAGTGACCCTGTGCAAGAGAGCTCAAGAGAGTGCAGAGAGCATCGGACTGTGCTCCGACGGTGGGCGTCAGACCATTAGTGAGCGTCCGACGCCCCTCTGTCATAGTGCCGAGTACAGAACGACTGTGAGAGTCGGACCGAGGAGTTTGGTCCGACGGTGAGGTTTCTGTAGGGGTCCGACGGTTCGCAGGAAAGTGTAAAACGGCTAGTTTTGGAGAAGGTGAGTATTTATACTTCACCATTGCCTTCATTCTAACTCTCTTGCCATTTCCAACAGTTAAAACAACCCTTGTGACCTTGTGAGAGTGCAAGAGCCCTAGGGAGGATTGAGTGAACTCTATTGCTTGTGAGCTTCTTCCCTAAAGAGATCAAGAGTGACTTGTGTGCATCCATCACCCTCTTTGTCATTGTTCTTGATCAAGTGAGAGTCTAGGCTTGTTACTCTTGGTGATCGGCATCACCTAGACGGTTCGGTGGCGACCGGAGGCTTGGTGACCGCTTGGAGAGCTTGTGGGCGGCCCAAGCCAAGCTTGTGAGCGGTTGTGGACGATACGCCGCGCCGGAGAGGCAAAGGATCAGCCCGTAGAGAGCACTTGGTCTTTGCGAAGATCAAGGGGGAGCTACACCCTTACATGGGTGCTCCAACGAGGAACTAGTGGGGAGTGCCGACTCTCCGATACCTCGGTAAAAACCGGCTTTGTCTTTCTATTTCATTTACATTCCCGTATCTATTTGTGTTCTTTACTTTCTTATAGTAGTATACTTGTGATAGGACCCTGGCTCTATGTTGCATAACTTGTTTTAGGCTTAGAACTACACACAAACACTTGTGGGGTGAGATTGGACAAATGGCGATAGGTTGAATTGTATTTCGAAAAATTTACTAGTTGCCCAATTAAACCCCCCCTATTGGGCATCCTCGATCCTTTCATGGGCCTACTTTATTATCTTCCCTATTTGAATAATCAATCGATATGCTTACAAAATCTTGCCATAACTGGGAACATTCTTCATAAATAGCCGCACTTGCAGTTGCAGAAAAGCCTCTCTCCTCCATCGTTCCAACCACCTCTAGGCAATCGGACTGCATCATAATTCTACTGCCACCAATCTGTTGGGCAGGTAACATTCCTTCCTTTAGTGCGAAGGCTTCAACCATTTGAGCATCAAGAACATATTCAACAAACCTTGCCGAGGCCGCTATGAAGGATCCACTGGAGTCTCTGATCACTACACCTCTGCTCCCCGATCCACGCCTTTGATTATAGCTTGCGTCAACATTAATCAGCAAAACATCTTCCGGTGGTTTACCTTTGTTGATTTCTTCTCCGCCCTCATGTAGTTGGATGCTAGCGCCGAATTGCCATTGCCGATTTTGTTAGGATTTTGGACAGTATCCCCATGATTTCTGCGTTCCCACCATAGGTACCACCCCCCTGTTAAGATTAATTCTGCCAGGCCGACTTGATTCATACTATGAACCTAGCTCAATCTCTTAATAATTTCAGCAACTATCACAGATCCTGACCATTCCCCCGGCATCGATTTCTGTATCTCACTTGTTAGTCCTAGTATTTGCCAAATTTCTATAGCTCTGCTGCAAGTGAACATGTGCTTTATATCTTCATAACCTTCATGGCATGTCGGATAGCTCCCCACACTCCCAATGTGCCTGTTTGCCAAGATCCCCCGACAAGGCAGAAACCCATGCAGTACTCTCCACAAATTTTTTTTATCTTGGCAGGGACATTTAAATCCCAGAGGTTCTTCCATACATTATCATCTCCCACCCCACTTGCCATCTGATTTACTCTATTTGCACCGAACTTGTGCAGCCATTGTGCATGATATGTTGAACCAGCAGAGAAATATCCATTTCGGTTATAATGCCAAGCTACTACATCTTCTCTTCCTTGTAAAAGTGGAATCTGCAATATTCTATTTGCATCCACTGACCAGAACAACTCCTTAATCAAATCTTCATCCCACTCATGCTACCAAACTATTCTCTCTATTTTAAATTCTAGAAACTATGTTCAAGTTTCATCCTAAGTAAATTTATTTAATCTTAAACACATTTATTGAAAAATTATGAATATTTACAATATCAACTAAAATGTATGGTTAAATATGTTTCTTACTATACTTAATGAATCTTGTTGATGTTATAGATGTTTGTGTGTGTTTTTTTTAATTTGATCAAAGTTAGAGAAATTTAAATCAGCATAAAGTTTTATTCAACTTTATGTCAATCAACAAATTAATTATGGAATATATTTTCATAGTGAACTCAGTTAGACACATAAATATAAATATTGATAATTTTTTCTATGAACTTGGTCAAGCTTAGAAAAGATTAACTAATTTCAAACGTTTAATTACTTTTTTTTAACAGGGAAGTACTTGGCCATCTCAAAATATTGGTAGGTTTGTGAAATTGACCCTGCCATGTTTGAACGAGAAATCAACAAGAAGTTGTGCAGTGATACAACACAAATAGTAGCTTTTCGGTGAAGAATTCAGACAGTTCATAAGATTTACGATTATATCTTTTCCAAAGTTGTGCCTTCTATTATGAACCCACATGAGTTCCATTTACAATGTTCAGATTATTCAGTTACAGGTCAGTGACAACCTATTTACCTAAAAATTCTATCTGGGAAAACTGCGGCTCGCTCTTATCTAGCAAGAATGCCCCACAAAATAAAGGGTTATATTACACCCGCCCTGTTACCAACTAGCTACCACCCTACAAATCCGAAGAGTATCATATCAAGGTCCTATCCCACTTGCTCTTAGTTTCCATAGTATGTGTTTTGCAGTTAGAACAATTATCCTCTTGATTGTTATCGGCATATGCCTAGCTTCATCAGAATGATAAACATGATCTGATGCCATATGTACATTTATACAGGAGTTACAGAAATCTTCTCTTATACAGTTATTGCTGACATATAACCTGCAGGATTTCGTAAAGACCCATCAATATCCGTAGCAAAACGAAAAAAGAAATAAAGTGGAACAACAGTCACAGACATTGATGCAGAACTCAACAAAGCTCTTGGCCACAAACATCAATGCATTAGATAATATGATAGCAATACACATAGCAAAATTGGTAAGCGTCGCGAAAACCAAACTCATACTCCCTCTATCAAGTGTCACTGTAGTATTTTTGCTGGTCAACTTTCTTAAGTTTGGCTAGGTTTGTAGAAAATATTAGCAACATTATCTCCAAATAAGTTCCAGTGATCTATCATTCTATCCAATTATGCACCATAAACATTAATATTTTCTTGTATACATTTAGTCAAAGTTGAGTACGTCTGACTTCTCGGGAAGTGAGAACAACAGTTAAGAAGGGACGGAGGGAGTATATCATATCTGGTAGTTAAGCATTTCGCAAGTTACTGGATTTGAATATAGTCAAAGCTCAGAATTGTTTATATATTTGGGGAAAATGATGACTCAACTACAGTAATTGTATCTCTTCAATAAAAGTTGTACCAGTTTGAACTAGCTAAGTACTCTCTCCATCCATTTGAACATGCAATTCTCGCTTTTCAAGAAATCCAATTGTTTGAAGTTTGACTAAATTTAAATAAATAAATACTAACATTCAATATACAAAATAAGTATCATTAGATTGGTTATGAAATGTATTTTTACAATAAATTTATTTAAAAATATAAATATTAATATAATTTACTGTGGATTTGATCAAACTTGAGTTACTTTAACGGGGCACGTTTCCCATAGTTGCATAATCATATGGATGGAGTATTGTCTTACTACAGTGCTCATAAGCACAAAAACCAAACATACAGAGAACCAAGCATTCAAATTAATGTCCTGAAAATGGATACCTTAGGGTACTTCAAGAACTAAAAACGCACAGTGAACACTATACAAAATTGGAGAGCTACAAAACAAATGGAGAGGCAAAAAAAAAAAAAGAACAATGGTACTAAAAGGTACATAGATGAGAAAATGACTCACCTCTATTTGAAATGCAGCAAGAAGTTCTGGTGCTGTTTTCATCTATACCACTAACCACCAATGGAAGGTTTTGCCTTGTGTCGTTGCATGGCATTTTTACGAAGCAAAGGGTTTTCTATTGAAAAAACAATCAAGCTACCATCCTTGGTTCCCGCCAAGAAGCACTCCTCAGGAGTCACAACTAAGGAAGTTATTGTTTTCCCAGCTCCCTCATACCTCCAAACAACATCAAGAGAATGCATAGAGCGCAGAACAATTTGCCCATGATCACCAGCACATACCATAAACTCTCCACAGCAACTTAGCTCCATGCAACTGAGACGGCTATTGGATTCCGAAGAAGCAATATGCTTCCCATTTATGGAATACATATGCAAAGAAAGGTCACTATCAGAGTATATCACTAACCTACCATGCTGTGATGTTACCAGTTTTGACAAACCAGCACCTGACGGATGTCGAATGGATCGAACATATGTCCCCTCACGTAGTGTATGGAACATACAAGTCCCGTCCTTTGACCCACTGATAACAATGTCTAATTCTGTGCTGACAAATAAGCATGTGATAATATCATCATGGCCACATAAGATATGAGATGGGCTTTCAATGATGACATGATCCTTAGTTGATAGGTCGTAATTTGCATTCCTAGATCTTTTGTCATTTGATCTCCCTCGGAACGCATACCAGATCATAACAGTTGTGTCATAGCTTCCAGTGGCAATCACACTTCCATCAGACGAAACTGCACAAATTTATGTTGCCAGATATAGTAATATTGACTAAGCAACAATATAATATCTAAGTAGTATTGACTAAGAGGCTACAGTAATTGTAGAGCATTCTAGTGCTAGATGGCTAGATGCAAGTATGATTTAGTTCGCAAGTTTCGTTCAATATAATTGGTTTACAAGCCATGTTTGTAATGTATCCCCATAATACAATGGATGCAAGTGTAAGATAATCTGCTGCCGTCCTTGTTTGTTTTGCTGCAGCAGGGAGTTGGCAAATAAGTCAACCATTATGTCCTTTTTATCTACTATAGAAGTATGGCAACAGCGCTAAGTAGTGGCTGATCTCAGCCAAATAGCTGATACTGTAGCAAGTAGTGGCTAGTGGTGTATAGCTAGAGTCGCATATATATCAGCTAGCCTGGCAATGGAAACACAGTTCAGTTTGCCACACTTTCAGCAAGTGCAGAGCTGGTTCTTGTGCTGTGTGCTCTCTCTGTTCTCTCCCCTTCTTCTACCTCCAGCAGTGTGTGTGCGCGCGCGCTGGTGAGCTGATTGCTCACCTGTGCAGGGAGTTTCTGGGCCCAGCAAGTGGGGACTCGATATTTTTTTGGAGGTCGCCGAACTAATTAAAGTCAAATGCCATTGTAGTTCCTCTCCTCACTCAAATTACATTAAGTGCCAGTCTAGTTCATTTGAGAAAGTTTTTGGTCAACTCAACGACCCAAAGTAATTAGAATACTTGCATCCCTACATAATACTGTCCATTGAAGCATTGCTAACTCCTAGCAGAAAACAATACCATGTTAATAACTACTTAAATTTGGAGCTTATGCTTACAGGAGTTTATTAATGAAGAAATGTTACCTGCCACACAACTAACTACATCTTTATGCTGCCGGATGCTCTGCACAATTTTTCCATCACTTAGAGAAATGATCTGGAAACTATTCTCCCAATTACCACACAAAATTAAGTAATTGTCCCCATGAATTTGAACAGTTGCTAAGCATTGCCTCCCAAACTCAACATTTTCAGCCAAAGAAGTGCCAATTTTCCTCGGAGAAATAACATCAGAACCAATTCCGAAGAAAGGCTCCTGCAAGGAAAGAATAAAGAGTGAAAGGAAGTATGAAACAAAACAATTCCATCTTAGAGATCTTTGCAATTAGAAAGATACCAGTGATCCAGAAAATGTGAAGTTTCCACCAGACTGCAACTGTGTTGTTAGCCAAAGCTTTACGGAGAGTGTGAGCCCCTCATTCATCAAGACAATGTTTGAGTCCAACAAGCCAATGAATAATACAGATGAAGGGGTGATTGTGGTAGGAACAACAGAAGTCACTGTTATCGATTGTGGCGCAAAATATAGTGGATGCACAATTGGTATAGGAGGACCTCTCCGCGGGTGTTTCTTCCGAAAAATTTGAATTGGTGTCTGTCCAAAATTTGCAATTTGGTCCTCAATAGCGGACTTCTGTAACATATCATCCATGTTCTCCAAATCAACTGCGCCCTCATATGTCAAATAATAAAATATGTTCGCTGCCTGTTCCAAATAATAGATACAAATTTAGCAAGGTTAGCATAGAGAACCCATCGACCCATGGGTGATGAGTTTTACCAAAATATGATATAGGTACCTCAACTGCAGGCTTGCCACGCTGCTTGTAACCAAATATGAGATCAATCCAATGATGCAGATTAGAGCTTACATATTCACTTTCAAGTGCTTCTCGACTGATATGAATAAATTCTTCTGGGGAACCCTAAATGTGTCAAAAAAAAAAACAATGAGACATGCTTCCTTCGGATGATATGATGCAAGGGCTGGTGGCCATGGTAAGTGCAAGGCCAAACTTTTGTATCTTCAGATGATAGAATCTTCTTGAATAATTTACATATCATGTATTTCTACAACTTTTACAATTACATAAATATTGTGAAAAACTCTTAGGGGTCTGGGGAAGGGAAATCAGCGCACAGGCCTTACCCGCACAAATATGCGGAGGCTGGGGCACTGGGTACGCCCTTTTATTGTGAAAAACTCTTAGCACCCTGGTAGTTGTTGAATACCGAGATTTTACCAACGTTTAAGTTGAACATATCCAGTGCAAATAATAATAATAATAAAATCTTAAGATACAATGTTATCATTATTTAAACATTTTGCTAAAATACAGGACAGCAACACAGTAAGATGCACAATGCTATCTGATCTGATGCAGAATAAGATTTTCTACATTATTCCACCTGAAGTATCATGCAATATCATTGCACTCCAAGAAAAGTACATAGCTTAAAATTCTTTTTGAAACAGAGTTCTTACAGTTAAATGTGGTGATGTAGCTATATGAAGACATCGCTAAAGAACTATCAGGAACGAAAAACTGAATAATTTTGCATTAGCAGAATACGAATAAAGCTATACCGCTGGTCAGTACTGGATTGTTCATGAACTAGAGTCGACTGAATATTATCAGTATTATTCAGAAAAATATTAATACTATCACAAACAAAATAATGGATTACCTTTGCCCATGGAGGGAGACCAACATCACCTAATGGTTCACCATCCTGCTTTATGCCAAGGTGATACGAATTCGAATTCTCAAGAAACTCAGGCATGTAAAAGAATTCAGGTATAAGCTCTTTGACATCACTTGTATTTGATAGGCAATTCCTGTATGTGCTTTCAATGCTCTGAAATAGACGATCTGCGTGGTCAAACTTACCACCCTGTAAGCAACATGTAAAACAACATATCAGTTGGTGTTTGCGGAACTCTGAAGATAAATAAAAAAAAAACATGCCATTGTTATAGAAAAAAAAAATTCAAATCCTGCCCTTTCAGTTTACAAGAAAAAAAACTAGCAAAGATTTAAGAACAAAAGCAAAAAGAACACATGAAGGCAGGACAGGGAGACAAGAATAGTGAAAGGAAGAACCTGAAGATTGCGGTGCAGTGCAGTAAAAGGCTCAAGCCTTAGAAGGTAATAAAGAACAATTCCCATGCTAGAGTAGTGGGATCCATAGTAAAAACTGCCGGAAAAAAGGGAAAAACAAAAGAATTGCTTAGCGGGTATCTAGGGTAAGATGGTGCACACAAAAAATGTTTGAAGGAATACAATGAAAGAAAGATCAAACCTTGGTATATCCGGATCAACAAAATTAAGATATCTATCTTCAAAGGCCTGTATATTACATATAGTTTATTCAAAATTATTGGAAAGTGCATTAACCAGAAGTGACAGTCCATAGGAATTGATCCTACCTTAAAGCGCTTTGCATCCAAAGCGCCTACTGGTTTTGAAAGGTCCCTGAATGTAGATGACTTGTTGAAATCAAGCTTTTCTGAAGAGTAGTCAGCCAATATCCAAGGAAATATAGGATATTGAGTTAAATCGTTGTAAGATCGCCCAGCAAGAGTGTTGAGAATCATAAGATACTCAAAGTTGCTTATTTCTCTTCTTCTCCAACTTTCCCTAGCACTCTCAGCCATTTCAAGGGCAACCTTTCTGTCAACAAAGGAAATTAAACTATTCTTGTCTCTGGTTGTTCCTTTGGGGAACAAAGCATCATTCCTCAGGGAAACTAAGAGAGACCCAACACTTTTAGCATCATTTTGGGAGGAAAAATTAAGAAATACCGGTGCATTTGCATCATCAAAGAATATCTCTGTGGCAGTATATTGTAGTAGGTAGCGCGTCCAATGAACTGCTTTTATCTGTCGACAAGGAAAAAAATTAGCCAAATTTGTGACTAGCCCATACAGTCAACACAAGGTCGCACAAACTCTGAGAGGAAAAAAGCAGACATACCCTAGTTATTTTCCACCTTCTATGGTGTTTGATTTTACCAGATTGATTTTTAATTTGATTGTCACTAGATTCAGCAACATTGCCCCGTCCTCCATCATGATTGCCCTTCAGTTTTTCCAAACCTCCCATCTCATTCTTGGAGTCTGAATCTTTTTTATCTTGAAACCTGTCGAAAACAGATGATCCTCCAGTCCCTTCAACTAGAAATTCAAAAGAAAAATGTAGGGCATTTCGTGTGATAGTCAATTGCCCAGCTAGTTTTCTTTTGGGGGTTACAAGAACACAGTGAACTGATGATAGCACCTGGGAAATGAGAAAGAAATAAAGAAATTGAGAGAGGGAGGAACAACAAATACCCTTAAAGCCATTCTGCAACTACATAATGAACCTGCTTACCTCGATATAATCATTATCACTACTGGTTGATGCACTTTCTTTTCTATTTTGAACAATAGCAGGATAATCTGAGGAATCTGCAGAATCAGTAGTATCACTAACAGGGTGGTTCTCTGGCGGGACATTCTGGGGAGGATCACTTATGTCATTACTATCCTCACATGATTCAGAACTGATGTCCCCAGTAATTCCGTGCACTCCTTTCAAAAGTAAGTGCTTCATTTTTTCTGTTATTTTGGCATTCGCAGATGGGTCAACAGTTGGGGCAGCATTCTCGTTACTAGATTTAATGGATGATGGCTGACAAAGGTTCTCATCAAACTTATAATTCCGCTTGAGCTTCAGTCGGCGCCGCCATTTATCTTCGGTTTTGTCAAGTTTCCAGTATGTCATAATATTATTTGGAAAAGGAGCAGCAGACCATGGCCCCCTCTCATCACTCAGAGCACGGAGAATATGAATCCACTTGTCCTGTTATGAAAACATAAACCAATTTATATGGAATATTAAATTACTAAACATTATGTTTGGTAAAAACATAAAAATGAGCTTACTGCAACAATTTGCTGATCCTCGTCAAATGCTAGCTGGAAAGCTGCTTTTCTACTGTCGTCCGCAGCTATAGCAGCAGTCTTGGCAAACTGTATATCATCCTCAAAACTTTGCAGTTGTTCAACGTCTTGAATTGAGCGTTCATCAAGTTTAGAATGGAGTTCCTGGAACAGCTTCATGCGATCAGCCATTGCATCCTTCATGTACTTTACCTCATCAGTAGCCTGGGTAGCGGAAAAGCGATCGTGTCAGAGCAAGAATTGTTTAAG
The DNA here is from genome assembly GCA_038502445.1 of Eremochloa ophiuroides. Taxonomy (NCBI): domain Eukaryota; kingdom Viridiplantae; phylum Streptophyta; class Magnoliopsida; order Poales; family Poaceae; genus Eremochloa; species Eremochloa ophiuroides. The sequence continues at coordinate 8,958,917 of JAHLJS010000005.1, forward strand.
AATTGATTGCAAACTGAACAAAAAAAAAGACTTCAGGGGCCCACTGAAAGTTAACCCACAAAGCACAGCTGAGAGCAAAACTATGAATGCTATTAAATCTGTTAGATGCTTCAGAAATTTCTGAGAAACACAAAATAGCTTCTGCATAGAACTAAACATGAAGACAGGGACAAACCGCAGCAAGAACCCGGTCCTTCTGTACAAGATTAAGAATGAACCCAGCCTCCTTATTGCTATTTGCTTCAGTAGAATCATCTCTGCCTACCATACTAGTTGCAAGCATAGACTTTCCGTATATCACAGTTTCAAGAATCAAGTGAGACATAACATGGAAACGTGCACCATCATCAAGTTGCCCATACTGGGATCTTACTCTTAGTAAGGACCTGCAGCAATAAGTTACTAAACTGTCAAACTAACCATCATGAATATATATAAACTTACGCATACAAATCCTACCAAATCAAAAAGTGCAGTCTGTTTTTGCACTGATCGTCTTCAGAGATAAGATTAGGGAGCAGTGATATAAATTGTTGAACACACTTGGATGCATTTTCTAAGCCAGCTTTGCAGAGATACATAATGATGAGGTGGAAGATAATTCTTGGAAATCTCTCCCCTCTTAGCATCATAGCTTTGTCAGAAATTTTGTTAGTCTTTCCACCTAATGCGCTACTGATGCCCCCCGTTACAACTACAGCAGCCATTTCTGCAGCCGGGATATTGAGCGATTCTACCAATCCACGGGCCCTTTGCCCAATAGACGGGCCAGCTGTATTTAAACCCTTTGGTGTTAATCTGGCTTGTCCTTTGCCATTCAAGTAGCACAGAAGCGTCCATATCTTGTCAAAAAAGCTCCACCAATCATCGTTCAACTTTTCTCCATCAATAAATAATGTACTACTCCAAGGAAGACTGCAAAAATGCAAATTGAAATAATCACTACTGGTATAAATACAAAATGCTCATAAGTACTACTATATATGGCCCAGAAACCAAGTCAGTGAAAACAATATAACAATGAGTTGACAGGCCAGCAAGGTAATATCAAACTTAAAAGTGCATGAAGTTTGGTGTCATTCATCTACACTGAACTACTCCAAATCTAGTAGCAAAACAGTTTTACAGGTGTTGCTCTTTCTCTGCTGGTGGCTGTTTGTTTAGTTGTACAGGCATATTCTTTCTTTCTTCTTTTATTTAATAAAAAAATCTCTTACAGTGCGGGCTGCTATATTCTTGGTTTCTTGTTCAAAAAGAAAAAAAGGTATTGCTGCAGAAATCCCTATCCTAAGCACATCATCAGATATTAAGGACTCATTTGGTAGAGCTCCTACCAGCTCCAGCTTCTCTAATGCATTCACTGTTCATGCACTATTCACAGAAGCTCTTTTTCTCTCTCCTCTCAAAGCCAGTGGGACCACGGGAAGCCAGTTTTTTGGCTCCTGCTCCCACTCTGTGAGAGGAGAGAGAAAAAGAGCAGTGAATGCGTCATCCATCTTTTGGTCATTTCTTATTTATTTTTAGGGTGATCTTTCTTTTGTTTCATCTTGCAACTTGCTCTTATCTCCTAAGTGAGGTGGAGAGATTGCTTTGTATGAGAGTCTCTCCCTTTTTTCTCTCTAATTTATAAAGACACACAGCTACTATTGTGGTCAAAATTCAAAAAAAGGTTGACTTCTTTCTCTGCCTGGAAATGCTCCTTCTTACACAAGGCTAGATTGCAAGCTCTTAGGATGCCTAAGGTCAAACACTCTTCTTTCCTCCTTTGTTTAGATCCCTTTTCTTAGTTTTCCGGCTGCCAAGTGGCTCTCTCAGCCTCTCAGGTGGCTTTTGTTGCGCTGGTTCCCTTGTACAGTTCTCACCTTTTATTTTATATAAAATCTCACAGTGGGGTTTCCTCTGCTTACGCTCAAAAAAAGTAGCAATTTGTGTGTAGCTACAGGACCATTATAGTACCTTGTAAGTAGCTTATTGCCCTCAGTATTCATAATTTCTAGAATTGCCGAGTTGATGTCATCAGATGACAATTGTGCAGACATGTCAGGTGAAGGAAACTGCAAAAGAGAAGGGTAGGTTGAGTGAACCAGGAACCCAGCTGGAAAAAAAATCAGTTTGGTACAAAATATCACCAGGACATACCAGGAGTTTAATTCCAATTTGGTCAACAAAGAGTTCATGACTAAGATTCAAAAGATACAAGATATTATCACGGCATGGCTGAGAATTGAAAACACTTTCTTCAGAAGATGTCTCAAGAAGGCTCCCAATGAGATCTTCAAAAATGTCTCGTAGCAGGGAGGAATTCGGTAACTGTCCCTGTGGATTAGGCATTATCAATTAAGCAATCTGAAGTGTCAATAAAATGAAGAAGTTACTAAATTGCAATGACAGAATCTCAACCTGCTCAATTTTTAGTAGAAGGAAATTTGTTGTATCTTCCAGTTGATGCCAGCCACCTTTCACAGAGAATATGCAATAGGAGAGGACCAACGAATACATATTCCTCACAAGAATCAGCTCATTGGTCTCCAAACCGTTAGCCTTGGCTACGGAATTTGATTTGTAGTTCCTAAATACATCAAGCTTCGCAGATGTTTCAAGCCAAGAGCTCCAACCATACTCCTGACAGGAACATTTTTATGAGCTATATAAAACTGATTTCTAATGACTGAAATAGTGTTAGAAAGTACCATAAGGGATTCAACATTTGCAGGGTTTGAATCCAGCAAATCAAGAAGATCACTTAAAATCTTTGTACGTGCTGAAGCATCTTGACAAGATTGAATATATTTAAAAATGCAAACCAGAATCTGAGGGACAAAAAAAGGAGCCATGCTCCTATCTTTTAAAGCATCAGATTGGGAACGTTTCTGTAAAACCTAGACAGAAAATATAAGCATTAGTTGCTTTATTAAGGGCATTAGTTAACAAAGGAAGTCAGAGATGAGAGAATAAATATCATGGCATTACACTTAGTATGAAATTTGGTGATTACCTGCTTAGGACTAGCTCCACCAAGAAGAACATCAAAAAGACTAGCACATAAATGATCTGAAAGTGGAAATTTGAAAAGTCTATCAGATATTGAATAGAAAAACAGATGTGGCGCTGCTGTTGTCCCTTTCCTTATATCTTCAGCAATGGATCTAGGTCGTCCTACAGGGAGGCCAAAAATCTTTGGTCCTCTTTTCTCAGATGGAACTCCAACCAAAAGCTTTCCAAGAAGCTGAAGCCCCAATAGGCGGATTGGCTCAAATTCCCTGGCAAACAAGTGATGTAAATATTCCCATCTTCATATATAAACTGAAAAGTACGATACAGAAAGAAAACAGACATAAAAAAACTGCATTTGCATCTATTGCCATGAAAGGTATTACAAAAAGGATGACATGAAGTAAAGGAAAAATATTTTTCACCAGTCGGAGACAAGAGTTCAGTTTTTTTTTATTTAAAAAAAGTCCAGAACAGCTGCAATTTAATAATCCTAATGAGTAAGGACGATAGCAAAAGCTCCCTGTCAACGTGAGAATTGATGTAGATTGATTTCACTCTACTTTCCTTGCTTTTATCTAATATCTGTAAGTAAATCAAAGCAAATTACCTCTTAAGAAGATTGATGAAAATGTAACAACCACCAAGTGAATTTACTTGCTCCAAGAAAGATAGTAGAAGCGAGTTCTGTGAAAGGGCGCGGATAATCATATGAAGTATATCCTCAATACATGCAACATCTTGACTTCTTTCAAGAAAGGAAACAAGAGCTCTGATATCATGTTGAGAAACCTTTAGCCTGAAACAGATAATTACATCACCAATTAAGCCCAAAATAATATGAACGAAAATGTTAGCATATATGCAAATCAAGGAAAAAAAAGACTCAGAATTGTGTACAGGGCAACATTGAAAATGAAAAGGCCAGAAATTTGGGACTGCTTATTGAGAGAAAACACATAAGATAATCTTTGACGAACAGTTGCAAGTAATTTACTTTAAGCTCATTTCTGCCAGACTCAACAGGAGAAGTCGGATCTTGCGAATTTCTTCCATGCTTGGTCTCTCTCCAGTCACCTTTTTGCTTACCAGCAAAGGCTTAGAAAACCTTGGATCTAGCTTTTCTGAGTAGAACTGTCTTACAACATCAATGATCCTAGGGAGCGCACATAATACTGGTAAGAATGTCCCATCAGCTTCAAAATATTGTATCAGAAACAAATAAAGCTCTCTCTGTACTTGATAGGTTGCATATGCCCAGATATGTGGATTCAAGTAAAACTGTGAAAGAGCATCTCTCAATAGAATCTCTGACATGCCTGAAAAAAGCAGATAAGTTACTGATATAACCTCTTCCAAACAAGTAGGAAGATGGGAGAGGGAAAGAAAGAAAGGGAGAGCTCACTAGAGGTCTTCAAAATAGTAAACATGTATTTTGATGCCGAAAGAGTATTGAAATTTAGCAACTGCGGTGAAACAGATTGGAACAGGAACCCTAAAATAGAGAATCCAGAAAGAAGATGCATCTGTTGCTGATTTGCTATATTTCCATCTAGAACAGATGCAACAAGCTCAATAACTTGACCAGCCAATTGATCTCTAGTGGCAGACTCTCCATTCTGAACCACAGCATCATCAAAGTGGATCAGAAGAGGGAAAAATACAGAAACGCCACCAACACAATAGATTATTTCTTGCAGCAGGCGCCGGGAGCATAACTTTGTCCCACCCATGGTGGTTGCCTCAAACTTACTCTTGTCAAGACCATCCAGTGCAGATGATACATTAAACAAAGTCCGATTGTTACTAGCCTGCAGAGAAGAAAAGGATAAGTATTCAAGTATATAATTCCAGCATTGTCTTGAAAAAGATATCATGCTTGGAGGCCAACTCAAACCTGTGCATTCAAGCCAAAAATCATTTTCGATGAAATGCCATCCTTTGCATCAAGTATTCCCTTGTACCGTGGGTCATCATTTGTATGCAAATTCTGATCACCAAGGAAAGAGTACATGTAACTTGGTCCTAGGTTATAAATGCCCCTTATTTGCTCAGTGGAGAGAGCATCGGAAAATGCATAAACAGGGCCCATTTGACCAGTAAAAGCATAAGTGCTCTCAAAACCAAGAGAAGAAGGTTCTTCACCGATGGGCATCAATTCTGTACCAACACTACAGCGAGTCATTAGTTCATTTACTTTTGCATACCTGCAAGTAGCAAAAGAAAGATAAGATACTATTGAAAGATAGATATCATAAAAGCCAAATGGGTATATAACATATGCAACAGCTAATTTTTATGCAATAAAGCCCTGTATTTTTTAGTTTTTTTCGTTGAATGTTTGAGCAACTTAGCAGTAAGACCATTCTCATATGATCATACGAGAACTAACACAATCTTGGCACTGTTAGTGGCAGAATAGTATGTCAAATATGGTGTTTTGAGCAAACTACTGTATTAGTCCAAGTTGTTAATGTCTAATCTTCCTCCAAGAGATGCCACCCCCATGTACTAAGAAACACAACAGCTATTGTAATTTGTAATTAGTGAATAAGAAAGAATTTGAAGATTATTGATAATAATTAGTGATGATTGAATAAAATTGACTCAAAAATGCAAATCATGCAGCAAAGAAGTGAGGATTTGACATACCTGCACTTTTCACTTGATACTAGATCACCGTCTACATAGCATCTCAGTTGACTCCCTCCAGAGAAGGTTCTCCCAATTGTATGGGTAACACAAAGGAATTTCCACTGCTTCGTAGGGAGGCTTAGAGATAACAAAACACACTGATGCTTTGGACTGACAGACTGCAAAGCATGTGAAGGTAATTTGACATGTTAATACCAAAATCAAGTTTCTATTTACTTGAAAGTTCAAGTCATGCAGAGAATTTATGCCATATACACATAGATGTCCAACCATGGCAAAGAAAGGCCCTTGTCAGAAAAGTGCCTGGAAATCTGAAGCTCAGATTGGTAATGCAGCTAAATAACTAGGATTAGTAAATAGACAGCATATCATCTAACAGAAGCACTAACGTAGTGTCGTAGTCATGTTTGTGTTAGAAATCTATTAATCTCACTATCTCAGGTGCAACCAGCATACTCCATCCAAGAAAGCATGCAACTATGGGTTGCGTTGCTTGCATGGCAGATAAAGTAGTTCACGTTTGAGTTTTGACCAAGTTCGTAGCGAATAATATTCATACTTATGGCTACAAATTAATTTAATATAAAATACATTTCATAATTAATCTAATGGTGTTTATTTGATATTATAATTATTTATTGTTTTTTATTTATAATTGGTTAAACTTGATACACTAAAACATGCTACTGTGCTAGAATTGCATGTTTTCTTGGACGGAGGGAGTAGATTTTTACAGATTGACATCTCATCAAATCTGTTAACTAAGGACTGTCATGAGAATATAAGCGAGGCACTGTGTTGAATTTCACCGAATTTTGTTGCCACTTGCCAGCTGCCTATCATTAATCCCCTAGTTGCTTGCATTAAAATTTGTTTTGCTTACCAAAAGAATTTTTATATGAGGATAAATTATAGTTGATGAAAGAAAAGGAGCACTGGTAAAATTAACAAAAAGTGACATAGGCAGGAGGCAGCAATTACCTCATAGATTAGAGTATTTTTCCCAAGCATAGCTAAACATCCTTTTCCATTTTCAGTGAAGAAAGAGAAAAGGCCCATCATACCCTTCTCAGGGAAACTTTCCACCCTTAGCCAGCAACAGAAAGATAAACCTTTATTGTAAGGCCATTGAACAGGTGATTTAATTTCAATGCCCTGTTGGGGAAAAAAAGTATCGGGAATCATACAAAGGAATGCAAAATAACACAATGATATGATGGAAAAAAAAATATCCTTTTAAAATTAGCAGAAAGAAAAATACTACAAAAAGCGGTACATTAAGATGAACATACTCACAGAGTCATGACCACTAAACTCAAAGAAAGCTTCAGGCCCCTTTTCCTTGAGCATGTGGCTAACACTGGTCAAAAGCAATGAACTGTGCTTCTGCTTTGCAATAATCTCCTCATCACGAAGGAGGGCAAAAATTTTTCGAATATCCTTTCCGCAAATACTGTGTCCACCAATGATCTGAATTATTTCTGCAATTCTTATTACAATGTCATCCCCTTCCTCTACTTTAAACCAATCAAGGAGGAAACTAAGCAACCCTGCTCTGAAACAAGAAGTTCTATTTGTAATGGACCCCTTCAGCAACTGTTGCAAGACCATAAACCCATAATGCTGGAGTGAAGTGCTGCTCTGCCAATTGAAAATCACCAATGTTACATACACATATAAGTATCAACACAGCGCATGCGTGCACGCACACACACACAGGGACGTAGGGAGGGACACACGGACCTTTTGCAGAACATTTAGTAGTAGCATAATCACATCTTCATTCTGATGAAAAATACAAGAAATATCAGGTAGCAGAATGTAATAGAAGGGGGTACAATTTCGTAAAGCAAATCAAGTATATATATACAAGGATGTCGTTGCTTCCAAAAACATGGCATTCCTCACCTTTATTGTTGTTTTTTCATTGATGTCAAATGTCCCATCAACAAGCATGTCAAGGAGGGCATCCAGGAGTTTAGGACTTGGGATCCACTTACAGAAGTCCAATAGCAAGCTTTGCAGTGTTTGATAACCTGCACCGACCAGCAATCTGAAGGCAGCCTGGATAAGGCAAACCAGAATTTTAAAATCACATCAAGCAAATAACAGCACGAGTAAAGAGCTGGAGAGACCAATATTTAGACTAACTACCCCCCTTGCAAAAAGAATCCAGCTCAGGGGGTGCTTTCTTGTACATGCTGGACTGTTCACTTCTACTACTTACCGCTGCGACTGCAATTCTGCAAACGAATGCCTGTACAGCACTGTTCCTTGTGCTGCTGCAGCAGCAGCAGCCGCAGCTACAGCCGGCTGTTTCAAACAGGCCAAAAGAGTGAACACCAAACGAGTTCAGTGTTAGCCTACTGGGGATAGGAGCTGCGAACTGAATCGCAAGGGGGGATGAAGCATCAGAGGCCAACAAATGCAGGGATGGCAGCGCAGTGAGGTGACCCATGGATCTAATTAGTTTCCAACCCTTTTTGACCCAATCGTCAGTTTGTTTCATGATTTGGTTGTGTGGAACAGGTGGGTTGGGTGGGCTGTGTGAACACGCATAAGGCCATACTAGACCTATCTAATAGTCTAATCTTCACCTTGGAGTTGTACCGTGCGTGTAGGCCTATGAACTTTACCAAGTGTCAGTGCCAGCTAAAGTACCAAGTGAATAGTGCCAACGTGCGAACTTAATGCTGCTTGTATGCGACACTGCGGGTATTAAGCTGCCAATGAACACAGGAGGACATCCAAGAAAATAAGATACAGGTGCCTAGGAACAACCAAAATGGTAACAGCAGCCTTCAAAGTACTTGCTTAGTACAGTTTATGTAACACATGCATGAACTATAGCCAAATATTTTGTTACCTTTGACTCATTATTTTCAGCAAGTAAAGCAGTCAGTGTCTGAAGGACATTAAGGACCAATTGCTCCCCAACTGCTTCATCAAAAGTTCCATTCAGCAAAGAGACTATATGCAAGAAGCACTCCCCATTGCGAAACAGATTTTGATAATACTGCCAAAAATATAATAGTGACAAAATAAATAAAAACTGTCAGGGACGATGGGGATTATGATGAGAAGAGAAATACCAAAAATATGTAAGTACCATGTGCAAATAAATCTTTACAAGAGAACAAAAAACATACCACACGGTCTATCATTATGACCTCTCTCATATTGACTAATAGATCAATTGACAATTCTGCAAAACCCTTTTCCTTTTCTTTTGCATGAGTGAAAGTCTCAAGATATTTGGAGCATAGTTGCATCTTTGCTGCGTGGTCTTGTGCTGATGATGAAGGTAACTGATTGTAAGAAAGAACAGGAGAGGTTTATGATCAAGACATTAGTATAAAGAACAATATAAGGAAAGAGGGTGGATACGACTTACCCTAAATAAGTCAAGTACTTGCTCCAATATGTGTTTCCTGAGGTATTCTTCTTGGAACAAATCAAATAAACACTCAATGCAATTAGCATTGTGTAAAACTGTGATCCTTCCGATGTCAGATATTGTGGCATACTCCTTGAAAAGGTTGAAAGCCAGTTTCACAAATGTATAAGTGTTCTTAATTCTCTCATCTGAATAAGTCGTCTGAGCATTTCTGGATTGAGAACCATTTTGATTTGAGTCATCTTGGGACAGCTTCCTTATTTCTTGTGCTTGAAGGCATGCAACCTTCAGGACTCTAGTGAGCACATCGATTGACTTGAAAGAAGCTAGAGTTTGTTCGGTTGCAAGTTGTAGGATCACGTGAAAGCTCTTAACAATAGCGCCAGCCAATCCAGGATCATAGGTACAATGTTCAAGTGCACCTACCAATGCTAAGCATTCTGGCTACAAACAAAACAAGGCAATTTTAGGGAGAAGGTGCAACAAATTATCATAATAGGAGTAACAACTTAGCCAAGGCAGGGGAAAATTGGGATACCAAGTTATTTGAGTTTTCATTGAATGTTGCAGCAAACTCCAAGAAAGAAATAGCTTCTGCTTGAAGAATGTTGACATCAGTTTCACTGAAGCTTTTGGAATCGATTGATTCAGAAGCATCAATAAGTTGATCATTCTGTTGAATGTAGTCCAAAGATGATCCAAAGTAGAAAAATTTCTCTGAAAATATCAGATCCCAGAGACCCTCCTCTCGAAAAGATTTAAGTAGAGCTGGTGCTGAAATGAGAACCTTCCTAAACGTGCAAAGCATGTAATGCTGCATGGTATTTGCTAAAATCCTAGACCATTATCACAAATAGAAATCATCAGCGAAAGAAATTCAGTAACAAAATCGTCCCATTAAAATGCATACATGTTCATCTTGCAAAGACCTAAAAAGAATATTTCACAAAGACTGATCCCAAAAAGAACCATGAAAGCAGATAATAAAAAACCAGAAACTATTTGAAAGATAGCTCAAATGGAAATTATATATAAGAACATTTAAATTGACACTCGTTGACCATTCAACTGAGTATGTTTTTTTCCTTGATTTGATGTTTGACCAATACACCTTAGCATTGGAAAATATCTTATATGAAACCCAATATACACTATATTGATAGATTGGACATAACGAGTGTAAAGAACAATAGTTTATCAACAACAACAACAATGCTATTTTACCAAGCAAGTTTTTGGGGTAGGTTAGAGATGCATCAAGTCAACAAACCCAATATACACTATCTTGATAGATTGCACATAATGAGTGTAAAGAACAATAGTTTATCAATAACAACAACAATGCTATTTTACCATGCAAGTTTTTGGGGTAGGTTATAGATGCATCAAGTCAACAAAGTCACATATCAAACAATAGGAGAAGGAATTGACCTTATATGGTTAGGCAATTCAGTTTCACTAGCACAAGCTTTGATGCACGGGAAAACTGTTGAAAGAACCTTTATAATCCACCTTGAACATTGCTCCCAGTATGCCAATGAGATGGATAGTGAAATTTTGGTAACATCAGTTGGAGTAGGACAGTATTTGATCTCCTTGGGAGGAAGAAGAAATGAGCAAAGTGCTATGCTTAATTTTACAGAATACTCATTCCATTCCGATGTATCAAGAATATCTACAGGATTTGAGAAAGATTCCGATGTTGGTGAAGGCCCAGTGCTTTCTTCATCAGCTTTCAGGATGGCCTGAGCAGTAAGAACATTTTGCTGATGATACTCCTGAAGCATAAATGCAGGCCAACAGATGCTGTTTGCAAATTTATGTATCCGCCCGTTTTCACACAAGAATTGCAGATTATTGACATTACCGAAGCTGGATCAACAGTCAAGGACACAAGAAAGACAAATCATGAAACAGTATGTGGCAACAATTTGCTGACAATATAGTGAGACATCAAAAGTAAAAGTTAACCCTACCAGTACACTTGTCAGACAGGATGGTACCACCAAATATTTAATTATTATGTGGCCAACTAATCATATTTAATTCAAAGTTACACGATCATATAGTCATGAACACTTAAAACTGTCATAAAATAGATTAAAAATCACTATTATAGAAAGGTTTATAATTCATCATCAATTAAACCTTTCATTTTATAGTTTCTATATGAAACACAGAGTGGATATGAGTATCATTCAGCAGCATTATAGACTATTGAAGTGTAATCGAGGGAAGACAGAAGATTAATCAGAAAGATATTGCCCAATAGTAAATGAACACAGATGATTAACCGTCATGCAGTGTAATATTTCAAGACGCTATCTCACACGTGACTGTTTACCTACTTGTCAATGACTAATTAGCCAGTGCAACTGATTTTTTTTTACTAGAAAAATACTCTGTAAGTCTAACCCATGATCCAACGAAGCTCTTTTGTCATACAGTGTAGATCATCTACAAAATGCCAGAACAAAAAAAAAATAACAAAGTACTACAACTAAATGCACTCATTTCAGCACTTAAAATAATGGAACAGGATACACTGCTTCCCTCAGAATTTCCAAAGATAGTATCTGGAGCTGGAGAATGCCACTCCTGCAAGCAAAAGGATGCTATATATGATGATTAAAGAACAAAATAGATAAGATCTGGTATAGTTAGCTGAGACAGATTCTTTTCACAGTGCACCATCAACTTATAATGGTAAAAGCTCTCCTATTGAACACGTGAGATAGTTCGCTTGCCAGACACTGTCATCATTATCATTGTCAAGTTAAAGCCATTCAATCAAAGAGAAATGGAGGTGTTTTACTCTAAGATACTCCCTTAAATAAAAACAAGTAATCTCATTTTGTTAGTGGCGTGTGTAGTGTGTGTTGGTGTTAGTGTTTCTGTTTTGTGGTTGTGTTACACCTTTTATCTTCTTAATATAATGATACGCAGCTCTCCTGCGTGTTCGAGAAAAAAAAAAATTGAACGTGCGGTAAAAAATAGTGCTGTTTTTTATACCTGCATATTTTCCAAAAAAAAAAACTCCCTCCATTCCAAATTATAAGATGTTATGGCTTTTCTAGATACATAGATTTTTCTATGCACTTAGATGTACACTATGTCTAAATACATAGTTAAAGCAATCAGCAATGTATCTAGAAAAGCCAAAAAAAAAAAGTCTTATAATTTGGAAATTGGAATGGAGGGAGTACTAAATATATGCACATGGTAAATAAAGTTAGTGGCTAAAGTGCATTTTGGCAATCTTGTAGATTACAAAATGGCATCCTGTCCTGAGTCCTGACTGATGAAGTAGCACTCAAATGACAACAGAAGTTGTTCTGGAGAAGTGATGGAATGTGTAATTATGTACCGATCATAGAGAATTAATCAAGATGTCTGGCAGAACAGCTAAATGAATGAATATGGAAGAATGAAACTGTAACCAGAAAAATGTGACTGCAGTGACCAAAGGGACAGAACTAAAATACCTCCTAGGGCACTGTTTAGAAAGGGGGGCTTTTGGGATCCAAATCCTTAAACTTTTAGGACAAACTAAACTAGATCCTAAAAGTTCCTAAAACCTTTCTCCTAAGGACAAATCTTCCACCAACTTGAGGGATGACATTATAGTCCTCGAGAACGATACATTAGTGTAGAGAAGTATATCTTATTTAGTTTTTTTTTTTTTCCTTCAGATGTAATGACAGCTCTCTGTTCCAAACTTCAGAACCTACTACATCAAAGGTCCAGTTTTGCCACCGATGAAACGCATACCTTTCATCATTGGGAACAAAAGACTGCTTCGAGATTGAAAACTTGCTTGACGGCAGTCCCAGTCCGTCCAAAAGAACCTCCAGGCCCCCTATACTTCTGAAATGATTTTGTGCACGAGTGTTTTCAGATATAGTTGATCTGAGAGAGTACAAAGTTATAAAGTGGAGTGACAAGTCAGTCCACTGCTCTTTCAAATTCAATCTTCGAATAACCCTTAGGAGTTCTGCAAGAAAAATAGCAGATATGTAAGATAATGATGATGTAAAGATGTGGTTAAATGATATAACAAGAGGATAATTCATTGGAACAATTTCCTTGAATGCTCTGCTCTGCCAACTGAAGCATATAGAAAAAACATGACATGCCTTGGCATGGAATACTACTCTATGCACACATCCACGACTTGAATTTATTTACTATAACATTTAATTAAGAAGTTTTTTGTTCTCAGACTACGCAGGAGAGCTGCGTGTCATTTCATCAACAATTAAAAAGTTTAATAACACATACTCTACATGTTTATTAGTGGTTCACAGATATACACACACACTTGACCGCTCTTAGAAACTTTTACACAAGAAAAATAGGCGACAGTTCACAGATATAGTGTTTGTTATGAGAAACAGTCTTGCGTACAGTACATAAAACATTTTTTGTTTATATAAACAAAGAGAAGACCCATTGCTTCTGGTGATGGTATCAAGGTACATCTTATTCTCTCTGACCTCCCAAAAAAATAAATGACAAAATCGAGGGAAATGCCTCTGAACAAACAAATCTAATCCTGACAAGTTTTTATTAACAAACTAACCATTAGTAGGTAGGCAAATGTAAAAGGAACACAAACGATGGACTAGGAAGCACAGTTCAGGTTTGGAGTCAATTGGGAAATGAAACAGATGGGATTCAGTTCAGATTCAAACACCCCCCCCCCCCCCCCCCCCCCCCCCCCCCCCACACACACACACACCCCGCGGAGAAAATAAGCATAATGTAGAAAAGGGTTGTATTCAAGAGTCTTGGCACCATGCATTTCGTGGTGTACTTTCTATAACAATCTTGCATTCTTGCTTCATAGCGGAACTACATGCAATCGTCAACTTTCCAATGATATTTCATTCCTAAAATGTCCCATTTCTTTCTATAGGGCATACTGAATTTGGAGAAGTCAAACTTCACTGAATTTTGGCTTTAATCAACTTGTATGCATAGGTACCATACAAAAATTGCATCAACATGGTCTTGTAACATGACAGATCAGATTCAATTTTTAGTAGTTGATAATACATTATTATTATTGAAGAAATTTATAGTTAAAGTACACTTTTAAAGACTTCTCCAGATCCTAATACACCTGATAAAAGAAACGGAGGGAATATGTTTCAAGAAATTATATAATGCACTTGAAATTATCACCAGACACTGAGCAAACTAGACTCATACCATGTTTTAAGAGTTACTCGACAATTACGATAAGTCTTATAATGATACTATCATATACCAACACTGAGAAGATAACTTTACCTACTAACCAATTGACACCACCAGCTTCCATAACTGAAACAATGGCCTTTTTCTGCCAATTTCTATCAGAAACCATGTTTTTCGACGCATTTGGAGCAACTGTGGCCGAATAGTTGCTTGATAGGGTATGCCTGGAGCTGTTTTGTATAAACTGTGAAATCCTTGTTGTACTTGGTTCCAGATCCATGAAGTTTGAAATTACTGTAACAATGTACACAAGAACCTTTTGCATCGTCCTCATGTTCTCTACAGTTTTATTTGACAGTTCTTCATCTGCGGCAAGCAAGCTGGTCAAGGTCCTTCAGCTTTACAACTGCGGCTAAATATACGAGAGAAAAATCAGTTAGGACAATATCCACAGCAAAAGTAAAACATATATCAGTTATCATAGACTTCTGCTACAAAATGAAATTATTATCAAAGAAAGAAATAAAAAGGAAAGGATATGAACCCAGAAGTGTAAGGAAATGAAACAAATCCAAAAGTGTTAATACTTATAACCGAGTAAAGAGAGTGTACAAATCTAGAAGTATTAGGAAATGAAATAAATCTAGAAACTTACAGCCAAGTAAAGAGAATGTACCTTTCAAAAGAGCAGTAACCTTCTGCACACCTCCATAATAACTAAATACTTTACAGTTATGCACTGAGCGCGTAAGAATTGTCAAGCACTCCAAAATTGTCAAACCTTCTGTGCTTAATCCCAGGTCACCCAATAATTCCGAAATGTGAGCAGAGGATTCTGGATAGCTGCTGCCTAACAATGCAGGAAAAACATGATCCAAATTTATCATTTTATTTGCCAATCCTAATAAACCACTGAAGAATAAACAACTGTCACATATTGCGATTTATATATTGCTAAGCAGACATCAAATTAGGCAGCTGTTATTAAACCAATATCAACGATTCAGCAGAATGCCAGGATGTGTCTCCTCGCCAGAAGGCACAGAGAATATTCATCATCAACCAAAAAAAAAGACCCAGAGTTGGATAAGTTTATTTACTGTCATGTTAGTGCCCTTAGAAATTTAGACTAGATCAACAGCCAGGATGGTAATTAGACCTACAAAAACCAAGGTTCCATAAAATTACAGGGCTATCCTATATTCCGCAAAATCAAGCCAGCATTCATCTGGTTTACAGAGCCCTTCACATAAATTCTGCCAGCTTGAGGGAAATCACAAACATCACCGAAACCGAAAGCACGCATCTAACTTCTAAAAGTATGAGTATATATAACACCGATGTAGTTACTGGATAAAATTACTGCCTAAATTAATGATATCTAAAGTTTGGGGGAAATGTTATGTGCCTTTCTTAGAACAATATGAAAAGAGATCCAAATAGACTTATGAATGGCAGCAAGAAAAGGTACAGCTGTAGTGTCAAGTACAGACTTCAAAGGTCGTATGATATAATCTAAGAAATGTTGAAACGAGAACTACTTTTTTGTTCGATAGATCCACTTACTCTCAGTGATAGATGAAGTTATTTGAGAAATCTCTTGAATGAGAATAAGGATGACCTCAGAAGGATGACCAGTAGAGCATCCTAAAACTGTATTATCTGATAATGATTCATGATCGACTGATTGCTCAATAAGGCCTGGCTCCCAATCTTTAAATGCTTTTACAAAATGCATGACAAATATTTGCAGGGACTTCTTCTTTTCAGCCTATATGAAATTGTTAACAGTAAAATGAGGAAACATGATCTCACTTTGAAAAGAAGTACTTCACATAAAAATGCCACAGAAGCTTAGGAATTTCAAGTGTATCTATGTTTAAGCTACAAGTGAAAAATCCTTATAGTTCCATCCCTAAACTAAGCATACATGGTCTAAAGACAAGTTAATACTATTCATGGTCTTGGACTCTTTGTCCTCCTGTACTCATACAGGATACCAAGTGAGGAAGCTAATCAAATTACTCACTAAATTATCTTATGGGATTGTTGAAAGACAGGACAGAACACACTAACTGATTGCCATAAGTGTTACACGGAAACCAGAACACGCCTGCTGAAAGTTTTAATGCTAGGATGCATGTGTTGCAATAAGTATTGGTAAGTCAAACGATTCTTCAATTACATCTGATATGATCTAAGGAAAGGTCTTTGAAGGCAAACCAACATTGTCATCCAGGTACCTTGTCAATGCCACTCTCATACTTCTGCCAAAGTGCATTGAGGACTCCTTCCTCACCACTGTCACTGGAATCACAAAACACATGATTGAGAGAGAAGAGACATAAGCATTAGATTGTGTCATAACAATAGAAGGAGCACTGAAAGTCCAGTTCACCATGATGCAACCTTGGGGGGAAAACATGGACAAAAAACGTATCGACAGATCTAAGTTATTTATCTTTAATCACAAATCAACATAACAGAAGCATGTAATTGGTGTGCATAAGCATGGCAGCCAGGGTATCCCACTCAGATATAGGATTGCCTGATTCAATGCACGCTATATGACATGCTACTTTTACCCTTCATCATCCATTTAACTGTCAGGCAACTGGCGTAGAAAAGTATAATAAGGAAACTAAACAACACAACAACATTGGGCCTGTTTGGAAACACCCCAACTAAAATTTAGCTAGCTAATTGATAGAGGTAAAGCTTAGCTAGCTAAAGATCA
Source organism: Eremochloa ophiuroides (assembly GCA_038502445.1). Classification (NCBI taxonomy): domain Eukaryota; kingdom Viridiplantae; phylum Streptophyta; class Magnoliopsida; order Poales; family Poaceae; genus Eremochloa; species Eremochloa ophiuroides. The sequence continues at coordinate 8,975,899 of JAHLJS010000005.1, forward strand.
CTTTAGCTGGGGTGTTTGGATGCTCTAGCTAATTCAAAATCTTGACCATGCTACCCCTCATTAATACTATTGTTTAGATAGCTAAACTTTAGCTGAATGTGTTTGGATGCTCTAGCTAAACTTTAGTTAGGGATAGTTTGGTCATTTAGACCTTTTAGCTGGTTTTAGCTGGGTTGAAACAGCTAATTGGATTGTGTACATTTTGGCCTCCAGCTAAACTTTAGCTAGCTTTAGCTATGGGGTGTTTGGATACATCATAGCTAAACTAAACTAGCCAGCTAGTTGGTGCTTCCAAACAGGGCCATTATCTCGCTGCAGCTTAACCAGTTAACATTCAACATATATTCAGCTAATTCCATTGCAGCTATCCATCAGCACGAGTTAGCATCACTATGCTTCACTAATCACCAACGACAGCTAAAAGGTGATGCAGAGCACAGAAGCGAAGTAGAAAATGCAACAGCGAGCTCGAACTCACTGGCTCGCACGCAAACAAATGGCGGCCACCAACACCACGGTTTAAACAAGCAAGCCGCATTGCACACGGCAAACGAGGCACACGTGGTTACCTGAAGCGGACCCTTGGGGACGGCGGAGGGGTGCAACCCTGTCCGGGGAGGGGGACCCGACGCCTCCTCGGTCTCCGCCTCCGCCGCCCCCACCGGCGCCGGCCCCCGGCGAGGCGGGCGCCGACTTACGGAGGAGATCGGCGACGCCCTTGACGATGTTCATCGCCCCCGATCCGACGCTAGCAGCAGCGGCAGTGGCAACAGCGCATCCCCGCCGCGACGAAGACGACGACGACGCGACAGCGCGAGGCGAGCCCGCAGGATTCGGTTCGAAATCCAATCCAGCCCAAGATCCCCAGGCAGTGACAGAAGTGGAGACGGCGAGATCGCGTGAGGGGAATTGCAACAGGAACAGGATAAAATGTTCCGGTCGGTTTTCTTCCAGCGAGCGAGTTTTTTTTTTCCCTTCTGACAGTCAGACCGAGGAGGAGTGCGAGGGGAGACGAGGGATCTGATTTCTTCTCGTAAGGTGTCTCACGCATACGCATTTTGCATCATGCACAGTGTATTTTGGTATAAAAATTGGTCTCCAACAGAGCACCCAAATAGAGAGCGTATTTTGCCTACCTGCGGATCCGGGATGCAAAAGTGCGTCTTCGAGGGAGGCGACCCAAATGGCTTGCGCTCGTCGTGGTGGGCCCGTCGGGTGTCGCGTCCGCGCGCCGCCGTGGAGCCGCGTCTCCGAGCCGCCGCGGAGCCGCATCCCCACGCCGCCGAGGTGGAGGTCGTGTACGCGCGCCGCAGGTGGAGCCGCGTCCACGCGCCGCCGGTGGAGCCGCGTCCACGCGCCGCCGTCGAGCAGCGTCCCCACGCCGCCGTCGAGCCGCGTCCACGCCTGGATCTCAGCGGCGTAGGGAGCGGACCGCGGCTTGGCAGGGTCGTCGGCGTCGGCTTCGTGGGCGAGGCGGACCGCGGCGGGGTGGGGCGGCGGTCGGGCAGCGAGACGGACGGCGCGGCGTTTTGCGTCGTTGTTGTTGGAGAAGGAAGAGTTTGGGTGCCAATCTTTCCTACTTAGGTGACCTAGATGAAGGAATGGGTATTCTGAATGGCTGCCCACGGTTTGAGACAATCTAAGGAAGGGATTATTATTATACTAGGTAGCGTGCCCGTGCGTTGTTATGGGACAATCAAAACTTTTATACTAAAAATACACGGATCGCACGGTAACATAATAATACCGTGAAATTAATAAATATCAACATTAAATTAACATTTAATTGAAAAAAACAAAGTTTGTAAATTTAAGAGTCATTGAAAGCACGACGTCACAGGTTTACTAACTCCAATATATAGACCAACTCTATGGCAGGATCATGCATGTGCATTGCATCGAAAGCAAAATATCACAAAATTATAAAACATGTTATACTATTATTACCAAAATATGACCCAACTTTTTTCCATGGCCGTACCATTGTGTCACTTTTTTCATTATTAAGAGGAAGTTGTTTTTTTCATTATTAAGAGAAAGTAGGATTACATGGTGCAACTACGAGGAGATCCTTGCAGTGCAAATTACATGCCACTAAGAAAATTTGATAGAAAAACACAGCACACTTTGGAGAGAGTCTGTGTGATATTCGTGAGCATTGACAGCTTAGCATGCTCATTAAGCTACAGTAATAATGGGAATCACCACACTTTCGGGAGTCACCTAGCTAAAACCAACAAAAATGAAAAGAAGATCCCAAGCATCACTCAATAAAAGTCTCAGACAGTAACTCTTGTGTAGCTGCAACTTAAACATGGATAGAATTTTTCAGCTGTCATGCATATAGCTATCAGTTTAAAGAGTGAAAAAAAAACATAGATGGTTATGTACAACGCATGAAAAGTGACTAAATAGGCAACTCACCTCTGTTGAAGTTTTGTCAATTTTTCTAGCTTATCAGGCACTGTGCCGTTTAATCCTATATATATAAATGACAGTGACAAGACAAAACACAGACATGACAATTCTCTTGAAGTAACCATGTTACACCTCAAGCTGATTTCATAATAGCTAAGACATTAATATCATATCAAAACTCAAGGTGTCAGGATTAGATTAAAAAAACATGCATTATGTAATATTAAAGAACTAGTCATGACATATAAGAATATGTCTCGATGGATATCTAGATGTATTGAAAACTCTAAATGCATGAACCGACTACATCATAAATTGGAAACCTATTGCATTGTGCTCATAGATTCTTGAGCAAACAACTAATAAATATAGAGCAAACAAATTCAAATTTTAACTGATACAGGGGGCATTGAAGTTCACCTTCCTGCTGTTGCTCGGTGCTAGACGATGCGTCTATGAGGCGAATGAAGGATCGTTCATGGCACATACGTCGAGGCTTTGGGTTGGCCTCATCTAATGATCCTACTGCTGGTGAAGGAATCCAGTAGAGTTCTAGAACCAACAAAGGCGCACTGTTATTGGTGAGGTTTGCTTCCTTCCTGCTGCATTGCACATACACAAGAGACACATCTCTGAACATCAGTGCAAACAAAGATCAAGATGACTCAATGATGGCAAGTTATCAGCAAAAATATATGATCAAGATTCAATAAGAATTAGTATGAACTCAGCAACATATGATTTCTTGTTGCTTCAAGTTACTTATAAAGGATTCTTTATTATGCAAAATGCAAACATGTGAAGCGAGATTTACCACCTGAGATTATTGTTGCTGGCCACAACTTGCCATGTCAGCGGCAACCAGTAGCTACATTAGGATCCTCCCATATCAGTCATTGGCCACCCACTGAAATTAATTCTCGTCCTCTCTGAAATAAATACAACAGAATAGGATTTCTTAATGCATTCTCAATTATATCTAGTACAAAAGAAAGCATGGAATCAAAATAATTTTCTTGTCTAACCCAATATCAGTAATACAATAAGATGTAATACCCAAATTTGTTTGATACAATTAGCACCTATAAAACAAACAACTGATTGGAAAGAATAAGCTAATAATAAGCTTGTTTTGGTAGACAGGCATGATGCTGCCTGCTGGTCATCCTGTAGTGCTCCTATTTAGGTACAACTTTTGTATGGTAAAATGAAACATGTATAGAAATATATACCAGTAGGCAATAGCAATGATTGTAAATTCTTTGCAGCTGCAGGTTATCTGTAAAGATGTATTCAGATCAAATGATGGAGACCATATTTTTTAGTTAAAAAAGAGAGAACATAGCTGTGAAATATATGTATTATATCTCAGAGTCCATGTCAGCATATGAATTCAATTTGGTAATAGGGTTGCAATGGAATTAACCCTGGATAATTTACATAGTCATGAAGGAACTTTAGACAATAGACATACTGAAATGAAAAAAATGTCATACATAAAACGGCTTAGGTATCCTAACTGTAGATCATTTCGTTAACATGAAGTCATGCCTGAAATATATTAATTTAGCACTTACTATAAATGACATCTCAGGAAAAAGAGCAGTGAAAAAGCCTAGCCTGTTAGTGTTTTGGTCACAGTCAGTACTCAGGAGCCCACGAACCAAAATCATATAGCCAGATCATCCCGTATAAGGGCAGCCTATCAATCAATTTCCAACATTTTCCAAGCATCACAACTATAATTGTAAATAAACACAAACGAACAAGATGTAGATTAGAAGCCATCCATATAAGGATAAAGTAACCATAGAAAATAGCTCAAGATGATCTTGTTTGTTGAGGGGTTCAGCAACAGAGCCTTACATTTTTTTTGAACAAAATTAATTAGTTTTGAAGAAAATAAGGCCTCAAATTGTTACATATGTTGGAACTGGCCCAATCCAAGGACTCTGTAAGGATGCTCTTATTAGCATGATGATAACTTACTGCAACTAACAACTATAATTTTTGCCCTATAGTGTGTTCTTGTTGTGCTTCCATGTATATAGATCTATCAGTGGACAGTTGAGCTGATAAGAAATTGGTAGAAAAAGCAAAACTACTAAAGTTCATATTAATGCACTCAGTTGCCAAAAGTTACTGAAGCCCATGTAAGAAGCAATACGGAATTAACTTACATATACCTATGTACCAAAGAATTGACAAAGAAACTAAAACTAAATGCTCACTGGATTCAACTTGTACTAACTGTGAACTAAAGGTACTTTGACACTATTTTTTTTGAAAGGGTCAGTAGGGGAGTCCCCTACCTATTTTTTTTGTATTTCAATTAAATGAAAGAATAGGTTACAGGAAATAAATTACAAGGCTCCAGGCCCAAATAAAAAAGAAAAAGTGGTTACAAGTGATTGTCTCTCCACGCTTTAAGAGCGATTTGTCTACTGGATCTAGCTTTAGTACAAACTAAGCTAAATTCGGTTCTGAAGAGATTTTTCCACTAATTTACACTTTGACACTATTACGATTCAGCTTACAAGGTTAACAGGTATGATATGGAATTAGGGTCAGGTAATAGAGGAATTGTAATATATAATTAAGTTAAAATCAATACATACTAATTTAAACTGGTTGATATCGTGGAACCTTAAAGGACATGGCAGGTGAGAATACAGATATTGAGAAACCTACGAAGAAAATGTATTTTTTAGCATGAACCTAGTTAGATTCCATATGCTGAAGTTGAAGGGAAGGGAGCAATTTTGAACAGATCAGACAGAAAACGTAAATAAGGGCCATAACCTGTATCATCATCATGCCCCATCCAAAGCCAGGCCTGAGCACTATCTCCCTGTCTGTCACCTGCATATAGATATAACCTGAGGTAGATCTGTGTTGACAAATCTATGTTGCACATAGCTACAACCCGTGGTACATATGTGTGTTGACAAATCTATGTTGGGTTATTGAATATGCCAAATATTATGGGAAAACAGTAAAGGAAAATAAGGGCCATAACCGTATATGTGTCATGCCCCATCAAAAAAGCCAGGCTTCAGCACCATCAACCTATCTCTTGGCTGCACACGGATATAAACTGAGGTTGATGTGTGAATTTACAAAGATGGAGCAATAACAAGCAGCAGATTAAACAAACTAAGCTTAAGATGAGAAACATCTGGCCATTTCGTTTCAGATCAGAAATCCACATGACACAAAAGAAAATCCACATCTGGCCGTCTTGTTTCCATGTTTTCTTGGACCTGTGCAGAACCAGAAGGGAACCAGATTTGGGAGAGGGACGAGGGATCAGGAACCTCGGGTGGCGGCGAGGCACTCGACAACGACAGCGAGGTAGATTTGGGAGAGGGATGAGCGTTACCTAGAGCCGGCCATTCCGGCTCAGGCACTGACAGGGCGTTCGCAGCACGCGCATCCGCTGCGTGTCGCCGCCGGTAGGCGCCCGGCCGCCTGAAACCGAATATGCACGTGTCGCCGACGGCAGGCTCCCAGTTGCCGTATCCGCATTGCTGCTATCAACGTCACCGTCTTATCGGGGGTGATGGAGCGGATGGAGCCGCGGTGGAGGCAGCAAGGCGCATCGACTGGTTGTACAGGTGCGACGAGTGTGTCACGCGGTGGGCGGGATCGCTGCCAGGGGACGATTGGGGGATTGGGGATGAGGCTCAGTGACGGTGAGGCAGAGGAGCCGACGTCGCGGCGACATGGGCGAGCGCGAGGTGGTGGCGGCGCGGATGCGACGGAGGGAGAGGAGGCGGCGGTGCAGCGTTGGGGGCGAGTGCGAGGAGGTGGTGGGTGCCACGGGGAGGAAGAGGCAGCGGCAGCAGCGTGGCGTGGGCGAGCGGGCGTGGCGGAGAGGGCGAACTCAGAGGAGGATTGGAAGCGGGATCTCGCACGTGATGTTTTGCCGAGCGGGGTGCTGGCGAGCGAGCGCGAGGATCGCAGGCGGAGGCGGACGGACGACCTCAAACAATGTCGCACCAAAAAGTTGCCTCCTTTTTAGCCTTATTAGTTGTAGAGAAAAATAACCAAACTGCTTATAAGGGCTTTTGTGATAAAATCTCGTTATGATGGGCTGGGCTGGCAGACATTTATTTATTACTTTGGTGCTTGTGGGATTTTTGCTTCTCTCGACTCGAAACATTATTGGACGTGATAGCTTCTCAATTCTGTCTACAAGAATGTTTGTCATTATTAGTTGGACATTTGTTTTCAGACTGTTTGCCGAGTGTTTACATGTGCGGTCTTCTACACTGCAAAGCATTAAACAGATTAGATTTTGAGGTGTGCTATTCACGATGTGGGTATTTTTTTAATTCAGAGTACTTGTAACATGTTGATGTATCCCGCCATCATATAATATAATTCTTCTTTCCTCGCAAAAAAAAGACTCAAAAAATTATTGGGCTTGATAGCTCTTGGAACCCTACACCTTATGCGCCTGCGAAGGGCCTTGTCACGACGAGTGGCACAATAGGTTGCCCTAAACCAGCTTAACCGCCCATAGGACCCTATGCTTGTTGTCGTAACAAATGCTTACTCCCTTGTCCCGTAAAAAATGCAACTATGGGTTGCGTGCCACGTAAAGTAGTTCACGTTTGACCAAGTTTCTAACGAATAGTATTCATATTTATAGTTCTAAATTAATATATTCTGAAAATATAATTTATAATTAATCTAATGGTGTTTATTTGACAATATAAATATTTATAGTTTTTTATTTATAATTGATCAAAGTTGATACACTAAAAGATGGTACTATAATAGAATTGCATGTTTTATGGGACGGAGGAATATATGGTAATGAAGGACAGGGTGCTAGAACTAGAAGTAAAAAAAATAGTAAATGTGATTATGTAGTACAATGATTTAAACGATTACGTGTTGTCAATCAAGGATCACCCTTGTTAATGACAAAATTGACATCATAGATAGATTTGTGTCTAACAATTTTGTTTTTATTTTTATTTGACTAGGGCATAAATCTTTCCACAAACTTGGTTAAGGTACCATGGACAAGTTTATATAAGTTGTTGTGCTTTCTAGCCACTTTTAGTATTTTTATCTATATTTTATCTAGCATTCATCTCCGTCAAGCGCTTTGGGAGATTTTATCTATGCTTTCCACAACACATTAAGCGTTCTGACAGCTTTTTATTGTTGGTATTATATGATCCCATATAATGCCATGTAATTTTAAGATGACAATAGAGTGTCTCGTATGAAGTTATAGTTCCTTAATTTATATATAGAATAAAAGTATTGCATGATAACTCATACAATGACACATTAGTTGTCTAATAACTGTTTTAAACTTTAGCTCATGAGGTGTTTGTTTTACGAGACAATCTGTTCCCTATTTCTTTCCTCCACATTAACAAATGTTTTACGTGGCGCAATATACAATAAAGTATGAGACTGCTGACATATAGCAATGTAAGGCATGCTTGGATCCTCGCCTCCTATGGTTCTGTTGACATCTACTAACGTCGCCCAATATAACTTTATAACTTTTAACACTAGGGATGAGATTAGAAGATGTATGGTATTTTAATTAACTGATTAATAGCAACTAGCCACTTATCTATTACCAACATTCTTTAGCATGAATTGGGTTGTCAATCCTAATTATATATGTTAAGAATAAATAAAGGTTTTATATATTATTCCATGTGACTAGACAGAAATATAAATAAATATAAACTAAGAACAATTCTGAAAGCGGACCGATAATTATACCATTGTAGCATTTACCTAGAGTATCAGCAGGTTATCGATTTATATTTATGCCACTGGAAAGGTCTAGTATGACTTAAATTATATCTATAACTTATACTGCTAATGTAAAAGATAAACCATAACTATAATCCTACTTATAGCTGGGATCAGTCACATGATAAAGATATATATAGGATAAACATGATCAGTCATCATCATAAATAGGTAAATATCAGAGCTCATCTAGTCATAACAATAACTAGCCAATGGATAGATAAAGGAATTAATATCTAAAGTAATTCTATAACTACGTCAATAAATACTATGATTAGTGCAATTACATCTGGCAATCATTGTTTAGCTCTACCTATATCATGATTAAATGTAAAAGAGCATCATCTAATGAGGATATTAAGACACAAGGGTCACCTCCTTCGCGACCACGCTTTGCTTGTCCTACGTACGTGGGGTGGACTACAGAGGACTCAACACACCTGTCACCTACGCGATCTACCACACGACCCGGCACGTCAGGGTGCACTCGCAGATAAGCAAGATATCTAAACACCACGTCTACATACTGCCAATCATTCATCCATGATATCTCTGGACGAACCATATACGAGCAATTACATAAATTCAATAGGATCAAACTAACTATGTTAAACATATAATCAAAATGAACAATGACTATTTCAATTAAGAACATATATAAGATTAAGAACAATGTTTTCCAAATCATAATATTAAACAATGAGAGAAAAGAACTAGAACTATACCGAACTCCGCGCTCCAGACAGACGCCAGGGGCTCCGGATCCCGCTGAAGAACTAGAACTCCTCTACTTCTAATCTAACTAGGCTAAAGCTATGAACTAGAGAGGCTCTGGATGGCTTGATCTCCAAATGACTTGATGCTTCAGGGAGGGGGGTCTGCCCCTTTATTTATAGCCCGGTGGGATGAACGTGCGCCGTAGGATCAAACCGACTTCAATAAAGGGCTGAGATGACTCCTAAGAGGCGGCGGAAGAAGACTCCAGAAGCGGGGGCCGAAACCTTAGGGGGTGGGGCCGGCTGGCCCCGCCCAAGTGTGGGCTTCCGGGCCCATCTTCGTCGAGGTGCTTCCACACCCTTCCAGGGTCTTCGTGATGATGTTTTCTTGGCGGTTAATTTTCATGTCTTTTATGCTCTTTAACCCTTCTTTTATGCTTTTCTGGAATAGTCCCTGAAAAATACAGAATATACAAAAACTCATGGAAACTGTCAGTTAAAACCCTAAACTAGTGTGTATTCATGTGTCCTTTCATGTCTAAAGTTCTAATAAAAGTTGACGTTATCGACCGTCAACAGGTTCTTAGAGTGATACTTGACACACCTATCAATCGTATTTATATTTATTCTTATAGTGTTATTAAAATATCCACCATACGTATATGTTTGTTCTAAAGTTGATATTAAAATATTGTCCATGTCTGTATTTATTATCAACCATATGTGTATAGGCTTTTTGCCACGTGCTTGATAAAACTTTTTCAAATATTTTCCATTGATTAAAAGCGGGGCAACAAAGTACCTTGCAATGATAAGTTCCAAGGAATGACTCGTGCAATTTTGAAAAGACCTTTCCAGCTCAGATACCACTTTTCAAACTTATTATCTTTTGAGACAATCGATACAATCACCTTTCTACGCTAGATCAACAATTTGAAAGGTCCTCAATTTGACCTTCTTGTCATATCAGCAATGTTTCTCAATGGCCTTCGATGTTTATAATCTTTTATCAACAATCTCATTAATATTATCCATCATTAAATTGTGAAAATCCACCACTTAAAAGCCATTTTATTTGGCTAATCAAAATAGTCTCATGTCCATGAACATGCTAATATGGTGTCACTTTAGTTGCACCATGACGATCCTATGCATCCAAAGAGCCTTAGACAACACCTCATGCCACCTTATAGAATTATCTTCAAACTTCTTTTTTGACAAATTTGATCAATATTTTATTTGTTGGCTATACTTAGTTTGGGCATAAGATAGAGATAAGTTCAACAACTTTATCAAATATAATTTGCACAAGATCATATTTGACATGATATCGAATCAATGGACAATGTGTTGTGTCATATTTTTGAGAAATAGTGCTTTAGATCACTTGGTGAAATAATCAATATCAACCAAGACGAACTGATTCCCTTTTGACGATGGAATGATGTCCAATCCATAACCTCTGGATGACCATAACTTCATAATAGGATGCAACTTAGCATGCTACCACATCCATCATACAGTTGTGTATTTGAAAGACCCTAGTTTGGTTTTGATAATTGATGAAACCTAGTTACTAATCTAAGTGCTAAGTATGTGTAGCCAAGACAAGATTAGTAATAAGGAGGAAGATGACATGAGTTCAAGTGAAGATCAAGATGGAGTGATCAAGGAGAAAGAAAAGGACTTAAAGAAGGAAAGCTAAAGGTTAAGGTATATTCAAATAGGGCTTTTCTTTTAGTGATCAAGACTCTAAGTGGGAGTGATCACATTTAGGATAGATAGCCGACTATCAAGGGGAGAACTAAGCTATTGGATTACCTTCAAGTGCTCTAAGTTGCATCTCATATGCATTGAACTAATCAACCTAGAGAATCCCTTTGAAAACCCTTGAAAAATGTTTGCAAAATGCTAACACACTGTGCACAAGTGTAGAAGACCTTGAGTGTTAGCAAAGCGTCGGACGCTCGTTTTACGAGCGTCGGACCATTGAGATGTCCAGTCCGACGATGCCAAGCAGCGAAGAGTATCGCGTGGCACGCTGAGGAGCGTCGGACGCTTAAAAGAAAGTCCGACGGCGAGCGTCGGACGAAGTCCGACGATGATTTAGCGTTTTCAACCCTCTCTGGAAGCGTCGGACGGGTGAAATTTTTAGTCCGACGATGCTCGCGCGATCGTCCGACGATACGCGCGCGGTGAGCTGAGAGAAGGCGTCGGACTCAGGAGATTAGTCCGACGACCTCAGTCCGACGGTAGTCAAAACGCGCGAATTCAGTTACCGTTGAGATCGAATGAACGGCGTTTAAATCTGTTGACACATGGCGTTCATCCGAGCGTCGGACGCTACCGTTTGGTCCGACGCTGTCGGTCCGACGGTATAAAAACGGGGTTAACGTCTGTTTCAGAGAGTGTAACGGCTAGGAGTTGGCTTGTGAGTATTTATACTCCCTCCCTGGTCACTTGGTGACTAGCCAACACACTTGGATCATTATCATATACTTTGTTGCATTCTAGCCTCCCACTCTCTCACTAATTCATCATCTTGATCATTCTTGTGAGAGTGAGTGAACCTCAAGTGCATCATTACTTGTGTTTTGCATTCTAGAGCACTTGAGAGTAAGCCTCGGATTAGTTCTTATTCTCTTGGGACATTGCCGTGTCCCTAGACGGCTTGGAGCAGAAGAAGGTGTGAAGGAGCTTGGTGATTGTGCTTGCTCACACCCGGCGATTGTGAGGGGTTCTTGTGCCTTCCCCAAGCGGAGTGCTCAAAGGTAACTCTAGTGAATTGCTCGTGTCTTTGAGTTACTTCCTCCGTGGTAGGTTCTTGTGGCGCCTAGTGTAGGCTCGGTGTGTGATACCGATTAGCCACCGAACCACCGGTTGAAGTCGACACAACGAGGACGTAGCGTGCCGGCAAGCACGTGAACCTCGGGGATAAATCTTGGTGTCTCTATTGATTTCCTCACTTTCGAGTGAGTGACTTATTGATTGTCCCGGTGATTGGCTTCTTCACAAGGCAAAGGTTTATTCGACAATCATCTCTTTCTTATTCTTGTGCAAAGTAGCTTGTTTCCTTTTCTTAAGTAGTTGTGTAGTTGTTTAGGTTTTGCTAGCTATTTTGTGTGGATTAGAACTAAGATTTAACTAAAATTGTGTAGGTGGCTTGCCTAGGTTAGTGGTTGCCTTAGCATTGCGTTTATAGCCTCTTGTGGTTCTAATTACTTGTTTAGTGGTTTGTAGAATTTTTATTTAGGCTATTCACCCTCCTCTAGCCATACTAGGACCTTTCAGTATTTCTCCATCCAGTGTATTGAGCAAGTTAAGCAAGTCTATGCACTCGACTTTGTGCCGTCATTCCGTCAAGTAATCGACTACACAACTTCTAGTCGAATTAACTAAACTAAAGTATCAACCACCAAAACACTTTAACGGTTAATTTTGGTTATCTAGTATTCTCGTAAAATATAACGTGAAACAATTTTGAGTGTCAACGACTAGTAGTAACATTTTTCACAAAGGGAGAACACCATTTTGGAGACGCTACACCATAGATTTTGTAGCCTCTTTTGATCTCTTCTCCTTTCCACAATAGTGAAACGACCTCGATTTCCACGAAGGGAAATCCACAGGCTCGAATTGTAATTCAACAGATTGCTTGGGACAATCCATGAAATTACCCATATCTCAGTTGACACCAGGATCCATACAACGATAATTAAGTCTTACATAATCATTTATTACATCGCCACACTGGCGGAATCAACATTCAGAGAAGCTTTAGAAGATGCGGAAGCGATTCATCCTTCACGGCCAACTTGAGTGTAGCACGTGACCCTATTCCTCGTCATCATCTCCCTCGAAGTCGTACTCATTCTCGTCACCTGACAGCAAATTTATCAGTACGATTTGTACTGGCCACGGAGCCCACCTATGCAGCATTTGCTTTGTGAAAAGTGGATGCAAGGCTATACAAGCAGACTTATAGGCTGAGGTTTTCCTATGCAGCTGTAATCAATGTTTATTTAGTCAAGTTTTATCACCAGTTAACACCATCATCCCTTTTCCCATCACCACATCTCACTTACCCACACCTCGCTCTCATTCGACAGGCCCAACTCCCTCTCGGGCCTATCTCAGCGGCACACTACCACAACGGGTACACTGCCGGAAAAATGTTATCCAGGGGGAGAAGAGAACACTCACTACACTAGTAGAAGCTTCACAGGAAAGGTCCATAGCCAACAGGTTGGCATATGTATCGATCGATCAACCATACACTCTGCAGAGGTTTCACTACCCACAAGATTAGCCATCATAGGTGTTGCGCAAACACCTAGGCAGAATTCCGGGTGCTTGCTTGCCTAGGTCGATGCCACCCTACCACTCAGCCCTGGGATATTCCGGATCCTACACCGTTATGCTGAGACTGGGAGACACAGTACCGGGCCCATCCAGTGGTACTGTGCATCTAGAACGGAACGGAAACCTATCGACCGTCTCCGCCCACCCTTATCACCTTTCAACCTAGCAGTAGTGGCACCGTCCTACCAAGTAGTCCAGCCGTCTCCCGCCCATCAGAAGCGAGTGAGTAGAAAAGGATTCCCATGAACCTGAAACTAGTCCATCCTAGGTTTGACCAAGCAGGCATCTCCACTTAGGGGATACTCTCCCCGTGCTATCACAGCACCTCCGTCCACGGGCTTCAAACCACCAAGGCTATCCCACCCGGAACCTCCTCAACAACTTTACCCGCCACAGGTATCTCGCTTGGGGATGCCCAGGTTGCACCCCCGGCACGACTTGCCCCATGGGCTTGTCTCACATCCCACTTGGTCGACATCAACCCTTACCACGCACCCAAAACGCACGCAGCACTCTCTCCCAGTAGTTATAATCAGTTATACACCGTCCCAATTCCACCACATAGCATATAGCAAGTAGTAAGTAGTGGAAGAGTAACAGTAAAATAAGCAGCAGCTAACCTAGCAGCGGACAGCAGGGTAAAGTCTTATCAAGGCAGGGAATTCAAATATACTACCATGCAACCAATCCATACATAATCATAAAGCAATAGCAACAATGTCATTTGCAATGCGTAATAGGATCTAAGGATTTGGTGGGACGTGGCACCTTCGTAGTCGTCTCCTAGCTCTTGGAAGTACTCGTGGTCGTCTTCCTCAGTCAGATCCTCCTCCGGCTCTGAAATCGAACACGAAATAGTCGCGTCAGCGACTCCTATAGAGTATTTTAAAAAAATCCAATAAAATAAAGAGCCAAATGCACACAAACATAGTCTTAGATTGTAGATCTCATTTTTCTAAGAATTTTGATATATGGTGCGTAATTTTTGGACTTCGTATGAATAAGTTATGAATTTCCGAAGATTATCCTATTTTCTAAAAATGGGAAAAACTGGTCGGTTAATCAGGGGCAGCTCGGGATTGGTCCACGTGGCGCGCGGGTCCAGTTGTGCGGCAAGTGGCGCCTCAACAGAACAAAGACCCGAGGGTCGCCCACCAGGTGTTCGATGCTGGTTCCCAGAGAGTTGCCGGAGTTGGCGTAGCTCGGCGGAGCTCGGCTGTGGTCGGGGGTAGCTCGGCGGAGCTCGGCATAGCTCGGCGGAGTTCGGCGTAGTTCGGTTTAGCTCGGCGGGGCTCGGGCGAATCGGAGATTCGGGGCGCCGAGGGTGCCGTTCTCCCGAGGTCTCCCGCGGAGGTTCGGGCGAATCGGACATTTGGTGCGCCCGAGGGTGCCGTTCTCCCGAGGTCTCCCGCGGAGGCTCGGGCGAATCGGAAATTTGGGCGCCCGAGGGTGCCGTTCTCCCGAGGTCTCCTGCGGAGGCTCGGGCGAATCGGACATTTGGGCGCCGAGGGGGCTGCTTTCCCGAGCTCTCCCGGTGAGGCTCGGGCGAATCGGAAATTTGGGCGCCGAGGGGCTGCTTTCCCGAGCTCTCCCGGTGAGGCTCGGGCGAATTGGAAATTTGGGCGCCCGAGGGTGCTGCTCTCCCGAGCTCTCCTGGGGAGGCTCGGGCGAATCGGAGATTTGGGCGCCGAAGGGGCTGCTCTCCCGAGCTCTCCTGGGGAGGCTCGGGCGAATCGGAGATTTGGTGCGCCGAGGGTGCTGCTCTCCCGAGCTCTCCTGGGGAGGCTCGGGCGAATCGGAGATTCGGTGCTAGCAGGGTTCCAGGGCGTCTGTTCAAGGCGGCGGTGTCTCTCCGGTGCGGCGGACGATGACAGGGCGGCGGTGGCCATATTTCGGCAAGACATGGCTCGGCTTTCCCCCAATTGGCGTGCTCAGGCAGTCGTCCGACCAGATGGTGGCGGATTAGAGTCGTGGTATGGCCTCCTTCTCTCCCTCGGCATACGGCGGTTCTCCAACGAGGTGGAGGCGCACGTAGCCAAGGCGACAGTCGTGATTCAGGGCTCGGCTATCTAGCGGCGGTGCCGAGGCAGACTTGGCGAACCTCGGCGGCCTTTCTCCGCAGCGCGAGGCGACCGGGGGTACTCGGAACGGATTTAGGCGAGGCGGAACCTGTCGGCGGCGATGTCGTCGCGACGGTGAGGTTCCGGCGGGGCTAAGGAGGTCCTCTAGGAGATGTATACGCGTCCAGGGTCTATGGCGATGGTATACCAACTACCAATTTTGGCTACCGAGCTTTCCAAGGTGCTCGGTTGTGGCGGCGGCGTGTCGCCGACGACGGCGGAAGGCGGCATCGCGGCTACGACCAAGTATTGGTTCAATCGAATGAGGTCTTGTCAAATTGGTGAGGCCAGAGAAGCATACAACACTCTGGTGGCGAACTTTAGCCATGGCATGACCTTCTTTTGGCGACGGCTCGCGGCGGCGCTCCGGTAAGGTCGCGGCGCACGCGGCCAAGGCGATTCAGGCTTCCTCTAGCGCTTAGATCCGCGTAGCTAGCTCGAGGGGGTCGTGGCGGTGCTCCACGACGCTCTAACCTATACGGGTGCTAGTCGGATTGCTCGGAACGGGTGATTCGGCGTCGGAACGCGTCGGTGGTGAGCGCGCTCCGCCGAGAACGCGTCGTGCTGCGTTCTCGGTCTAGCAAGCTTGTAGTCCGGGGGTTTCGGCCGGTCGAATGAGTGCATGGTGCAGGTGATCTTCCCGAGCCGGTAAAGGCTCGTGCCTGCGCGTCCCGAGGGTGGAACGCCATGGCAAAAGCAGGGCAAGGTTCGGACATGGCGTGCGGTGGCTCACCGTGGTGTCGGTGAAGCTAGGATGGCGGTGCAGTGGCGAGTCGGAGCCGTGCAGAGCGATCGCAGTGCCGTGCCGCTCCTCGTCCGCAGCTCGGGCTTCTCCTCCGTGTCCGGCTCCGGCGTGCTCCGCGGCGGTGGCGCTCCGGCAGCTTCTCCTCCTCTGCTCCGCCCTTCTCCTACGCTCTCTCTCTCGGTTTGGTGCAGTGTGCCGGTCTGTGCTGCGGTGGCGGCGAGGGGAAATGAGGGTAGGGCTTCGGGGTGCTCCAATTTATAGGCGAGCTTGGCCAGCTCCAATGGCGAACGGCCCTGATTGCGCTCGACCGATCGAAGGGCCGTGGCTCGAGTGGATCTAGGGCTCCGGATGGGCGCGGGTTCGCTTGGCGGCCAAGAAAGAAGGGGACAGGAGGGGGACAGCGGGGTCAGGGCTCTGCCATGCTGTCGGCTGTGGGACCGGGGTCACGCCATTCGCGCGACACCCCCGGCAGGCGCGTCGCCTTCGTGAGGAAGAAGAACAGTGGGGGGGCGAGAGCGGCTGACAGGCGGGGCCGGGTTGGCAGCGAGCGCGAGCGCGAGCGCGTGTGTGCCGGTCGTGCGCGTGCGCTGCCGAGCCGCGACGTGGGCCGCGCGCGGTGAGATGAGGAGAGGAAGATCGGGCTGGCTTGGGCTGGCTTAGCGACCCGGCTGGCCGAAACGAATGGCTGGCCTAACTCTCTTTCTCCTTTTCTATTTTCAACTTAGTGTATATATACATATATTGCCCATTTTAAATATTGAGTAAATACAAACATAAATTGCAATAAATCCCAAACGTGATGCATAAGTTATTATTCTATGTGAATGGAATTAAAATGCAAACTACACTCCTTTATTTACCAATTTCATAATGAAACCTATATGCTTGCACAAGAAAAATGGGTTTTCACAATAAATAAATGAAAAATTTTAATTGGTTGGGATTTTTAGGTTGTGTGGATTTTTAGGGTTGTTACAAATAGTCACTTAGTTTGAATGAGAATTGGATTGGTTGACTAGTGATGTAACAGTTTTCATGAAGATTGTTCACTTCGATATTTGTTCTGAAATTTTCTATTCACTCTGCAAGCTAAGGTTGTGGTTCTCTCATGTGAAACCTCATGTACGATCATGGTATCATAATGATTGTATTTGAGGAGATGATTTTAAGGGTGTTAAGTGTAATATGTATTATTATGCATGTGCAGGGTTGTTTATGTGTTTTTGCTATAGTCTAGAGACTTCCCTCGAGTATTATATATTGCCCTTTGAGATTGTAATACAACAACACAACTATACTCGGTCTTCTATATCATTGGTTCTAATAAACTAATAATGCAATATAATAAGCAAATCCCTAATAAATTTCGATCTCCTTATTACACATCAATAAATCAATCATTGGTTATATATCTTGA
The DNA here is from genome assembly GCA_038502445.1 of Eremochloa ophiuroides. Taxonomy (NCBI): domain Eukaryota; kingdom Viridiplantae; phylum Streptophyta; class Magnoliopsida; order Poales; family Poaceae; genus Eremochloa; species Eremochloa ophiuroides. The sequence continues at coordinate 8,993,470 of JAHLJS010000005.1, forward strand.
GAATAATGTTATAGAAAGAAACAACTAAATGAATAGACATAGCCAATCATTGAAGCACAAATAGTTTTGCCTTTTAACTTCTTGAAATATAAATGAGAGATATTGTTTTTTAGGTTATATACTCTTTTGTGAGTTCTTCCACAACAAATGCTAATCTTAGCTTTTTTTTCTTCATCATTTTCTGTTTAACGAGATACTATGTGGTTTGTACTTGTGCGTTGCTACGAGATAGTTAAACTTTTGTACTAGAAATACATGGATCACATAATAAGATAATAACATTATAAAATTAAATACCAACTTTAAACTGACATTTAATCTAAAAAGTAATAATCATAAAATTAACAGTCATGAAGAATATGACTCATAAAACTCTATTGTATAGAACTCTATCCGTTCATTATGCAACAATTTCTTTTAATGGATCCACATCAGGAGAATTCCCGTGAACATCAACCTTGATACACAACTTTTTTATATGAATTTTTCTACAGTTTAAGAGATTATTCGGTTTCACAGAATTAGGCGGAAATTGAAATTATATTGTAGGATAGGCTTGTTTGGCTGCACTTTCCATTCACTTTCTGAGTCTGAATAGAAAGTGTGGGTCAGATTCGACATCTTCTCGATGCTCTCCTCGCTGGAGCATGACGACTATTCCTAGTCACCCTTCCTCGCGATCGCCCCATCCTCTATCTCTCCATCTAACACCTCTCCATCGCATCTCCATCGATCACAGCCGCGCCGCAAGACGGGAATCCATCAGACACCGGACCTGCACCTTGCGACGCGAGTGGAGCTATTCTACAGGAGAAGGGTGACTTTGTTAACATAAATGGCTACATCGAGTGCTCGAGATCAGGTTAGAATTTTTTTTCCCATTCCTCCTATGAATTAGCGGGCGATTGGGACCGGTGATTCGAGTAGCGGGTGATTTGAAGGCAAATCAAATCGGAAGAGGATTTGGGGTGCCAGTAGGGGTGTGATTTGGCCCCTTCGTCTTCGCCACCATAATCTACTCCTGCCTCGTGGTGAAGCACGTTCATGTAGCCTGCTGGCACAATGAGAGTATGAGACGGTCGCGGCGTCAAAGCATGTGCACCGCGGGATCATGCTTGTGCTTGGGATAGGGTTGACGGTCGTCGTCTTCACCATCATCGCGTGCTCCTGGCGACCTGGTCGTGCGTGGGCAAGCTCGAGAAGTCCTGGTCTAATCTCGTCTTGTCTCTGCTTCACTGTTTTTTTGTTGCTTCACTCTTTTTGGTTGGTAATAGGGTATATAAATCAATCAAATTATCTGTTGATTCATTAAAAAAACTTGAAAAGCATAAATCACCTCTCATTTGTATTGCTTCTTTGGTAGTAGTAGTCCAGTCTAATTGCAGAACTTCTTATGGTTTCTAGGACGCCCAGACGTCATGAATCCCAACGGTGGGCAATGCCCCCCGCATCTTGCCGCAGTTTCAGGTTTCAAACATAATGTAGCCTGCTGCCTACTGCTCCTGTAAACCCACATCTATCCAGCACTCCTGATAGTAAGGTCATCGACCAATCTACTACTTTTACTTACTGGTTTATGTTATCTGTAAGCTGCACCAAGTTAGTTGGTGCTCTGTTTGAACTGGATCAAAACTGCTATTCTCATGTCCTATTTCAATACTAATTATGATGGTTTCCATACTAAATATTATGCATCTTGTAAATATTGCAGGAACCTCTTGATTGATCTTGTGAGTGGGACACCATCAGCCAAGTGTTCACTTAGTTCCTCGTTCGTAGATCTTGGATTCTTTCTCACACATATATTCTGCTTGTGCTTGGTCATTCTAAATCTGAAATGCAGTGTTTCATCAAATTTATCCTTTCATGTGTGAATTTTGTAGCATGTACCAATTTTTAATTTCAAAATAGCTGCCTTAGTATGCAGGTGCGTGTAAAAAAATTAAGGTGGCTTTTCTTGTAGACATTCAGTAACTAATATATTGTTTCAGCCATTCAGAATAATACAGCCCTTCCATTTCCTTTGTACTTGAGCATATCTTTTGTTTATATGTGATTTAGATGCATGAGAATAATTTAGAATCGATTAACACAAATGTGGAGGAAATGAGGCAAAAACAAAAGAAGAAGAGAAAGCTGCATATCTTTTGTTTATATGTGATTTAGATGCATGAGAATAATTTAGAATCGATTAACACAAATGTGGAGGAAATGAGGCAAAAACAAAAGAAGAAGAGAAAGAGAGTAGCTGTTGCATTTTTTTTTTGTTACTTTGATGACCATGATAGCACATTGGTATCATAGGAAAAGACCTAGACATATTATTGATGCCGATGAAGAGGTAGAGAGAGATGTTAGAAAAAGGAAACAAATGCTCAGGAATCTATATCAGGGCTCAAATGTGCATTGCTATGATATTTTCCACTTAACTAAGAGCACAGAAATAGAAAACAAAAGATCAGCACCAACGTATTGGGGTCTAGTTGGTCATGCCATAGCTGACCAAGGAGGACACCGAAATAGAAAACAAAAGATCAGCACCAACATATTGGGGTCTATGATCGACAATGAAATTTGTCTACGTCTTAGCGGGCTAGGAAGGATCAGCGCCAGATTCACACATGCTACGCGATGCAATATCACGAGATGATGCATTCTCTGTCCCAAATGGTAAATACCTACATCCTAACACTAGAATAGAATACCTATCACTATTTGAATTGAAACCTAACGATGATTGTTTTTAAACAATAGGGAAATATTATCTAGTTGATGCTAAGTATACAAATGGGCCAGACTTTCTTGCTCCATACCGTTCCTCTCGGTATCATTTGAAAGAGTGGTCTGCTCAAGGGCATAACCCATCCACTGTCAAAGAAATATTCAATTTGCGACATTCGTCAGCCAGAAATGTGATAGAGAGGACATTTGTGTTGTTGAAGATGCGGTGGGCGGTACTAAGAGCCTACTTGGTTAAGTTCCAAAATTTACCATGTCAAAGATATGACAAGCCATGATTTTGGCAAGTATTTGGTCTGCCACAAAAACTTGCCAACGTCTCACATCTGGCATACCAAATTAATGACAAGTTTTTTGTCTAACTTTTGGCTTGCCAAATCTTTGGCATGGTAAATTTGGACATAAACCAAATCATTTTGTTGACTTACAAAACCAGGTATATTGCAGTTATCAGCTGAAACGTCGAGATAGCGGACTAGAGAGGGGGTGAATAGTCCTTTTTAACAATTAATCGCAGCGGAATAAAACTTAATCGGTTCTACCAACGATTCACCCCTCTAACTAAATCTCTAAGCACCTTATAAAAGATCCTAATAAGAAACAAAGGTGCTAGCCTAACTTGAGCTACCCTAAACTGTTCTAGCGCAAGATCACACAAACCTAAACGCTAGTACTTAAAGTACCAGGAGGAGCTCCTACCAACTAGCAAGTAAAAGCGCACTAAGCACCTAAGCCCACTAAGTGCTCAATGACAAGGATACGCAATCCTAATCAAGGATCGCAACTTGTTTAGTTACACAAACTAAATAAGACACTAGTTCTAAGTTACACAAGCAAAGAACGTGAGTGGCAAGCTACACAAGCTAACCGATCTCACAAGAGCTACAACTACACAAGTAAAGTAATGAACAATGATAATAACTTGTATAGAGAAATGCAAACCACCGCGAAGGATGATGTAGATGATGACACGGTGATTTATTTTCCGGAGGTTCACTTGTTGCCACAAGCTACGTCCTCCGTTGTGTCCACCCACACTCCGTGGTTCGGTGGCTAATTGATCACCAAGATCAAGCTCTACCAAAGAGCGCCACAAGAACCCACCCGACGAGTGAGATGTTGAGTGACACGCTCAACTATAGTTGCTCTTCGCGATCTCCCGTGGGGCGAGCACAACACCCCTCACAAGCACCTCTCCGGAGCCAAGCACAATCTCCTTTGCTTGTTTCGACGGAGCCATGAGCCACCAAGCCGTCTAGGAGGTGGCAACCTCCAAAAGTAACAAGCACACCGACTTACAACTCGATCACCAAGTGCCACTCGATGTAAACTCTCAATGTGATGCACTAGCGATCGATCTCCCACTTCTCGAATGCGAATTAGATGAGCACAAGTGAGCTGGAGAGCACTAAACCAAGCACAAGCAAGGAAAACACATTCCCAAGGTGCTAGACAAGGTTCCATGGCCGGCTCTCACTCCAATTTATATCCCCAAAGAAATAGAGCCGTTACCCCCTTCTTTGGTCACTCTGTGTACGCACCGGACACGCTGTTAGTTCACACCGGACGCGTCCGGTGGTTGTCCGGTGCTCAAAACGCTAACCAAACTAGCCGTTACGTAGCACCCAAGAGTTTCAGGGTCGCACCGGACGCCGGGAGCGTCCGGTGCTCTTTCGTAACCCGAACAACACTAAACGCACCAGACGCTGCTACAGTAACAGCACCGCGTCCGGTGCTCTTTCTCCCGCATCTGGTGCAGCGTCCTGTACAGACCTCCGCTCAATAAAACGGCGATATCTCTTAGCTCCGAACTCCGTATTCGTTGATTTTGGACATTTTGAAAAGCTTATTCAGAGGGCTACACAACCCATATGATTGTTTGATCCAAAACTCAAAGTATAAAAGCAGTTTATCAATCTAAGATCTAACTAAGCTTCCCGCGAGTTCGAAACTTCAATCCTTTTGCAAATGTGCCAACTCCAAAGTGTTCTACAATCTTGTGCAAGTGAGTTAGCATTTTTACAAATATTTTTCAAAGGGTTTTTTTCACTCTTTCTTGCCACGCCACTCGATCCTAACAATACAAAGTTAGATCACTCCGAGTGGCACTAGATGACCGATATGCAAACAAGTTTGCCCCCTCTTGATAGTACGACCATCTATTCTAAATCCGGTCAAACACTTCTCTACTCAAGCTTAGACCGGTGAAATGGAAAAGCCCTATGCTTATACCTTTGCCTTACGCTTTCCATTCCGATCACCGTTTTCATCATCTTCTCCTTCACAACTCGGTCGATGCCGATGCAACACACGCACCAACACCTCATGAATGATATGATCCACTTCATATCATCATGTGGCTTTTGGTCCATCGATCCTCGACTTCACTTACTCTTCACCCTTGCTTCGGCCTCCGGCGCCAAGTCTTGCTTAAGTCTCCCGACATTCGGTACCAATGACTTCAAAGCCTCCAACTTGCCCTTTGCCCTCGCAATGAGTCCATCAAGCCAAGCCTCCGTCTTGATCTTCTCCACCTAGCCACATGACTCCATGTCATGTCTCATGTGCATTTAGCTTCTTCATACCATGTGTGTGAGCTAAGTATCATTTCCAAGACATATCCATCTTCATGGCATAGATGCTCACACACATATACTTGTGGACTAATCACCTATATAATCAACACTTAAACACATATTAGTCCAGCTAAATTGTCACTCAATTACCAAAACCAAACAAGGTCCTTTCATCAGCTTAGCTATAACTTGTGCCATTTCAATCATGTGTTCCATTAACCATGCAAACACCTTTGTATTGCATATGTGTAGATTAGGATAATCAATGGTTGCTGCATATTACATAACTTCATAAGTGATAGACAGAGAGATATTTATCCCTATTCGGCTGGCTAGATTGTACGGCTGGCTGACTGATTATTGCGAGAGAAAAACACTGCTGAATGACTGGCTGATGCTGGCCGATAAATTCAAGCGAGATGACCTTCTTATACAACAAGTTGATCAAGTGATGTCACTTCAACCTATTGAAGTTCATAGTGAAATGAGTACCATCAAATGACTGGAACAATTACTGAAGTTCATAACAAATGTACAATCATCATGTTTTCGGGTTCGTTTAGTATTTGGAAACAGAGGTTTTACCCCCAAGCAGTTTGCCTGTCACGTCATCAAACAACACGAACCTTCTCTGGTCACTCCGGACACTGCTATTAACAAACTCTCAAACCCTGAACAGATGTGGCGATCCCTCGTAAAAGTCACAGTCACCCGCATGCGGCTGCGCGGCACTACTAGCTCACGAATCACGATCAGACGCGAGCACGCGACGTTTTTCCGCGCAGGCGCCCACGGCACCCGCCCCGTGCTGCCGTGCGCTGCCTCTACCGGTCTACCCGCCGTGTCCACTGTCTGGCCAGCCAAGGGCCACCGCACGCAACGCACGCAGGCACCGACGACCCCGCCCACAGGCGCCGGGGGGTGCCGAGGACCACGCCGCACGAAAGCGACGCCGCGCCAGCAGCGCACTTGCGCTCGCGCGTCGCCCAGCGGCGGTTGGGGGTCGGTCGGGTCGACACGCGCGGGAGCGAGCGCTGGAACCGCGTGCGTGCGATCGCAGAGGCAACCAAGGCCCGCCCCATGTGAGGCGCGAAGGACGGGCGCGGAAACGGACGAGCCGAAGCTATTAAAAAACAGCGGGGGAGTTGTTGCTGTTCACTGTTCAGCTTGTGGGGGATGGCCGCCGCCGCCGCCCCCCAAACCCCGATCTACTGGGTGAGAAGTGAGATCCCGCGCCGCAGTGATTCGATTGCCCGCGCTCGCGGTTTCCGTCGTCGTTCTCGGCCATTGCTTCGCAGGTGGATGGGCAGATGGCGGTAACTTATGGGGTAGTAGTCAGTTTTGGGGGGCAAGTGGCGTGTGCCGGTGGTGGACTGGCACTAGCGGACTAGCCTGACCGACGGACGGACCGACCGTCGGTTGCGCATGCACTGCTTCGCGTCGCATCTACCGACCCCCCTCACCTCACCCACATGGAAAGCGAGGAGGTGAGCTGCAGCTGCTGCGACGGAGACTGAGAAAGCCGGCCCTCCCCCTCTCCACCCTTCCTTTGCTCGACGTCAAGCCTCCATGGATTCGATCTGGGAGGCGAGGAGCTGAGGCCGGGACGGGAGGAGGCCGGAGGAGCTGCTGCAGTGGGGGCGGCGAGGGATAGCTCATAGCGCGCGGCGGCAGCCATGAGCTGGAGACGAGGCGGCGATGGCGGGGTGTCGAGGAGGTGGGCCGTCCTGCTCTGCGTCGGCAGCTTCTGCCTCGGCCTGCTCTTCACCAACAGGTAACCACCGCCGGCCCGCTGCTCCGGTTGATCCAGATTCCTCTGCCCGCGCCTCCAATTCGAGATTCCTGCTCGCTTCTTTGAGCCGCCCCCGGCTCGAGATCCCTGGCGTTTTGATTAGCCCTCTGCAATCTGCATCTGGACGCTGCCGCATCGGGGGATGTGGATGGATTCCTGTGTCCTCTCGATTGGGCGTGTTGCTGGTTCCCTATGCAATTGCTATTGAGCTGGGATTCTGATGTTTCATGGGGTTGCGGGTTCAGTGGATTGCAATTGCAACGTTGGGGCCATTTTCCTTTGCCGATTGGGGAGGTCCTTTTATGGATCGTCCTACGCAGAATTCAGAATGCATTTGTAGCTTTGTACTCTCTGTTGGCTTCCGATTGTAAAACTGTAACAGTGCAACAAGTGTACGGATATCTGGTTCCATTCGATCAATTTCAACTAGTAACATGTGCTTTTGAGCAATTTCAACTAGTATCATGTACTTTTGAGCAATTTCAACTAGTACCATGTGCTGCTACACGAGACCGAATGGAATGATCTATCCTTCCTTACATTGCCATGATCCTCTGTTTCAGAATGTGGACGCTGCCTGAGGCAAGTGAGATTGCTAGGCCAAACGCAAATGTAGAGGAAGGCAACGTGCCAGTTGCTGCAGAGTGTGGTTCTAAAAAGGTATGCAGGCTGCTTCTTTCCACCCTTCTAATTCCAAGAAGAATTCCAAAGGCCTTTCTATTGTTACAGCAGACACCACAACAAGTTAGCACTATAAAATTCAATACCTTATAGTTAATACAATGCCATGTTTATAATCATTGATGATACTTTATTTTGTTATCATTTGGTACCAGGTCCAAGAAAAGCAAGATTTCAGAGATATTTTACAAGTTCAAGATAGCCATCATGATGTACAGTATGTGTTGGCCTTTCTTTCTTGGCCTAATGTCTGTCCCATGTCGATATCTTCTATTAGAATTCTGATTGGTGTTTATAAATGCTTGGATGTAGAACACTAGATAAGACGATAGCAAGCTTAGAGACAGAGCTTTCAGCTGCAAGATCACTGCAAGAATCCCTGCTGAACGGTTCCCCTGTCGCGGAAGAGTTCAAAGTTTCCGAATCAATTGGGAGGCGAAAGTATCTTATGGTTATAGGGATCAATACCGCGTTTAGCAGTCGCAAGAGGAGAGATTCCATACGTTACACCTGGATGCCCCAAGGTTCTAATATTAAAATATAATAATGTACATGTCATTAGTTTGGAGTATTTCTCATTACCATGCTCTGAATAACTAATAATATAGTACTTCGAACTAGGTGAAAAGAGGAAAAAGCTTGAAGAAGAGAAGGGGATCATTATTCGATTTGTCATTGGCCACAGGTGTGATGGAAACAGACTTGTGGCTATCTGTGGTTGACGTTTACAACGAGTTATGGGTTTACTTATTTCAACCGTGAAAGTAACTTGGTTTAATCTGCACGTGCCTTGCAGTGCTATATCAGGTGGAATTGTTGATAGAGCAATTGAAGCAGAGGACAGGAAACATGGGGATTTCATGAGGATAGTAAGTTGATTCCTATTATTTCGCATGGTTGTGATATATGTTAATTTTTTCTGAGTTTTGCTCAGGCTCCTGCATTTTCCACCCTATTCACTGTGGTTATGACTTTATTCAGGATCATGTTGAAGGATACCTTGCATTATCAGGCAAAACAAAGGCCTACTTTGCTACAGCTGTTTCACTATGGGATGCCGACTTCTATGTTAAGGTTGACGATGATGTGCATGTGAACATAGGTAATTTCCTTGTGAGACTTTACGGTCTTTGTTGGCCTTCAGTTAGGATTTAGGAACTCTCATTTACTTTTCAATAATCATCAGCCATTTCCTTTTTTGTACAATTGAAACTAGCTGATGTGTGAATATGTTTCAAAAATTGCATATGACAAGCTCTAGCAAAGCATCTAACATTGAAGTTCTGCATTTGCAGCAACGCTTGGACAGATTTTATCAAAACATGCATTGAAGCCAAGAGTTTATATTGGATGCATGAAATCTGGACCTGTTCTATCTGAAAAGTAAGCATATATCTAGTGGACAGAGTCTAGGTCTCTTGAGAATAGTAATTTAGTGAAAGATATTAAGACACGTTTGTGCTTTCCTCCAGGGGTGTGAGATATTATGAACCTGAGCACTGGAAATTTGGGGAATCAGGAAACAAGTATTTCCGGCATGCTACCGGTCAACTATATGCTATTTCAAAAGATCTGGCGACCTATATATCTATAAACAAGTGAGTTAACATGTGCTTGGATTTTCTCGAAATACAGTTCATTTTGGAACCTTTCACTGATTTAGTTGCTACTAATCCAACTATGCCAGGCATATCCTGCACAAGTATATAAACGAGGATGTTTCATTAGGATCTTGGTTCATCGGGTTAGATGTTGAGCATATTGATGATCGGAGACTTTGCTGTGGTACTCCGCCTGGTGAGCTTCCATTACTTTGTCTGACAAACATAAGCTTGTTTGGAACTACTACTGATAGACTGAAGAATTTGAAATACTTTCACAAGTCGCATTCTTATACCACCATTTATCACAGATTGCGAATGGAAAGCTCAGGCAGGGAACATTTGCGCCGCGTCATTCGACTGGAGATGCAGTGGTATATGCAACTCTGAGGGGAGGATCTGGGAAGTCCACAACAAGTGTGCCGAGGGAGAGAAGGCACTGTGGAACGCCACATTCTAGCACAAAAAAAGAAGAAAGAAACATCAACAGAAGCTGCTATATAATAGATCAAAACCATTTTGACTGTTGTTTGTACATTGTCCCAATGTTTTGTGTGTATGTAATTCATTGTAGGTAGCTGTGATTTTGTAACGGGCTAACACCGACGAAAGCGGACCACAATTTTAGGTAGCGTCTGTCAGCCGGTGCCAGTGAATGAAGAAGATGGAGGAGGATGTGATATGAGTGGTGATGCATTCTTTTGTGCGGTAAAATGCTTAAGGTGGTCATTTTGTACCGATCTCCTGTACTATACTGTATGTATGGCTGCCGATATGTGAGACCAAAAAACAATAAAACTTTCATGCCTGCCTGGCGATTTATTATCACAATGATTTTCAAATGTTCCATGTGAAAACTCTGTTGAAACTAGAGTTCTACGTTCGCTTCATGCCATAAAAGTAGCACCAGTAAATTTAGTAACTGGTATCCACTTTTATGCCATAAAAGAAGTCACCTAGCAGCTTTTACTAGTAAATTCAGTCTGAAGCTACCACTGAATCATGTGCAAATTTGTGAACGAGTCTACGCGCCTGAAGTTTGGTACCCTCCAAATGCACGCGCCAAGCGCCAACCTGGCTAACGAGGCCCGCAGGGCAGTGACAGGAAGTTTGGAACCTTCCAGACGCTTGGCCCACAGGTCAGTGGCAGGGTGCACATCCGCGCGTACCAGTGCGCTGGACCAGTGCCAGTAATAGCCTTCGTCATCGTCTACCCTCTCCTTCACCAATTCGCCCGCGCGCGCTTTCCGTTCCCGCCATCGTTTCCCTCCACTGCTCACCACTCCCTCCGCGGCCCCCGTCTTTAAAATCTCCTACACATCCCCAGCCCAATCACCCCACGCAATCCCCACATCTGAGCTGCACGCAGCACGCCTGCACTGCTGCCCTCCTTCGCCCAGCCGCCTCCTCCGCGTGCCCATGGACCGCCGCCTCCGAGCCCTGCCGCGCGCCTCCGAGCGCCAGCAGCAGCAGCAGCGGTTCCTCCGGCCCGGCGCGCTCGCGCGGCTCCGGGACTCGAGGATAGTGGCCCGGTCCGTCCGGTCGTCGGCGTGCCTCCTGCTCCCACGGTCCGCCCCTCCGTCCCCCGCGCCGGCGCCGGTCCTCGCGGCCAACGAGCAGCCCCACGCGCCGCGCTTCCTGGGGACGACGACGAGCGGCTCGGGGCGGTACCCGCTCCGCAGGAGAGTAGCTGCCGCCAGGGGCGTGTCGTTCTTGCCTCCGCCGTCGCCTTAGCCTGACACGGAGGCGTTGCCGGCGCCGGATCTAGTCTCCCGGCGCCGCGATTAGTTGAGAACTTGTGTCTACAAGACTAGAGCTCTAGATTCGTGTTTTACTAGTGCATTATGACCTGTGCAGATGGTTTTGCATTCCCTTTGTTTACTTAGAAAAAATTTGGATTTGAGAAGGAATAGTCACTCCATATTTTTGTTGCTGAGTCAGCCGAGCAAAAAAAAAACTTTCCCCACCTCGCTTGCAATGCAATTGCAGACGTATGACTGTGCGAAACGGGATTGCGTTCTCTTTTGTTTTTTTTGTGAGCACCTTAATGTGGCATCAGGGAGGATTTCATAGGAAAGGCAATGCGACGCGAAGATGGATCTGGACGTTTTCCATGTTCAGATTAGATGGTAGCGCTGAAATTTAGACTTGCAAGTGGCGTCCGCTAGTCCGCGTAAAAAAAACGGGGGAAAAAATTTCCTCTCCACTCGTGATGCAGGCCATCTCCTACAACACGGATCGGATGCCGTCCGATCCAACCTTCAATGGCTTTCCGCACCGCACGATCCAGATGACATCATCGCGTGATCCAACTGCTCCCGATCTCTCCGCCCGCCACACTTGTTTCCGTTCCATGCCCGTGTCAAGGGCGCCACAAAATGACCATTCCAAGACCCCCATTCGAACGTTGGAGCAAGGGTTCGATTTCGCGTCGCAAACATGGAAACCCCATGCCGTAACCAAATTCTCAATCAATCAATCGACAGTCACGAAATCTGTCCGATATGGGGCCCCTCGGTTTCCTTGCATGCATCTTTTCTGCTCCCTTATATGGACGACGTGGCACGTTCAGAGTTCTATCTCCTCGTCCTCGCGCACGCACGCACGCACGCACGCTAGCTCGTCTCGCCATCCCGAGATCATCATCCCACGAGACGAGATGGGCGAGATGCAGGTTGCGGCGTCGGCGGCGGCGGCGGCGTCCATGGCCTCGGAGGCGGCGGAGAAGGTCGGCGAGGCCGGGGCCGGAGGCAGCGGGGAGCGGAAGAGGAAGAAGACGCTGGGGCGGCGGAAGATCGAGATCAAGCCGATCAAGTGCATGGAGGCGAGGCACGTGTGCTTCTCCAAGCGCCGGGAGGGCCTGTACAAGAAGGCCAGCGAGCTGTGCGCGATCACGGGCGCCAAGGTCGCCGTCGTCGTCTTCTCCCCGGCCCCGGCGGGCAAGCCCTACTCGTTCGGCCACCCCTCCGTGACCGCCGTCGTCAACCGGTTCCTCGACCCCGCCTGCTCCGCCGCCGACGCGTTCGAGGCGCCGCCGACGCCGATGCAGTGCGAGTTCGACGGCCAGCGCGAGCGGCTGTGCGACGCCATCGCGGCGGAGGCGCGGCGGCGGGACGCGCTCGACGCGGCGGCGCGCGCGGCCGGCTTGTGGACCGACGACGTCGTGCGCCGCGCCAACATGCCCGACCTCGTCGCCATGCTCGCCGCGCTCGAGCGGGTCAGGGACGACGCCGACCATGCGATCAGGCAGCAGTGCGCTGTCGCCGCCGCGGCGGCGGCGGCGGCGGCTGGCGCTGGCGCCTGCGACGCCTGCTACTACGACCTCGCTGGCGACGGCTTGTTCATGGCTGATGGGTATGGTGGCGCCAGCAGCAGCCATCTTCAGCACGCGTCCGCCATGGACACGCACATGGCTTTGCAGATGGGCGGCAACGTCGCCAGCCATGCCGCCCATGCTCCGATGCTGCTGCCTTCTCCTGATCTCCCGCCGGCGCCGGCGCCGGCGCCCCTGGCTTTCAACTACGGCTCCTCCGACTACAACCATATCACAGGTTATGAAGGCTATGCCTACGACCTTGGAGATGGCGGCGCCCATGGCGTCGCTTATGAAATGCAAGGGTGTTACTCCGGGGCTACGGCAACGTGCAACTTCTTTGGGTAGCTGCTTTGCGTCAGTTTAATTACTAGTGCTAGTACTACGTGTTCATTTATTGGTGAATAATAATCATAATAATAATAATGCCGTTGTGCCTTAGGTCTACCTACGTGATGAATGAATGAAGCTGGGGTAGTTAAATTCAATTTGTATATACATATTACAATAATGAACGAGAATCATATCTCGGTTCAGATAATAATGGACTCGAGCATGCCTAGATCGAGGAAAATTATTTCGTTTGCACCGGCAGATTTAATGGTATTCCTACGTAATTTCAGGAATACCCAACTTTTTTTTTACAAGGTTTAATAGTGTACTCCATACGTATCGAAAAAAGATTGACGTCTTGAAAAAGGTCTTGGTCAAACATTGAGAATATAAATCATAAATAAATTTTAAATTATTGAGTTTGAAAATATGAAAACTATATAAATAGATTTACCTTCAAATATATTTTCACAAAAGTATACATATATCACTTTTCAAAAAATATTTTTATAGAAATATGAAGTAAAAGACATGCATTGTCCTAAACGTCATCTTTCTCCGATACGGATGGAGTATATGTATGTATAATTATTTTCTCTCAATTCTAAGTTATAAGTCATTCTAAAAATCTTAGAGAGTCCAAGTATCTTAAGTTTGACCAAAATTATAGAAAGAAATGTGAAGATTTATGACACTAAATAATTGTATTGTGAAAATATATTTGATGAAGAATCTAATATACTTAGCTGGTATTGTAAATATTATTAATTTATAATATAAATTTTGTCACAATTGAGATGTTTTGACTCTCCAAGATTATTGGAATGACTTACAATCTAGGATGGAGGGAGTATGTGTATAATATAAATGTATAATGGTGTATTTCTGTCATATATTCGCTATTTTAGCCTAAAATAGAAAAAAAATCCTACCGCCCTTCTCCCATCCTGCACCCGCGTCGCAGGCCGGCCCATGAGGCCCATCTCGTACTCTCCCTGTTCCACAGCTCCACGGGCCACGGCGGCACCGTATCGTTCCATCGCTCGTTTTCTTCCCGTGAACTCAATCCCCAACCCCAGTTTCAATCTCGTCGAAAAAAAAACCCCAGTTTCAAGAAAAAAAAAGAAAAAAAAGAAAATTCATCGGACGGTCCTTCAAGCACAATCTCTAAACTTTTAAAGTGATATCTGTGAGTCGCTAAATTTGGCAAAGTGTACCTATTTAGATCATAAACTTTTAAGGTGATCACTACATGTCCCTAAACTTGACAGAAGGTGTCATCCAAGTTCCAAACACTGTAGCAAATTTTAGAAAAAATTTTTTAAAAGGAAAATTTAATTTTGGATACTGTTGTAGAATATTTAAAAATTTGTATCTTTTCCATACGATCTCGGATGAAGATAATTTTTATATAAAAATTGTAGCTCTTGACGAGATCTACAACTTTTTAGTTTTGAGTTTTTTAATTTGAGGTCGTTAAAATTCTCAAAAAAATTAAATAAATTTGCGCAGTATAATAATCGCGTACAAGCGCTTGTCGCCTTGAAAAAATCATATCTTATTATATGCTATCATATGGAGATACTTTCTATATGAAAGTTGTAGCGCTCGAGGAGGTCTATAACTTTCTAGTTTTGAGTTTTTTAATTCGACGTGGTTAAGATATTCAAAAAAATTAAATAATTTTTCAGAAGTATATTAATCGCGTACAAACGCTTGTCGCCTTAAAAAAATTGTATCTTTTTTATATGCTATCAAATGGAGATACTTACTATATAAAAGTTGTATTGATCAATCAGATCTACAACTTTCTAGTTTTAAATTTTTAAATTTGAGGTCGTTAAGAGGCTAAAAAAATTAATACCGTCAATTTCTGTTCATGCATAGTGGCTTTATATTTTTAAATTTTTTAGCATATTAACAATCTCAAACTAAAAAACTCAAAACTAGAAAGTTGTATATCTTCTCGAGCGCTACAACTTTCATATAGAAAGTATCTCAATTTGATAGCATATAGGAAATATATGATTTTTCGAAAACGACAAACGCTTGTACGCGATTATTATATGCTAAAAAATTATTTAATTTTTTTAGTATCTTAACCACCTTAAAACAAGAAAGTTGTAGACCTCCTCGAGTGCTACAACTTTCATATAAAAAGTATCTCCATATGATAGCATATAATAAAGATATGATTTTTTTTCAAAGCGACAAGAGCTTGTACTCGATTATTATACTGCGAAAAATTTATTTAATTTTTTGAGCATTTTAATGACCTCAAATTAAAAAACTCAAAACTAAAAAGTTATAGATCTCGTCGAGAGCTACAATTTTTATATAAAAATATCTTCATCCGAGATCGTATGGAAAAGATACAATTTTTAAAATATTCTATAATTATAGTTAAAGTACCTAAAATTAGATTTTTCATTTTTTAAATTTTTTTCTGAAATTTGCTACAGTATTTGGGACCTGGATGACATCTTCTGTCAAGTTTAGGGACATGTGATGATCACTTTGAAAGTTTAGGACCTAAATGACACACTTTGCTAAATTTAAACACTCACGGATATCACTTTAAAAGTTCAGGGACCTAAATCACATCCCAACTTAAAAGGACCGCCGGTGATTTTTTTTTATTTTTTATTATTATTATTTTTTTTAACAGCAAGGCGGCAAGCCTAGCCGGCTGGACCCTGGGGGCGGCGGCAAATCGGCGGCGAACCGGTGCGGCACCGCTGGGCAAAGGCGCGCACGGCAGCGGCGGCCTGGGTGTCAGGCGCCAGGCGCTGGACTGCAGGCGGCGGGCGGCAGGGCCGCATGGGGCGAGCCGGCGAGGCGCGTGTGGCCAAGCGGCTAGCAGCCAGCGGTCCGGTTGCGGCGAATCGGCGGCGTCCAGGGGCAGCGCCGAGGCTGCTCTGGCCCTCTGCTTCCTGCGACTGCAAGTGCAGGACTGCAGGTGTTGAGTGTTGAGTAGCTGAGGTATGCTGTCTAGTGTCTACCTGCTATCTGGCTGCACAGATTTGTTGTAGTTGTACTCACTCTTTGAGCTGATTAGATGAACAATTTGGTATTTGAATATTTGTGTGACTTTAATTATCGGTAATTGTATTTCTCTGAACTCGTTTTTTAAACCTATGGATTGGAAGTTTTTTGGAGACGGGAATACCAAAGTTATAAATCCTGGCTCCACCACTGTTTGTTTTGTTAATTACAATGTTTTTGATATTAAGATTAAGAAGAAGAGAATACAAGTACTTCATTGTGTTATGACTAAATGTGGAACAAATTTATTGTAAACTCAATTGCTTCATTTAGTTGTGATGTAAACTTGATTTAAGTTGTGATGTTGATCTCCGCTGTCAGGTCGGATATTAGTACACTATATAGCCATGTGCCTGGATAACTGATCGAGTGGTTTAATTATCTGACTGGTTAGTGATTATAATCAATGAAACACTATTTCGTTAAATGGTTTTATCTAACTGATTATAATCAATGAAAGACTATTTCGTTAGATGGTTTATCTAACTGATTGTAATCAATGAAAGACTATTTCACTAGATTACCTATCCGAGAGGGAGACGATTCTGACATGACATCTCAAAATAAATTTCCCACATCACTAATCAAATACCTTAGGCAAAACTGTGATACGGTCATTCTTGACCTAAAGATTGACCATGGCCTGTTCGATGGCGGTGGTCTATGCAGGTACGCTCCTCAGAATCATAACTGGAGCCTGGGGGAGCAAAGGAGGGATTGAAGTGACAAATTTGTTTTTGAAATGCTAGCACGTTCCGTTTGCATATACGAGGGATTCAAGTGACCAAAAAATTTGGAAACCTCAAGTTGAAAGTTGAAACGATGAAGACAGATGCCATTGCGATCTGCATGCCGCTGCCACAGCCTTCCCCTCCCATCCCAGCATGGGCGGCGGCCAACTCCCTCTTCCGCCGCCACCGCCGCCTGCGGCCACTCCTCCTCCCCGCCACCTCCCTCCGCGACCACCTCCCCGTTCTGTCCCACTGCCTCGTTTCCGGCCTCGCCCGCAACCCCTTCGTGGCCTCCCGCCTTCTCCTCGCATCCTCCAGCCTCTCCCTCCCCTTCTCCCTCGCCCTCCTCGCCTATCTCCCAGCCTCCTCGCTCTCTCCGTTCTCCTTCAATTCGCTCATCCGCGCCTCCACGCCGCGCCTCGCGCTCCGACTCTTTGACCAAATGCGCAGCCGAGGCGTCCCCACGGACTCCTACACCTTGCCGCTCCTGATCAGCGCCTGTTCCTGCAGCGGTCCTACGCTGTGCCAGTCTCTGCACGGGCAGGGCTTCCGTCTTGGCTACAACGACCACCTCTTCACCCAGACGGCGCTGATGAACGTGTACCTTGCGTGCGGGTCGGTGGTCACCGCTCGCCGGATGTTCGATGAAATGCCGGTGAAGGACGTGGTTGCGTGGACCAGCATGGTGTCTGGTTATGTTGACTGTAGGATGTGCTTGAAAGCCGTTGAGATGTTTAACGAGATGAGAGGTGCTGATGATCTTGTGTGGCCTAATGATGCCACGGTGGTGTCGCTTGCTTCTGCCTGTGCTGGTCTGGGCTCGCTGGAGCATGCAAAGGGTCTGCACTCATATGTGGAGAAGACTGGATTGGAGGGCGAATTAATTGTCAGGAATGCATTGATCGATATGTATGGGAAGTGTGGCAGCATTGAGTCTGCACGAAGATTGTTTTGTTTGATGTGTGAGAAGGACTTGCATTCATGGACGACAATGATTTCAGGGCTGTCTTCTCATGGACATGGCGAAGAAGCGGTTGATTTGTTCTTCCGCATGCGGGAGGAGGGAGTATTACCAGATTCAACCACTTTCATTGCGGTTCTGTCTGCCTGTAGCCATGCTGGACTGGTTGAAGAGGGGATACATATCTTCAATTCCATTGAGAGTGAACACAATGTTCCCCTGGACATCAAGCACTATGGTTGCATGGTGGATCTTTTCAGTAGAGCAGGGCTTGTTCGGCGTGCCTATGAATTCATTAGCATGATGCCTTTCGAACCAAACTTGGAGATTCTTGGGGCCCTGCTGAGCTGCATGCAGTATCAATAGTGAACTGGAGATTGGGGAGCTCGTGCTCAATAAGATTGAGTCAGTCTGCTCTTACAAAGGAGGTGCTGGTGTGCTTCTTTCAAATATATATGCTTAACCAAAATCTGTGGCATGAAGTGGATACCATTAGAAGGAAGATAAAGACTGAAGCGATTGTCAGGAAGCCACCTGGTCAGAGTTTGATTGCAGCAGAAATTCCTTCCACGAGTTTGTGATTAGTAATTGCACAGATTCACTTTTCATGAAGCTGCTGGTCCTGTTTTAGGTTAGGAAACTTCTAAATAATCTATCCTTATATTTGAACAATTAATACATTACTCTTCTATATGATGATGATTACTCAATATGTTGATTCCTGATGACAGGAGACTTGGGGTATTCGCTTTCAACAATTCTGTAGGCTGGACGAAATGGAAAGTGTTATGAGGGTGATCATTTCTGACAACAGCTGCCTCGTAAATGCTGTGGGGTAAGTTTTTGTCATACTGTACTATTTGATGATTTTAGCAAATGGAGAATTTTCATATTGTTCTTTGTAACACCTCTGTTTGGATACAGATACGTGATGGGACACCACCAGAAAAAGGCTTCTGAGGCTGCCAGAACATTAATTTTCTTGTGCCTGGAAAAGAGTAGACAAATCAATTGATGCTTTATCCCATATGATTCCAATTAACTAATAAATTGATCTGTACCAAATGAATTGACAATAATATCGTCCCTGAACTATAAAAACGGCCGTTTTAGTCCTCAAACTTTCACAGCCGGCTCAATTTCGTCCCTAAACTATGAAAACGACCGTTCTCGTCGTCAAACTTTCGCAGCCGGGTCAATTTCGTCCTTAAACTATGAAAACGACCGTTCTCGTCCTTAAACTTTCGCAACCGGCTCAATTTCGTCTCTGGTCCGATGTGGAGCGCCACGCTGGCTTGTCTCGTCATCACCCAGTCAGTTGGAATCAGTTTTCGAAAGCCTGTAAGGCTGTAACTGATTTATTCTTATTCCAACTTGTCGCAATTAGTTGTAACTCTTCAATACAAAATTAGATGAAGATGATTTTTTTCATATTGTAGATCTCGATAAGATCTACAACTTTCTAGTTTTAATGTTTTTTATTTGAGGACATTAAGATTCTCAAAAAGTTCATATTATGGTGCTAAAATTTTATATTAACTTTTATATTAATTACAAGCAGCAGCAGGTAATTATTAAGGTGCTAAAATTTTATATTAACTTTTTGAGCATCTTAACATCCTTAAATAAAAAAAATTAAAACTAAAAATTTGTAGATTTTATTGAGATCTACAATTAAAAATCATCTTCATCAATGTTGTATTGAAGAGTTACAACTAGTTGCAACCAATTGGAATAAGAATAAATTAGTTGCAGACTTTCAAAAACTGATTCTAGCTGACTAGGCGATGACGAGACGAGCCAGCGTGGCGCTCCACATCGGACCAGAGACGAAATTGAGCCGGCTGTGAAAGTTTGAGGACGAGAACAGTCGTTTTCATAGTTTAAGGACGAAATTGAGTCGGCTGCGAAAATTTGAGGACGAGAACGGTCGTTTTCATAATTTAGGGATGAAATTGAGCCGGCTGCGAAAGTTTGAGGACTAAAACGGCCTGTTTTCATAGTTTCAGGGACTAAACTGAGCTTTCGATGATAGTTCAAGGACGAATTTGACTATTTAGCCTTGTTCTTCGTAACACCTCTGTTTGGATACAGATACGTGATGGGACACCACCAGAAAAAGGCTTCTGAGGCTGCCAGAACATTAATTTTCTTGTGCCTGGAAAAGAGTAGACAAATCAATTGATGCTTTATCCCCATATGATTCCAATTGACTAATAAATTGATCTGTACCAAATGAATTGACAATAATATAGTCATATAGAAATATATATCAATGTAGACTTGTAGAGGAACAGCTGGATGTTAATCGAGTCCATGTATATAAATCTTCTTCCAGGCTGTTCTCAAGTGATGTCTCATGAGTTGATTATCGAATCAAACTTGATGAAATTGGTTGATTCAATGGCATGCTAATATGTTGAGTTTTACTTCCTTATCTGGTTATAACTGAACAAATTTAAGCTTAGATGATCAGTATATTGATTCCTTAATCCGTATATTGTTTTACAAATGGCGTGATTCAGTTTTCCTGTAAGAAAACACAGCATTACCTTCTGAGCATAGCAAGATCGCCTGATAGATTTGTCTGTACTCTGTAGAGGTAATACTGAAGGAGGAGCTCCAAAGCTGGATTAGACTTATTATTATCTATTCTTGACGAGAATGAAGTAGGGTTAGTGGAGCCTGATGAACTTGAGATGCTACTGAAAACAGTGCTGCCTTAAACAGGAACTCTATGCTTCCATCTTGTTCTGTCTGCTCTTCTGCTCGTGTTATCTAGCCTCACACAAATATTTTAGGTTTTGCGATTTATATTTCATTAAAATTAAGAGTTCCTTTTAGTTGTGCGTGATCACTGAAGAATGATCTAACATACATTTCATGTTTCAAACGCAGATCTGAAGAATCTGGTTCCATGCCTATTGCCTCCAGGCCAAAGTGTCAGTACTTGTGATGGAATAGCAGATTCCTTTTCCTGTAAGATCACCATGCCTTTCTCCTGATGACGCAGTATGTTCTTGGCTTTCTGTGCTGTGGTGCGACGCACATTTATGGACTTATGGTGCCTGGATAAACCACGAGAATATCAACTAACCACTTTCTGCTTGCTTTATCAGATGGGGAGTATTGGTTATCTGGGAAGCAGCTGTTGCAGGTTGGCTGGCCCTGCCGCCGCCCTGCGTGGCATGCTAACGTGAGTACAAATTCAATTCAGGGACGCACCAACGGTGAAGCCGTGCAATATGCTGCCAAATCTGCCATGAAAAAAAGAGAGCTTGCCCTACGGCCTACACCAACAGTATTCATTTCCCGCGCAACATGCCGCCAATATCTGCTATGTTTCCTTTTCTGACTTCTGACTAGGAGGTGGCTGGGGCCTGATGAGGAGAAGGAACCAGGGGTGGCAAGGATCGGGTTCGCCCACCGAGGAAACGGACTTTGGAGTCACCATCGCGGCAGATCGCTGTAGGCCACGTAGCGTGCCACGTCTCACTGCTCGTAGGAATGGTTTTCTTTCGACATATATTTTTAATTAATTAATATAATGATACTAATTGGTGGTGTCACCTGGTTCTCTATCGAAGGAGTGTGTGCGCCGTAAGAAAAAAATTGCGAACTTCCGCCCCAAGCAGATCCGGGCCCCTTGCCACTTCCGTCTGATTCCTCGCCTCGCCTCGCCTCGCCGCGGTGGCGGTGGCGGTGGCCTGGTTTTATATAACGCCTCCCTTTCTTCCTCTCCGCTGCCCTCCCCCGCTCCCCGCCTCCCTCCGATTCAGACAGAGCTCCGCGACTTCGGACAGAGCGGAGCGCGGCGCGGCGTGCCCGTGTCGACCCCCTATCCGCGACGAGCCTCCTGCCGCTTCCCGGTACGTGCTTCCGTCCGTGCTCTGCTATCTGCTGCTGCTCAGAGGTCTGCGTGCGTGATTCCCCTGCCCTGCTTCGCGCGTGGTGCTCGTGTCGCCTGCGGCTAGCAAGCGGCGCGGGAACCCGTTGCCTCCGGGTCGGCACGGCCGGCCGCCGCGTTTTCGATTGCGGCGTGGGATTGGATTTCGCCCCGCCCGCAGCCCGACTGCCCAGCGGTAGCGGCGGTGGGTGGAGCCGTGGGGGTGGTTGGCTGGCGCCTTCTTTCGCTCATTTCTCGGAGAACCTTTCCGTAGGCCGTAGCCTTCTTGCCTTCCATTCCACGCAACCTGCTGCGTGCGCCGTTCTGGGTGGGAACCTCTGCCTTCCTTCATTCTACCTGCCGGTGCCGTGCGTCCTTGGGATTGGAACAAAAGGACGAGGCAGGAAGGCACGGCAGTCTTGCTGCCACTCACTATTGCTCTTGTTGTAGCGAAGTGGATTATAGTAGCCCGCGATAGCTTCAATCGGCGTCGCGATTGGTTCTTTCATTCGGTTTAATATAATTCCCTTCTCAATTGGCGCCTGTTTTGTTTGGGATGGTTCTTCTGTCTGTAGGCCGGGCGAAATGGAAGGTGCCGTTGTCAGGAGGGTCATCCCTTCGGATAACAGTTGCCTCTTCAATGCTGTGGGGTAAGTCAAGTCTTTCATAGCAACACTGCTGCTACCGCTTCATTCGTGGTTTAGTGTACCAAATGGGGCGACCGCTTATTACAATCTGCAACACCTGTGAATTTGTGATTTGTGCAGCTACGTGATGGAGCACAACCGAAATAAGGCTTCTGAGCTCAGACAGGTAACTGCTTCCACCAAAAACTGTTTGCTGCCCGTGGTGGCCCTCGCTTTTAATCCTGCCTCTTTTTCTTTGGTATTGTTAAAATGGTACCGGATTATGCTTGGACCCAAGCTTTGCATGGTTGCCTGAAAAGGGGCAGGTGCTAATCTATTGCCCGATATTATTACTGTCATGGTATTGCCTGATATTTAGCAGAGCTGCTGGATGCTAACTGAAATCCATTCATAAGCTGTTTTGAAGTTTGCTTTAATACCATCTGCTTATTATGTAATTGATGACAGCTGTTAGATCCAATAGCATCCTGGCCGGTTCAGTGTTGCTTCATTATATTATTTGTGAACTGTAGCAATTTTATTTTCTTAAAGAATATTTACCCACTGCCACTGTGCTTCTCACACCAAACGTGAATAATTTCAATTTCAATAGACCACATTATTTGAGCTATAGTAAATTGACTCCTCATTTGTATTCCATGGAGTTCCTCTTACTTTTAGCTAGATATTGCTGTACACGGTGTGGAAATCTGCACCTGGTACTGCTGTTTTGCTTCCTCGCTGAACTTTTATGTTGACACAGCTTCCTTTTCTTCCCTCCTTTGCTTGAAGGTCATAGCAGCAACAGTTGCTAGTGATCCCGAGAAATACAATGAAGCATTTCTTGGCAAACCAAATGAAGCGTATTGTGCTTGGATTTTGGATCCTGAAAAGTGGGGAGGTGAGTTTCAGTACTATAGACTTGTATACAGCAGCACTAAAGCTGAAAATACTCTCACCTTTAAGTGTTTCCATGCTATTCTAAATGTGAACTTGATTCAAATACTAGACTTCGTTTCCCCACAACGGAAATGATCAGAAAACAGGTGCATGCAATACCATGAAAAGTGGTGGGATTCAAGCCCTCATGTTTCCTGATTAGGCATCTCCACCATTAATTAATTAATTTATGGTCGTCCATCAGAAACCTAGTAGTTAGGAGAGGCTCTTTAATTGCACACAACAACCAATAGAACTATGAGTTGTCAGTACAAGTCTTCTGTTCAGAAGCTTTATTTGAACATGGGGTTTTGTAAAATTGCCACTTTGCTTATCTTGGAACTAATTTGAACCCTCCTCTTTATCTGTAAAGGCGCCATTGAGCTCTCTATTCTATCCGAATATTACGGGCGTGAAATTGCAGCATATGACATTCAGACCACCCGCTGCGATCTCTATGGTCAGGTTAGTGATCTTTCTTCCCCCTATCTAGTTGTGCCTAAGCCTGCTAACGGGGCGGGGTGAAACGGGTTTTTCGGGGCGGGTTTTAATACGAAGTGTGTGCATACGGGAGAAACGGGTTTTTTTTACCTCACGGGTTGGGTTCACAGACAAACGGGTTGGAACGGGTTGTGCTGTGAATGATGGCTGTGCTGCGAGCTGCCGAGCTATGTGGGTTGGGCAGGTTGAGTGGTGGAATGATACGGGTTGGGGCGGGTTGGTGAGCTATGGGTGTGTTTGGTTGCCTGGCTTAGGGCCTGGCCAGGCTTCCATAAGCCATCTCAGGCCTGTTTGGTTGCCTGGCCAGCCCCTTTAGCCAGGCCCCCGTAAGCCATCGATGGGCCGCTAGCCAGGCTTGCTGGAAACGACCGGGTTTCCGCGGAGCCTGGCTTGGCCAGCGCGTCCCTGCGACTCCTCTCACCGCCCCACGCCCGATGCTCCTCTCTCGTGGTTCGTCGGTTCCTCTTCCGGTGGAGCTGGCCAGCACGGCGGCGGTGGCCCGCCACCTCCCATCCCGCCATCACCACCTCCTCCCCCCTCACCCACACGCCGCCAGCTCGCCGTGGTGGCCACCGATGCGCACAGCCCTCTACTTCTTCCGTAGCAGCGGCTCCTCCGGTGGGGCGAGGAGGGTGAGATCGGGGAAGAGATCCTCGTCGATCGGTGGTGGCGCGGACGAGGCAGCGTCGGCGTCGGGGGCGAGCCGCAGGTGGCAGCTCAGGAACGGAGACAGGGGCGGGGGCGGGGACAGGGGCAGGGACCGATTCCTCGACGGCGGTGGGTTCTTTTCTTCTTCTTCCCCGCCGGCTCCGACCGGATCCGCCTGCTGCTTCTCCTTCTCGTCCATGGCGGCGGCGCGCGCGCGCACTGGAACTCGTTGACGGACCAATTCGCGAGCACGGCGGCTTCTCCTTCTCGTTCACGGGCTGATTCGCGAGCACGGCGGCGGCGGAGTTCCAGGGTGCGCCGCTGGGGCCGAAGCTTCCTCCGAGCGGCCGTCGTGCTCCTCCGCGCAGTCGTCGTCCTCCTCTGCGTGGCCGGGCCCTAGCTTCCCTGGCATGGCGGGTTGGAGCTTCCAGCAATGGCGTGCGACAGGGATGCGCTGGTGCCATTCTCGCTGAGAGAACCATGCCCATCAGCTGTTCGATTCATGTCCTCAAAGGGGTAAACTCACCTGGTTGAGGGAAGAGGTGCTCCTATCAAACTAAACCAGGCAACCAAACATACTGATTCTTAGCCAGGCTTAGATAGCACAAGCAACCAAATAAGTGCTCATTGCATTAGCTAAGCTTGGCTACAGCTAGCCTGTCCTAGTTTTGCTAGCCAGGCTAGACAAGGAAGTGAACCAAACACACCCTATAATTTTGGGTCGGGTCGGGTTAGTAAATTGTTGAATAAGTAACGGGGCAGAGTGCGTTTGGGGCGGGTGTAGCCCCGTTAGCAGGCTTACTCGTGCCAAATTTGTTAATTACTTATCAGCTTTGCACCCCCTTGACACAGGAGAAGAATTATAGTGAAAGGGCCATGCTCATTTATGATGGTTTGCATTACGATGCTCTCGCTGTAAGTTCATTGATGGTACTATGCTAATTAACAAGACACAAGAGATACGTGCTAATCGTATCTCCTTTTTTATGAACAAAATTTCAGATGTCTCCAGCTGAAGGAGCACCAGAAGAATTTGATCAGACAATCTTCCCTGTCAATCATAACCGTTCCATTGGTCCAGTAGAAGGCCTTTCCCTCAACTTAGTGAAGGAGGCGCAAAGGTACTCAACCATATTTGAACACTCTGTTCATTACCTTACCTGTCAACTTCCCTGTCGATGATAATATTTCCCATTTGTTTGAAACCACGGAAACATGTAGTTTTTATCGATTGTTTTGTTTCACATGCAACATGCAGGAAGAGGAGCTATACTGACACTGCAAACTTCACTCTGCGCTGTGGGGTGTGCCAGATTGGCGTCATCGGTCAAAAGGCGAGGCTCTTATAAAACACAAAAGGTTTCAACTTCCAACCAAATCTGCAAATATCGTTGTACTGAATGTTCCAATCTGTCTGTGCGTAATGCAGGAGGCCGTCGAACATGCGCAAGCCACTGGCCATGTCAACTTCCAAGAATACAAATGACAGTACAAGATTAGACTGTTCTGTTGTAAACTTGATTATCATTTGGTTCCAACTGACATTCTCCTCCTGTTGGATATGGTTGGCACTACTTTGTATCACATTGTAATTCTTATAGGGCAAACAGAATAATGGTGTTTTTCGGCCCCGTTTAGGAGCCAAAACTTTTGGCAAAAAGTGTAGCAGCGCCTATATTGCCAGGGCCCATGTAGCGCCTATATTGCCTACGACCCATTGTCGTTCTAAACCTACTCCTACATGAATACGGAAATACCAGAAGGCAAGAGCCTGCTCATCACGAGCTGGGAAGATGTTTTGAATTAAAGAACCTGTGCACGCAAATGCAAGGAGCTCGGGTTTTGCAACAGGCTGCATCCATCCTTGCATTGCTATGAGGTTTTTTTTTTTTTTTTTGCATATGGAGAAAAGAAGCATTCATATTGGCTTTTGACTTATGCTGATTTATTATGAAGAGATAAACCCTTTTCTATGGCTAAAAGAAACGCTGATTTTGGTTGATAAGTTTACAGCCTGTTCTTTTGGCTGAAAATAAATGCTGATTTCGGCTCGTGCTGATTTGTTGTGAGAGAAAAATACTGTTTCGTGGCTGAAAATAAGCGCTGATGGATCAAAAGAACAAGCTGTTAAACGGACAAGACTAATAATATACAAAATAATAAAAAAAAGAGAGACCCATTTGCGGTCTGGCTCTTGCATTAGGTTTGTTAGCCCATGGACTGGATCCATATTGGGCTGTATGGCCCAATTGCATCATATCTGGCTGGAATGCACATTGATGAAATTGTTTCTTTTTCAAGGGCTTCACGCCTTCACCATTGCTAGTAGTAGGTGTGGTTCAGTGGTTGGTATGCGTATGCCTGTAATAACAATAGTATAAGAGAAGAAGAACGTATTCCCATATTCTGTGTGCAGCGAGCACACTGTTTAGTCAAATCTGCATGCATATTTCTCTGGAAATAAGCTAAGATATACTAATCAGGAAAAGAATCTGTGTGAGTTGTTGGCCTGGTCAATCATATTCTATACATTCTAGAGTGCACGAGTGCATCCTACACATGTCAACTAAACTGCTGTCCAGAATCACATACCTTGTTTTTTTTTTCCATTATATTTTTTATTACATGCTGCCCTACGCTAGCTTTCTTTTTTGAGATCCAGCAAAAAAGAGGGCCGGTCAAAGAACATGTATCAAATGCCAGACGAAATCATGCATGGAATGGAGAGATCACATGATTATCAGATGCCAGGATATTAGTCGATCACAAGCCGAGATTATCACTATTATTATATATTAAACAAATATATAAACGACCAGTCATCTCTCTTTGATGGTAGTAAATAAGAAAGCATACGCATGGGTGAATGGTGATCCGTGCATGTCTTCCCGTGCTGACATTTTTCACTATAATAAAGGCGCGTGTCCGTGGAGCAAGGCACTGTTTAGATCCACTGCAAATTACAATTGTAACTAGTCATATCAACGTTACGGCACATGCATGAAGCATTAAATGTAAACGAAATGTTTGTATATTTATATTTTTTTCATGTACATCACGAGACGAATCTTTTAAGCCTACTTGGATCATAATTGGACAAAAGTTGTCAAATACAAATGAACGTGCTACAGTGCAGAATTGCAACTGCAACTGGGATCTAAACACAGCCTAAATACTTTTTTGTTTGCACATTTGATTTGAGAAGTCCACTGCACATTGATCAGTGAGCATGCCATATTGCCATGCCTGCCCAACGGTAATACTGTTACTCCTACTTGCAGAACCATGCATGCGAATGCATGGGCCCCTGAAATGATCTGCATGTTCATATATTGCTCAAATGCGCAGGCCTACATCTGTAGATTGTAGGAGTAGTGTACATGACATATGGAGAGAGTGAGAGCACACAGCACGTCGCAATTGAGTGCGGCCATCTTTTCAATATCCTTTTGACTCATGCACACACATGACACATGGATCTCTCCCAATTCAATTCAATTCCCACTTTAGTCGCTGTCACGCTTTATTTCACAAATCCAATTCGCAATTTCGCGCTCGTCGTGACACATGCGCGAGCCAATACGACGATTTCAGACCTGCTTCCTTTTCTTTATGTATGCATTCCACCTTTTTCAAATACTAAATTATCACGCTCCCTTTAAAGTCGTATCGTACGTTGCAATCGTGCAAGTCAAATCAAATCAACCGCCGCCGGTATACATATACGGAGTACGTACGTTGGGCGATACAGATGAGTCCGTGAATGCGTCGTCCATGAGTAGGTGCTCGATCAAAGTAATATATACCTCCCCCTCCATTGATTGGGATATGACTTCAGGATAAGAATGGCCATCTATAGATAAAGATGATGTATGTGCATCATCAGCATTGCTGATGGCATAAACCACTGCACGCATGCACATTTTACCCTGATCTGGACGTGTAGGGCCTGTTTGAAAGGGTCTTCGGAGGCTCCGGTTAGCCACCAAAGCTCTAAATCTCTGACCATACGAAGTGATTTTTCCCCACCAAGCCTCAAAATTAGGATACAAGATTGAATATGGGTCCTGCTAAAATTGCTCTAACCTATCATAATTAATAATACAATGATCACTTAATATATTTGCGGACAGATGTAGTAGTTAATATTTTACATGTGAAACGTAAGCTAGCCGTATATATATGCTCGATCATAGTATGCCTTTGTGTTAATCTATATGGCCATCAAGGCTGATGTGGCCAAGTGTCATATCTTATTTTGGTGTTATCCTTATCAGCTAAGCTTCCATGCAAGCACTTGCTGCTAGTAATTAACAAATTGGTCCTTATGATTATCCGCTAATTAAGTAATCAACCGCCTTGGCTCTGACAAAGAGGTACATTATCTTGCTTGCCTACTATATATCCCTAGCTTTAGGATGTGTCCTGTTACTCTGTGTAATGTATAGTTATGTAGTATATAGGAGTATATATGCATATACAGGTGCATATATAGTTAAAGATGTGATAGGGATCGAGGAGGACCCATTTAATTATAAGAGTGACTTGTGGTCAAGATGAGTGTACTCCCTAATATAAGCTACCCTAACCTTGTAAATTTAGGTTGCGTTTAGATGCAGTTGGAATTTGAAATTTTGACACTGTAGCAGCGGGAAATCTTTTCCAATAAGTGTCCAATCATGATCTAAGTAGGCTTAGAAGATTCGTCTCATGATGTATATGCAAACTGTGCAAACATGCAAACATTTCATCTACATTTAATGCTCCATACATGTGCCACAATATTGATGTGACTAGTTGCAATTGCAAGTTGCAGGGTATTTAAACAGGGCCTTAGTGAGCGGTACTGCTAGTCTCGGACCCACCTACTAGGTAGCTAGCTACCTTGTCATCCCTAGGGTTAATTGACATTATGAAACTACTGATGGGTTGGTTAGGTCCAAGAATGGGGTAGATGGAGTGATGGACCATCTTTGTTCAGGGCATATATTCATTTCTGTTCAAGGATATATATAATTGCAAACCTCTGCTACCTGTATACTATATTGCAAGCCTCTATGTTCAATTGACGACACACATATATGCTACCTGTACTACACTAGAATGTTATCCATTTTCCAAATATTTATGCACAGGCCTTCTGCTTCTGTGCACGCATAGCTTGCAATCATGAATCCAGCACACAGAGTCAAAGAGACCCAATGTAGCTAGCTATTTTCTTACCATTCCTGAGTGAATATCAATTCTGAGAGTCAAGC
Organism: Eremochloa ophiuroides; assembly: GCA_038502445.1. Classification (NCBI taxonomy): domain Eukaryota; kingdom Viridiplantae; phylum Streptophyta; class Magnoliopsida; order Poales; family Poaceae; genus Eremochloa; species Eremochloa ophiuroides. The sequence continues at coordinate 9,023,100 of JAHLJS010000005.1, forward strand.
TTCAGTGCACTGTTGAACAGTGATGAGGTGCAACACAACCTTACACTTGCACTCTACTCCCTCCATAAAAAAAAAATGACGTTCTTGATTTTGATATTACTCATTTGACCGTCATCTTATTTAATTTTTATACTCAAATGGTAAAATAAATAAATTACTGTTAAAGTATCTCTAGCGACAAAATAAATAATATTTATATAAAAAATTGTAACACCTCTGGTGTTACGGTTAATTAAAACCTGTCATGTCATCATCATTGCATGTAAATCATCCTGCATAAACTCATTTTTACTATGCATTAACAAAAATGATTTTTATTTCAATATGTGATTATGCATAAGTGCTTGAGAGTGATTTATTATGTAAATATTTGGGTTTGTATGCAATTATCTAAATTAAATTGAGAAATAAAAAGAAAATCAATTATAAACCCTAAAGCGGACCTAGATCAAAAACTAAGCATAATTAGGGGTTGGGCTTTAAACAAAAGTTGTAAATCTTTAAAGTTGAGCAACTTCTATTTTGGACAATTTTGGAGTTATTAAAAAGAATTGCAAATAAAACCCTAATAGGACGTTTAAAAGTTTAAGCTTGAAATATAAATTAAAAAAATAAAGAGAATCTGATAAAAGTGCTTTAATAAAAGTTTTATATCTTTAAATTTGGAACAACTTTCATTTTTGAAGATTTTGAAGTTATACAGTTGAAATTCAAATTAAACTCAAATCAATACTTTAAAATTCAAATTTGAAATGTCATTGCAAAAATTATCAAGAATCTGATAAAATTTCATTAATAGAAACTGTAAAGCCTAGTAATATGAACAACTTTCATGTTTACAGATTTTCATGTTATGTAGAAAAATATGAAGAATTTTATTGGATTGGGTTTGAATTTCAAATTGGGAATTTACCCCCTTTTAAATATTTTCAAAAAATATTTCGAATTGGGACTTGGTGTCTAAACCAAATATGTTCATCACTGAATCTGCTACAACTTTTACATTGGAGACTTTTCCACTTGTTACATAAAATAAAAGGTAATTTGCAAAAAGGGGAAAAGGGGGAAGGTACTGCTACAGCAGAGGGGGTCCAGCTCTGCTCTGTTCTTGGCAGAGCCACGCGTGCGCGCGTTAGCCGCCGGCGATGCCCAGGGACGGCCGACCGCGTGTCGCCGGCGGGACCGGGCACCCGTAGGGGTCCTCGCCACGCCGCACAGCTCTCCATTGCCCTATAAATAGTCCGGTCAGCATCGTGTCTTTTTTTTTTCCTCCTCCATGGTCGCCACAGTTGAGCTCCCGGTCGCCGACGAGCTCACTGCCCTGCTAAAGATTCATCATCAACGCTCCACCTCCATCCGATTCTCTTTGCCACTAACTTCGCACCCTTCCTGCGAGTCGATTGAGCCAATCCGTGAAGTGATTGGTCGCTTGAGTCGTCCTCTCGGCGTCGTCCCCTTGCGGCGGTCCGCCATGGCCGTGAGGCTCGGGTTCGCTATGTCCAGGTAGTTTGGGGAAACACTGGGTCTCGTGAGCTCATGTTTTTGATTCCCCTTGATGCCGTGGAGCTCATGCACTCGTTGGTTTTTCTTGTGGTGCTCTGGAATCACCGGAACATCCACCACAGCACCAGATCTCGCCGCCGCAACCTCGGTCGTCGTCAAGTTTATCCCTCCAGTCGCCCTTCGTCCCTATCTGTCTGCGCATCGGCCTCTGGGTGAGTTCCCGATGCATTCTGCGTCATTATTTTAAACACTACCGGCCTGTAGTTACCGGAACGGCGCCGCGCCGCCGCGAGCAGTGCCGGCCGAGCCGCCGTTGCTGCGGACGCGCGAGCAGTTGGTCCTACCTTACTCAACTAGCGTGTGCATAGGCCTCTGGTGAGCTCCGCGATTCCCTAGCTGTGTCCATTTAGGTCCGGTGAGGCCCGTCGTGACTGGAGCATGGTCGTGCCGACTTGCCGGTCGCCTCCGAGCCGCCATGGCCGCCCGCTAAGTCTGTTTGAGTACTCTAGGTACGCCTTCGACTTGCTAGATGCGGAAGCCTCGCGTAGTGGAGCAGGGAGGGGTGTTCTGGTTCACCATTGTGGCTGCCGCAGGCCAGCCGCCGCGGCGGAGCCGCTGTGCCCGCGCGAGCGCTCGCCTGTGCAAGGTAGGAGGTGAGGGAGAGGCTGACGGGTGAGGCCTGCCCGTCAGCGGCACAGAGGGAGTGTGGGAGCGCGCGGGCGTGTACCCGGGCCGTGTTGGGCCGGTCTGGCTTGTTGGGCCGACTCGGGTTGATTTGGTTTTCCATTTTTCCTGGGGATTATAAATGGCATTTTCATTTATATTTTATGTGAATAGTGCTACTGTTTGTTATTTTTGTTGGAATTAAATTGTAACTTCTAAAATGATGAAAATAATTATGGATGTTCTATATAATGTGTGGTATTTATTAAAAATATGAAATATAGGGTTTGAGTACTTTCTGTTTGAAACATAAATCTGTGTTTTAACTAGTAAATGCAAATTTGTGTAATTTTAATTAATTTTCTGTAACTCTAAAAATCATGAAATTTGTTTTGGTACTGTTTTAGGTCAAGAACTATCTGTAGAAAAAGTTTGAGCTCAACTGGAAGAAGTTTAATTGTTTGTTATTTAATACTCTATAAATCGATTAATAAAATAAATATAAGCCTTAATCAATTTAGGGATTGTGTGATTTGGGATTGTATGTTAACCTTGCGTTGTTTTCATGTGTTGACTTTTGGTACTTTGCTAACTTGTTTAAGTTCATGCTAATCTTATTGATTAAGATGTTTAAATGATAATTCAAGTAAAATAGATAAATTATTAATAAGAAATATTGTTAATTTATGTTATCCACACAAGATAATAGGTAATATATGTCATTAGGGTTTCATAACTTATTAGCTAACACCTAATGATGTTGTAGGAGGGATTAATTAGACTTTCAATGACTATTCAAATGGTCAAGAAAATAGTTCCAAAATCATTGCATTATTTAATAAGATCTTGTTTGTAATTTTACAGTGAAGGAAGTTGTACTCAACTTTCTAAACTAAATTTATTTCTATTAATTTACAATTTAGTGCATCGCATGCATCATGGTATACATATCATCATATTAAGCATTGCATTATTATTTCGTGTAGTGAACGTGCGGTAATTATTATCGGAAGCAAGCCCGAGTAAGTTTTTCACTCAGTGGACGTGGGTCTTCTCGGTGGTTGACCTCAAGGTTCTATCTACTCCAAGCAACAGGCAAGCTCTGGTGCATTCAGCCCTTCCTTATGTTTTAAAAATTTTATCACCTTGAGTTAAATAATTGCATTAGGTTGATAGGAGTTGATTGTCACCTACTTGCTGCATGACCTGCCTTGATATATAACCCCGAAACCTCTTTTAAAATGAAAATGTTTGAAAATGCTTAGCCCTACTCTTTAAAGTTAGTTTTGCATAAAATGCTATTTTCTGAGTTATGATGATATACTAAAGATGAATATGAATTTGCAACCGTGCGGTTGATTTGCACTTGGGTTAGAGTCCCAATGTATTGTCATCGACGGATTGGAAACCGTTCGGTTGGCTTTGTACTTTGGGTTAGAGTCCAGATGCATTGCCGCCGCCGGAAAAATAAAAATGAAAAAGGAAGTCCGTTCGGATGGATGTGCACATGTAGCGGCGTTCCCATGTCTTGTCACCGATGGGCACGAATTTGGAACCGTTCGGCTACTTTGTACTTGGGTTAGAGTCCCAATGCATGGTAACCAACGGAAAAATTCTTTAGGGACCGTTCGTTGTCGACCTGCTGGATCGAGACTTTGCAATTAGCCACATACTACGGGAAGCCTCTGACTCCGGTGGTTCTACTGCTGGAACCGACAACCACGCACTGGAAGTGGAGAGATGGCGAGAGTAGCGTGTACCCTCGTGGCCGGCGTGCCTGGAGACTAGAGGAGTACTGTGCTCTCGGGTGGCGCAGGACCGGTTCCGGGGTATGAAAAGCCGTGGTAGGCGGGGTTGCCATATGCAAGCTTAAGTGCTACATATGCAGTGTGGATAGGGATCCCCAGCTGGGTACTTTCTGGATTCGAATCGACGTTGCTCCTCGGTTAATGGAGACTTGATCCACTGAGTTACACCGAAAAGTGGTTCGGAACTAGGTGTTTTTGAGAATGATTAAGAAATGGAAAGAAAGTGATACACGGGAATGAATATTGGAACTATGGATATAATTATAATAACATGGATCAAAATATTGAAATAGGATAGTAATGCTTTTCTGCAAAACTTTTGAACTCTTGCTCACAGCCTTACCTTGACTCCCCTCAGCCTGCATTCCTGAGTCTCATTCCTTTCTTTTAGTCGGGTAAGTCTTGCGGAGTACCCCATGTACTCAGGGTTTGTTAACCCCTGTTGCAGGTAAACTGAGTGTGCAGTTCTGCGTGGGACCGTGCCGGTCAGCGGATCGTGCATGGATGAAAAGTATATGATTTAATCCATTGGGCAGGGTGTAAAGTTATATACTGCTACTCCACTACGAAACTCTGGTTTGGGATAATGTAAGCTAGATTTGTAAACCTATATTAATGTAACTCTTCCGCACTCTTTACTCTGATTTATCTCATTTGTGTAAACTGTTATAATACTTGTAAAGTCTCTACAATGAGATCTTCGGGGAAAGTAGGGTTTTCTATGAGACCCGATGGGCCACCTAAATCAAAGGGAACTCGTGCAGACTAGTCAAAGGTCCTTAGAGACAATGACAGGGCACGTGGGCCTTATGATTAAGACGGTTCTGTCAAAAAATAAAATACTTTAATAAGATGAACGGTCAATCAGGAACTCAAAATGTTAAAAACGTCATTCTTTGGGACAGAGCGAGCATGATCTAGTAGAAAATGGAGCACTCACAAGAATGAATTAAAGTGAAACACTCATGAAATGGTTGTATACATCCTGCGAACTCTGCCTGCCCGCCTGCAGTCTATATATATTATCCCTAACAGTGTTTCCCGCAGTAATAAGGGCCTACACGCCATATATATACTTGCAGTAGTAAGAAGTATAGGGTCTATTTTTATATAATATACATAATAAGCATATCAAGTCAATCTCTTTTTGAATATTAATTATGTGGTAAAATAGAATAGAATACATTAAAGTTTACTATCCTGCATGCCTTGTCCCTATATATATAGTATAGAGTGATGAGTGATGACCTACTTTTGTTTTGGATAACTAGTGAGGTGCGCCAATAAATAACACTAGAGTCAGCTCGCTTGCATGCGCTATTTCTGGCCATTGCTTAGCTTCATTTATATTCTATCCTACTAGTCTACGACTGCTACCGAACAAATTGAACAATCTCTCTTTTGTTTGTTGATTGACACTGGGAAAGCTAATCATCATCTTCATCATCTATGTAGAGAACCTTTGCCCTAACTTGAGGAGGAGAATATTAGGCCGCCGTGCATGCAGTGCTTCTTAGTTTGGAAGCATCATTGGATGCCTTTCTTGACCGCTTTTAATTTGACACCGCATACGCTTATACATAGCGCTGCATCACTGCATGCATGCATGCCTCTCATTGAACTTGTCTTGTCATGTTCATGCTTTTGCCGCCACATGCATTCCTTCCCCTCATCAGTCTCCTTCAGCTCACTGTTCTCCAGTGCAAGCTAGAGGTAGATGATCGAGGGCCGGTGGCCCCGAGCACAGTGCAGCGGGGGCCCACTGGCCGTGCTAGCTAGGTGGCCCACTGGATTTATTGCGTGGGCCGGTGTGGGTGCATGCATGAAGGACGTACGACGGCACGTACGTACCATCTATTCGTCGAGGCTAATTCAATTGTCGCCACGTGCATGTGCTACACTACGTGCTTCTACTCCTGTATGTGTACACACAACGTGTCGATCGGTCAAATGCGAATCGACCCTTCATGAGTTGAGTTCGACCGTAGGCCAAATGAGATAGATTATACTTAAGATGCATGCAGTTATTATGTGTTGAATTATATACTCCAAAAGTATTGATGTGTTCTGTTACTACACTTAAAAAAAGTATAGTTGTTATAAGTTAAGCATAAACTTTCGTTCGTCCAGATTTTGCTTCTTTCAAGTCATAGAACAGTGTTTCTCTCCCACAACAAATCAGCATCAATCGAAATCGTTGTTTCTTTTTAGACAAGCGAACAAACAATACCGTGTTAGTAGTCACTTATATGAATGAGACATGTCAACCATGAGAAACACACCGACGATATTGAATAAGGCGATAACATTTTCTCCACATACTACACGACATCTCTTTCTCAAAGGTCGAACCACGTGTGTCCCAAGACAATGCTTAATTAGAACATGCAAGGCCGAAGGGATTTTTTTTAACCAATGCAAGGCCGAAGGTCCTGAGGTGAATGCGGGCAGCACACTACGATCGGAAAACGCTAATCCTGTAACAGAAGCCGACCGAAGATTTCCTTTGTTATTATTAACATCATACCGTATCATTAGTGATTTGGGAAAAATTGCATACGCTGGGCCGTCCGTCCATCCATCCATCGTTCATGCATCCAGTGAAGGAACAGTTTTTTTCTGACGCTGGATGATCGTCTAGCAACAACGTTTTGCAGATTCTCTATCCATGGCAAGCATCACAGGTATGGACATTGCTTTAATTTTCCTGCAGGACGGGTGTACTTTTTCTGATATATAGATTGATGCACACACATCGCAGTGCAAAGTACTGTGGGCAAAGTATGTAAGTGGAGGGCAGGGCCGTATTAGGGGAGGCCAGTGCAGCGGGTGCGACGACGTCGCGGCCTAGGGCTGTCTAGTAAAGGGCCCATACAGTATATGTGCATCTTCTATACTCTCAGTCAATAATGTCACAAAACTCAGTCAATTAGAGCCATCAGCGCAAAGCCTATTGCAAGTTGTAACACATAATTGGCACATGCATCCACCCTACAAAAACAAAATTGGCCCGTCCAGCAGCTAGCCAGCTGCCCTGCATGCATTGCTCCATCATGTCGCAACTTGTGACTTCTCGTCTCCTTCTCAAGAAGTTTGTTGAGATGACGCTACTCACGGCTGACTGGCCTCTATTAAATCCATTTTGGTTAGTGATTAAAAAGCATATGGCTAGATGAGAAATCCTTAGTGAGAATTTTATTATATAATAGTACGTGATGGTTCATTTCATCCTTTGGCTCAATACAAACAACTCTAATATTTATGGCTACTAAAAATCAATTAGTTATAAACTTTTAAATACTTATATAAATAGAGAATTGCTACGATACCCCTAAATGAATGTGAGCCGTTCATTTTATTCGATCGGACGGTCACATCTTACCTCCTAGCACTAGTAGAGAAACAGTTTTTGGTCCGCATCAAGTTCGGCTTTAGCCCGGCATTTTATTGTGTTCGGGACTAAAAATCTTTAGTCCCAGTTGGTAACACCAACCGAGATTAAAGATTAAATATTAGTCCCGGTTCGTAACACCAACTCGGACTAAAGATTCATCCACGCGTTAGTTCAAAAGGAAAACATTCTGTTTAAAGTCACATGTGCTCTGTAGGTGGGGTGGTAAGCCACGTGCGATGCTATGTATGAGGTTTTGGGTTCGAATCTCATGAGACACAAAATAAAGACCTTTAGTTCTGTGGTAGCGCACCTGGACTAAAGCCCCGATGTCTACTAGTGTAGGAGGTAATATCTTAAATATATTTTTATTTATTTATTTTATAAAATAGGATAAAAATGGAATAGTTAGGATATGAAAAATCATTTTTAGATTTGTTTGCATGCATTAGTAGATTAGTTTGCATGCATGCACGATTTTTTTTTTGACAAGACCGTGCATGCACGTTAAATGGGCTGCGGTGGCTGGATTGGATGGCCTGTATGATGGTCGATTAGATGATGTTCTTGATAGTTTGTAAACAATAATTATGATTTTTCTTTGAATCTGTAACGAAAATTTGTAACTAGTCTTTCTCCCTCATGCTAGTTTCAAATGTGATGATTCTTTTGTAAATGTCTCTAAAATCATGCTCTATCGATTTGAAGCATTCTTTTTTTCATTAAACTTTGTTGTATCATTTGAAAATTTAAATTTGAAAAAATAGCAAGTTCGAACAATATTTTGGAGTAGAAATGATGTCAAGATCAAGGCGACGGAACGCGACGTCCGGGCCGGCGGCGGAAGATCGCGACGTCGGGGGCGGCGCAACGTCGATGACTGGCGATTGTGCACATCGCGGCATAGGCACGGATCAAGCCGGTTTCGCGAAGTCGAGCAGGGGCAGCCGGCGGTTTCTTTTTTTCGGAAAAAAAACTGCATGCGATTGAAGGGATCGTGGCATGCAAATCTCGGCTACTAACTGCAAGCATTGTAATTCCAGGAACAGTTTGAGAAAATAAATCTCTTTTTCTATATTTTTTAATTTATTATGTAATTTGAAAAATTATAATATTCAACGGTTCAGATTCATTTAAGATATTATCTCCTAGGAGCTAAAGTTTGTACCTTAGCATTGCCCCTATAAATAATACAACCAACATTGATCGAGTGAAAAATAGCTATCATCGGCATGCAAGTATAACTTCTGTGCTTTTTTATGATATATATTGATCTATAATGCTTTTTAATGTTGCATTATAGGGACCAACAGGACTAGCAGTATATTATACTACTGTTTTGAAACTGTAGAGAAGTGCCACTGGACTGTTTGGTAGTCCACGTGAACAGTGCCACTTCTGGGGTATTGGCTTCTGCAATTGATTTCCCTGGATTCAGCCGGTGACAATGGTACAACCCCCGTACGGGGCACCCAGACACAGTCTCTCACACGGTCACACCTCTAGCACAATTGCACACTGTTCATTGACACAACAGATGGAACGGAAAGGAGACCACACACTAGTACATGTGCAGTAATGCGAGTTAAAGCGCAGAGAGTGGTACTACGACCACGACACGATTGGATCGGCCATTGCTTATCGTCGATCGTCGTGTCCTTGCAGAAATTCCAATGGCTAGCAACCTAGTAGCTGGTACAGTTAGGTGACGTCGTGCCTCCCCTCCATCGAACGATCCTTAGTTTGACATCGATCGAGCAAGAAAGCCTAGCCATGCATCTATCAAAGGGTGTGTTTGGTTCCAAGATGGAGCCATCCTAGCGGTGGGGTGGGGCGATCGCCCCACCTACCGGCATCGTCGTAACACTATACTTCAGACTCTTATTTTCCTATCTCCGGCGTCCGACAGAGCGTGACGCGTGGCAAATCAGCGGCGTCCCAGCAATGTCAAAGGTGAGGAAGAGCGTCGGTCACCCCTGCTGTGTCCTTTTTGTTCGTCGGGTAGAATGAGGAAGAGTAGGGGGTAAATTAATCGTGAAATCCCATTCCTCAGACTCCCAGTAAAGGCCCAAATTTCGTGCGTTCTCACATCGGCATTGAGCGAGCGACCTCCCACGGTGCCGCCAGCCATCTCGCATCGCCCGCCTGCCGCACTTCCGCCGCCGTTTCGCGGTTCCACCCGCTGGCCGCCGCACATCCACTCGCTGCCTGCCGCATTGCCCTCCCCGCTGCCCGCCGCACTTCTGCTCATGGCTCGCCGGCGCAGCGGCGCCTGCCCTGCCGCCCGCCACCCTGTGCGGCGGAGCATGTCAATTTGATGAGCATTACTTAAATTTCTACCGTGTGTATTATTCGCTGTAGCTGAAAAAAAATTTCTGGCTCCTGTCACTTTGGTTCACTCCGGCCTAAGGCTGCCTCATGTTGTGTTGGCGCAGAATCTTTGCGCGTCTAATTTTAGATGTTTGGAGCTTAAATCACTGGTGTCGTCCGACGTGGTGCTCAACCAAACATGCAAGTTGAGCGGATCCTAGCTACGGAGTGCACAAACACTTGCATGTATAGGTAACTACTTGCTATTCATGTAGGTTAGGAAGACTTCACTAATTCAGGTATAGTAGAAAACAGAAAACAGGTAGTAGATCTAAAACCTTTAGGGCAATTAACATTTTTTTGAGGAAAGGTTATAACTAACATACAACTTAAAAAAAAACTCTAATAACAAACTGCCATTAATATATATAGCGCATGTTTACTTTAAGGCAAGGCCAACAAGCTTGTTTATAAGCCAAGCTAACTCATTCAAACATCACTTTATAGCCTAACCAAAACAATAGTTAGTCTCTATACAGAATTCAAGACCATTTTTTTATTTACTCCTTGTGAAGAGAGAGCCTGGCTGGAATGTGAGAGAGAGAGAAAGAGAGAGCTAGCGGTAAAGAAAGCCTCGAGTTTTGTGTGCAGTTCTTTGATATGTGTGCAGCCCGACAACACCAGTGTCGACAAGGACGCATCCCTCTCTCCTCTACTTAGGAGTAGTTGACATAGCGGATGATTCGTCCATTGTTGTACTTGCTCTTATAGCTTTGAAAAACTGTCTGGCTAGGCAAGCTTCCTAGATGTTGGATTTTGGAATACTTGGGCCAAGATTCGTTGCCAATCTAAACATGCCTATATTGCGTGAAAGAAGTGATTAAATACTATGTAGCTACCTAATTTGCATCAAAATGCCAATAAGAAATGGCTGCTCGATCTGGTTCTTCGGGAAAGTATATATTGCACTGTACTTATATGAAGTTTTACCACACACCAGGAGAGATAACACGATGATGTCCTACTACTTTGCAACACCTATGGGCTAGCTATGGCCACCTACCCTTGAAATTTGAGGTGTAGCCGGCTCATGCCTAGCTACTCGAGAGAGCACGTTGCAACTCGAGGATATCTATCCTCTGTCGTGTAGAGCATCCCCACTCTACGTCGTCCTGCATGGAATGCAAACGAATTGGCGCTGTCTCACCATTGCCAATGCAAGAAAACAAAAGACAAAACAACTATATAGTTTCACTAAGAATCCAGCCCTTTCTTCAAAGTGTGGTCGTGAGAGAGATAAGACTTTAAAGAGGGAGGGACCATGCATTTCCCATTAGGTACCAGTACCACCACAGGAGCAATTTATATATATTGGTCCTAGCTCCACGGCTGTACTGTGCATGGATATATGTGGGCAGATAGGCACAATTCATGACGAAATTTTACTGCATGCATGACCATGCAAGTCTTTTCAAATTCCTCTCCCTCCGTTTGTCCCCTAATAAGTAGAAAAATCCATGTTTGCAGCTTTTTGGTGTTACACAATTTCTAATATGGTGTACTGTACATATATATGTTTAGTCCCACATCCGATATTGATGGTGGGGACACAACATATAAGACGAGTGTAATCCTCATCTATCAGACTAATTTTTTAGGTTTGGTTTGTTGTGGATTCATGTGGATCTAGGCATGAGCGAGGGCCACCGGCCGGATCCGCTGGCACTCTTACAATATACTGCATCACCATTCTCAAATTTACAATCCTAGGTGATGTTAACCTATCCATTGCCACTTCTTCATTTTAGCAAGTGAGCTTGTGTGGTAGTTGAGTTGCCGTAATATTTTCCCTATTGTAGTGCTCAGTCTATCCTGCAACAAGTATTTGTTCATAGCACATTACAAGGACCCTAAAAAAAGATGAAGTAACATGGCCATCTATTATATACTCTATCTTAATCCTAATAATAAGATCCCTCATGCAGGAATAAATTCCTACCTCCTCAGCGCCCAGGCGACTATTCAGAGCTGACGTCAACAATTGCTGTCGCTGACGTCAGCGGTCCCTGTCTTTTTTTTTTCTGCTCCGCGAAAAAAAGTTTCCCGTTCAAAAAACCGTGGCGACAGAGCGTCCAAACGTGCTAGTAAGTAATATGATACAACTACTTCTCTTCTTAAGGACATATGTTACTGCTTGTCACAATCATCAGCACATGCGTCACTGGAGCCTCTCGGTGTAGCCACTGCTTTTGGCTTGATCCTGCTTCTGCTCCTACTCCTGCAGTCCTCCTTTTGCACCTTGTGTGTATCGCATGTTCACTTTAACTTATCAAATCAACTATATTTTTCAATCATGCAACAATAGTTTTTTCTCACAACAAATCGATCCTACAAATCAGCCGTAGCTTAGCCACAGTAAACTCTGCAATGTGGTACAAAAACTAATTAAAACAAAAAATCTGACCTAGTAATAATTAGCACACTCCTCTATTGTTGTGTATATATATATGGGTCTGTCACCCTCTCAGGATTAAATTCGTTTGCCGGGCCATTAATGAGCACCAGGACCAGACCAATTCCCCCTCTCTCTCTCTCCTTAATCTCCGCCTAAGGCTGTGTTTAGTATGAGAAAAAGTTAGGGAAAAAGTGCACTGTAGCACTTTCGTTTGTATTTGACAACTTTTGTCTAATCATGGCTCAAGTAGACTCAAAAGATTCATCTCGACTTAGCCAGGCAAAAAGTATAAATATGCAACAGTTGCTACTTCATTTAGTGCTTTATGCAGCTGGAAAGTACAATCGATGTGATGGAGAGAGAAAGAAAATTTGCGAATTAAACGGGACCTAAGTCAATTTTTTCTGAACATTCTAGGACACAACTAATCCATGATGATGACTGCACAGAAACTTGTGCAGGTGATGGACAAATTGTCCTTGCGATCGAGCAGGTACGACGACGAGGATGCATGACCTGCTTTTTTCCAGCACAGGTTTTTGCCTGTGCAGCGGCACGCTTGCAGGATGCAGCACGCCAGCACGTATGCACCTGATCCACAACGTAACCAGTAACCACAAGCCACAAATGCGGGTGGGCAATTGGGCATGCATATGGCCGTACGTACACGCCGCATGCAGGCCCTACAGCATACTACATTATTGTCAGGAGGAAATACTCCTATAATGCATGGATTCACCAGCCGTTTGACCTCAGCGATCGATCCGAGATGTGTAATTAATCTGTGCAGCAACTACCATGTGTGTGTGTGTGTGTGAAAAAAACTCAGTACGTAAGCTTTGTTTTGGATGCCCCTGTATCCACTCAATTTATGGTAATAAACTTGATTTGGCTAACATGGTTTTTAGTGTTCTTGATGCCTGTCTGGATTATAACATAAAAATCAAACTAAAGTAGGTGAGTCATGCTTGGATATGTCATTTGCACATGGAAGAGAGTGGAGGGTGAAAACAATAGGTGAGAGGGCATATGCCTTTTCACGTCTTGTGTCAACTTTTAGTCTAGTTTAGCTCGTCTTTCTCAACTACTAGTAAAGTAAGGTTCTATTTGGATCCCCTTAATTTTTTATAATTTTTAAGAATCTGCCTTTTAAAAACTGGGTGGCATCCAAACAGCCTAGTTTTTATGCCAGTTTTTGTCAGATTCTTAAAAATCAAGAAGCTATAGATATATACCTAGCTTTTGACAGTTTTTATGACCCACAGAGAAATAAATAAAGCTAGATTCTTAGAAACTGAAGGATCAAAATACTTACTAGTTTCGTTTAAAATCTAAATTTTATAAACTAGAGACAAAAACTGGTTTCTACGAACCTAAATCTCATCTAAACAGGACCTGATACGACTATCCACAGTGTTACCGATGCTGGAAAATGAAATTTCATACGCCAACGCATACCGATGCCAAAAACTACACAGGATCACAGTATCAGCCTCGAGGATTGAGGAAGGAAGGTGAGTCATAGTATTTTTGGTTTCAGCATCGACTTTCTCGCTGCTTCGACGTTCTCTCTTGTTTCAGCACTGATAAAAAAGCAAAGGTTTGGGTTAGTCTAACTAGTTTTTGGCATCGGTTTGGGTAGTCTAACTAGTTGGAGCTGAATTCAACGTTCGCCAGTTTAGATGGACTTGGAATAAAATTAGGTTACTAGCAATACTAGCAATTAAGCATGTGTATATCGTAGTCGTAGGATGCTTTTACCAGTAACGGAGCCGACTAGATGGTCGGCATTTAATTTGCAACAAAAACATCTTATGCGGTGGGTCTCAAATTTCAAGTTGCTTTTTTTTTTTTGCGAGGAGAGTTGCAATTTGTCCTACATTCATGCGTACAAAAGTATCAATTGGATCGATCCATGCAAATTCAAAGCAATAATGCATGATGGGGCATAAGCAGATATTGCAGATAGGTTTTATTGAGGAATGGACCTAGAAGACCTTTCCGTGAATGTGGAGAATGTTCTCAGCTTGTTGCGAGAGCAGGGTATATCAGAGCATGTAGCCATGTAGAGCGCACAGCCGAGGTCGGTCATCTGGTCCCTATCCGATCGGAATCGAATTATCCAAAGCGTTCCTGCGGCACTGCTGCATATATCGTGCGCGCGTACGTCCCGGACGGCGAGATGCTTTCTTAGCGTTGCCATCGCCATGTGACAACTATGCGAGAGATCGAGCATCTGGGAAACTGCCTACAATGGCGTTCAAAAGGGAGCCGCTTATTTCTTGGCTTTCTTATTGATCTTTGGCTTGCTTCTTGGCAGTTCTGCTTTTGCTCCATTCGACCTATATGAATTACTCGTTTGGCACGGCTCCACTTCACTAGTGAAGCCATTATTTTTTGCTCTGGCTCCATAAACAGCTCTATCGGTGGAGCTGGAGCTATTTTGATAAATCGTTTGTTAAAACAGCTCCACTATAGGGTTCCTCAAAATGTGCTCTCACAGGGGATGAGGTGAAGCCGGGAGAAGTCACTATTTTTTCTCCCCTTCACATCTAACAACTCTGTGAGAGCATGTTTTTAGGGCCTTCATTGATGAAGCCATTTTATTTTACCTCGTTTTTGCAGAAAATAGCTCCAAACGGCTCCTGAACCCGCTGCAGAAGCCCTGTCAAATGGGGGTCCTCCTTCGTTAATCCGGTTAACTAAATGCATGTAAAGCAATATATTAAGCAAATTGCAAGTAAGTAAATTACAGTTAGTATATTTTGGTTGATTCGGTTAACTAAGACTAGGAACCAAAATTTCTCCAATATTTTGTTTCCTTATTATTTGGAACCAAATAAAAAACCATTTTTTTCTGTTCCAGTTTTGATTCTTTGGTTCGGTTTTTCAGTTTCGGTTAATTATGATCTACCTCCGTTCAGATACAATTTGATTGTGTTCAACAATGATCACAGTTTGACTGCGTTCATTGTACATATACTCCCTCCATATTGGCAAAGAATGTTGTTTTAGCCCCCGGCGTCATTTGCACAAATCATGTATGTAGGATCTCTAGTAAGCATAAAGGGGAGGTTGAATAGGTCTGTAAAAATTTAACTCGAACTGATGTCAGAACAGAGGGTGGTACTGCCGCCATTTTTTTACGACGGTTAAACGCGGTAACGTCATACCGTAACTCGGTTTGAAAAAACCGAAATTTATTTAAATCGGGGAAAAATGGTAAAAAAATTCAAAAATATCATGATTTAATTCAATGGTGTCAAAATTTTTCAAATTTGACTACATTTAGAATTTTTTTTGAAGTCCCGAAGTAAAAAAAAAAAGGCCCATTAAGTCCCGTTAGGCCCATTAAATCATGAAGGTCGAAAAATATACTAAACGCACTCAAATTTGAAAAACTTTGACATCATTGGATTCTATAAATCATGAACTATTTTTAGAAATTTTTTTAGCATTTTTTTTAAAAAAAATAAATCTGAAATTTGAAAATGCGACCGGTTACCACCAAACCGGTCGGTAAACCGCTCAAACCGGCCGGTAACCGGTCAAACCGGTCGGTATACCGGTCCGGAACCGATTGAACTGGGGTTCAAACTCAAAATTTGAATTCGACCGGTTTCTACCGGTAACCGGTCAAACCGGACCGGTATACCGGTACCGCCGGCCGGCGGTTACCGGCTACCGGTCGGTAAAAAAAACCCTGACTGCCGCACCTGCGCAGGGAGCTCTACCACAATTCAAAATATATCAACGAAAATTTGGATCGGATCAATTTCTTAGCATCCGACAGGAGTGTAGATGACAGATTGAGTGCTGAATAAAGTAGATCGAGCTCTAACAAGTAGATCGGCCATAACCCCTAGAACAACTCAACAACAATATGGAATGCAACAAGATAGAACAAGCACACGGTGATTTATCTCGTGGTTCAATTCACTAAGGTTTGTCTACATCCATGTTGTTGAGGTGTGCCACAAAGGTTAGGGCTTGCCACCAAGGCTTGTCTTTTCCTCGTTCTCAAATTAATAAAGCAGACTCTTAAAGTGAGGTATTTCTTAGCTGCAAATAGTGATTACAAATCTCTTTAGACTGTCACGTGAATTGGCAAGCTCAAGGGCAATGCCTAGCCGACTAGGAGCAAAGCTCTAAGAGTAACAAACTTAAGAACGCCGGTCAAACGTGAACCAAGTGCACTCAAACTTTGGGAATCAATGGATCTACTCTCCAGTCGAGTTTTGTTGTTTCTTCTTCTCAAGTTTTGATGGTGGGAATCAAGAATTTACTTGGAAACTTGAAGGAGCAGCAATTGACGAGAGAGAGAGAGAGATGAGCTCTAGTCTGTTCTCCGTTGAAATGAGCTACCGGAAGGAAGAGTGAACCGTTGGAAGTCAAGAAAAGTGTATATATATATATATATATATAAAACCCTTTGGCCCCAACGGTCAGTTATGGGCAGCACTGTCACCTTGGCCAAAACAGCGAGAATGGAAAACTATTTGTATGGCTATTTTAGCTGGGGTGTGAGAATGTTTTGGTCAGAATATGAGCACTTGATTGCACACTTTGACAAGTTTCTTTGAGTCTCCCTTAATATCATGACTTTTCTTAAACCCAAATTCAAAATATAAAATGAATTAAACCTCCTTTGAGTCGTTAATATCCATCACTTGTAATTGGGTCCTCCTCAGTCTTGTATAACATCCTCCTACTATCATTCCTTACTTGTCATATCGATAAATTTCATTAGTACTCTAATTCAATTTTTATTAATATCAAAACCCACATTAGAGCTTGATTACACTTACAATGTCATTTTTAAAAGTGAAAGTGCAATCACTCCCTAATGTGGGTTTTGGTATTGATGACCACCGAATTAGAGAACTAATGATTTCTATCAAGATGATGAGCAGGGAATCAATGTGGGATGATGATATGTGTTTCAAAGAACTCAATGCTAACTTGCAGCGGCGGTGACCAACTCAAACGGAGGTTTAATTTCATTTTACTTTTGAGTTTGAGTTTAGAGATGCCGTACTATTAAGGAGTTCTTAAGGGATGTCAGGCAATCTGTTGAATCAAGTGCTTATATCCCAGAAACAACATCCTCACACCTAGGCAATTCCAGCAATACCTAACTTGCATATTTCTGCTGAGATTTGACAGTGCGGCAGTGCCGCACTTTAACCGACCGTTGGACGACAGCATATAAATACTATTTTTTCTCCTCTCAACGATCTCTTCTTCCAGCTCCCGACTTTCTACCCGTTACAGACAGAAAAAACAGCTCCCCTCTCTCCTCCATTGTTGACCTTGAGCTCAAAGTTGGATCTCCACTTTCCACCATAGAAACTTGAGAAAAAGGGCAGCAACCTGCGAGTTGAGAGCAGATCTACTGATTCCTAAAGTTTGAGAGCACTTGTTTCACGTTTGGCCGGCGTTCTTGAGGTCTACTCCTTGGAGCTTTGCTCCTAGCCGGTTAGGCGTCGCCCTAGAGCTTGCCAACCTCATTGTGGCAGCCTAAGGAGGTTTGTAATCTCGTGTGCAGCTAAGAAATCACCCCTCTCTTTAAGAGTTCACTCTCTTGATTTGAGAATGAGGAATAGGGCAACCTTTGTGGTAACCCTAGCCTTTTGTGGCAAGCCTCAACAACGTGGACGTAGGCAAGCCTAAGTGGCGAGCTGAACCACGGGATAAATCACCGTGTGCTGTTGTCTCCACTTTATTCTTTTGTTGTTGATTTGTTCTAGGGTTTGCTTCGATTTGGTGATTTAGAGGATTTCTGTGGTATCCAGTCTTCGAACCGTGAACTTTAGTAAAATTCTGGAAACAAACTGTAGGGAGTATACTCTTTCTATCCATATATTACTTGCACAGTTTGGTTTAGTTTTCAAAGTGCGGCAGTACCGCCCTGGATTTTGATATCTGTTCGAGTTGAGTTTTTACAGGCCTATTCACCCCTCTCTAGGCTTCCAATGATCCTACAGAAAGTTAACTAGATTTTCGACGCTAAAGCACCGCTTTGGTTTCATTGTGCACCGCAACTTCAGAGCAATAATAAATCACCATTACCCGAGTTTCTCCTTCAAATTTAGCACGAGTCACCCAACCACCATACCTGAGTTTCTCCTTCAAATTTAGCACGAGTCACCCAACCACCATCACCTCCCGGGTACTAAAGGCGCATCACTGTCTTCACTGCTACATATCACCATCACGATATTAATCCTAGCCATGACATCGTCTTCAACTCCGTCCGATGGCACACTGCCTACACTGCATAATCCCTTTGTTCCCCACCCCGCCTTCACCAACAGTCAACTGCCCTATCCAAACTTCTCTTTACAAATAGAGAGCAACCTAATATAAAACCCTAACCCTAGTCACACCGCCAGATCTTGGGTCACCATTTGAGAGAATTGGAGAGGGAGGAAGATGATGTGTTGACCACACGCCATCGACTTGGGGTTGTGCAATTTCTGACATGCGCCCCACGTCGTGCCCTTGTCGCGGCCCCATGCTTGCTCACGAGCAAGATGATTTGATAGGCGGGCTTGCACATTAGGAAGAGATTGGCAAGCAGGATAATGACAAAATTTTCCAAATTAACCACAACCAAGGGTAAACTTGTCTCTTTCACCAATAAGTTAGCTATAACAAGTACCCTTTAAACCCTAAAAGTAGTGGTGTCCAAGTTAAAAGAAAAGTTTGAAGATGACACGTTAGGCACCATAACATTTCTAGTGGCATATTCAGAATATCAAACAATTTTAGTGACACATATGTAAAAAGCTCTTGTTCATTTATTTAAGTGTGGATGCTTGTTTTTTATGTGATTCAAATAAATCAATTGTCCTATTGTTAGTTCTTACATCATCATCATATTATTATTGCACCCCCTAGTAGTTTCTATGGTTTGGTGTTGGTGCGAATTGCACACTTGATCTCATAAATGCACACTACGTGCAACAAACTTTATGCATTAAAATAAAGGATTAAGTCCACTTTTGGCCTCTCAACTCTTGTCGTTGTCTAATTTTAACCCCCAACTATAAAACAGTCTAACTCTGGCACCTCAACTATCAAAACCGTTTAATTTTAACCCCAGAGCCATCGAAAACCACTCTCAGGGGGTGAAAATTGAATGGTTTCGATAGTTGAAGTGCCAAAATTACACATAAACAAGAGTTGAGGGAATAAAAATAGACTTAATCAACTAATTTCGTATTTAAATATTTATAAAAAATAGAGTTATCAATAAATATTAATATGCATTAAAATATAACCACACATCATTTATAAGTAAATATTATATGTATTAAAAATTTACATATAAATATCTAATTTTATACATACCTAAATATTTATGAAAAAATTATAAATTTAGATTTACTTATTGATAAATATTTAAACATTATGTGATGGTTTACTTAATAATGTGAAAATAACGTAGTAGATTTCAAATGAAAAAGTGATCAACTATAGAATTATATCTCATTGAGATTCACAACTTTGGATTTTGTCATTTCTCAATCCGATTTAGGTTATATGAGAACTTCAAACGTATGGATTAAATTTTAAAGAAATTCAGATTCTTATTCAGAACAAAAAAATCAAATGATGTGTAAGTAATAGGTAATATTTTAATACATATAAATATTTGTTGATACGTTCATTTTTTATAAATATTTTGAAAAAAATAGTTTAAGTCTATTTTTAGCCCCTCAACTCTTATTTATGTCTAACTTTGGCACTTCAACTATTAAAACCATTCAATTTTGACCTCTGAGGTGATTTGGAAGCGGTTTTCGATGGCTCTGGGATTAAAATTGAACGGCTTTAATAGTTGAGGTGGTAGAGTTAGACGGTTTAATAGTGGGGGTTAAAATTAGACAAAGACAAGAGTTAAGCGGCCAAAAGTGGACTTGATCCTAAAATAAAAGTGTTGATGCGAATTGCACACTTGATCTCATAAATTGTGTTGTCCTTTTTTTTTTCGATACGTAGCTTCACTTTTTGTTTTTTCATAAATAAAATAAATAAAAGTGTGGCATTTTTTTTTGTATTTTCTATTCTTGTCCATCCACGCCATTGTTCCCGGAGTTCACAGGTTCGAGTTCATTAACTGATGCAACACCAACATTTTTTTAAATATTTTCAGAGCCGTTGTTCTCTCACCCGTACACGCCCATCCCTTGCACCTCTGCTGAGTACATGGCATGGATGAGCTGTTTTGAGAGATTTTCATGAACTTTCTCGTATTTTCAATGGGCTCGACGACATTCTCGAACGGCAAATTCGCGTTAAAACACTCAATTCATGCTTCCTGCACTCGTCCACTGGAACAAGGAAATGAGCTTAGATTCGCCGGCCTTGTCATCATCATATCAATGGATGGTCAGCTCAGCTGAGCTCTGCATTTGTGTGAACGTGCTAGTATAGTGACACTGGATGGAGATGGATAGATTCGTGGTCCTCCCTTTCCTTTGTTGCTGATGAACAGTACGTAGTCTGAATAGTTCCAAGAGTCCTTGACTCACTCCTTCGCATGTACTCCTACTCCTAATTAAAAAAAGTTGCAGAAAAAAGCCAACAATTATAATATATGTGTATTAACTATCTCTGAATTATTATATTCAGTTCATTTGAACTTTAAAAGCTTATTTCGTTTCACTAGGACAAGCCTTTCATCAATAATTACTCTATTAAAGCATAATTCTTGTGTGACCCAAACTCTGATCTCACTAGAATCATACTAAGAAAAACTACTTATGATATAATTTTGCATCAGATTAATAATACCCCCTCCATAAAAATAAACATTTTTTGTTCTAATAAGTCAAAGTATCCCAAATTTCCATGAACAAGAATATTCATGTCATCAAAACAGAATCATTAGGTGAATCATAAAATATATTTTCATATTTTACTTTTTATATATACAATAGAGATGTTAATACTCTTCTTCTCTATGGAATTTTAAAAATAGTTTGACATAGACCAAATAAAAAATGCTATATTTATTTTGAGACAGGTAAAGTACATTAATATAACACTTTATCGATGAAAACCTTTGTCCTAACGAAAAGAGTTAAAAAACAGCGTGTACATTTTCAGTGGAGCCACTGCCCAGTGCCCACTGCTCAGCCAGTCAGCCCTTATCTGAATTGATTTATTTGCATCTGGGTGTATACTCTTGTTAATTAATGACCTATTTCCAGTATGACAGAGGAACCGGACATTACTATAGCGGACAGTATTCATACGCACCGTACGGAGTTGGCACGTACGTACACGTACATTACGGAGTACGCGACGGCCAACGATGGGGACATGAAAGCCCCTTCCATATTTTTTCCCATCTGACGATGACAGAGCAGAGAGGAGCAAGCAGAGCTCTCACTATCCCAGCTCCGTAAAGTCAAGTCGGACCGGTTTCCACGAGCTTAATTGCGCATTAAACAACACTGCTAATTAATCACCTTCACAGAACTAGCACATGCTGGTTTGTTCCTTCCACACTACACTAGACTAGAAGAGTGTCAATTTGCAGCTCCTGCCCAGTGCTAATAACCAATCAATTTGTTCATTCAGGGTGAATAAACAAAGGTCAAAAAGGCAGGATCACGGAGGATCCATGGGACGAGACGCAGCCCCCACTGGCACTGGGGGTGGATGACCATTGCTTGCCTTTCGCCTTTCCATCCCGGCACAACACGTTTCGATTCTACCACCACGCCATTGGGCGTGGATGGTCGTCGTCGTCGGCTTTGTTCGCTTCAACTAAACAGCATATATTATTTTAACTTTGGAACAGTATTTTCTCTAAAAAAAATCAGTTTTAACCTAAATCAGATCAGCTTTTGAGTGAAGCGAAGAGAGCCGTCGTCTCTTATCGTCTCGTGGAGAAAGAAGGTGGTCTGCAGTGGAGCAGCAAGCAGCCTGGGAAGGAACTAATGTCAAACCACGCCATGTACGGCCTCCGGGCTGTAAAAAACGAGTTGCAAAATCTTACCACTACCAGAAGCATGTAGCAGCAGCGGCTCCGAGAGAGAGAGAGATTGTTTAAAGTGCGGAGAGAGAGGAGAGAGAGAGAGAAGCGAAAAGGGGGAGCACCACTCGTGGGGTTAAAACTTAAAACCCCGAGGAGACGAGTAGTCGAGTTGAGCGCAGACGAGCCGAGGGCAGCAGCAGCACGAGGAGGACGAAGAAGCAAAGCGAGCAGGAACCAAGGAAGAAGCAAGGAGCGGGCGCAAGGTTGCAAGCGCGAGAAGGGAGCCGTGTCCGCAGAGTGAGCAGAAGCAAGGTTGCAGCTGTGCGGGTTGCTCCGGGGTCCTAGCTATCCCCTCCGGCGGCGGCAGTCGGATCTGCGTTGCGGCGGCGGAAGGGTTCCCTGGAGCTCGGAGCTGTTCTTCTGAAGCTCGTGGCGTCGAGATCTGAGTTCGGTTCGTCGCGCGGCGCGGGAAGAGGTTTCGCTGTGCCGGCGTGCCTCCTGGTGCTCCCGGAGCCGCGAAGGCGGCGCCTTTGAGCATTGCCATCCGCCTGTCCATTCCTCGCAAGGTTTTAAAGTTCCCGAAGAATTGAAACTGGGATTCTCGGACCGAGCGGCTCGCGCCATGATGTAAATTTGTGGCCTCGGGTCGAAAAGACTGCGCCTTTGCGCCGGCCGGCCGGAAGTTCGGCGCTGTTCGGCGGAGGAGCAAGTGGGCTGCAGCTCAATCCGGAAACCCCGCGCACATGCTTGGAAAGGCGCGTGATTTGGTGTAGAGAGGAGGGCGCTTGCTTGCCTCGGTTCTCTCTCTGTCCCCCTTCCCCCTCCATTTCGTGCGCTCCTGGATCGGTCGGCGAGCGGCGCGACAAGAATGAAGCTCTCGCCGTCGGCCAGCGGTGGCCTCCAGGACCAGCCGGCGTCGCCGGAAGGTACGGCATCGCTTGTTGGCATTCATTTCATGGTTTGTACCCAAATTTTGTGCTCTGCGCATACTGCTTACTTCACTAGTACTGTCCTTTTCATTGGGCGGTTTAAATCTGCAGGATAAGTTGGTTTACTTCTGTACCTTGCTTTAAATTCCTCAGTC
Source organism: Eremochloa ophiuroides (assembly GCA_038502445.1). Lineage (NCBI taxonomy): Eukaryota > Viridiplantae > Streptophyta > Magnoliopsida > Poales > Poaceae > Eremochloa > Eremochloa ophiuroides. The sequence continues at coordinate 9,046,308 of JAHLJS010000005.1, forward strand.
ATTATATGATCCAAATCACTTCACTGCAAATGTGCTGGGCTCTGAGCTCACTCTTCTCTTGGGTGATTTATTAAGCTATTGACACGTTTTGCAATTGTTTTTATTCTTCTTCTTCAGCCCTTTGTTGAATTCTGTGAAGCAAATTAGTAATGAATATGAGATTTTGGAGCAGTGCTTGTTCACAAAATTTCTTTTTCTAGAAGTTTGTTTGTTGTTAACAATTACAGTATATCCATTCTAAAAAAAAACTTTGCCATTCTGCTCAATAATAGTACCTTTTTAGAATCATTTCATAAACTAGGATTTGTTTGTAAGATGCTTCCTAGTTCCTAGATCTACAATTGTAGTACTTAACTTGTGAGATGATCTGTAAACTTCATTCTGTTATGTTATACCTTCTGCTCAAATGCTTTTGGCTTTTTCAGAAGCTGAAGAGCACAAATGCCTAAATTCTGAGTTGTGGCATGCATGTGCTGGCCCTCTTGTTTCATTGCCCGCGGTCGGTAGTCGAGTGGTATATTTTCCTCAAGGCCACGGTGAGCAGGTTACTTTTCTTCCTTGAACTTAAGAATTAAGATTGCCACGGAATTAGACATAAATATTGCAGAGTTTATCTGGGTGTTAATACTGTCAAGAATGTGAGTCTTGTGTGGTCCTGAATGCCATATCCTACGGTATTCATTGTCAGATCTTAAATGGTTCCACCAGAATTAAAGCTCCTTCTGTTTTCTCTTGAAAAAACAACTGAACTTAATTATCTACCACAGGTAGCAGCATCGACAAATAAGGAAATGGAGGCTCAGATCCCCAACTATCCTAGTCTACCTCCGCAGCTTATATGCCAACTCCATAATGTGACCATGCATGTAAGTTTGGAGTTACATAGCACATCTGTACCAAAATAAGCAGTTATTATTCGTACCTTTGTGTTTCACCAGCTCTGCTGCATTTCTTCTTTAGGCTGATGCTGAGACGGATGAGGTGTACGCACAGATGACACTGCAGCCACTCAGCCCAGTAATAATCTTTCTCATCTTTTCCCATCCTTTTCTATATTTCATTTTTATTTAATCTAAGAAACTTCTTTTTTGGGTTTGGTTCACTTTGCAGCAAGAGCTCAAGGACCCATTTCTGCCAGCTGAGTTGGGCACTGCCAGCAAGCAGCCAACAAATTATTTTTGTAAAACACTAACTGCAAGTGATACAAGTACACATGGTGGATTCTCTGTTCCACGCCGAGCAGCAGAGAAGGTGTTTCCTCCACTGGTATGTGTTTCTTGCACAGTTGCATGAGTCTTTTCTTTGATCAAATATACCAAAGTACCAAACCATTAGTTGTTCTAAATACTCCTTTGTTAATTCTGTAGGATTTCAATCAGCAGCCTCCTGCTCAGGAGCTGTTTGCTAAAGATCTTCATGGCAACGAGTGGAAATTTCGCCACATTTTTCGGGGTAGGTATTTCCAGATACTTTCATGATGTTGCGATTTTTTCCATAGTTGCATACAGTCTTGTATTATGCAGTTCATGAAAGGGTCTCGCCTGTTTCAATGTCATTCTACATTCAAGTGTGAGAGTTACTTAGAATAAAACTATTGGTGTAGGTCAGCCAAAGCGGCATCTTCTGACAACAGGTTGGAGTGTCTTTGTTAGTGCAAAGAGACTGGTTGCTGGAGACTCTGTCCTTTTTATCTGGTATGGCATTTTCAGCTATACAGAAAAGAAAAGGCACACACACTCATTTTTCACTTTCTTAGGTCTAGTATCCTACAGAGTTTTTCTGCTGATTATATTGATGTATTCATGTATGTATTTGGCTGATCAGGAATGACAACAACCAGCTGCTTCTGGGAATTCGTCGGGCAAACAGACCACAAACTGTCATGCCATCATCAGTCCTTTCTAGTGATAGCATGCATATTGGTCTGCTTGCAGCAGCAGCTCATGCTGCATCAACGAATAGCCGGTTTACTATTTTCTATAATCCTAGGTACAAACATTTTCCCACATATATCTGTTTACTTACCACTCAAGTGCTTAACTATTTCCCATGTATTATGCAGAGCAAGCCCTTGTGAATTTGTCATATCCATGGCAAAGTATGTGAAAGCTGTGTACCATACCCGTATATCTGTGGGTATGCGTTTCCGGATGCTTTTTGAGACAGAGGAATCTAGTGTAAGGCGGTATGTCAAACCTGTGTTTGTTTCAACATTATTTGTTATCCAGGCATTGTATTAGTTTATTATCATCTTGTGTTATATCACTTCTCTCTAGCGTAGTCAGTTGGATGTGTTGAATGTTACACACTACTGGTGCATTGTTTATATATGTCCATCAAAGTTCAATCTAAATTGCTTAAGTGCCTTGCAGTTACATGGGGACAATTACAGGGATAAGTGATCTTGATCCTGTTCGCTGGCCAAACTCGCACTGGCGCTCAGTAAAGGTAGGTCTTGAAACAAACACATCTTTGTTTTTCTAATTTTCTTAATGTCATTCTACATGCCTTCACACTTCTTTAAGCATCCTGAGTAAATGCCTCAGTTAGATGGTGGTCTCTAATTTTATACAGATAAGTGGTAAGCATGCAATCATGTTTTCCCTGAACCATGTAGGTTGGATGGGACGAGTCAACAGCTGGAGAGAAGCAGCCAAGGGTATCTCTTTGGGAGATTGAACCATTGACAACTTTTCCAATGTATCCATCTCCTTTTGCTCTTGGGTTAAAGCGTCCGTGGCCTACAGGCCTGCCTTCTTTATATGGTACAAGTGACAATTACACACTTAGCAACTCCTCCAATGTATTGCATTGAACAGCGGATTATGTCAATACTGATTATGTACTAATGCCACTACTAATCTTGTTTCTGATTGTTTGGTAGGTGGAAGGGATGATGGCTTGACCTCTTCTCTTATGTGGCTTCGAGACAGGGCAAACCCGGGTTTCCAGTCACTGAATTTCAGTGGGCTTGGTACGAGTCCCTGGATGCAGCCTAGGCTGGATAATTCCCTACTTGGTCTCCAATCTGACATGTACCAGACCATAGCAGCAGCAGCAGCATTACAAAGCACTACGAAGCAAGTTTCGCCTTCAGTAATGCAGTTCCAACAGCCTCAGAATATTGTTGATAGATCTACTCTTCTATCAAGTCAGATTCTGCAGCAAGTACAACCTCAGTTTCAGCAAATTTACACCCAAAATCTCAATGAAAACAAAATTCAAGGTCATACTCAACCTGAGTACCTCCAACAACAGCTTCAACGCTGTGAATCATTTAATGAGCAGAAGCCTCTGCTTCATCCACAGCAACAGCAACAGGAATCACAGCAGCAGCAATGTGTGCAAACACCACAGGATCAACAAATGCAACAACAGAAGCATCTGCACAACTTTCACTCCTTGCCAGATGCATTGTCGGCTTTTTCTCAGCTGTCCTCAGCCACTCACTCCCCATCTTCCACACTGCAGACAGTTCCAGCATTCTCGCATCATCAAAACTTTCCAGATACAAACATTAGCTCTCTCTCACCATCTAGTGGCTCTTCCATGCATGGCATGTTGGGGCAATTACCTTGCGAAGCAGCTTCAAGCCTCCCATGTGTGGCAATAAACACCCCTGTATCTGTATCTGACCCATGGTCATCTAAGAGAGTTGCAGTGGAGTCTGTTCACCCTTCTCGACCTCATGTTGTTTCACCACAGATAGAGCAATTGGATATGGCGTCATGTAACATGCCACAAAGCTCTGCATTAGCACCATTACCTGGACGAGAATGCTTAGTGGACCAAGATGGGAGCTCTGATCCGCAAAATCACCTCTTATTTGGTGTTAACATAGACTCCCAGTCACTTTTGATGCAAGAGGCCATTCCAACCCTTCAGAATGACAACAGTTCAGGCACGATTCCATACTCTACCTCCAATTTCCTGAGCCCTTCTCAAAACGATTTCCCCTTGAATCAACCACTACATAGTGCGGGCTGCTTAGATGAGTCAGACTATCTTCCATGTGCAGAGAATTCTGAACAAGCAAATCAACAGTTTGCAACCTTTGTGAAGGTGAGTGATATGTCTACGTCGTGTACCATTTAATTAACAAAAAGTTGTTTCATTTTGATTTCTTTCCCTTGTAGCACTTTGTTGACAAATTTGCGCCCTACAGGTTTACAAATCTGGAACCGTTGGAAGGTTGCTGGATATCACTAGATTCAGCAGCTACGATGAACTTCGTAACGAGGTGGGGCGTCTATTTGGCCTTGAGGGCCAGTTGGAAGACCCTTTGAGATCAGGCTGGCAGCTTGTATTTGTTGACAGAGAGGACGATGTCCTTCTAGTTGGCGATGACCCATGGCAGTAAGTTCTACCAACAAGCTTGATAAGTTTCTGGTCACCTTTTGATTTTGCTGTTTGTTTAATATTTTTACTACGTTTCTTGGGCTTGTGATATGCAGAGAATTTGTGAACAGTGTGTCCTGTATAAAGATACTTTCACCAGAGGAAGTTCAGCGGATGGGCAAGCCGGGCATTCAGCTCTTGAGCTCGGCTCCTTCAAGAAGGCTGAGCAATGGCTGCGACAGCTACGTGAACATGCAGGAATCGAGAAGCCTGAGCACTGGGATGGCGCCAGTGGGTTCGGTCGAGTTCTGAAGACAGGGAGGCAGCCCATAGCCCTCGTTGGCTTTAGGATTCTCCTTCTGTATGTTTCTGCAGCACTTGCTAGTTTTGCGACCCGGAACAAAGGCACATAGATCAAATGAAGCTCTATGTTATTCCCTGTCAGATGACTCTTAGCAGTAACTACTACATGTTGTATACTTGCCAGTACCTAGTTGTATCAAGTACCTACAATACCACTAATTTAGTGCATCCAATCAACTATGCTCTTGTTGTTGCAATACAGTAAAACTGTTTCTTGGTCATAATAACCTGTATATTGAAACTGTTTTTGGTTCCATGGTATGCTGCTGACGAGGGCAATGGGAACTTGGGGGCATCTTTTTCTTCTTCTGTTAGGCATGTAAACTTACTGATGCAAATCTAACTTAGTCATGGAGAAGCCATCTCTTCCCCTACTCCCAGATCAACATTGCCGTTGCTGTCATGATAATTGCTAAAGCCATCTTCAGTAAAACAAAAGGCAGTTTGTTATGATCCTGGAAAGCTCAGAGACAGATATATATTTATAGTATAGATATAATCTTTGAGGGAATTCACGTGCACCTTTATGCTTGCATAATTTGGCACCACTTCGTGCAGACAACGACTTGCATCTCCATGGACCGGTCCTCATCTTCCTCTCAATCTCTCATGTGCTCCTTGGGTCCCTATCTGACCGAAGAAACCCCTGAGTGCCGTGCCATCCGTCCCATTGGAACAAATGGCGAAGGAGAAAAGATGGCCTCCCTTTCCCTGCGGTCAGTGGTGCATCAGTGAGTGAGCTGAATGCGATGCCCCTCTCGCCATCACAGATCCATTATCCCTGCTCTGGCCCACCTCACCTGGCGCCGCCGCGCCTTCTGGCTCGGTTTGGTGGCTGCCTGCTTTGGCCGTGGATTGTGACAAAATTCTGTGTGGAAGCGTGTGAAGGGCTACGGCAATGCCATGGCGGTGTGACGCGAGCACAGCTAACCCATTCTTTTCAAAGCTCTGAAACTCTAGGCAGGTCGTCTCCTACTCCACCCTGAGCAAAACCCCAGCAGCCAGCAGCTTCTTTGGTGATTCCTTCCTCCATCGCTTTCAGATCTTGGGCTGGGCCCCGGAATCGGATCCCGGATATTGCCATTTTTCGCCAATCTTGGCCGGCTTTTCGCGGTGGGGATGGTGGAAACCTGTAGACCGGAATGTAATGTTGTTGGTGGAAGTATCTGCTGCCTCGCAAATCTGTGCCTTTTTTTAGGAGGATGTCTATCGACAACAGTGACACGAGCAGAGACTGTCAGCTTCTCGTCAGCTGCACAAGCCTTTGACTTGTTGCAGGTACTGGTACAGGTACAAGTGCCAGCCATGCATATCTGGAAAATTGTTGGCCCCTTGTGTCTGTGGCCATGCACCGCAAGCACCGTCCATCCTGAATGGTCATAAACCATCACTGGCTGACTGGCGATTGGTGATCACTAATTATGAATGAAGCGTCTGGATGGTACATAGAAAGAACAAAATGCATCCATCCTCCAGCATCCAGGTCAGAAATCAGAAAAGCACTAGGAAGAACATAGGAAACCAAAGACGCAGGAAAACAACACATCAGGTTGGACATGCTTATTTTCCTCCAAAAGTCCTATAGGACAACTCATTCCATAAGAATTTTAAAGAAATTCATAGGGTTCAATCCATTATTCCAAAGGCTCTTATAAGAAAATCCAAAATTCTCAATAGGGGAGTTCAATCCTCTGAAATTTCTTATTTTTCTTTCGTTCCAAAGGGGTCCTCACGCTTAACACAAAAATGCAACCTCCAAAGGTTTCACCATCAAAGATCACTTATCACCTCCACCACATATGTGAAGCCAAGAAAACAAGGTGGTAAAGGGAGCGGCGACTTTTAGGAGGCGATGAACTTTTAGGACGCAATGAACCGACAAAAACAAACAAGCTAATACATATTTAAGGTGGGTTGTGAAAACTCTACATTTAGAAGCCGTTTGGCAACCTGAATTAGCTTCGATTCACTCCAGAATCAGAAGAAACGACACCAAAAAGGATAGCCAAACAATTCAGGTTTTCAGCCAAGAAATGTTTCTCGTTCTTTGCCACTGCACATAAATCGGCCGAAGTGTGGTTTCTCAGTGATTCTCTTCCCTTTCTTTTGCACAATTATGTGCTAGCAATTGCATTCTTTTAGTTATACAATCTTCTTTTAGCGCAACAATTTAAAATGGATTTTATTTAAGTTGCTCATCATCCACAAAAAAATGTGTTTAAAATATTTTTACTTATGAATTAAAATCCATAAGTAATTGGTTATGATCTATCACCTGAAACATGTTCCTACGAGAATCTATATCCATATCAAACACACCTCTAATATTTGTTGATATAACCACATCTCAGCACGGTGCAATTGCCAACCCCCATGCAATTACCAAAACCTGTAGATGCATATATTTTTTTTTTTTTCAAAAAGAATGTTGTGCAGTGGAACCATGTCAGAATGATAAGAGGGTCCCTTGTAAGGTAAATAATGTATGTGAAAGCATCTAATTGGGGAGGTAGCCTCAAGCCCAGATGATCTCGATGACTGCTGCCTGATGGAAAACATGCCTGACGCCTTAGAAAACCTTGCAAAGATCTGGAGTTTACAGCTGAGCAGCAGGTCCGCTTTTTGGCAAACCGTGATGCTAGAGTTTATTATTGGACCACGTTTTTGTGAAGTCAGCTCATTATTAATATAATTCCGGAGACCTGAGTGCGACTGTGGACATTGGAGGTGGTAGTTTGAGCCATGCTTGTGCTCTGTCTCAGATGCAAGATGTATGATTTTGTAAAATGTTTTAACCTGAATTTTTGGTCTTGATAGAAATGCTAGTGGTCTGGGTTTCTCCCCAGAACTCCAAATAGAAACATCTAATTAGGGATTCTGTAACTAAGCATTAACTACGGCACTACATCCTGGAATTGAAGTTACAAGACCATATGTACTACCAAATGAAGATTTCATAAATATACTGAAGTTACTTGTATTCAGAATTTGAAATAAAAAATGTCTACTGCAGCAATCTTGCACAACAGCACATGGCTCTCGTATTTGCTATTTCTACTAGTCAATTTACATATATACCATCAACTAAGAAAAAAAAAATCAACTAAGAAATATCCCAAGTTCCAGATAATAGATATTGAAAACACTACAATCATGAGAAATGGTTGTTCTGACAATTACGATGGCTACATGATCAACATGATTTGAAGGGGTCTGCTATCGACAAATCACGGACATGATAAACATGAATACGATGGGTACATGATGTTTTGGTAAAATGTAACCGTACACCTCTCGATGCCCTTTTCTCCATCTGAAGCATCCCATATTGTTCTGCAAAAAAAGCCTCATTGCAATCACTGGCTGCTACTTCGAGTCTCATTGACTCTAACTCTCTCGCATTCAGTAGAAAGAATGAGGCAAAATTGACTTGTGATCTGATGCCTCGATACTGCTCCAACACTATTGTCTTGAGATGGATATCAAAGCTTTTGATGAAATCCCTGTGTTTACGACGCCATCGATTCATTTCCCCTGTAATACAAGACTGAAGAACAGAACATATCAAAATGGGAAACTGAAACCACATTGGTACAAGGATTAACACCAAGTCAATAAAAAGAACATATGAACATTGTGATCCAGAAAAATGTAACTAAAGAACTATCACCTTTATGTACAACTTCTCTAGACGTGGAAAGCATTTCATCAACTCAATGACCGTATCCAGATTAATAAAATCCGACGCGACAGCTAGAGTCTTGACATTGCTCAATGCCGTTGTCAAGCTTACAACTTTTAGTCCCTGAAACAAGCATCGAACAAAACATCAAGCCATGTGCAAATGCAATTGATATGAAAACCTCTGTAACAGAAAAACAAAACTCAGCAGCCTATTCTTTAGGCAAGAAAAGAGAATGTCATTACCGCAATAGATGTGGTGCCAATAACGAGCCTGGAATGATGATGCCATTCATCATTAAGACAGCCTAAGGTCTCCAGTTTAGGTGCGGAGATTACAGTCAAATCCATTATTAAGCCAAGATAGAAAAATCTTTCAAGACAAGGGGCATCGACAATTATGACTTCCTCTAAGAACAGTAGATTCACCCTACGACGATCAGCACCCACGCCGATGCTTATGAGGCTATTGGAACTAATCCGGAGGCAGCCAACCCCAAAGACCTCTTTAAGCAGAAGGCACTCCAGGACAGGGCAGCTGGAAATGATGGTATGCAGTGAGCCCTCGGAGATGCTGACATCTTCAAGGCCGAGCTGCTTGAGGTACGGAAAGTGAATCCCTTTCACTGAGCTATCCAGGAGTTGGCATTTGCCAAAGGTAGCAACTCGGAGGGTAGCCGAGAACCGGAAAGTAGAGGCAGGTGGCGGTGCCAACGGAGACGGTTGCCAAAGGTAGTATATCATATCTTTCCGTTCCCAGAAATCAAGCTCCTGGAGGTTGACAAGCGCCGGAGAGCTGAGCCAGGCGTCCACGGTGGCGGGACGGTCCTGGAGAAAGTGCGGCGGGACACAGAAGCGACGGACGGGGCCCGGGTGGGCGGAGAGGATGCGGGAGACAGCGCTGGCGAAGGCCTCGTTGGCGGCGTTAAACTTCTCGCCGTCGCGGGGGTAGACATTGGGTTTGGTGTAGAGGTCCGTGCCGTCGAGGACGAGAGGGGAGGCGAGCCAGACGTGGCGCCACCGGGAGGCGAGGATTTGGGTGCGACCGGCTTCCTTGGTAGAGAGAAGCGAAACTATCTCACCGAGGACGGCGTCGGGGAGGCCGCTGATGCGGTCGACGTCGTCGGCGCCAGCATCAGGCGGCGGCGGCGGCGGCGGCGGCGGTTCTTTGCTGTGGGTTGTAGGTCCGGGATTGGCCGCCTCCGTGGCTTCCGTTGCCGGCGGGAGCTCACCGGCTGCGACTGCGAGGTCAACCGATCTCATCCTCTTGGCACTGGAACCCTGCAGCTCCATCTCCGCGACCGGCGCCCGGCGCCCGGCGGCTTCTTGCATTCTTGGGGAGGTTGCGCCGCCGCACCGAGCACGAAGGCGGCTCTGGAGCTGGACTCGGGGTGTGTTTGTGTGTGTGGGCCGTGCTGGGCTTTACGGCCCAACAGAATGCCAACTGGTTTGTGGTCTCGTGTCTAGTTGAGCTGCCCGTATCGTCAACCCTTTATCAGGTTTTGCAGATTGTATATTTTCCAAATGTTGAGACTGATAATACTGTCTAGTTGAGACTGAATTGCAATCATCTCTCCACTGTAGAAATTACCATGATCTAATAATAGTTTGTGGTATGTTCTGTAGTGGTTACATGGATTCGATAGTGAAGAGATGAGGAAATAAAGAAAAGTACTCCTCTTTTGTATCTTGTTTTTTTTTTTCAAAATGTCAGACTGAATTACACCATGCAAAACTAACTGTAGGATAGTCTAATTGCATTGTAGAAGACATTCACTTTGAATATATCATATAAATATAAATCTGAGATGGTGGTATCATGGGTGTAAGAACAATGTTCTGGCTTGTCGACTGCGTCTGTTTGTCGGTTGCAAGTATGAGGAATTTAGGATGCGCGTAACTGAGTTAGCAGATAGTTAGAGAACATTGGTGGCTAAAAAACTAAGATTTGTTCTGTCGCTACTCCTGTGCTATGTATATTCTGTCTTTTACTATATCTTCTTTGAAAAGATGCATTGATATTTGATAAATAGAGAGGATAATCTTGTTTTTTAAGACCGTGGTAATATTATGGTACGGTAAAACTTTCTGAAATGTTGAGAATAAATGCGTATTTCTATTTTCTGCCCAATCAAATGTTGACAGGCTATCATGGATATTATTATTCAATTTGTCGACAAGCTTTTAAATTTTTGAATAAGCTGTGAGGCAGAGCCTGTGTTTGTATACTTTATAGCGTGATGAATAAACATAAATTGTTTGAGAGGTCTCAAGTTACATCATAATATTGAACCATTTTTATATTTTGAGGTACAAAATTGGTGTTTAGGAGGGTGATGTATTTGATCATTTCCTTGTTTTTTCTGTAAAACAGCATACTTTTTATATTTCAGAATACGATCTACTGCAGATAATATGTACAATAAAAGCCACCTTTTTTAATTCTTGTAATTATGCACAGTATGGCGATGCTAGTACCAAAGATTACTGAGTATGAATTGTGTATTGTCATATTACTTATTATACCTATCATTTTGTAACATAATAGTAACGGCTTGTTCTTTTGACCAATCAGCGCTTATTTTCAGCCATGAAACAGTATTTTTCTCTCACAACAAATCAGCACGAGTCGAAATCAGCGCTTATTTTCAGCCAAAAGAACAGGCTGTAAGCCTCTACAACCTGCACTGCAGGCACTGCATCTGCAGTCTTACCAATAACAAATCACAGTACGTACCCAATACGATTTGTGCCTGTGAGTTGTAACCTGATCACAAACCATCATATCCTAAGCTCGAGCTCTGCTTTCCAATTGCAATATGACAGAAAAAAGGTGCTAACAAGACATGCAAGCAATAGTTTTTTGATCGAAAAGTTAGCCCAATGTGAAACCAATTTATCATTCAAAGGCTAGCAAAAAATGACTAATTTTGTTCACGTGTTTTTATAAAACCGCAAATAGTATCAGGGGAAAAACTATGTTTGCATATGAGTGTGTCATCGGGTATAGGTGACGTGCCTCATGACAACAGACGTTTTGCGGTGGTTTCGCCAGTTTCAAAAATCAACCGTCCAAACTTCTGTAGGCACGGTACACACTAGTACACACACTATACGTCTGCGCCCTGTGTGTTTAGATTTGAAAATACCCAAAGATTAACAAGATCTATCTATAGAGAAAATGAAGGGAAAAAAGTGGCCTGACTCCCTTGAAAGGGCATAGCATTTACAACCTTGAACGGAATTCAACACTGACCATGTCCATGTGGGCCTTGCTACTAAGAGCAAGATCAATAATAAAGACAAGTTACCATGTTATAAGAACCAAGTCATATAATAAATAACCCCTATTTACTTTGAAAAAGTTTTATCTTTCCTAATCCTCCTCACAACATCTCCTATTTGAACCCACTTATAGAGTTAGTACTTATGGTTCGGTGCCTGCATTGAAGCCAATCAATCATCTCTTCCTTCACTTTTCTCTTCCACATCAGCATTTGGTTCGCTCTACTCCTCCCATCCCTGAAAGAGTCGCTTTCACTTCATGAGAAACAACTTTAACTAAATATATATTAAAAACTATTAATATTTATGATATATAATTAGTATCACTGTAAAGATTTTTAAATCGAGTTTTTTAATAAATTGATTTAGAGATGTAAATGTTACACGTGTTTTTATAAAGAAAAACAAACACACCGACTCTTTTTTTTAAGAGACGGAGAAGTTTACATTATTGTAGCTGCACGTACTAAGCCCACATGCAGTGCTGCTGGCGTCCTACACGAATGTAGTCAGGTCAGCCACCCCAAACGTTGGCCGGGTCAGACTTCAATTCAATTGACCTGGTTCAACCGCGACCGCAGCCACCACCACCACCCCTGGACCGGTCCACGCGACAGGCCGGTCCCTTGTAGCCTCCTCGCCCCGGTCGGCTCGCCCGCCGCGTCGAACCCGACCTGACCCCGGCGGCCCACACGGACACGGCTGCTCCGCGGCCCAGCCCGGCCGGCTCGGCTCGCCTCGCCTGGCCTCATTTTGCCCACGTGGTCAACGGTTTGACCCACCCCCGCTCTCCCTTCAAAGCCGAGGCGAAGCCCCGGTCGCCTCTCCGAGCTCCCTCCTCCCCTCCCATCCCGCACCGCGGCGGACAAGTCAAATACCGCGCGTACCACTTGGAGCCACATCGTCACCCGTCCCGTCCCGGCTTCTCCTCTCCACCCCTCGCGAAAGCTCGCCGCTGCTGCGTCCGCGACCCCGTGGCGGCACGGCACTCAAGGCGGAACCGGCGGAGGCCTTCGCTGATCCTTCGGCGGGGAATAGGAGGCGGCCGGCGCTTCTTGGTGCCGCCCGTCTCATTCATAACCCGGCAAAAGGCGCGGCGTGCGGTGCTCTCTCTCTTTCTCTCTCTCTTGCCTCGCGGTGTTGACTCTCGCGGCGGCTGCTTCTGCTCGGTTCATCCTCCCGGGTCACGACGGCGGTTGGTTCAGGTGAGCCTGCTGGCTGATTCCCTCTCTCCTTAGTGTATGCAGAGGAAGGTTCAAGGCTGGTTTTTTTTTTTTTTTTGGGTGTGTTCCTGCTCTTGCTACCTACCAACCATCGTTTTTCCTGGTTCCCCTGTTCACCGAGAAATGAACTAGCCGATTAGTTTTCGATTCATGCCTGTTCTTTTTCTCTCTGACGGACGTGCCTAGGCTGCTTCCTTTTCTTGGTTGTTTTCTTGCGACACCAAGGTTCCAGCGGAATTACTGACGCTAGTTAACTGATTTTGATTCGCCAAGGATCGGGAGTAATGTGCTTACATGTGAACTACGCTGACAATGCGTGCTGGACTTCTCGGAGATTGGTTGTTATTATTGGTTAAGTGTAGTCTGGAATTATTGGTTACTACGGGATTTGCTTAGGTCTAATTATGGTCTAAATTTAGTGGTATGTATACCATGGTTGGTTGGACGATAAACATCAGCTTGCGATGACAGGCGTACATCAGAGCTTGCCTCAGATAAATCGGGTGGATGTATGGAACAGATACTCTTTGATGCTGGATCATGTCTCTCCAATAATGGCTTTGCACTGAATAAATACTGAAAAAAAAATCTGGACTTTGTCTAAATTTCATTTTGGTTCTGAGCCTTAGTCAGCAGGCCTCACCTACCCGCATGTACCAAGTAAACGTAAAAAATGATGATCTGAGGTCTCATATATGTATGCTACTTGTAGGCTTAATGCACGTCAGCATTGTTTGTCTGGTTGAATTCTAAGCTAAAGATGGCCACTAGGATTTTGCAAGCAGATTGTGCATTCACTTTTCTTACAGTTTATTACAGAATTTATTGCGAGTTCAACTACTGCAACTTATATACTGAAGCCAGTACACACTTTTCTGGTTGCAAGCATTTTAGATATATCCATAATCCATATAGTAGGTTGCAACATTCACCGGATAATCTTGGCCTGAATTCGAAATGATATGTCCAATATGGCTCTTTCTGCAGGTACCTATAACTGAAATTCACTCTTTTCAGAACATGTTAGAAGCCAGTGATCATCGGTGAAATGCAAATGCTTGCATTGATATTATAAGTGCAGGCTGAAGTTATTGAGCTGACAGCATTAAGATATACCAGCTTGAGAATCTCAATGAGTTGCTGTTCTATATTTTGCAAGAAAAGAAGGGCAACACGGCAACCAAGTTCCAACCATAATGAAGGTAGAGATCTCATACATGGGGTACACTCTTAAATATCCCTCTTTTACATATAATAATATACTGTCTCCTAGCTTGTTTTGTTTCTTATTGCAATTTAACCCTGCTTGTGTAGACGTACCTGGTGGTACAAATATAACAAAATATACTTATAAGGAGCTAGTAAAGGCAACAGATAACTTTAACCAATCGAACAAGATTGGTGAGGGTGGTTTTGGTTCCGTTTACAAGGTAATTTGCATAACCTTCAACAAATAAACCACTGAAGTTGTGAGTAATTTAGACGTATTTGATACTCAATAGCTTAATGATGCAGGGACAGCTCAGGAATGGAACAATTATTGCTGTCAAGGTCCTTTCGTCAGAGTCAAGACAAGGAGTAAGGGAATTTCTGAATGAGCTCGTTGCAATTTCTGGTGTCTCACATGATAATCTTGTGAAACTTTATGGGTATTGTGTGGAAGGAGACCAAAGAATCCTTGTTTACAACCATCTTGAAAATAATAGTCTTGCACAAACACTTCTAGGTATGTTATAGTAACTATTCTTATAGATTTGAACAAAATAATATATAAGCATATGATATTTCCCTTTAACTATTCATCACAACAGTAATATAATAAGCTAACTGTGGCAGCTTCTGTTTAATCTTTCAATATAAGCTGGGCCATGGTCTTTGGTCCAAAAAAAAAACTGTTGAAGATTCAGATATATGTCCTATCCCTTTTTAAACTATTTATTGATCAGGCTCCCGCCGCAGCAATATCCAGTTCAATTGGAAAACTCGAGTAAATATTTGCCTTGGCATTGCGCGGGGATTAGAATACCTCCATCATGGTGTCAGTCCCCACATTGTTCATCGAGACATTAAAGCAAGCAATATACTTCTTGATAGGGATCTTACCCCAAAAATCTCAGATTTTGGTCTAGCAAAGCTTCTTCCACCAAATGCAACACATGTTAGCACAAGAGTTGCAGGAACACTGTAAGTGAACGTCTGCTTTATATTTTTCAATTTGTTTTTTTTCCTTGAGTGCCTAGATAAACTCATTCTTGTACCATTCTTTTCAATTTAATTGGGTGATACTTATTAAATTTTGAGAAATGCCCAGAAAGTTCAGCAAAACAATGACATTTGTAGTTACCTGTATATGATATATATAGCTTATGTATACCCTTGTCAGCTTTGCTTACTCCATTGTAATTGGCAGAGGCTATTTGGCTCCTGAATATGCTATTCGAGGACAAGTGACACGCAAATCAGATGTTTACAGTTTTGGCGTTCTTCTTCTAGAAATTGTTAGTGGGAGATCAAACAGCGATACAAGATTAGCATATGAAGATCAGATACTCCTTGAAGAGGTTAGATGACACTCTAGTTGACAGTTGACATGTCTTTCCATCGCTGCTTGCATAGTTGTAGAATTTGTTTTTTCCATTATTGATTTAAACATTATTTTCTACTATTGATTTAAACATTATTTTGTACTATCAGAAAATGAGTATGATGATGCATGATTTTGGTGCGCATAAGTGTAGTCAATGTGTCACAATGGCATTTTAAAGTTTCTCTTCTCAGACAATGTAGCATGACCAATGGCCCACACTTAAAAACTTGTGCTGTAGGCCACCAAGAAATTTCTTTTCTACCTTTTCGGATTTTCCTGAAAACTGATTATACGACAGTTTATGGCACTGGGTGCAAATCTTCTAAAACCAGCTTTTGTTCTTTACTGCTACAGTTCCCAGAGATCACCAATGGGGTTCTCCTCTTGCAGACATGGATGTATTATGAGCAGGGGAGTTTGGAGAAAATCATAGACAGATCTTTGGGTGACGACTTGGACGTCGCACAAGCCTGCAGCTTCCTGAAAGTCGGGCTGTTGTGTACACAAGACGTCACGAGGCAGCGGCCTGACATGTCAAAGGTCATCGCCATGCTTACAGGCGAAACAGACGTGGAGTCAGAGATCAGCAAGCCCGCTATAATCAGTAACTTCATGGACCTCAAGATCAGGAGCATGAGGAAAGCGAATGACACCGCTAAGTCCTCAACATTCCTATCCTCTCTCATGGCACATTCTTCGCCTTTGCTGTCGAATGAGACGACGCAAGCCTCCATGACATCCACTGGGGTATCCGATCGTGAGTGATCCCTTCGTGAATAAAAGGTCAGGTTGTTAGTGAACCTAGTTGATTGGGGGATGTGAAAGACATGTACTATAGGCAGAGAGTAGAAGTTTACCAGCTGGTTTCAGTTTTCATGTATAGATTTAATTGCTTCATTCGTAGGCGGAGCATCATTGTTGAGTCAAAGGAAAAGGAGCAAGTACATATGAGGAAACAACTTCTGTCTGTGCAATATTTATAATGTTCGGCAGGATTTATTTTTGGCTCCGACTGATATCCACGGCTGAAAAAATAAGCGTTTGTTGGTCAATCATTCATCTTGTTGTTGCTCTGCTTCGCGGACGACATTGTTGTTGCTGTTACTTACAGCAAGCTTCAGTGACATCACCTTTGAATAACTGAGACACTGCTGTTTTGTCTCATAGGCGTCCAACATTGTCGCAGGTGTTCGTCCAAGTAGCTGTCATCCATCCTGTTCCTGTCTCTGTCACCACAATTATGCGAGGTCACCGTGCAAGAGGGGACCCCGGTGCTCCTCCCAATCAGAGGACTCCAAACAAATCTTGGCTTGGTCCTTTGTGGATGCCGTCGTAGCACTGCTACTGCCACTGCTGAACTGCTCGAGTGGTCCATGCAACGCAACATTGGCTGCTGCCTTGCCTGTTGCCTGTACTGGTGCTGGCTGGCCAGAAAGGCAAGAACAACTAGCACGTGTACGTGGATGATGAGTGATCCTTGCAGCGCGGTGGGCCTTGACAAAGTGGCAATAGCATGCATGGTGATCATGGACAAATTATTGTGATGGTGAGCTGGCCTAGTGACTTAGTGAGCTGCACTTGTTCTTGGGCTGATGGAACAAAACGAACTGTATGCGGCTCATTCAGTTAAGCAGCATGAGAGGCATGTGTTCTGTTGAGAGGTTCTTCATTATCCTTGTGAAGGCACAACTAAGCTTCTAAAAGTATTTCTGCTATAAAAAAACGGAACATCAAGCAAACAGATGGAACATGAAACTAAGCAGCTGGTTTTTTTACACTACAATTTTCGTAGCAACTTGTACCTTGCTTTTGGTTTTCACCTTTCTACTCTTCAAAATGAGTAGAAAATAAAGAGACGTTTACATCTATTTCAATCAAGGAAGATAAAATGAGATGGTATGTTTCATAGTTGGCAGCAGCTTTTCCACAGCTTAATCCTAAGTTCTGGTAGCTGCATACATATACTGTTATTAGTGCCTCTTCGAGCACTTTCCAAGGACCGTGGAAAAATGCTTCTGCTATTTGAACATTGCTCATCCTATATGCAAGTCCTTTTGGTTTCTTACTTGTACGGTCCCTGTCAAGATGACCCACGAGCCCCCAAGCCCCAAAGCAAGCACAAAGCTGGGAGCATGAACTGAACCAGTCCAAACTTTATGCTTCTGTACCGATGTAACGCACGCACATGCATACCCGTAATTCATGGACTAATTCATAAGGAGATAGTGTGTAACCCGTAATTCATGGACTAATTCATATGGACTCCCTAGTAATTTTGTTCAAATTGTAAATCATTTTGACCTTTTTTAGATTTATAACTTTAATTTTAACATGTATCTGGAGATAGTGTGCACTTAGATGCATAGCAAAAATTATGTACATAAAAAAAGTCAGAATAAATTGTAATTTGGTACAAAGAGATACTAAAACGATGGAGATGCCAATTGCCAAAAGAATATTCAGAGTTAAGATAAACATGCTCTCTAACTCATGCACCAGGGCGGTGTGTGACGATGTAATTGCATGAAATGCAGTGCAATGTTGCTCCACTCTGCAACTGTTTGTCTAAAAATACTTGATGATGTGATTGAAGGGAGCATTTGCTAACCAACATGGGTGAAAAGGAAAAGATCATAATCAGTGAAGTAAAATTGCATTCACTCCCCTCGTTAGAATGGGTGTACATCTGCAAGTTTTTTTTAGAAAAGAAGACCAGTGAGAAATTTGATGGCTATGTATTAATATAGAACAAGCAACTTATTACACAAACAAAACACAAAAAGAAACAAAAAAAACCACTCACATACAACAGAAGCAACAGCATGACACACGCCATAACAATAAATCGCTAACATATAACCACCAATGCATCGGCAGCCTCATGGCAACCGCCGCAATAAGCACGATGGGGGAAGGGTCGCCAAAACAATGCCTCTAGGGAGGAATATGACATCTACAGGTGTCTTTAACATCGACCGGAGAACCACTAGAGGCATATGCATCTACAAGTAGTTAAACACAAATAAGTACTTCCTCCGTTTCAAATTATAATATGTTTTGGCTTTTTCTAGATATTGATTTTACTATATATCTAGATATATTTTATATTTATATTTAAGTATATATAGCAAATTCTAAGTATTTAGAAAAGTCAAAATATCTTATATTTTGAAATAGGGACAGTAAATGTAAATTAACGACATATATAATGTCATCATTTAATCTAATGCATATATAATGACTTCAAGGTTTATATGTATATGTATGTACATGGGGCAAGAAATGCTCTGTTGTTCAAAATTAACCATTTGGAAAAGATGTATGGTCTCTTAAAAACCTTTTGAGAGAAATTCCTTCCTGCAGTGTTCACTGTACTAGCTACAAGCAAGCAGCTCTTTCCACAGAGCATATGATAAGCCCCATTGGAGAAACACTAATATAGAACTATTGATAGTGTAGGGATAGAATTAATCCGGGAAAAAAACAAGGGAAAAAAGAAATTAATAAAAATCCAGACACCTTTCAACGAATTAATTTATTGGTTCATGTAATGTAAACTAGCAGGAACTGGGCCTAGGTTGTGTGTTTTCCATTTGCAGCACCAAAAGTTTTGCCAGATTTTTGTTAGACGAGGAAAGAAAAATAAGGTACAAAATGATTATAAGAAACTGGGATGGGCTGAGAAAACCACTGAACTACCAAAAAAGTTTCATTTTTTAAAACAGAAGGGGAAAGATGTGAATGATGTTCACTGTACCTCGATCAGAACACAGAGAGAAAAAGTAGAAAAGACTGCCAGATAAGAAAAACGAGCATGTAGAAAGAAAGAAAACCAAAGCATGATCACATTGACAATGTACTCAATTCAGATTAATAATGCAGTCTCGATCAAAAGATGGTAAAAAATGTTATGTGCCCGGAATTCAGGGATCACACGATGGTGAGTATTGAAGCATACATTGGAGTATACAATATACATAGCCCAAATCATGCAGAGGGCGAGCTACTATATACTTCATTTGAGGCACAGAATCGGCCATATGTTAAAAAATCACAAACTGAAATCATGAGTTCATGATAACCTCACTGATTTCTCGGAGCAAGCTGCTGGCAAACTGGTGAGGAGGAGAATCACATGATTGAAATTCGCATCAGCTTGCATTGCCTGCCCTTGGGCTCCTGCAAGAATGGAGATGTATATATACCAAACATAAAGTACTCATCATCGAAACATGTACACATGAAAACATGGTAGAGATCAAAAGTGGCAGAAGAAGAATGAATCAAACAAAAATGCATGCATGCTTGGCCCCTTGCACGCCACCCACAGCAGGCAACCTTACCGTATGGGTTGGGCTACATGTGTGGCATACAGGGAGCCAGGCACACACAATCTGAATTTTATCAAACCTCTCTATGTATTTGTCTGCATCGAACTCTCTCATTCACATAACTGTGTTTGCAACTGTGCAAGGAATGAAGACCGGCCAAGAGAGCAAAAACGTGTGTTTCAGGGCATGCAGTATAATGCTAGCGTAGAAACAAAACTGGAGCACGATAGGCATGCATGCTCAAGCTAAGCAGATCGTACTTATGCTAGAGGGAGGAGGCTAGGGTGAGAGAGAGAGAGAGAGAGAGAGAGAGAGAGAGGTGAAGGATGGAGGTAGAAGAAAGAGCAGAAGCTGGATTTATAGAGGAGAGGAGATCGACGGGGCAGCGAAGCATGCTTGCTAGCTGCACCTGCCCAACACATATGAGGATCGGAGTACAGCACAACACAACAGCTCCATGGCCACCTGCTGCCCTCACCAAAAGGTACTGTGGTCTGTGGTGTAGTAGTAGTACAGCTACAAAGGAGGAAGGAAATGCAAAGGACATGGAGCACAAGACACTAGCGAGAATACTTCCCAAGGGGATTAAAGGATGATGCAGCTTTTGATGCAATTTTTATATTGCATATCTAAAGTGCTGGGCTAATATGGACATATGGGTAGTAGCTAAGCTAAGCCTACTAAAGCCGTCTCCCCCGCCCCCCCCCCCCCCCCCCCCCCCCTCTCCCTCTCTCTCTCTCTCTCTCTCTCTCTCTCTCTCGCCGGCCGGCAGCACCACCCAAAGCAGCCAATGGCGTGGTAAAGCATGTTTCAATCCAACTATCAAAGCAGCCTCGTCCTTCCCTAGCTAAGCTAGGAGTCCTGGCTATGGCGAAGTATTTTTTTAAAAAAAAACAAAGACAGCAGCTCGTTCAGTTAAGAACTTAAGAGGAAAGAATATTATCTACAAGCACGCATAGTATCTCTCTTCCTTCCGATCCACACACTGCAGACTGCAGAGAGGGTTTCTCGATGTCGAGTTCTATACAGTGAAGTGTCATGTCGTACTCATACTGCGGCAAGCTCTGGCTGTGGAGACGACGACGACGACGGTGACTACATGGAGATGATGGAGGAAGTGGTATCGCCATCTTCTTCTTCCTACGGGCTACGGCCGGCAAAAAACGCCACTTGCAGTGCAGACGAGAGAGAGGGATGCAGCTTCCTCGATCTCACTCACGCTCTGTGTGTCTCACAGTCATCTCGTCACGCGGGCCAGGGGTGGAATGGAAGGAAGTGGAACGAAAGATGGGAGGGTTGGTGGTGCCGTGGTGTAGACGGTCTGTAATTAAAGTTGATGGCTCTGACCGGTGAAGTGGATTTTGTCTGGAGCACTTGGCTGGGCTCCAGATTCCCCTCTCTCGTTACACCAAACCTCAGGATATACTACTGCTGTGTTGGTTTCCTCGTCAACTTCTAACATGTTACTATCAAGACAATCCTCCTTTAATTATTTGGTTGTCTATACTGTGTTAGTCTAGTTAGCAAAGTAACCTCTTCTTTGTGCAGGTGAGTTTACCATCTTTGAGTCAATTCGTCGAACATCTTGAACACCACATTCGCGCCGCGCTGCCCAGACGCGATCGTCGTGCGAAACGGAGCTCGCCGGCGAAAGGCTTCAGGCGAGTTCGGAAACCCACTTGCAGATACGAATTGACGCCAATGAGTGGTGGATCAGGTGCAGCTTCCATCTCCGAGGCCGAGGGAGGAAGCAGAGAGGCAACCAGTGTCTCCTACGTGGAGATCAGGGCTGTGATGGAGCTTTGCTAATGGCGGGCAACGGCGGGTCTGGTCTCGGGCGGTGTCAGGAGGTCACAGTGGAGATAGGGGCCGGTGATGAGACGTGCAAGCGAGGAGTGGCCAAGGTTGGCTCCACAAAAATGGCCGCCCCTCACGTTCTTTGCTGGCTAGGCCTGGAGCATACGGATGGCCCTCTAAAAGTTAGGCCCTATCCTATCAACTGGTAACCAAATAAGCTCATCTTGGCTTCAGTGGGCTTGGTCAAAAGTTAGCCACGTAACTAAACACACCTACTAGACCGTACCATGCAAGCAATAGACATGTGCATGTAAAATAATATGTTCCTCTCTAGGATATATGGGTTCGTTTGGTTAGACTATTATCTTTGGCTTTTAGTCCTAAAAGTTAAAAGCTCAACCAAAGAAGTTGTTTTTAGAGGCGGCTTCTTTATAAGCAATTGTTTTTCCGTAGCACATTTTGAAAATTGCTTTAACCATGGCTTTTTGCTTTCTGAAATAGGTGAAATAAAAAATATTCCATGGTTGTTCTAAGAGAGATGAAGAAAGAAGGTATATTTTATATTTATTTAACTAATATTAGCTTTTCTACGGCTCACAGCTCACAATGGCTTTCAAATAGCTCACAGCCCACAACAGTTTTTTCCTATAACCGCAGCTCAACCAAACGGACCCTATATGAGGCAGCATGTTTCTGTTGTTGTAACAAAGCTAATAAAAAGGTTGCTTACTAGTGGGGCTGGGTCTTCATACTAGGTGAGTGAATCTCACATAAACATTCTCCCTTGCACTATCTAAAATTAATGAAAATCTTGCTTTTCCAAGAATCAAACAATTATACTTTTGACTAGGTTTATTTATAGGAAACATTATTTACATTTATATCTTCAAATATGCTTATTATTATGAAAATAAATTCTATAACTAATTTATGTTACTTTTTACAAATCATAAATATTAGTAATTTTTAATACTTTTGGTCAAACTTGAATTTGTTTGATTTTTGGGGAAGTGATATTTCTAACGATAGTGTGATGTACATGCTCATCCTTCATGAACTCATAGTAGTGGATCCTGCATGCTCTCATAGGACTATAGATGCAGTTGCTGTAGTGTAATCCATTACCTCTTGAATTAATTTTGATATTTGTAAGCTTGGATGTATTCCATGCATTGCTCAAGTAGTTGTGTATTGCACGAGGGAATTCAGGAAATAGTATGGCTTTTCTCGTCATGTTTAGTAAATAGCACTTGAAACTCGTGCATTCGCAAAACAACATGGTTTGGCCAAATAATCTATGAAGTAGCACTTCTGGTTCTGGTACCTTTCGCATTTTTCTTCATATACAAATGGGCAAATCGGCCATATGTTGTGTATTCACAAGTTTCAAGTGCTATATCATGAGAAACCAGTGCTATTTCTTAACTTCTCTCGAGTTTCCGCAATTCACTGTAGAGGAAAACAACTTACACAATTTAGGAAGAAAACAAGACCAAGAACCCTACATCTGAGTTGTTAATTGGAGAAAACCAAAACCAACCAAAGTTCCTGCAATGGCTTGACTCCACTAATTAGTGAAGACTCGCTACATAAACCAAGGAACTATTAGACAACCACCATAACTTCCCTTTTTTTGGCATAAAATTGTTTTCACAACTTTTTTTTCGATCACGCAAAAGACAAAACTTCCCTTTTTTGGCATAAAATTGCTTTCACAACTTCTATTGTTGTTTAACGTCTTTTAGAAAAACTATATATAACTTATCCAACATTTTTATACAATTTGTTTTAGATAAACTTCTAAACCTAAAAAAATTGTTCATAGCATATAGAAAAAGTTGAGCAGGTTAATAAAAAAAGGAAAAATGACAAATTAAAAGAAATGAAGAAAAAAAAGGAAAAGAAAGAGTACAAAAATAGGATGTTGGATTAGATACCATGTCCACGGAATCGTTGTAGAAAATTTGCGTGTCGTGTAAAATATTGTGTATTTCCTCCATTCTGGAATATAAGATATCGAAGCATTCAAAATTTATCCCAAATTATGAGGTATTCTAGGTGAATCAGCTCTCAAAATTACCAATCATATACATACCTGTCATTAGTATCTACCACCAGACTGAAAATATGGTAAGCATAAGATCTGTCTATAGTTAGGGGAGGGTTACCTAAGGGATTTGTTTTGCCCATATTATATCCTATAAAATTGATACCTTATAGGATGGGTGGATTATAAAAGTTGTGAATTTGACTTTTTAACTTTCTAAAAATAGAAAATTGCAGCAATAGTTTTTTTTCCCAGAAAACTAAAAGTCTGTGTGGGGTTATCTTCGTTCGCTGGATTTCGAATATTATATATCACAGAGATTGGCTTACTTTATCAGACAGAGATCAACCAACAGAGGTCCATAAAGAATTAACAAAACCCTTTGCTCACCAAAGCATCCACATCAGTGACCTGCAACACTAGGCCCTGTCGTCTGCTCCTGACCGTTACACGCACGGCATTGTTAATTAGTACTTACTTCGCTTGCTCAGCTCGCTCATGCCGTCAAGCAAACCACCCCCATCATCAGGTATATTGTTTAATGCACATGATCTCACGCAGTGGCGACCAGAAATGGACGCCGACTGAGGCTAGTGGCGCTGGCCGGCCTCGGGCCGCCCGTCCTCCCTTGCTGCAGGCCGCCGGGCACCGGTTGCAGGCTGCTGGTTCTAGCCGCGGGCCGCCCGTCCTGGCTGACCGATGCGCAGAGGGCCAGAGGGCCGGATTGCCGAATGAAGGAGCAGAGGACGGGAGGGGCGGCATGAGCAGGCGAGTCGTGAGGCGACCGCGCGATGTTGCGCGAGACAGCGGCAGGACGTGATGCTGCGTGAGGAGAATTAGAGAAATCGGCTGCTCTGCTGATGCAGTAATTGAATAACCTAGACACATATTCCCTGCATCCTAAAATAGATGTCTCTATGGAATGCGTGCAGGTTAACACATGCATCGGCCAAATAAATACATGCAATACTTATACCTCCAAATAAATTTATAAATTAGACTGAGTTTGTAGAAAATAGTGCAATTTTATACCTCCAAATAAATTTATTATAAAAGTATATTCAACGATCTATCTAATGATACAAATTATATATTATAGATATTAATATTTATATATATATTTGGTCGAATACTAGAAGTTTTTGACTTCTCGAGAAGTAAATATAATATCTATTTTGGACTGAGGGATTACATATTATTTTTGGGCTAATTTCAAATTGAAAATGAAATCTTGTTTAAACTTTTTACAGTCCAACCCTTGACTAATTGAAGTGCAGTGGTCGCTGTCGGCTGTCGCTGATGAACAAGCTGCAATAGGCTAAATACATAAAAAAAATGGCCATGGCCTGCACGACAGGAAAAGGTGCATGTTGCATCCCTGCATCTAGCTAGCTACAGAGTAGAGACCTTGCGCTGTTGTGTTTTGGTTGAAGGTGGCATTGGGCACGTTCGATTGTGAAACACTCATTTCGGACTATACTGATTTGTTGTAAAAGGAAATCACTATTTTATATATGCTGATACTGATCATGCATTGCACATCCGCCGCCGCTACAGTGGATGGATGGACGGAGGACGGGTTCGGTATTTTTGGTTGGATGGTTGCTGGCAACGCGTGCATGGCTATGATGGCTTGTAGTGCTTGGGATATTTCGTTCTCCGGTGGGGAGGACAAGGGAATGTCCTCAATTTTTTGATGCAGGGGACACCGACTACACTGAGACGGCATCACGTGGTTCGTGGCCGGCGGCTCTGCTGCTTTACTTCAAAATTTCTTGTGGACCGTGTGCCAAGAAAATGTCGACGAGTTTGAATCTTTGCTCTGTAGACTGTGTAGGGGGTACACATGAAGATAACCGTACTAGATTAGATCCTATCTGTCTGTCGTAGCTTCAAACGGTTTCAGCTCCTTGTACATCCCTGTACATGAAGGAGCAGGAGCTAGTGAAATAAAAATAGTGCTTCATCAAGTTCTCAAAAGAAAGATAAAAACAAATCCTTATACTATACATAATGCACGGAGGAACCTAAGCCTATATCAGCTAACTCTACCAATGCAAATAAAGTTTTAGGCTATATCTGCACCGCTTCTCCGCTTTTCCCCTAAAACAGACTGTAATCAGAGCATTTAGTCCCACATCGGTAATTGATGGTGGAGAAGCATAGCATATAAAGCGGGGGCAACCTTCACCTATCAGGCTAGTCTTTTAGGTTGAGTTAGCCCAAGGCCTAGGTATATTGTGGACTCTAGTGGACTTGGGTCTGAGAGACGCGACCTCATGGGTATTACTGGCCGGGCCGAATCCGCTATGCACTCTAAGAAGTGGTATTAGAGCTCATGGCCGGAAAACATGGAAAATCTCAGGGGTCACATGGTGATGGGGGAGCCCGTTGACGTGTGATATGGAGCGTTGGACTTGGGGTCTGAAAAACGTCTTCGGGAGATCACACGGGGTTGTGTGATGTGAAGAGTTGGCTCCGATGTGTGACGGGGGAGATTGTTAGGTTTAGTCCCAAATCGGCGGGGGCAACCCTCACCTAGTCTTTTGGGTTGAGTTAGGCCTAACGTCTGGATATGTTGTGGACTCCTGTGGACCTAGGCCCGAGAGGCACGAGTTCGTGCGTGGGTATAGTGAGTCGGGCCGAATCCGCTGTGCACTCTAACAGGCCCCACATGGCCCATTAGCATATACAGGTTGCTCATCTCGAATGTTGTCGCCGGCCACCTATATCTGGGCATGTACATGGCTGCTGCGAGAGGAGTGGAGAGGACAGCGCTGGAGAGTACAAGTGCCAAGTTTGCAGATTTTCTATAGCGAATGAAAGGATTGGGGAGCACATAGTGGTGCGGTGCATGAGTCTGAACTGAATATTTGCAGTTGAGGACAATTTACAGATTTGCGGTGCAGATAGCCTTAGCTAGTTAATTGGTAGTTGGTACATATGATGAACTTTTATAGTGATCTAGGGATGTATTACCTAGAAATAGAAGACTATATCTGACTTATCTACAATGTACAGAGAGCACAAGTCCTCCGCGGCTCAAAAACGTGCTAATGCACGATATATATATATATAAAATCCGTACATCCACCATTTGAGTCTATCCAGTTAGAAGCAAAGAGCGAAAGCATCAAAACTTGCCCACTCAAAAACTTATCCAAAACTACACATAGTGAACCTATAAAAGCTGAACACATAGGCCACCTTGTGGAACAACAAAACTTTTCAAACGTATATTTGCATGCCTTTGGCCAGCAAACGGATCGCATAGAAGGCTTCCTCATGGACAGAACAAAGCCCAACAAAAGCGAAGTAAAGGTAAATCTTCCATCTAGCTCTCATTCTGATATTTCCAATACTCAAGTAGTTACCCCACCTTTTGTCCCACAAATGTTCTCGTCTAGTATCAAACTTGGAAAACAAAAGGCTTTGGGATCCTCTATTTCCAAGGAACTAGTCAATGAGTTAGCAAATAAATTGGAAAATCTAAAAGTCAATAAAAATATCAATCAAATCACTGATAAAGGAAGTGATGATGTGATAAATAGAATTAGGACTTTCAAAACTACAACCCAAACAGTTATGACAAGGAATTATTATCCCAGGCCAACCTATGCAGACCTACAGTTTGAAAAACTGCCTCACATAGCCAATATGACATGCTTCAATGGTAAAGAAATTATTGAATGGAATATTGATGGGTTTGTAGAATATCAAATATTTACCATGTGCCATCAAATGATTATGTATGCGAATGCATGCATTGCAAATGGAAATAAAGAAAAAGAAGCAGCCCATATCATTGTCATAGGATTTTCTGGACAATTAAGGGACTGGTGGGATCACTACCTAGATGAAACCCAAAGAAAATCCATAATAGATGCTGTTAAAATAGATGAAAATGGTAGACCCATTATCCTAACAAATGACCCAGGACAAACCCTAGGAACAGTCTCAGACGCCATATCGACCTTGCTCTACAACATAGTTTACCATTTTGCTGGAAACTATCAGGACATCTATGAAAAGAATAGAGAACAATTGATTAATTTGAAATGCAAAACTATGTCAGACTTTAGATGGTATAAAGATTCATTCCTATCAAAATTATATACACTTCCAGATCCTAATCAGGACTTTTGGAAAGAAAAATATATATCTGGTTTACCTCCCTTATTTGCTGAAAAGGTTAGAAACGCCTTAAGAAAAGAAGGGAAGGGAGTATAAATTATCAGAATCTAGATATTGGAAAAATAACTCAAAAAATACAAATGGTAGGTGCAGAGCTATGTAATGATTTGAAAATCAAAGAGCAGCTTAAAAAACAAAGGACAATTGGGAAAAGAGAATTAGGAGATTTTTGTTATCAATTTGGTTTCCAAGATCCCTTTGAATCTAAAACGAAAAATTTACATAAAAACCATAAAAGAATTTATGAAGATAATAAGAAAGCCAAGCACCCCCTTATTAAAAGAAGGTATAAAAAGATAAATAATAAAGAAAATACTTTTAAAAATTTTAAAAGAGAAAACAGGCCAAATAACCTAGTTTGTTTTAAGTGCGGACAAAAGGGTCATAAGGCTTCAAATTGTTATAAATCAAAAGTAAAACAAGAAATCCAAGCCTTGCTTGAATCAGATACCGAAGATATTAAAGCAAGATTGGGCCAAATCCTGAATCATATTCAAAGTGACACTGACTCTGAAAATGAAGAAAATACTGAGCTAAACTGTTGTGAGAATAATGAATGCTCATGCTACGAACAAGGAACCTCTGAAGAAGAATCAGATGAAAACATATTAGTTTTAACTGATCTAGAACAATTTGTTTTAGACACCTTTGACACTGTTCAGGACCCTGAGGAGAAGGAGGTTATCCTTGAAAAATTTCTGTCAAGGGTAAAAAACAATAAAGAAAAGTTGGTCACTAAAATCCAGAAAAAGAAATTCTGTTCTGCAGATGAGGTCTTCAAAAGGGTCGAAGATCTAAAGAAGAAAAATAAACAATTAAGTCTTGATGATCTTGCAAGAGAATATAATTTTATTAAAGAAGAACTAAGAGATCTTAATGAAAGAATTCAAATCCTAGAGCTTAATGCCAAGGGAGACTGTAAAAATAAAATTATTAAAGAAGAGCCTCAAGATGATGAATTAATTGGCTCTATAAGAAGATATTTTAAACAAAAATGGTACACCAATGATATATGATATGAATTCCAAGATGGGTTCAGGTCCGCCTATAACACCCTACTAGATTCTGGAGCTGATGTAAATTGCATTCGACAAGACATTATCCCCTTCAGGTATTATGAAAAATGTACTCATAAGATTCACTCTGCCGAATGTCACTTGCTAAAGGTAAATTACAAAGTCCCTGAAATAAACATATGCATTGATAATATTCATATTAAAGCATCATTTTTGTTAGTAGAAAATTTAAAACAAGATGTTATTCTAGGGACACCTTTTCTTTCTTCAATTCGTCCCTTTATGGTTACTGAAGATGGTATTCAATTTCAAATAAACGGAAAAGAGGTAAAAATATCCTTTTTCTCAAAATTGGAAGAAACAAAAATTAATCAAATTTCAAAATATATTCATTCAAAATCTGTTAACATGGTATCCTCTAATAAAGCCTTGGTACCTGTTACACCTTATCAAAAAATGATCCCTCTTCAGAGAAAAGATTATTGTCACAAGAAGGTTACAAATTTATATGAGAAAAGATTTTTGATACTAACAAAAAGGATTTTCTCAATGCAGCAATATCTAGAGATGGCTCCTCCTCTGAAGTACGAACATCTCATAAGAATGAGTACTTGGAGGTTGCCGGCACTTCCAAAAGGAGATCGTGATTGTTTCAATCACAACTTTGATGTAAATGAATTGCAGCAAGGGTTACTGAACTTGCTCTGGCAAGTAAAAACCAGGAAAGATAAAGCTCATGCTCTAAATGAGCTTGCATATTATTTCCAAAAGATAAGCAAAGGAAATTATCCTTGCACACAAGGTGATCTCTCTGCACAAAAGAGATTTCCAGAATTATCAGATGATCTTCCCTCGATGGAAGAAAAAGTTCCAGACAAAACAGATGACTATCCTGAAAAGGAGTCCTCAAAATTATCAGATTTCAAAGATATTCTTATGTCAGGAGAGAGATCTCCAAAGATATATGATCAAAATGATCCTGATGCAAAATTATTGGATAACGATGCATCCATATTCCAGGCAGATACTTTACTTCAAAAGGAAATGCAAAAGAATGAGATGTCTCATGATGAGACCATGCACACAAAAGATGTATCCACTCAAATTGAGCCACACAATATTCCAGATGCCTTTGGTCATCATCAAAATTATACTACCTATGATCCTATAAAAGATATTCCTGAAAACCACCTTGCCTTGCCCAAAAGAAACAAGACATACTCAATACCTACAAGTACTCCCTATGAGCTACTCATTCCTAGACTTAGCTTCAAAACCGAGCAAACCCTTTCAATCCTTTCACAAGAGATTATTGATCTAATCTGGAAAAAATACCACCAGAGACAGATGAGTGTGTTTCTCGGCCTCCAAGATTATTTCCTGGATTTATACACCAAGAGAGATAAACATCGAGGAATATCTGTCAATATCCATATGTTCCCATTTCTCTACCTTGATAGCAAACTAATCATTCAATCAAGGCACAAATATATCATTCTTCGGGTTGATATAAATCTAAAATATTTCAGAAGCTTGCCAACATATTCTACTGAAGAGATCTCCCTGCAAACAATGATAGATCAAGGGTTGGTCCATGCAATTTATGGATCAACAGAAGAAATTCTCTACTCTGATTTAGGAATGGCTATAAAAGAAGCCTGCAAGAAGCTATGTTATGTCAAAGGGAAATTCAGGATAATGTTCTATTCATCTCCCCCAAAGTTCACTCCACCAATAAGACCTACAATGCATGATATCTATATCGACAAGGGATGTTATAACTTCCCTAGTTGTGAATATTATTATGATTTGGGAGAAGACTATAAAGAACTACTCTCCAGAGATACGAATCATGACAACTGGAGGATTCTCAATGAAGCCAAAGAACTTGAAGAAAATATCAGATTTGATCCTTCATATTATATGGTTTTCCAGAATAAAATTATAAGGATCTTTCTTCCAGGACTTCAAGGAAATTCTGGTACAATCACCAGATGTGTCGGGAGACTGATAAAACCAGATTATGGCAAGGAGACAGAACTACGGAAAGAATATCGCCAGTTCATGTCTTGGCAAGAGATGTGGCAGCCAGATGCAATTGATGGTATAGAATGTGCGCCAATGATAGACTATGAAGAAGATGAAGACTAGTGTCATGATAAGATAATGATTCCTCACTATTAAAGATAAGGCTATCAAAGTCTAAAAGTACATCATGAAGACCTTTTTGCTAGTCAAAAAGAGCCATCATAATATTTATGAATGGACAAAAGAAACATCATGAAGATGCTTCATCATCACTTTGGTGAAGTCAAAGAAATAATTATAAAGATTCCCCAATAATGCAATTACAAGTCAAAAGTATCATCATATACAACTACAAGTCAAAAATGTCATCATGAAGAAGGGGCTCCACAATACCTTTACCATCCCTATATAAAGAGAAGAAGAGGCAAGGGAAGGGCATCGTTTGAACCACCACCTCAACGATCACTCGAGCACGCTCTCGAGGTTCATCCGTCGATCGCTCGAACCACGAGGATCACACATCGCTTCCACCATCCACCATAGTATTGTATCAGTATTGTATCCTAAATAAAAGACTCATATCTGAGTCTATGTGTGAGAGTTTGTAAGAGTCCAGTGAGAGTCTGTAATCAAGTTTGTACTACTACGTGTGTATCAAGAACCTGGTGTACTACTCAGGAGGATTCACCTTCTGACTATCAAGGTACCTAATATAATCCAGGACTATGTTTTATTAAGCACGTTCTTCATTTATCATATGTGTGTTCTTGTTATGAAGAATATATGATTGAAAATCCAAAAAATATTTATACTTATCCATTGTTCATGTTGTTCTTCATTGCATCCTTGTTTATGTTCTTTATCTAGTTTATTTACTTACCGTTGCATTATCACTTGCTTCCCTGCATTGCATATAAACTCCTGAAAAAACAAAAAACTCTACCATTACTCCACCTTCCCGGACATACCCTCCTTATCCTACCTAGACCTGACCACCTGGGTGTCGATCTGGTATCGGAGCCAGTGTGTGCCCGAGCTCCCCAAGCCATCTTCTCCGAACGGGGGGGGGGGGGGGGGGGAGAGGGTGTGGTAGTAAGCCGTAGTCACGGAGATCCCGTAGAGTGTTGGTAAGCCGTAGTCGCGGAGACCCTGTTTCTTTTGCAAAAGCTTGGACGGACCCGTGAGCCTTTTAGCTGAAGATAGGCGTTGTTGGCGTTGGAGCGTTGGAATACGCGTTTGAGCGTTGGATTAGGAAGCGTTGGATTATCCAAGCCTAGCAAAAGAAACAAGTTGGTCTTAATTGTGAGGTTTAATTACCCTGCCGTTGGACTGGAAACCATCTACCCTACAGGTTGATCGTAATTGTGAGGTTTAATTACCCTGCCGTTGGACTAGAAACTACCCATCTAAACTCCTTTGTCTTCGTATAAGACATCTTGGTTAGTAAGGACGCTTACTGCTTCTGACCGGTCTATAGCCTCGTGTAGCAGTGATAAGTCGGTTAAGACTATGTCCGTGAAGAATGCATCATCTGTTTGTTTTGAAGATATTGAAAAAAATATTGCTAACTGGAAAATTCCTAAAATAAATATTAGAGAAATTTATCATGTAGGAACTTTCTCTCTTCGTTCTGATTATTTCATTAAAACCATCGAAAAAACATTTCGTGTTAGTTCCATGCATGAAACCCCGCATCTTCTTTCTGAAAAGGAAATAAATGATATAAGAGCTAAACCCCAGTATCATTATCTACACTTCGGGTTAGTCCAAATAGCCATCAGATCCCTAACTAGAAAAGGTTTAAATGTATCCATCTTGGCTTACCTAAGGGATTGTAGAAACAAAAGATTTCAAGATTCTTTGCTTGGGATGGTTGAAGCTAGCCTTAGTAATGGTCCAGTGTTTTTTAACACTTTCCCAGATTTCTCAGTATCCTTATCAGATCCAAATATCCACAAGGTTCTTACCCTGAATTTACAAATATCAGGCTTTGATCTTGAACCGGGAAGCGATAATATCTCTGTAACCTGCAGGATATACTATAAAGCCATGACCTCCTTAGCTCCATGTGCAAAGCAAAATACACCCAAAGGCTTGAGTACTCTACTCCAAGCTAATCCTAAAAACAATGTTATCACTCCAAAAGCCTTAAAATGGGACGAAATAAAACTTCCCGAAAAGTGTACGTTGACCCAAGCAGTTGAGCCACAAAATCTTGAACAAACTAAAGTCCAATCTGTCACTGAGACTCCTGATGGGGATGTTGAGGTAATGTTCTCTTCAAAAAGAAAAGTATTCATCCAAGCCAGACCCTCTGTTAGTATTGACAATAGACCCCAGATGCGGCCATAAAATATTGTCTATGCTACATATAAAGATAGCTCGTATGAACCCTCAATCTCTGATTTTAACATCAATGTTATTGAAGTTGATGACCCTGAATGTCAAACAGATTGTGTCATAATTCTAGAAGAAGAAGAGTTCCAAATAGATAAAGAGCTTCTTCTAAAGAAAATAGGTCTTCCAAAAAATAAAGCCAAAAAGAAAGATATTTTAAAAATGTGGATCGACCTTTTAGGACTAAAGATTAGAGAAGTTTGGCACAAAGAAATGATTGAGCAAAAGAAGAATATATTCTTCTTTGATTGGTATGAAAATAGTCAAATTAGACATTTTGAAGAATTTTTCAAACCAGGTTCTCGACAGAAAGAAAAAATTGAACCAGAATTTGATAATGAGAAGATAACCATGATAAAAAGAACTTCTAAAGATTGGAAGACTACTAGTAAAAAACAGATAGAATCCGTACATCCACCATTTGAGTCTATCCAGTTAGAATATATATATATATATATATATATATATATATATATATATATATATATATATATATATATATATATATATATATATATATATATATCCACCAACCTAATGCCGATTGCTGCAATATGTTTTTCATGTTGATCAGGAAAAGTCGTGCTGATTCTTTATTTTTCATGAAAGGAAAAAGAGACATCTCAGCAGCTGGCAGAGCGTAAAGCAAAACATAGAGAAGGCCAATTTACCATGATGTGAATAATGTGTGTACACAAGTGGTAAATAATTAAATACTAGCAAGTCCTTCACAAAAGGAAAAAAAAATCCTTATTCTTCAAGTATATATGATGAGCCAAATAAATAATGGATGATGGTCATTTATTTCCCTTGTTATTATTAACTAGGTAGCGTGCCTGTGCGTTGCTACGGGATAACTAAACGGTTGTATAAAAAATACATGGATCGCATGATAAGATAACAATACTTATGAAGTTAACTACCGACATTAAACTGACATTTTATCAAAAAAAAATGGCATGTTGCTATTTGATTAACAATGCCATCTGTGTAACCAATAGCACATTTAAGGCCACTTACTATAAATCACCCAAAACAATAATCTCCCGAAACTCATGAACAAAACAAAAATAGAAACCTGTCCATCTCATATGCAATGTATAGGACCTGATAATAGAGTTTGAGACGACAGCAACATCAGGAGTTGCTCCTATAAGATCTAAGAAGTTTATTATTTGCCACCACCATCATGTGGCTTCACAAAATTGATACAATCATTGTTGACTTCGCTAAATTGTCACTTTGCCCGATGACTGCTTGAGTAACTTATCATTTTGCGTCCTTTAGACATCTTTATTTCCTTTCATAATATCTGGCACCTGAATTGAAAAACTGCCCCTACAACAAGGCTTCTATGCCATGGGCAATGTACAGGGGATATGGCAGCAGTAACTGCCACAAGTTCCGGTCAGAACCACAGAATTCAGTGGCCCTTGATTTCACGAATGGGTTAAGGTTAGTTCAGACTCTAGAGAGGAGTCACGTACGTAGCATAATGCATCGTTCTATCATTGCATCAATTAAACTCCAAAAAGGAGAAGAGAGAGACATGATAGAGCTGAGAATAACACATTCTAGATTGATCTGGTCATCTAATTTGAGCCTAATTGATCATAGATTGTGAACCTCTGCTTTTTTTTTTTTCTTGATAAGGCAAATTATCAGCACAAAACCGTTCACAATTTTTAGGAAGAGAAGGAATTTCTAAATAAATATCTTTAGCCATGTCAACAAGTAAATCTACACTCATAGGTACATACCTGAGACTGCTGTTATCTTTTCATGCTAAACACATCTAATAAACTCTGACAGCAACACATTAGCACTATAGCAAAATGGTTTCATCTCAATGCACAAGCTTCTTGTTGACACCTAGGCCCTAGCAAAGAAACTCCCCTATACCTGCTACATCGAGGATGCCATGACTCGTGCAACAAAGGACAGGCTGTGCGCAGCGACGGTGGGCGTTGTGCATCATCAATCGGGAGATCAGTTGCGCAGCGACAGAGGGAAGCAATCAAGCAAGAAGCTTGCATCTCAATGGCCAGTGCTTACTGCTTACACCTCAAAGCTTTGCACAAACAACACTACAGACCGTGATAACAGAAGTGTGGACGGATATGCAATTACCTGTCGGCCAGTGGAGTTGTTGGCGTCCATTGTTGCGGAGAGCATATAGCTGCAGGCCTGCAGTACACCGATCCAGGATTTTAGTGCAGCACGCACAATGATCATGGAAAATTGCAACCATGAAATTGTTATCATCAGAATCAACTTCTTTCTTAACTTTCTAAGGCTTCAGATTGTTATTCATGGTGTCTTTCTGCTTCTGTTTCCCTACAAAAATAGGACAATGTTAGCTTCACTAATCTAGGGCCACACTCATCTCTGGACAATAAAATTCAGTGAAGATAAAAATAGTGCATAATAAAACTATATCGCAGTTTAAAGTTAACGACCATCAATTTGAACTAAATCCCAAAAATTCCGGTAAAATCCCCGGAGATACAGATAAGTCCCTGGAGGTTGAGCATACCTGACAGACGGGAAAGCTTCACCTCTGCGTTTACAAATCTACAACATCCACGAACAAAGTTGGTAAAATGAGCTAACCAAAGGGAGGTGTAGAATGCGGGCCGATGGGAGGTGGCCCCGCTTCCACCTGCACATCCTGCCGAGCATCCGTAAAGGACATTGGGCGTGCACACGTACCACGGCAGAAATATGTAAACTGCCCAATTATAAATATCTTTCTTTGAATGGTGCAATCACAGAATTACTGATATAGGCATATACAGGTCTGTGCACAACCAGTGATAAATGTCTTAATATTCATAGGTACAACAAGCCTAAATGTGTAATCAGTTTCTGAATTTCTAATAGAAAAGGTTACAAATACAAGGAACTCTTATTAGTTTCTCAATTTCTAACTGAAAAAGGTTACGCACAATCTAAGGCATCATAAGAGGAGCATCGATGAGATATATTTAAAATTTCTGAATTTCATTTTTGACTTAATTCTGTAAGTGCTTACTTGGACTTTGGATCAACCAATCCTGCTAGAGATCAATCGTGATGTACCTAGGTGTCCTCTGTTTTCATGCTGTCAAAACACACAAGCATCACAAACTTCTCACTGTCAAAGAAGCTAACAAGAGAACATGCCATTTTTTAAAGATGAACATGGGTAAATGACAGGTGTTTGCTACCATTAAGGCAAGTCCACTTTACCACATCAGCTGATAGTTCCAAATTTTCAATCCTTTTATAATTTCTTACCTCATCACTCATCAGGTGGTTGTTTTCATGCAGCCTTAGTCTTCAATTTAAACTTTTCGAACAGAGAGTACAGGAAAACTCCAGCAAGAGCAACACCGGTTCCTGCAGGGAAGGAAAAAAAATTATAACTCAGATATGGATAGATTAGTTAGCCAGTAATTGGTACTTGGATTATCAAGAAAATCAGGATTATCTAGAATAGGATAATAAAATATCTCTTGAAAATCTTATGCTAAAGAGACTTTCTAGTATAATTCAGAGAATCAGAGGTCACAGTGGATACTTAAGTATGGTATGTACGGAAAACCATTGAATCGCCAAAATCAACTTATTACTCTACTGCTCA
The DNA here is from genome assembly GCA_038502445.1 of Eremochloa ophiuroides. Classification (NCBI taxonomy): domain Eukaryota; kingdom Viridiplantae; phylum Streptophyta; class Magnoliopsida; order Poales; family Poaceae; genus Eremochloa; species Eremochloa ophiuroides. The sequence continues at coordinate 9,083,220 of JAHLJS010000005.1, forward strand.
ATCAAATATCAACCAATTGGCAACATGTGATCAGGTAACACCTAGCAAAAAGCACCCTACTGAAGCTAACGTACTGAGAAACAATTCGACAACAATATAGTTGAATCAACAAATGATGAAACACATGTAAAAGTATATTATTTCTTACTGAAGTTGTTTTCATGTTTGCAGTGACAAGATCCTTCATCAAATCTTCGATGCATTTGTTGTCAATCTTGTCATCCTCTATTTTTTTTGCAGAACCAATTAGGGAATTTATTTATTAAAAGACAACTGCTTATGTAAGGCATACCCACAAACACAAGTTGTGTTTCATTACTAATGCAATACAAAAAAAGAAGAAATAACTAGTATACAAAAAAGAACAAAGTTCATGTCTTTGGAGCTTTGGAATAGGAAGGATTGCATCTTCAATTGTTTCAATGTGATAGATTTTTTGGTTTCCTGAAACTAAAACTCAGAATCAAAATAAATATCACTTTCAAAAGTAAATTAACAAACCACTATATGCATTGCATGAATTTCCTATAGTATCAAACCTTCCAGCATATCAAAAGGCCATACATGAACTTTTTCAAAACACAAGATACCTAAACACAACACAAGGGGCGGAGGCCGTACCAACTACCAAGGGACCTGGGTTGCTGATGACGACCTTGACAGATCATTGAGCTCCTTCTCATGCGCTTTATCCTCGTCCTTCTTCTGCACACCCACGCCCACATCCACAGCCAACGAAAAGAAGAAATATTAGAAGAGCAAGGCAACGGAGGCAGAAAGGGAACACCGAATGAACCCACCTAGTCTATGGCGAAATCGATGAGGAGCTTGTAGATCTCCATGGCCTGCCAGTGCCTCGAGGAGGCGGAGTGCCGCCGGCCCCTGCGCACGAGGGTGGCCCTGCAGCACAGCGCCGCGGGCGTGCGTACCGTGGCGAGCACCATGACACAGAGGAACACGGTGCTGCAGCGTGGTTGGAGGGGTGGTGAGGGCGGGCCTCCCTGTGCCGCCGCGCCGTCGCAGCCGGCTGCCGAGCCAGGGCCCGCCCTTGCCAGTGCGAGAGAGGGAAAGGGAAGAGAGATTGGGAGGGGGAGAGAGGAGCGATGCCGAGGGGCGAGGAAGCCGGGGGAGGCGGCGGGAGAGGGAGAAGTCGCACGGTGCGAGGGCAGAGCGACGGAGCGAGGACCTGAAGCCGAACCAAGTACTCGGGCGCAGCGTCCTGGGCGAGCCAAGGCGGAGATCGCACGGACCGGGGGCGGAGAAAGGCTCGTCGTGCACGTCTAGTATAGCTGCCTTTTGTGTGGTAATGTGCATAGTTTACTTGAGTTGGTGAAGAAAGGATCGGATCGAAGAATAGCGAGACGGGCGGGGCGGTCGGCTGCTGCTTCTGCTGCTGCTGCTAGAGAAGAGGGGATCAAAGTTCAAGGCTCTGTTCGCTGGAGCTGATAAGCTGAGCTGATTTTGACTGTTGCTAATTTTTTATGAGAGGAAAACACTGTTTCAGAGCTAAAAAATAAGCGCTTTTTTAGACGAAGCAAAGGTCTCTCGCTCGTCGGCGTCGCTCACGCTCAGCACTTCAGCAGCAAGGTTCTGCTTCTGCATTTAGGTAGGCCCAGGCCCAGGCCCAGACGCTGTTGCCGCAGCTGGACTGAATTCGGCGGGCAGGCAGACCGGGACGCGCGCGGCAAAAAGGGCTGAATCTGAATGCCGCACCGAGCTGGAGCTGCTACACGCTTGCAAGTCGCAACGCGCCGGCCGCCGGCATGGGCCGAAATTATGAAGCAGCCGGCAGCCGGCAGCCGGCTGTCGGCATGGGCCAAATACTCGAACATGCATGGGCCTGCGCCGCTCGACCAAATTGTGCGTGCACATTTGCACCATAGTGCATGCATTACCGCATTTGACGGTCCACACTAGCATAGCATACAGTAAACAGTAAACTAGCAACCCACAGGGGTCTTAGCATAGCATGCCGGATCGATCTTTCAGTTTCGGTGAAGCGTAGGAACAGTACGGCGAGTGGTACACGTAAGTACGTAACGTAACTTTAATTATCAATTCTACATACGGCCGGGCACCGGCAGTAAGTACTGTTCGTCGTTATTGCACCCAACACGCAGTGCACAGCAAAGTTCCTGTTGTTACATCTTTCGGTCGAAGAAAATGACAAGAATCCTCTAATAATTACTCCTAGAGTCACACGCGCGAGCGGATGCAGTGACATTTGTATTGTACGTGGACGGCACACACCACCTGCCCTCTGTACTACTGTAGTACGTGCTGCCGCGTAGGCGTAGTACCGGCACAGTGGCCTCGTACAAACGCAGCTGGCCTGGAGCCCAGCCGGATCGGAGCAGCACACGTGCATGCATATATGCTCCATCGGCCTCGAGCTCGACCCATGGGAAAGGGCATCCAAACACAGGATCCCATTGTAGCTACGAATTAAAGTATTTCTTCTTAGAAATGACGTCGGTGTCGCTCTCGCCGTAATTTTCAACGATAGAAGAACTCACTACAAACAATTCAATAGTACAATTCAGTACGGTTAAATTTTAGCTCGGCCGTTGCGGTAGGCAGCACCGTCGCTGTTCTGTGGGTGCATGCACATGCACATGCATATGCATGACCTTGGCCAGTCCTGGCCGCGGACGGGAAGCTCGCTCGATCAATGGCAGCATGGCGGCAACGGTCTCTACTAGTCTACATACGACGTACTCCTACTCCAGTTCAGTACTACATGGCGTACTGCGGTCTCTGCCGCGCCCTGTGCAGGTGGGGGCTTACATTGTGGGCCAAAATGGATTCAGTCGTCGCCGCGGCCCACGGGACTGTTTCCCCACAGGACCTCGCCCAACTGGAGTCTTGGCCTTTTTTTTTTACAGGGCGGGTTAATTCTGAATAGGAAGGAGTATGTAGTAGTTACTTGACGATAATAATATTTCCTTTCATCTCACGTTTAGTTGGCGCTTAACTGCGGGTATGAATAATAGAGCCACAGTGTCTACAGTAGACCACTAAGCCCGGAGAGCAAGGTGCTTGAGAAACATCGGGGAACGCATGCATGGGCATTCCATTCGAAATGATAATTTTTTTAAAAAAAATCAGGGATGCTACTACTAAAAATTTCTAAATTTATAGTATCTGGATTTTTTAAGATATAACAGTAATTTATTTGGAGTAATGCGACATCCTAACTTATTACAATCATCCTCTGGATGTTGAAAAAAAAAACACAAAAAAAAACATTAGATTTTTTACCCTCACGAGCAAAGGCATGATTTAGTGGTGTCTTAATTTGAGCAAAGACCACAGTTCAAAAGTCTATTGTTGCCCAATAGTTTTATGGAAAAAAAACTAACACTTGATATTTAAAGAGTTTAAGACCTTGTTTGGTTCTTAATTAAAGGTGCACTCCTAACAAAAAAAATATCTCATAAAGAGGAAATGAAAGGGTTGTAGTTTTCTTAATAAGATGAAAATAAATTATGTCAGCTTTAAATTCTATTGTCATTTTTTCAATTTTATTTGGAGTCAATTTAGGTCGCTTTTTGCTAATATACTTCCACTGAAAAAACAGTTTTATTTGGTAATTAGAGACAAGGAATAGACCCAAATCAACTCTTCATTTTTGGTCAGATTTAGCTAAATATGATCCATGTTGTATTTAACAAAAAAAGAAATTCTTATATGGGTGTACTCTTCAAGTTACCATTTTAGGCCACTCAACCAAAAATGAAGTGGGTATATGATGAATGTTGAAAGGACGACGGGGACACTGCCATGACTGATCCATGGCACCTTGCCAGGTCACTGTGATTAAACTTAGAAGTACGAGATGTACTTCCTCCATCCCAAAAGCAATATCACTATGGGAATTCGTATTGGTCTAATTTTCGTAATAAGTTTCACTAGGTTTAGAGAAAAATATTAGCAACATTTACATAAGTTATTATGAAAACATGCTCAACAATTCATTTATGATACTAATTATGGAAATATTAGTAGTTTCTTATGTATTTAGTCAAAACTGATCTTCTTTTTGGGCTTAATTGGTGATCTGGTTGTGCCGACAAAAAAAATGCCTCGTTAGGTTTGGAGGGTTAGACTATTTACCATAGAACGGGTGCCAATTATCTCCAAAACTAAACTGCGAGGGATTGGGACCTCATCTACAGGATTAGATGATCACCTCCCTAACCGGCATACAAGATTGAACATTGGGTATTTCACTCAACAGCAATGAATCTGACAAGGATCTTGTGAAAGGTTAATATATGATTTCGATATTCTGAGCCAATGCAACTCAAGTCAAAAAAGGTATGCCCTTATACTAATTTACATCTATTTTACAAGTATATTCAACTTTAGCTTATCAAACACGACATTTATCGAAGATACAGAAGATTGTTTAAAAATTATCATGTTCTCAGAATTGAAAATTCTATGTATTCCTACATGGCGGAGCATGCTTCCTTGTCATACACTCATACTAAATTGGCATGCTAACAAGTGTCTAGGACTATATATGTCAGGTACTAAAGTATGGGGTACCCAACTTCGATGCAAAAACACCTATTCCCAACATGGCCCGGCCCAGGCAAAGCCTGTGAAAGCCCATGAAGGTCGCACTTACGGAGGCCCATGACGGCGCTGCATTAACGCCAGCCTACCCTCGAGAAAGCGGCACCCTCGGGCGCCAATTTTCCGATTCGCCCGAGCCTCCCCGAGAGAGCTCGGGAAAGCGGCACCCCCGAGCGCTAATTTTCCGATTCACCCGAGCCTCCCTGAGAGAGCTCGGGAAAGCATCACCCTCGGGCGCCAATTCTCCGATTTGCCCGAGCCTCCCCGAGAGAGCTCAGGAAAACGTCACCCTCGGGCGCCAATTTTCCAATTCGCTCGAGCCTCCCCGAGAGAGCTCGGAAAAGCGTCACCCTCGGGCGCCAATTTTCCAATTCGTCCGAGCCTCCCCGAGAGAGCTTGGGAAAGCGTCACCCTCGGGCGCCGATTCTCCGATTCGCCCGAGCTCCCCCATCACCCTCGAGCGCAACCTTTCAAAAGCATCCAATGCACAGTTGACGTCAGCGGAGCAATCTTGGACCACAAGAGACCTCTCTAATCACTTTACAAGCACTGTCTCGTTAGGCGAGATTCTCAATGTGACTATGCTTCGCACGCGCACGACGGCCATACCACCTGTTAGGATTTCACTGGCGACGGATTTGAAAGACCCACTACGGCCGTCCCCTCCCCAGTATGGTCTACGGTGCTCCGCCCCGTTTTTCACCGGGATCTACCAACTACGACTACGACAGTCCAAGCGCCTGACGAACGGGCTACGCAAGAAAGGGAAAGGCACCTCCTGCACTGTCCACTCGAAAGGACGAGCATGCCTTCCATCCGGGCCCACCTGACCCTCGGGAAGCACTGTCCGAAAGCCGGAAATACGCCCGAGGGAAGATATCGCCCTGCTCCGTTCCATCACGCCTCCAGGAGTCCCGAGCCTCGGGAGACAACGCCCCGAGGCGACTCCCCCTCTTGTCACATCGTGCTGGTAGATGGCCATCAGGTGTGACACTACGCCATGTCGTGATCCCGACGACTATTGCCGCCTTGAAACTCACCAAGATCGTACGAACCACTACGGCCATGCCCCTGGGACGCGGAGACAAGACCGTAGCTGACGACAGTCAAACAGAGACAACAACTCCTCAGTGTAACATGCATGGCAATGTACGCGCTGCCCTCACCTCTCCCTTGTGACTATAAAAGGGAGAACAGAGGTCAGCCTTAGGGACTTAATTCTCACACGCACCACTCCACACCACATACAACAACACCGAGCAACTTGTATACACTTAGACACTCATAAGAGACTTGGGAGCACTACCCAATCTCGCCCAGCTTGTAACCCCTACTACGAGCACCCCGGTGCAAGGCAACACGACTCTCCTCTCCACTGGACGTAGGGCCCTCTCGGCCTGAACCAGTATAAACCCTGTGTTTCCCCTTGCACACCACCCGGAGCCTGAATCGCAAAACACAAATTCACTAGCCGGTGTTAGCGCCCGCTAAAACTAGCACTGACAGTTGGCGCGCCAGGTAGGGGCCTTTTGCGTGTTGACTCAGGTTCCGGATGGCTGACAGCTCCATGACGCTTCGTGCTGGGGCGGTGCTCCGGTTCGGGAGTCTTGAGTTCGTGGCCATCGGCCAAGGACTCAAGATGAACCCGCGCCCAACCGAGACCCGCGCCATCATTGTCCTGACTCCGGCCCAACAGGTGGCCAGAGAAGGGACCACGGCGACGCTTTCGTCCGTCCCAGAGGACCAGGGGAACGCCGCACGCCACGCTTCCCGGCGGACCAGGAGGAGGAGGCGCAACTGTGCCAACCTGCCCCTGGTCGCGGAAAGCGCGACCAACCAGGTGCCCCCCGCAGGGGACGCTGACTCGACACCAGCCACCGCCCTGACACCTCCGGCGTCGGCGGCCACACACCCGCCAACCGCACGAAGGACGGGCGGTGGCAGGATCGCGTCGTCAACAGGGCTCTCTCTCCGCCCTCATTGGAGGAGGGAGACGGCGCCGTCATCTCTCTTTGGGCTCCAAAGCGCTATGGACGCCCACGTCCGTGCAGTCCGAGCTCTGTTGCACGACTTGGTGGAGACACCTGTCCATCGCCACGAGCGTCTGGATGACCTCGTGGGCGACCACGTGGCTTCCCCACCGTCTTCTCCCGGGAGCAGTCCCAGGGTGTATGGTGGGGGGAGATGGACTCCACTGACAGCCTCACTCCCCGAGAATACTCGGAGAAGTGGGATCGTCACGGTTGGACCTCGCCGTCATGACGGGGCCTCAGCGACGACGACGATGAGTTCTGGGCGAACGTGGACTTCACCGCCCATCCCGACGACTCGTGGGAGGACGCCCCGAGCGTCGTCACCGACTCCGACCAGTCCTACATCGACCCCGCTCGGGAATGCTACCACTTGGTGCACCCCGATGACGGACGAGTGGAGGACGTCCATTCAAGGGACGACAACGAAGCACCTTCCCCGCTCCAGCCGCAACATACCCCACCTCCGGCGACTCCGCGGCCTGCGCGGTCAGCTTTGCCGCAGGACCCGGAGGCTGGGACGTCCCGCCCTGCGCACCGGACTCCGGAGCTAGAGCAGCTCCGGGAACTGGAGGCACGGATGAATGAGGACCGCCTGTGCCTCACCCAGCTGCGAGCCGCGCTCAAGTGCGAACAGCAGCAAGGCACCGGCGGAGCGGCTCGTCGCCGGGCCCGGGATGTTCAAGCTCGTATCATCGCCGACGATGGAGCCGGGACACCAGGAGCCGCGCCTCGGGCAAGCCGCAAGCTCACGGAGGCGGCAATGCTGCTCCGGAGCATGCCCGAGCCCTCCACCGAGGAGGCACGGCAGCTCAAGAACCAGCTCAAGGATCTCCTGGAGGATGCGGCCGTCCTCCAGATGGAGAGTTCGGCGTCATGCCATCGTGGCGTTGAAAGTCACCAACGTGGAGGTACGGCACGCCACGAGTGAGGGACCTCGGTGCATCCTGAGGCCCCGAGGGCCCCGTCGGTTCACCAACGGCTTGGCAAGGACGTCGACGTCCGAGCCATCCTTCAAGCCCGCGGTCGGCGGAAGACCGATGGAGCCGCATGAGGCTACCATGTCCATCGGGGCGGGTGCTACGACTCAGACGAGGACCGCGAGCCCATACCCGAGCCCTTGGGTCCTCGTGTCTTCGGCGAGGCCATCCGAAGGGCCAGATTCCCGCCCCGGTTCCGACAGCCGGCCAACATAGCCAAGAATTCGGGGGAAACCAACACCGAGCTATGGCTAGCGGATTATCGTCTTTCGTGCCAGCTTGGCGGCACGCAGAATGATCTCATCATCATCCGCAACCTACCCTTGTTCCTCGCCGACTCTGCAAGAGCTTGGCTAGAACATCTTCCCCCGCGGTTGATCTTTGACTGGAGCGATCTGGTCAGGATGTACGTAGGGAACTTCTAGGGCACGTACGTGCGCCCTGGCAACTCCTGGGATCTCAGAAGCTGCAAACAGAAGCCAAGCGAGTCCCTCAGGGACTACATCCGGTGATTCTCTAAGCAGTATAACGAACTGCCCCAGGTCGCTGACTCCGACGTCGTCAGTGCATTTGTTGCAGGAACTTCCTGCAAAGAGCTCGTTCATGAGCTGGGACGCCGGACCCCCACCAGCGTCTCTGAGCTCATGAAGATAGCAACCAGCTTCGCCTCGGGAGACCAGGCGGTGGGAGCCCTCTTCTCCGACCCCAAAGGCAAACGGAAGGAGGAGGTCCCCGAAGGCACCTCTTCCCGAGGCCCAAACAGCAAGAAATAGAAGGTGAAGGAAAAAGCCCCCCTCTGCCACGACTCCCTCGTTGCTGCCACCGAGCCCAAGGGGGCACGCCCCCCTCGGGGCCGTTTTGACGAGATGCTCAACAAACCATGCTCTTACCACCAGGGTCCGGTGCATCACACGGTTAGGCAGTGTGTGATGCTCAAAAAAACATTACGGCCGGCAGGCGTTCATGGACGACGCCGGAAAGAAGCCCGCCAGGGATCAGGAGGACAAGGACGGGAAGGATGACGAGTTCCTGCCCATCGACAAGTGCCTCATGATCTTCGGTGGGCCTAGGATCGCTCCTACGCCGCGTAAGCGAAAGCGCGAGCGTCGGGAGGTCTACTCTGTTGTGCCAGCGACACCGCGCTTCCTCGACTGGTCCCTCGACGCCATCACCTTCAGCCGGGACGATCACCCAGACTACATCCCACCGCCGGGGCGCTACCCACTCGTTGTCGACCCCGTCATCGGCAACACGAGGCTCTCCAAAGTCCTCATGGACGGAGGCAGTGGCCTCAACATTCTCTATGCTGAGACCCTAGACTCGATGGGAATCAGCCGCTCGCTCCTCCGGGCGACGACGTCCCCATTCCACGGTATAGTGCCCGGGAAGAGCGTGCAACCCCTCGGGCAGATCGACCTGCCTGTCTACTTCGGGACTCCTGACAACTTCAGGAAGGAAGTCCTGACGTTTGAAGTGGTGGGCTTCCACGGCACCTACCACGCCATCCTCGGGAGGCCATGCTACGCCAAATTCATGGCGGTCCTGAACTACACCTACCTCAAGCTCGCCGGGTGTAGGGTCGAGATGGCGGACTAGGGGGGTGAATAGTCCTTTATAACAACTAATCGCAGCGGAATAAAACCTAATCGGTTCTAGCGACAATTCACCCCTCTAACTAAGACTCTAAACACCTTGCCAAAGATCCTAGCGGGAAGCAAAGGTGCAAGTCTAGCTTGAGCTTCCCTAAACCGTTCTAGCGCAAGATCACACAAACCTAAGCGCTAGTACTTTAAGCACCGGGGAAACTTCTATTAACTAGCAAGCAAAAACGCACTAAGCACCTAAGCTCACTACTTGCTCAATGACAAGGATACACAATCCAAATCAAAGAGCGCAACTCACTTTAGCTACACAAACTAAGTGAGAACTACTTCTAAGCTACACAAGCTAAGAAGGTGAGTGGCAAGCTACACAAGCTAACCGGTCTCACAAGAGCAACTACAACTACACAAGTAAAGCAATGCACAAAGTAAAAGGGACTTGTGTAGAAGGGAGCAAACCACCGCGAAGGATGGGAAGATGTTGACGCGGTGATTTATTTTCCGGAGGTTCACTTGTCGCCACAAGCTACGTCCTCCGTTGAGACAAGCTCCAAGGTTGCCGCCGATCCTCTAGCTTGAGTGACCCACCACAAGTCACTACCCCCACGTGGGGCGCCCGCAAGCTCAAGCTCTTTGATCCGGCCGGACCACTTGTCGCTCTTCACGTCTCGCTCTACTAGCGATGCTCTTTGCGATCTCCCGCGAGGTGAGCTCCAACCTCTCACAAGCTTGCTCCGGAGCCAAGCACAATCTTCTTGCTTGCTTCCACGGAGCCTCTCGCCACCAAGCCGTCTAGGAGGTGGCGACCTCCAAGAGTAACAAGCACCACCGGCTTGCAACTCGATCACCTAGTGCCACACGATGCAATCTCTCAATGCAACGCACTATCAATCGATCACTCACTCCTCGAATGTGAATTCTATGAGAACAAGTGAGTTGGAGAGCACTAAGTTATGCACAAACAAGGGAGACACATTCCCAAGGTGCAAGACCACTCCAACAGCCGACCACAGCCCTCTATTTATAGCCCTCAGCTCAAAAGAGCCGTTGCCAACTGAAAACAGCCGTCGGACCGACCGTCGGACCGAACCAGCGCGCCACCGTCGGACCAAAGCCCATGGTCCGACGCTCCCGATGGCCGCCACATGTCAGCTCGATTCAATCATAGCCGCTGGATCTCAACGGCTATTTCTCGCGCCATTTTTCCAACCGTCGGACGCTCAAGCCGATGTTCCGACGTGCGCACAGCTCCAGGCGTCGGACCGTCCGACTCTCACAGACGGGCGACAGCTCGGCCACCGTCGGACTTTCGCGCGGTTAGCCGTCGGACCAATGATCACCACGGTCCGACGCTTCCAGAGAGCTCCCCGAGCGCTCAAAACCGTCGGACTCCAGTCCGACGCTCGCCGTTGGACGAATCTCTAGCATCCGACGCTTTCCCGAACGCCACGCGTCACACCGACACTGCTCGCCACCGTCGGACCGAAGCGGGCAAAGGTCCGACGCTCGTTAACCGAGCGTCTGACGCTCGCTATTGGCCAGAACTAGGGTTAGGCGTCGGACTCTACTCAATGGTCTGACGCTGCCCCTCCACACAGTCCGACGCTCCTTTTACTTTGCCAAAAACCTCTGAATCCTGCCTCGCAAGCTCGGCAGGAGGAAGAGAGAGAACCACACCCTCTCTACCTCATAACACCACCTCCAAACACTTTCACCTTTTTCAAAAGTGCTAACATCAACAAGTGTACACCTCATGTGCATGTGTGTTAGCTTTTCACAAATATTTTTCAAAGGATTTTTCACTCTTTTCACCACGCCACTCGATCCTAGCAACGTATGCAAGTTAGATCACTCAAGTGGCACTAGATGACCGATATGCAAACAAGTTTGCCCCTCTTGATAGTACGGCCATCTATCCTAAATCCGGTCAAGCACTTCTCTACTCAACCTTAGACCGGTGAAATGGAAATGCCTTAGGTTATACCTTTGCCTTGCGCTTTCCATTTCGATCACCGTCTTCATCACCGTCTCCGACACCATCGATGCCGGTGCAACACATGCACCAACACCTCATGAATGATATGATCCACTTCATATCATCACGTGGCTTTTGGTTCATCGATCCTTGACTTGCTTGCTCTTCACCGTTGCGTTGGTCCATCGGCGCCAAGCCATCACCCGACTTGCCCTTCACACTTGCAACCGGTCCATCGACGCGAAGCCTTGTCTTGATCTTCTTCACCTAGCCACATGACTCCATGTCATGTCTCATGCGTTTAGCTCCTTCATACCATATGTGTGAGCTAAGCATCATCTCCAAGCCATTTTCACCTCCATGGCATAGATGCTCACACATATGTACCTGTGGACTAATCACCTGTGTAATCAACACTTAAACACATATTAGTCCACTTAAGTTGTCACTCAATTACCAAAACCAAACAAGGACCTTTCACCGGGGCCAAAGGGGGTGATCACCATCATCGCTTCCTACCAGCACGCGTACCAGTGCGACGTCGAGTGCTGCGAGTACGCCGGCGAGTTGGTGGAGTCCGAGGCCCTCATTGCTGACCTCGAGAGGATGGCAAAGGAGGTCCCCGACCCCAAGAAGGCCACGGGCACCTTTGAGCCCGCTGAAGGGGTGAAGGAGGTGCCCCTCAACCCGAGCTCCCCTGACGGCAAGATGCTGAAGATCAGCACCACCCTCGACCCGAAATAGGAGGTCATGCTCGTCGACTTCCTCCGCAAGCACGCCGACGTGTTTGCATGGAGTCCCTCGGATATGCCAGGCATCTCGAGGGAGGTCGCCGAGCACTCCTTGGACATCCGAGCCGGGTCCAAGCCGGTGAAGCAGCGCCTGCGCCGATTCGACGAGGAGAAGCGCCGGGCCATCGGGGAGGAGGTGCAAAAGCTTAGCAGCCGGATTCATCAAGGAGGTCTTCTATCCAGAGTGGTTAGCTAATCCTATTTTGGTTAAAAAGAAAAATGAAAAATGGAGAAAGTGTGTTGATTACACTAGTTTAAATAAAGCTTGTCCTAAGTATCCGTTTTCATTACCTCGCATTCATCAAATAGTTGATTCCACTGTTGGCTATGAACGACTTTGCTTTCTTGATGCATATTCCGGCTACCATCAGATTCGCATGAAAGAGTCCGATGAATTAGCGACTTCTTTCATTACTCCTTTCGGCACATATTGTTACGTAACCATGCCATTTGGCCTCAAAAATGAGGGCACAACTTACTAACGTTGCATGCTCAAAGTTTTTGGGGGTCTCATCGGGCGAACCGTTGAGGCTTACACAGACGATATAGTGATAAAATCTAGAAAGGCGAGCGACTTAGTAGCCGACCTAGAAGAGGCGTTCGAATGCCTCAAGAAGCAAAACATTAAGCTAAACCCCGAGAAGCGCGTTGTCGGGGTCCCTCGGGGCATGCTCCTCGAGTTCATCATTTCCGAGCGTGGCATCGAAGCCAACCCGGAAAAGATATCGGCCATCACACATATGGGTTCGATTCGGAATCTCAAGGGTGTGCAAAAACTCATGGGATGTCTCGCGGCTTTGAGTTGATTCATTTCAAGGCTCGGTGAGAAGGCACTTCCCTTGTATCGGTTGCTAAAGAAAAATGAGCACTTTACCTGGACCACCGAGGCCCAGGAAGCCCTCAAAAGGCTTAAGGCTCTGCTTTCCAAAGCACCGGTTCTCGTGCCTCCTATGAAAGAGGAGAATCTCTTGCTATATGTCGCTGCTACTAACCAAGTTGTGAGTGCAGCGATCGTCGTGGAACGGCAAGAAGAAGGGCACGCGTTACCGGTACAGCGGCCGGTCTACTTCATCAGCGAAGTCTTGTCCGAGACCAAGACACGGTACCCACAGATCCAGAAGCTGGTGTACGCAATTATTCTTGCCCGGCGCAAGTTGCGGCACTACTTCGAATCCCATCCCGTGACCGTGGTATCATCCTTCCCCCTCGGGAAGGTGATCCAGAATCGGGAGACGACTGAGAGGATCGCTAAATAGGCTATCGAGCTCATGGGTGATGGCATCACCTACGCGCCACACAAAGCCATTAAGTCCCAGGTGCTAGCGGACTTCGTGGCAGAGTGGACCGAGACGCAGCTACCGCCACTCTCGACCCAAGAGGAGTATTGGGTCATGTACTTCGACGGGTCGATGATGAAGACTGGTGCTGGCGCAGGCATCGTCTTCGTCTCGCCCCTCGGGGTCCGGCTCAAGTACTTGCTGCGGCTGCACTTCACGGCTTCCAACAACGTGGCTGAATACGAGGCTCTTGTCAACGGACTCCACGTCGCCATCGAGCTCGGGATCCGGCGCCTCGAGGTTCGAGGTGACACCTAGCTCGTCGTGGACCAGGTCATGAAGGATTCAATGTGCCAGAACCCAAGATGGCCACCTACTGCAAGTTGGTGCGGTTGCTCGAGGAAAAATTCGACGGCCTCGAGCTCAACCACATCGCGCGCAGGTACAACGAGGAGGCCGACGAATTGGCGAAGATCGCGTCTGAGAGGGCTTCGGTCCCGACGGGCGTGTTTGCCAACGATCTCCACAAGCCGTCGGTCAGTATTGATCCCTCAGGGGCCAAGGGGAAGGAGACCCCCGAGCCCCCGGGAGAACCCGAAGTGTGTTCAAGCCACGGAAGCCCCTCGGGGGCTGCCGACCCCTCCGACAAAGGGGAGCCACCCGAGACCCTGGCTGTAGACGGTGACGAAGTCGAGGTGATGGAGATTGAAGCCGAGATGGACGACGACGAGCCGGACTGGCGCGAGCCGCTGGTCAGCTGGCTTGTCCGAGGAGTCTTACCCACGGTTAAAACCAAAGCACGACGGCTGACACATAAGGCTAAGTCTCACAATGATTGACGGAGACCTCTATCGACGGAGTCCCTCGGAAGTCCTCCAGCGCTCCACACCCTTCAGTCAGGGCAAGTGCCTACTCGAAGAGATACACGCCGGAGCCTGCGGTCACCACGCCGCACCAAGAACTCTTGTCGGTAACGCCTTTCGACAGGGCTTCTACTCACCAACCGCCGTGGCTGATGCTACCGAGGTGGTACGCTCCTGTGAGGGATGCCAGTACTACGCTCGGCAGACACATCTCCCGGCCCAAGCTCTCCAGACGATTCCCCTCACTTGGCCATTCGCCGTATGGGGACTGGACCTTGTCAGGCCCCTCCAAAAGGCGCCTGGGGGCTTCACCCTCATGCTTGTCGCCATTGACAAGTTCTCAAAGTGGATTGAAGCCCGGCCGATCGCCCAAATCAGCTTGGCGCAAGCGGTGTTATTCTTCACCGACATGGTCCGTCGGTTTGGTGTCCCGAACTCCATCATCACTGACAATGGCACGCAGTTCACCGGAAAGAAATTTCTGACCTTCTACGACGAGTACCACATACGAGTGGACTGGGCAGCCGTAGCCCACTCAAGAACGAACGATCAAGTAGAACGTGCCAATGGCATGATTCTCCGAGGCCTTAAGTCGAGAATCTTCAACAGATTGAATAAGTTCGGCAAGAGGTGGTTGGCCGAGCTCCCGGCAGTGATATGGAGTCTCAGGACTACACCGAGCCGAGCCACGGGGTTCACCCCCTTCTTCCTAGTGTACGGCGCCGAAGCCATCCTCCCCACGGACTTGGAGTACGGCGCCCCAAGGGTCCAAGCCTATGATGAATAGGGCAATCAGACTTCCCGCGAAGACGCTTTGGACCAAGTCGACGAAGCTCGATACATGGCCATGTTGCACTCGGCCAAGTATCAGCAATCACTACGCAAGTACCATGCTCGGCGCATCTTGGGCCGAGCCTTCAGCGTAGGTGACTTGGTGCTGCCGCTCAGGCAGGACAACAAGGGGCGTCACAAGCTCACACCACCGTGGGAAGGACCATTCATCGTCGCCGAGGTGCTGCGGCCCGGGACGTACAAGCTCGCAAACGAGAAGGGCGAGGTCTACAGCAACTCTTGGAACATCGAACAGTTACGTCGCTTCTATCCTTAAGATTCCGAGCATTGTAAAATTTGTAAAATTTTGAAATCAATAAAACGACACGACTTCTACTCTTTTTACCTGATTTTTAGATTTTTGATCCAAGCCTACACTCGGGAGCGAAATGACCTCTCATTTTACCGCACATTAGAAAAGAGAGGCTCGGCCTAACCTATGGAAAGGCCGACCCTTCCTCGCGGGCTAGGACGGGGGGAACCCCCGGACTCTCCCGAGCCTCAACGATTTTGAAAACGCAAAAATTTCAAAACCCATTGAAATCGTTTCTCCCCAAAACATGCTTCTCTCCTAAAACCAAGCGTGAACTTATAAGACTCGGAAGAGTAAGAGAAGTCCCAGAGGACAGAGCCGACCGAGTCGAGGAGACTGCTTACGCCCCTGGGCTACAGCATCTCCTCACGCCACTCCGCGTTCGAAGGCTAACTCGCGCTCAGAAGAAAACTAATAAGATCTACGCTCGGCAAAATGAGGAGGCTCGGGAAGAAACAACTAAGCCTTTTTTTTCAAGGATTCTTCCTGCCAAAGCTCCTAGGACACAGGCTGCGTCTACGCCGCTAAAGCTATGACACCCGAAAAAGTCCCCCGAGGCTCGATGGCCCGGGCACAGGATCGGCATGAAAAACGCCTAAGGAAAAAGCACAAAACGAATTGAAAACGAACATGCAGCAAATATTTACATAAATATTAAGGCCACGAAGGGCCACATGTTTGTTCCTCCCAACCACTCACGAAAGGTTGTTCTTTACAAGGGCACTACAGCCCGGCTTATCTTCATGGCAGGTCCAACGGAGAGAGTTCAACCTCGGCTTCAAAGAGGCCCGCCAGCGTTTCTCCGGGCTCCTTCATCGAGTCCTCTAGCTGCAGGAGCTCGGCGTCATCGGCCTCAAGGAAGCCTTCGCTGACAGGGCCGGCGTCAAAGCTCCCATAATAGGACTTCACGACCGCCAACGTCTTCTGGACGCCCGTCAGCAGGGCCTCCTTGACCCAGCCGCTAACGCTGCCGTAAAGTGCCTCCAGTCGGCTCCGGAGCGAGACCCCCAAAGGTTACCCACCGGTGCCAATGGAGTCACACAGCACGCGCTGCCTTCTACAGTTCCAGGTGACCGGCCGCCTCGCCGTCGTAAGCCGCCTGCAGAACTGCGGGAACAAAACAGGGAGGTGACAAAAACGCAACAAACAACCAAGACAAATAGAACGAAAAGCACAACACTGCACATACCACCAGCTTCCTCCCGAGCCTTCTGCGCATCCTCCCAGGCAGAGTCCGCTGCGCTAACCGCCTCACGCAATGCCGCCTGAGTTTCACTCAGGTCGAGAGCCAAGGCTTCAGCGGTGGAGGTCTTCTCGGCGGCAAGCTGTCGGGCGGCATCGCGCTCCCTCCTCGCCTCAGCCAGGGCGCCCTCTAGCTCCTGCACCCGTGCCGCGGAGGCAGCGGCTCGACCCTTTGCCTCCGTGACCTCCTCCTTCAGGATAGTGTTGTCAACACTCACTTCGGCGAGCTTGGAGGTCACGGCGGCGTGCTCGCCCTGGGCACGGGCAAGGGCTTTCCCCTTGAGGTCAAGCTGCTTTCAGAGCCCGAGCCCGCCGCGGAGGAAGCAGGATTTGTCCAGGGAGGTGTGCATAAGGTCCTAGAAAGGAGAGAGGAGCGAAGACGGTAAAGACGACGCTCATACACAGGTAAAGTTACAAGACACGGAGGCTCACCTGAAGCTGGGCCAGGAGCTCCGTCTCGAGGACGTCGGCGATCGCACGGAGACCCACCGCCGAACTGAGCCCGAGCTCTTGAACGGCGTCCCATTTGGGAGCCTCGAGGTCGTCCCGGAGCGAGAAGACGGGCGGCGCTTGAGGATCCGCTTGGTCCGCCCACTCGATCCGGGAGGCGGTCAACTCACGAGGCCGGGGCTGCCTCAGTGCCAACGCCCAGGGGCCTTCCTCACGAGTGGGAGGAGCTCCCGCGTCGACATCCACGACCATCGAACCCACGGCGGCAGGCTCCGTGGGGGCGGCATCAGATGACGCTCCTGAGGCGTCTCCGGGGCAGATGACCGAAGCCTCGGGAGCCGGCGCTGGCGCCGCCTCCATGTCGGCGACGGGCGCGACGACGGCGGCCACGGCCGGAACGACCCCTCCTGAAAGAGGAACCTCGGACGCCACGACCGGACCCACGGGAGGACGGATTTCCTCGTCCGTTGATCGGGCGCTCCCCCCGGCCGTGTCGTGGCCCTGCACGTTTAGGACCTTCGGGTGCGAGACCTGGAGGTCCGACCCCGAGCGCTTCCTGATGCAACGAAGGAAGAAAGGAACGTTCGTAACGCCAGGACAAGATCTCTGGCGAAGGAACTAATAGGTAAAGACACCTACCTCGTCTTCAGAACCACCCTCCTCTTCCTCGACGCCCCCGCGCTCGGCGAGACGACAGACGACGTGGGCCGCGCCGGCGGCGGAGTAGTGGGCGCCACCTCGGCGTCCGGGCCAGCCCCGCCATGAGGCGGGGGCCCTGCCTGGGCGCCAGGGGTCGCCTCGAGGCCGTCGCCCCTCGGAGGGGAAGCTTGAGTCTGGGAGGACCCCAGCTCGGGTTCCAGTGTCTTGGCGCTGGTCGGCTCCGGCTCCGACGGCGTCCGCCCACCGCTCCCCCTGCCTTCGGCCGTCGCGCCGATCAACGACGCGTCGAGGAGTGGGTGCGAGAAAATAGGAACCTCCCGGTCCCGCCGGCAACAGCCAGGCTTGGCTCGGGCGCCGGGTTCGGGCTCGTTCCCGGCCTCTCCAGCGAGCCCTCGCGGCCGCTGGATGGAGGAGCCATGGCTCCAATAGTCACGCTGCCAGAGACCGCGCCTTCAGACACGGTCTCCGGTAGTTTTGCCTGGGGGCTCGGGTCACGAGCCCCGGCACTTCCGCTGGCGGGCGCCGACATCGGAGCCTTCCCAGGCTCGTCGGCGCCCACCGCGGGCTTTGTGGCCATGAGGGGCCGTTCCAACTCCATCAAATCATAAAAATCTTCTTGTTCTTCGTCATCCTCCTCGCCGTCTTCGTTGGTGAGGGTGTCCTCCTCCAGCTCCCCCGCCTCCCTTCGGCGACGACGGCGCTAGGAGGATTCCTCCGTCTTCCGAGGTCTCTTCTACTTCAGCGCAGTCTTCCGGTCCTTCTCCGCGTTCGCCGCCTCGTCCCGAAGGCGGTTCTGGGTCCGCCCAGCCTTGTCCTCTGGGACAGGTGGAAGGGAAGGTTTCCCGGTCCTTGAAAGACCCTGCGACAAACAAATAAGGAAATCAGGAAGAAGACGGAGGAAATGCAAACTCGATAGAGCAGATGACACTCACCAGCGCGATGAAGCCCGTGCGGGGGCGCATGGGCACCAGGTTCAGCTCGTCCCAGGTATGGTAACCGCCCACCATGTATCTAACATGGCGCATGACCTCCTGTTGGCCGATATCCTGGGGCAGCATCGCCGTGCCCTCCCGCGACGTCCCGATAAGCATCTGGTTCAATGCAAGCCTGCGCTCCATCAGCGGCAGCACCGTCCGCGCATGGAACTGCGCCACCACGGCGGCTCCCGTGAGACCCCGATCGCGCAGCACCTGGAGCGCGTCGAAGTAGGCATTTAGATGCTTGGCCTCCTTAGCCGGGCACCCCCACTCCCACTGAGGAAGGGGAGCGATGAGCGCCCTTCCCGTATACTTGGGAAAGGCGTCCCCGTCATTGCGGAGGTAGAACCAGCCGTGGTGCTAGCCCTTATTGGAGGAGGGGGCCTTGCAGGGGATGTACAAGCTGGAGCGGATCACAAAGCCGCAGCCCCCACGCGCGGGATCTCCCGCGGCTTCTTCGAACCAGCCGCCTTGGTCTACCAATCAACGCGGGAGATGCGGCGCCATAGGTACCAGTGCAGGGGTACCCCGAGGTGACCCTCGCACAGGGTGGCGTAAATCGACGCCTGCGTGAAGGAGTTGGGGGTGAGGTTATGGAGCTCCAACCTGTTGTTGAAGAGAAGCGCCCGACAGAAGCGGATCGGCGGCGACCCGAGCCCGCGCTCATGGTAAGCGATGAAGCTCACCACGTACCCCTCGTCGAGGTTCGGCTCGTCGTGGTCGTTCGATGGCACGACCCACTCCGGACGCTCCGCGTCGGTGCGGGGGCGTAGGAGCCCCAGCTCCACCAGCCTCTCCAGATCCTCCTTCGTCACGGTGCTGCGAGGCCACGGCTCCAGACTGAGAATGCCAGCGGCGGCGGCGGCGGTATCGGTGGGAACCAGGGAGGAAGCCATGGTAAACTAAGGAAGAAGAGCAGCGGAAAGACAGCGATGGCGCCCGCGGTGGCGCTTCTCACTCGAGTGAGCAACGAAGGCAAGAAGGTGGACGGCGGAAGCAAGAAGGCAAACGGGTGCGCGAGAGAATGGCTAGGATAGAAATAAAAAATCACAAGTTTTTTCTTATATACCCAGGCGGCGGATCGAGTGAGATGCGGAGAATCCGCCGCATTAACTGCGTTGGGCCCGGCACGCCGCCGGCCTCGCGCACGCAACCGCCTCGACTGACCCGAACCGTCGTGTCCGTCAGGCTGCGCGCCGCAAAAGGTGAGCCGAATCATTACGCCCGTTCGCCTCGATCCCGCCGATACATTCTCCTTCTCGACGAAGGCACCTTGGGCTCGGACGCCCACTTACGTTCCTAGGGGATCAAAGACTGGCCCACAGTGGCTCGAACAGTCGCCCCAGGGAAACCGAGTTAGGGACAGCTAGCGAATGGGTCACAAAAACGGCTAGTATCCCGACGCCCAAGCTTCACAAGGGACATCCCGTGCTGTGTCCAAGTCTCAGTAGCGAGTTGATTACGTGGAATCCCTCCATGGGAGGCATCAGGCCCTCGGGACCTGTCGAAGGGACCCGACATCCGCTAATTGACCCTCGGGAAACATTTGGAGTGTGCTCAGGCCGCTAGCCGACCCCCAACGAACGGGGCACGGACCTCCACTTGGACCAACCCGTTTGTAGCTCACCGTAAATGCCGACTCGTGCCCCAACGGGGAAGTCGAGCAGGACCAAACCTTCCTCTTCCTGAAAAAGGAGCGTGAAGGTCGAATTAAAAAGACAGGAAAGAACCCGATCGATCTTCGATATGAAAACGGAGGCTCAGGAACTTACCCTGCACCTTGGAAAGACCACCGAACGACCTCCCTTGCACGATGGAGGCTCGGGGGCTCCGCTTCCAAGGGATCAAGCCTTGTAAAAAAATCAAAGAACACCCGTGGACTCGTAACCACGATTTTAAGCCTTTGGAGGGATATAACATCCCTCCAAAGCCTCGGGGGCTACACCCGGTGGGTATGCTCACGCGCACCCATCAGAAAAAATAACCTATACTTCATCTCCTCGACAGGAAGAGCCAGCTTGAACCTGTGGAGGAGTGCCGTCACTCCGCCACAGGCTCGGGGGCTACTGTCAGGTACCAAAGTATGGGGTACCCAACTTCGATGCAAAAACACCTATTCCCAACACGGCCTGGCCTAGGCAAAGCCTGTGAATGCCCATGAAGGTCGCACCTACGGAGGCCCATGACGGCGCTGCATCAACGCCAGCCAACCCTCGGGAAAGCGGCACCCTCGGGCGCCAATTTTCCGATTCGCTCTAACCTCCCCGAGAGAGCTCGGGAAAGCGGCCCCCCCGGGCGCCAATTTTCCGATTCGCCCGAGCCTCCCCGAGAGAGCTCGGGAATGCATCACCCTCGGGCGCCAATTCTCCGATTCGCCTGAGCCTCCCCGAGAGAGCTCGGGAAAGCGTCACCCTCGGGCGCCAATTTTCAGATTCGCCCGAGCCTCCCCTAGAGAGCTCAGGAAAGCGTCACCCTCGGGCGCCGATTCTCCGATTCGCTCGAGCTCCCCCATCACCGTCGGCCGCAACCTTTCTAAAGCATCCAATGCATAGTTGACGTCAGCGGAGCAATCTTAGATCAAAAGAGACCTCTCTGACCACTTTACAAGCACTGTCCCGTCAGGCGAGATTCTCAACGTGACTGTGCTTCGCACACGCAAGACGGCCATACCACCTGTCAGCATTTCCCTGGCGACGGATTTGATGGACCCACTACGGCCGTCCCCTCCCCAATCTGATCTACGGTGCTCCGCCCTGTTTTCCGCCGGGATCTACAACTACGACTATGACAGTCCAAGCGCCTGACGAACGGGCTATGCAAGAATGGGAAAGGCACCTCTGAAAGGTCCTAAATGGCTAGAGGGGGGTGAATAGCCTATAAAAATCTACAAACAACACTTAACAAGCCGATTAGTTACAATAACAAGCTTTGCAAAGCACTAGCTCTAAACTACACTATGCAAGCCACCTAGACAAGTACACTATACTATGATCACTAGTTCACACTTAAAGGCTATGTCACTACTAAACACTACTCCTAAGTGAGCAACTAACTAAAAAACTATACAAGAGAGTAAGTACACAAAAGTAAAGAGTAAAGGTGATTTCAATACCCCCGGTGTAGAGATGATGTGAAGTCCAATATAACCAATCAAATAAATACAAGAGAAATCCTCGGTAGAGAGATGACACAAGATTTTTTACCGAGGTTCACTTGCTTGCCGGCAAGCTAGTCCTTGTTTGTAGCGATACACCCACTTGGAGGTTCACGAGCTAATTGGCATCACACGCCAAACCCTTCTTAAGGGTACCGCACAACCAACACAAGATGGGGATCCACCAAGTTACGAGCAATCCACTAAAGATGTCTTTCGCGATCTCCCGCGGGGATAGGCTCAAGATCCCCTCACAATACCTTGATCGGAGGCGGAGACAATCACCAACTCCCCTCAACGATCCTCGCAGCTCCAAGCCGTCTAGGAGTCGGCAAACTCCAAGAGTAATGAGAGAAACCGCTGCGAATCACCACTACCAAGTGCCTCTAGATGATCTCTATCAATGCAATGCACTTAATGCTCTCCAAACTCACCAAATGATAATCACAATCAAATAGGATGAGTGAGAGTGGAGTGGGAAGGCTCACAAGTATGCTATAATGTTCAGGAGTGCCTAGAGCTCCTCCCCAAACCAGTCAAGTGACTATTTATAAGCCACACACAAAGAACTAGCCGTTTAGACTTTACTGCATACCGTCGGACTATCCGACGGCCAGACCGTCGGACTAATCGGCACGGTCCGACGCCCCGGATGACCGCCACGTGTCACTAGCCGTTTGAAGTCGAACGTTGGATCACAATGGCTAACTTCCCGCGCTAAACGAACCGTCGGACTGTAGGCCGTCGGACCAAACCTTACGGTCCGACGCCCACTGCCAATGCACCATCGGACTGAAAAAAACGGCGCGTCGGACCAAACGAAACCACGGTCCGACGTTTCCAGAGAGCTCCCCGAGCCCTGAAAACCGTCGGACGTTGGTCCTGACGCTCACCGTCGGACTAACACCGAGAGTCCGACGCTCCTCTGCTCTCCACGTGTCGACCGGCTGCGGCTCTGCACCGTCGGACCCTGAGGACAATGGTCCGACGCTTCGAAACAAAGCGTCCGACGCTTGCTGAAGGGGTTAGCCGTCGGACCGAAGACAATGGTCCGACGCTCAGTCAAGTTAGAGTCCGACGCTAGTTTTTCTTATTGAAACGTTTCCGCAAATCGCTGAATCCTGCCTCGCAAGCTCGGCAGGAGGAAGAGAGGACTAAACCCTCACTATCCCTCAAACTTCACCCCGTTTCTTAAGGCACTAACACTCCAAAGTATCTCTCACTTAGGTGCACGTGTGTTAGCCTTTTCAAAGAATTTTCCACGGGTCAAGTTAGTGTCACTAGCATCTATATGCATATGCAATGATCATGAACACCTAGTGGCACTTGATAACCGTATTTCATCAATGATTTCGCCCCTCTTGATAGTACGGCTATCTATCCTAAATGTGATCACTCCCTCTATGGAGTCTTGATCACCAAAAGCAAAAGAGCTCCTATGAATTATACCTTTGCCTCGAGCTCCTAGCTTTTTCACCATCTCTTGATGAAGCTTGTAGACTCCTTTTGATGATGGACTTATACCATTTCTATGGATGCCGTCAATAGGGCTTTCTCCTTTGTTGATGGGCTTACACCATTTTCATGGACGCCGTCATTTCCCTTCACTTGTGGCCTCCACCGACCCGGTCCTTTGCTCCATCTTGTTTGCTAATTATTCTCATGAAACACTTAGAGCAATCGTTAACAAACTAGGTTTCATCAATTACCCAAAACCAAACATGGGCTTTCAACCTCCTGCACTGTCCACTCGAAAGGACGAGCACGCCTTCCATCCGTGCCTACCTGACCCTCAGGAAGCACTGTCCGAAAACCGAAAATACGCCCGAGGGAAGATATTGCCTGCTCTGTTCCATCACGCCTCTAGGAGTCCCGAGCCTCGGGAGACAACGCCCTGAGGCGACTCCCCCTCTTGTCACATCGTGCAGGTAGACGGCCATCAGGTGTGACACTACGCCATGCCGTGATCCCGACGACTATTGCCGTCTTGGAACTCACCAAGATCGTACGAACCACTACGGCCATGCTCCTGGGACACGGAGACAAGACCGCAGCTGACGACAGTCAAACAGAGACAACAACTCCTCAGTGTAATATGCATGGCAATGTACGCGCTGCCCTCGCCTCTCCCTTGTGACTATAAAAGGGAGAACAGAGGTCAGCCTTAGGGACTTAATTCTCACACGCACCACTCCACACCACATACAACAACAACGAGCAACTTGTATACACTTAGAGACTCACAAGAGACTTGGGAGCACTTCCCACTCTCGCCCAGCTTGTAACCCCTACTACGAGCACCCCGGTGCAAGGCAACACGACTCTCCTCTCCACTGGACGTAGGGCCCTCTCGGCCTGAACCAGTATAAACCCTGTGTCCCCCTTGCACACCACCCGGAGCTTCAATCGCAAAACACAAATTCACTAGCCGGTGTTAGCGCCCGCTAAAACTAGCACCGACAATATATATTGGATTCCTATACTAAATCACTTCAAAGGACTAAAATCAGTTTTATACCCCTCACACCGATGTGTAGCCTATTCTTGGCATCCTGATGCCAATGTACAAAGGAATCTCAACTAGGAATAGAGTGGCGAAGCTGGAGCAAACTAGAGAGGGATACAAATGTCTTGTGGGTGTATAAACATACATCTTAGGATGGTGAAATTTTGTCTAAATCCGTTGTTTTTACATTTTTGGGGGGGTGCCTCCTCAATGTAGCTTCGCCCCCTAGGAACCTAGACTTTGCACAAGGAAAAAAAATGTTGATTTAGCCATTCAGTGCAATTGATCGGTTTTTCCCTAGTTAAATATCTCACCCATGTATTGAGGTGGTTTTGCAAGTTCATTCATCCTTGATGAAATAATTGTGTCGATAAAACGAGCCGATTCACTGCCGGCTTACCAAAATTCATGTGAATGCTTTCTAAATTGGATTGTTTTTTTTATAAAGTAATGCCATACGAGGCCCGTTGATAACATTTGCTAATCTTAAGAGCTCTGTTCAGCTGACTGGTTCAGCCAGCACCAGCCAGCCATTCAGCAGTGTTTTTCTCTCAGAATAATCAGCCAGCTAGCCGTACCGTACCACCTAGCCGAACAGAGTGAACAAGTTCGCAGAACTGCTTGTTCCTTTGTGTCGACAACTGGTATGCGCGGAATGTTCAGTTCTAAATTAGGGTTGATTAAATCAGCTAAATCACTGTGGCGATTTTTGTTTGGCAATTCGTTTCTATAATGCAAAACTAAATGATTTGATCGGTGCTAAGAAGAAGACGACAAAAGACCAGTGCGAGGGCGTTCACGGAGGGAGTACACTACTGTTCCACAACGTGCACTTTCCAGTGGGCAGATAGAACTCGTGAAGAAAGGACGAGAAGATAACCGGATGGTGGGCCGTGGCCCGTCCACGTCCGATGAACCGAATCCGCGCGCGACCTGGGTCTGGTCGTGGCCTTGTGGGCTCAGGCAGTGTGGTGTGGCACCGCACTGTGCCGTCAAAACTCAAAAGCCTGGCCGCACCTTTTGAGGGCGGCGCAGGGGACGCAGGCAGGCGCACAGCGGGTCCACTGCCCAGAGTTGGCCCATGGCCCATGGCGCAGGCGGACGCACACAGAGAGACAGGGAGGTGCATCTCGTTTACCGGTCGACACGCAGACTAGTCTAGTACTGTACGTGGATGTGATAGCACAAAAATATTCGCCGGCCGTATCTCTGGGCTCTGGATGCGGCCGGGGCCAGGCCTACGGGCTACTGTACAGTACGTTTACCAGTCTACCCCTACCACGGCGAGGAAAGGCTAGCGCTCCATAGCAGCGGCCTAGGCATAACGACCCCGATCGATCTTGTCGACCTGGCGATGGCGGCATCGCGGATTCGCGGCAACCGCTGGTTGGTTTCATGGTTTGAAGGCAGTGCCGGCAGGAGCCCGGAGGACCGTCCGGACAAACCGAGAGCGGCGACGGAGGGCTACTACTACGCCAACGGACGCGGTGTCTGTCCACGCGCAACTCACGGGTCACGACTCACGAGTTCCCATCCGTCGGCGACCGAGCCGGCGGTCCAACGCCCGGCCGACGCCGGTCGCGTCGCGCGTCGGGATTCTCGGCGGTCGTCGTCGGCGCCTGTGACCCACCGCGGTCCACGGACGAGCGGACGTGGCAACTGAACGCATGGGCGGCACAGGCCTCTTGAGGACAGGCCCTGGTACGCACTCACATCACTCGTCGGACGGAGTATCGTATCCGGATGCCAGGATGGATGGGCGCGCATGCGAAAGCAAAAGCAGTGCAGAGGCATCATCTGCGTGCCCGTGCCCGGTGGCCGCGGCATGGGGCGTGTCGCGTCGTGCGCCGATTCAGTGCCAGACCGAGCAGGGCACAGCACCGCCTGCGGCCTGCGGCAGGTGATGGGTGAATGAATGAACCAAACCAACGCAACAACGGGGTGGTGAACTGTGATGAATGCCAAGGGCGGCCATGCTGCTTGACTGAAGTACCAGCATAGCAATAGCAATAGCATGGAGTAGTACCTTGACACCCACCCTGATGGCCTCGCTGTCGACCCGGCGTCAGGGATCCCGTGGGCGTCCCCCACTCCAGTCGGCAGCCCGCAGCGTCGCGCTCGCCGTCGCCATGGGCTATCGCCATGCTTGCCCTCTCATCAAGGCAAAGTAACCGTCGGCCGAGTCATGCTCATCATAGCGCTGCATGCATGCTATGCAATGCAGCTGCAGCTGCAACTGCAATGGGCAATGGCTTTGCCTTTCGCCCATTCCTACCCCAGCGAAACGGGCCCACGGCCCCCCGTCGTGCGTCGTCGTCGTCACCTGCGAAACGGAACGACAAAAGGCAGCGCTGCTGCCGCTGCGTCGTCATATAACGGCTAGTACTTCTACTAGTGTTGTACGGAGTACGAACTGTATGCGACACCCCAGATACACACCACCAACTACTTAAACGCCATTACAAAACCTCATCGCATCGGGCGGCGCGGCAGCATGCAGTGTATTTTAACCACAACTAACCAGCACGAGATATTTATCCCTCCGTGACTGCGTCCGTCTAAAACACACGATTATACGAGCACACACAAACGCAGGAAGTAGCAAGACTACAGTCGAGAGTCGTGTTAAACATGCGGTGCACCGTTGCGGTGCGGTGCGTTGTCTCATCCGGAGTACTGTTTGCGTTTCCCATCCGAGTCGCTAGACGACAGAAGAGGCCAAGAGCCGCGTCGCGTCGGATGAAATACTAAAAATAATAAATACTCCTAGGGGTGTTTAGATCCCAAATTTTTTAGGGGTTTTGGCACTGTAGCAGCGAGAAATCTTTTACAATAAGTGTCCAATTATGGCTTAACTAGACTTAAAAGATTAGTCTCGCGATTTACATACAAACTGTGCAAATATGCAAAAGTTTCGTTTACATTTAATGTTCTATATATGTGCCGCAAAATTAATATGATAGAAGTTTTAGGATTTTAGAGAGCAACTAAACACCCCCAACATTGATATTATATTTATTTTTATATTTCTTATCGGATTTGGATTTAAATACAGATAGTGTCAGCCACGTCGAATAGGATACGGTTAGATGTCGATATCATAAATATACGATTTAATTATTTGAATACGGATACGGTCTCAGATGTTAAATATCTAGACTCGAATATGGATAGTCTAAACGAATTCGGTAGAATGGATAATCAGATAAATATTTATACCATTTTCATCGCTAGCTGCCGCATATCCACGCCAAACCCCCATCGCATACAGCCCGGCCGGACGGACAACCGGCCGCCGACAGCCCGGCGACCGCGACACCATTTTACCCAGGCCGCCAACAGCCGAGCTGCATGGTGGGCCCACGGGGCCAGGCGGCCTTGACCGCCACCGCGTGGGAAGACGACACGACACGCGCGAGGACACGGCGGTCTGTTTCGGACTGAAAATAAACGCGGATTGTCTAAAAGATCAAGCTCGCTTGGCTTGGCCCGTCGTCAGATCGGCGCGGCGCGTGCGGGGACCGGCCACTGGGAGCCAAAATTCTTGGCGCGGGAATGCAGGGAACGACGAGGGAGTTTCCCTCCCTTCCCTCCTCCCTGGCCGCCTCCGTTCGTTTGCCTTGCCTCGTCAATTAGTGGTGGGACGACCGGCCGCCCGTGGGCAATTTATGGCTGGTGTTATGGAATCGTACTTTATTATAAAATGTTCCAAAACTTGGATTTACTACTTTGTACTAGTTCATTTCCGTGTAATGCTGCGATAACTTGTACAAACCAGCTTCTTTTGTTCTTTTCTTATACTTACAGTTACAGACCAAGGTTTTGCCGTAAATGGCCAGCTCCCTCCATCTAAGAAATACTCCCTCTCTACCTATAAAACTTGACGTTTTAAATAAGGTTTTGATTGAACATTAGAAATATAAATAATAAATAATTTTTAAGTTGTTGAGTTTGAAAATGTAAAACTATATAAATAAATTTATCTATAAATATACTTTTATTAAAGTATGTATATATCACTAGTCTACTCTTTAGAGACCTTGTCATTATCCAAAACGTCAAATTTTATGGGTATGAAGGGAGTATTCAATTATATACGTTCACGAGTATGCTGACAAATTTAAATTAAATTCCTTATATAAAATTTGTTAACTCTTAATGATGAGCAAATATAATCTCTCCATTTTAAATTACAGGATGTTTTACGTTTTCTGTAGATAGATACACTATGTTACTATGTACTTATTTAAATGTAGTGTTAAATGCCTTGCAGAACTTATGTACATAGAAAATTCAAAATACTTTATATTGGATTAATTATAAATGTATTATTGTTGTTATAAGTCCATTCAAATTAAAGATATAAACATTTGGAATCTGGAATCTGGAAAAAAAAGCCCAAACACAAGGCCGGTGCGGCTGAGTTGAGAGTTTGGGACTTTGAGACGCTACTTCTCTCGTGACAAAGGAGGAAACAAAACCAGAAAAAGCGACTACTTATCACCGCCGCAGTTTTCTAGATAGCACGTGACCGGCAAAAACGCAAAGCGAGCCTTCGCACGAGTTTTTCACCTCGGTGGCGCGGCAAGGCAAAGGCGAAAAGGGCATAAACGTAAAAAGCCTCGCTCACTTCCACGAGGGGAGGCAGCGCCTCGCGGCCCGGGCCTGTCGGAGTTAACTCCGGCCGCAACGTGGCGCCCCGGCCGGCGGGACCAGACAGCTGGCCGTCACGTGCCGCGCTCGCGCGACGGGGGTGTGGTGTCCTGGTCCCCCACCCCACAGCCGTCCGATGCGTGATCCGCTCTCTCCCCGAAAGGGCTAGTGCTACGCCCAGCGACTTCTCTTTTGGGCTGCTGAGCCTCAGCACAGCGTGGTCTGTAGTAGGATGGACCATGGAGGAGCTGGTGGTGGTGCTAGTGGCGCGTCACGTGAAAGGTGGGCCCCTTTCCCATGGCTTGGCCCCTCGAGTCTCGGCGCGGTCAACGTGGGGCGTCGCACGGCGCCACTGGAGCAGGTGCGGGGAGCGGATCAAGTAAATTCTTTAGCCCCAGCCCGAGAGATAAGATTTGGATAGCCGGTTAACGGTGCTGAAAACAACATTGGAGAAATACACACGGTAACATAACAGGAGTAGATTAAGGAGCAACTTTGCATCCATTTCAAGACCTCCAGCACATACAGTAATCTAGTACAGTACGTACTTTCATCTTCGCTGTGTCGAAGATACTTGAGCTACTGCCACTAGGCATGATGGCCTAGCGTAAAGCGGGTCTCGCTGTCACGGGCGGTCGGTCACACCACGGCGGCGGCGCTGTACTTGCCGCGGGGGCACTGCCGTCCGTCGGCCGTGGCCAAACGACGCATTCCACTCACGGATACGGATACGGATACGGATCACACCTCCCGTCGCCGTGTGGCCCGTGTCGGCACTGTTTTGGGTCGGCAGGCATCGTGGCGATCGAGCCGCGCCCCTGCTGGATGCTGCCTGTTGGTGTTGGGTCCCCGCCCGTCTCCGAGAGGTGACCGCCGACGAGACTTGAAACGGGACGCCTGTCTGCCTGTCCACGGGGGATCTGGGATCTCCGGTCGTGGCCAGCTACTCCTACGGAGGAGTAGACCGCAATCAGCTGGGCACCACTACTGGTCACTGGACACTGATCCTGCTTGTCGTGGCACGGGTAAAGCCGCCAAACGTTACAACGGCGTGAATGAATCGGCAATTGTTAATAACCACAGGGGCAGCATTTGCCTGCAAGCCTAGTGTTTAGAGTGATTATCCAATGTACTCGTAGTAGAGAGAAATAGCCAAGGCACGGACCACGCCAAAATCTCTGAAACACAGAGCGCAGTACCATTACCCACCACCTACCTCCTGTCAAAAATATTGACCACGGATTAACCCCCGCATCTCAACCCCTCTGGACACCCGCGAGACAGCCACGTGGCCGCCTGCCAATGGCTGGCTCTGTAGCCCTGGCCCGCGCGTCAGGAAATTTACCGTGCCGGGCTATATAACCGCGCTGCCCGTTACCGGGGGCTACTACACTCCTGTCCCCTGTCGCCTCCTCACGTTTGTTTCATTCATTCATCGCCTCGCGTCCGCGCTCGCCAAAGTACAGTACTCGATTGCACGCTGTCTGCCTCCGCCCTTGGATGCGCCTCGCCGCCGGCAATGGCCTCCGCCGTCGCTAGCAACGTGCACGCGGGACCCGCCGCCGCAGGGCCCATGTCCTTCGGCTGGCTCGGCCCGCGCCTGTCCTTCGGCGCCCGCGACGCCGCCGCCGTGGAGGTAGAGGTGGAGGAGCCCGCCGAAACGGCGTCCAAGGCGGAGCCGGCGGCGATATGCAAGGACTTCATCGACTTCGAGTTCAGCCTCGGCGGGTCCGCCACCATGCTCCCCGCCGACGAGCTCTTCGCCGACGGGAAGCTGCTCCCGCTCCGGCCGCAGGCTGCCGCCGCCGGGATTGGGAAGGCGGCGACGGAGGCCGAGCGGGAGCTGGTGCGGCGGGATACCGCGCTGGTCGCGGAGGCCACGCCAACGCCGGAGCCCGTCAGGGCGCTCCACCCCGCGGCGGCCGAGGCGGCCCTCGACCCGTACGTATTCTCGCCGAAGGCGCCCACGTGCTCCAGCCGGTGGCGGGAGCTGCTCCGGCTCAGGAAGGTCCAGACGCCGCAGAAGCCGTCAACGTCCGCGTCGCCGTCGGCGTCCCCCGCGGCGACGGCGGCGGTGACCCCGTCCAGGGCGTCCAGCTCCTCGGCGGCCAGGTCGCTGAAGCTGCTGCTCCTCCAGCGGAACGGCGCCCGCGCGTCGGGCGCCGCCCCGTCGGACCTCTCCGCGGCGCCGCTCCTGCGCGACAGCTCCGACTCGGAGACGTCGCTCTCCCTCGCCTCCTCACGCTTCTCGCTCTCGTCGTCCTCGTCCTCGTCCGCCCACGACCACGACGACTTCCCGCGCCACTCTCTCGACTCCGTCGACCCCACTCCTCGTGCTCGCATCCGCCTTGTCCGCTCCCACCCCCACGCGCCGCCGCCGCAGACGCCCGTCGCCGCATCCTCCTCTGCTCCCACTCCCGCTCCAGCGCGCGCCGCGCACAGCCCCGCTCGCCGCCGCGCATCTCCGTCGCCCCCGGCG
Source organism: Eremochloa ophiuroides (assembly GCA_038502445.1). Classification (NCBI taxonomy): domain Eukaryota; kingdom Viridiplantae; phylum Streptophyta; class Magnoliopsida; order Poales; family Poaceae; genus Eremochloa; species Eremochloa ophiuroides. The sequence goes on from JAHLJS010000005.1 coordinate 9,114,586, forward strand.
CCGCCGCCGCCAAGCGTGGTCTCGGTGGACTCCCCGCGCATGAACGCGTCAGGCAAGATCGTGTTCCAGGGCCTGGAGCGCAGCTCGAGCTCCCCCGCCGGCAGCGTGCACTCGTCGATGCGGTCGCGGTCCCGCGTCATGGACCGATCCTACTCCGCCGGCGTCCGCGCCACGCCGGTCGTGCTCAACGTCCCGGTGTGCTCGCGGCCGGTGTTCGGGTTCTTCAAGGACAAGAAGGACGCCGCGGCCAGGGACGCAGCCTCGGCGCGGGCGCGGTCGGCGCTGGGCCGGAGGACGACCGCCAGTAGTAGCAGTACCACGGCGGTCGGGGGAGTTAGCGCCAGAGATCTTGGCAATGGTAACTGACATCGTTCGTTCGTTTTGGTTGACTAAGCGCCTAGTATGATTATGATTAGTACCAGGCAGTAGTAGACGACATTAGCTAGTGGTTTCTTCAGTCCGAACAGAAAATAGATCAAAAAAGAGTTTGAGAAGTTTAGGTTTGGGGTTGAAGAGAGATTAGTTTGGGAAATCTCGTCCGGAGAAGAGACACAATTGGGAGGATAGTAGTTTGGTGACCTGATTTTGCTTTGTGAGGCTAGAGAGTTTTGCGAGCAATTGATCAACACCTCCGTCCGTTTTGCTCCTGTAAATTCGGTCTGCCCCGTCGTTTTTTGCTTGCTACCCTTCCAGTTTGATCTTTTGTACTAATCCACTGTACTAGCACATCTGTTGATCTCATGCTCTCAGTCAGCTCCGGAATGAGGGAAAAAAAGAGGAAAAAGCTTTTGTGCATGCTTTTGTTTGTTCCTTGCCGTGACAGACGGATGCTCTGCGGTTACCTGTTCCTTGAGTTGAGAACTGAAAAGGGAAAAAATAATAAATAAAAGGAGTCTGTTGGTGTTAATCATGGTGTCATGTGCCCCTGTTAAAAGCACATCAGCGGCTCAGCCATGCACGCACTTGGGCAGCGGTAACTTTTTGTTCGGTTCCAGTTTCACTTTCTACTGTAGTAGTCGCCTGCATGCATCGGCCCGGGCCGGCCGTCGCTCTGTGTGCTGGCTCCTGCTGCTGTTAATTGATGGAGATGCCGGTCCGAACAGGGGAGCCGGAGCGCCTCCATGTGTGGCGCTGATCGGGCACTGTGCGCCATGTGCAGCAGCTATCCATGCCGCCCGCGCCCGTCCCGCGTAGCGTAAGAAAAACAGGCGGAAAAAATCTCTTTGGCCTCGGGCGGCAACGCCGTGCCGCTCCCGTGCCCAAGTGCGCTGTTGTCCAGTGGCCGCCGATGCCATTGCCATTGCCATTGCCATGAGCCCATGATGCCTCCTCCAGCCTCCTGGCGTTCGCTCCGTAAATTGGGCGCCACTTTGCGTTTTCGGTGATTCTCCTTTTCCATTGTCTTTTTGGAACAGTAGTATGGAGTAGTAGGTATCATGGGCTCATGGGTAGGTGTAACACTCAAAATTTGCATCATTTTAAAATAGTGGGAATTGATTTAATTAGGTATTTAATTGCCCATCTAAATGTAGGGAAAATAATACTTTTCACCAAAAATCAAATCATGGTAGATTGAACACTTGTATGTTGTATTCATGCTGGAGCATTTCTTCTTTGTATGGTTTGGAGATTATTTGTATTTTCAAACATTCAAAACCTACATTTTAAATCCTTTTGAAAATCTAATTTGAAAATAGAAGAGAAATAGGGAGATTGGAAAAGGGAAATAGGAAAACCCTTCCCCTCTCTGGCTTGGCCCGAGGCCCAGCCAGCTTGGCCTGCTCGGCCTGTCCCCCCCCCCCTCTCCCCTTTCTGTCTTGGGCCCGAGGCCGATAGCGAGCCAGCCCAGCAAGCAAGGCCCGCGCCCTTCTCTCTCTGCAGCTGACGCAGGTGGCCCGCACCCTCCCCCTCTGGATGACAACCCGGTCCCACATGGCAGCTCCTTCCCTTCCTTCCTCCCCTGTTTTACCTAGAGCAGCAGCGCCGGCATGCAGCACGCCGCGCCCTCTTTTCCTCTTCGCGGCTGCCAACCGGACCCTAGCGCCTCAACCCGCTGCCGCGTGGGTCCCACCGGTCGGTGTCTCCCCCTCCAATCTCCTCTGCCGCGAGCAGAGCCCGTCCCCGAAACGAACAGAGCGAGTTCGTCGCTCCTCAACCTCGAATTCGATTCAATCTCCTATTATCTAGCGTCCCTATCGTTGCGCCTCGGGAGTACTTAAGCAGCGCCGTACCCTTGCCGCCGCTACCCAACCCTAGCGGTAGCACTTCCCCTCGCCCACGCAGCACACAGAGCCGCCGTAGGAGCTCTGCCCACCGCCGCCGTCGACGAATTATACAAATTCGTCGTTGCTTCCTTCGCAGGTAAGCCATCCCGGAGCTCCGTTGAGACCACCCGAAGTCACCGAGCCCCTTACCCCGTGAATCGAGCACTGACACCCCGCTGTCATCGTTCCAGGAACCACCGCCGTCGACTTCGTCCACCGGCAAGTTTGATTCAGCAAACTCGTCGCCTTTCCCTTCACATTTAAGCACACTCGGAGTCTCTACTTGACCTCTCGAACACCCGGAACCGTTTTCCTCTTTGATTCGTGCGCTGACATGGCCTCCGCGCCACTGCAGGACCCCGCCGTCCGCCCCCGTCCGTCGCAGGCCGCCTCCGAGCCGTGTCAAGACCTCGATTCCACTCTACGTAAGTTTGCGAGCCCTTCCTCGACCTTCCCGTGAAATCCCCGAGCCAATTGGTGCACCACAGCCCCATTTTCAGGTTCGCCGGCGAACTTCCGGCGAAGTCGTCGCCGGCGGCTACCTCTGTTCCGACCAGTCACCCCACTGTGCCCTTCACGATCTAATCTGGGCCTTTAGTTTTAAATCGGACAGCCGAGAGCACCCGATACCCCTTCGCCCGTCGCTTTTGCAGAAGAGCCCCTGCTAGTTTTAATGTATAAACCCGCAGCCCAAAACGTATTATGGAGATTACGCTTTCCAATTTAGAAAACGTATTTTCTTCCGGTATTTAGAAAATGTGTTTTCTATTATTTACAGATTTGCCACCGATATTGTTTTAATCATAATTTTCGTGTTTTAGCTCCGTTTCGGGCGATTCAAATTGCCTTAGATTCGTAATTTTATAATTTATCAGATGATACCACTGTTTTATATATTACTCACTGTTAATTTTCGAGATTATATTTAATATATTATTTATCTATTGCAAATCTTGTTTAATTCATAACTTCGCCTGTTTTAAGTCCGATTTGTGCGAACTTTATATCGATGTGATCGTAGCGACGTGTAGATCAGTTTTATAAACTTTTTAATTTATTTTCTCTCTGTTAGTGTACTGTTCTAATTATAAGCCTTGTTTGTTATGCATGATTGCCATGAATGCGTGTATGTGGATGTGTTGATCGAGTATAGACGGTGAGCAGTACGTGGGTGATCAAGATCAGTACTTCGACGACCCGGATCACCAGGAGTTTGCTCATTAAGGCAAGTATTAGTATGGACCATCCTTATTGTCTTATTCACCAAATAATTAATTACATGTGCATGTGTCTACCTTGTTAACCATAGATGCTTCCTAGTATTGTTACCCTGTTCCTTGTAACCTATGGGATTATGCATATGGTAATAAATGCTAGTGCGCTATTGGAATCATGATCATGTAAACTTGATTAACTGAAATATGCAATAAAGATTAAAATGTGCGTTTTTACCAACATGGAACTAGGGGATTGGAGCATTGTTTTTTGATGCTCTACATCTTTCACCTTTGGTAATGATCTGTAAGTATGACACCAGGTACTTACAGTGCAACTATGAAGGCTATATGGCTCTGGTTTTAGTCAAGTATAGGCACTTTTTCTACCTTGTTAGAGGTTACCAAAATGCGTGATGGGGCCTGACGACTCGGGTATAGCGCGGCTCCTGTCCGAGTGTGTATAACCTGCGTGACCTTGTGCCACGACGAAGGGGAGCTCTACATCTGTTTGTCGGGTCCGTAACGGCCCTAACTTGTTAGGCGGATTTCTTTGAAAGACTTCATAGTGAGACCCTACTCACTCACCTTGGTAGTGTTATGGGAGTAATTAATCCGAGCAAATAGGAATCACGGCTCATAGGAAAAGTGCACAACCTCTGCAGAGTGTAAAACTGGTATACTAGCCGAGCTCACGGTCAAGAGCGGCCTTGGATGTCTTATGGAATATTTATCTTTTAGAGTGATGTTTACTTGTTGCTAATCTATTTATTGCTACTCATTAATTATGTTTATTATGATCATGAGAATGGGCTTTTTCACTTGTTGCTATCCAACTACATAAAAGGTGATTAATTAAAAGCAAACTGCTGTTAAACCCGAGTCAACCTTTTGAGCCTCATGAACCCATGCTAGTCTTGTTGAGTACGACATGTATTTACGCTCGTCTATTTTTCATTACTTGGATAAAAATCCCGGATGGGTAACAGATGGTGATAATGATGAGGACTACCCAGAGAACTACTTAGACTTGTGCTTCACCAGTCGACGTCTCTGTGCTATGGAGCTACCGTGTGAGTTATCTTTATTTTCCGCTGTGTAATGACTTTGATATTATTCGCTATGTAATAAACATTGGTTATGATATATTTTTGCAATTTGTTAGCTTATGTGTGTGTAACAACCCTAAAAATCCACACAATCTAAAAATCCCAACCAATTAAAATTTTTCATTTATTTATTGTGAAAACCCATTTTTCTTGTGCAAGCATATAGGTTTCATTATGAAATTGGTAAATAAAGGAGTGTAGCTTGCATTTTAATTCCATTCACATAGAATAATAACTTATGCATCACATTTGGGATTTATTGCAATTTATGTTTGTATTTACTCAATATGTTAAATGGGCAATATATGTATATATACACTAAATTGAAAATAGAAAAGGAGAAAGAGAGTTAGGCCAGCCATTAGTTTCGGCCAGCCGGGTCGCTAAGTCAGCCCAAGCCAGCCCGACCTTCCTCTCCTCACCTCACCGCGCGCGGCCCACGTTGCGGCTCGGACAGCGCGCGCGCGCGACCGGCACACACACGCTCGCGCTCGCTGCCAACCCGACCCCGCCTGTCAGCCGCTCTCGCCCCCCCACTGTTCTTCTTCCTCACGAAGGAGACGCGCCTGCCGGGGGTGTCGCGCGAATGGCGTGACCCCGGTCCCACAGCCGACAGCATGGCAGAGCCCTGACCCCGCTGTCCCCCTCCTGTTTCCCCCTTTCTTGGCCGCCAAGCGAACCCGCGCCCATCCGGAGCCCTAGATCCACTCGAGCCACGGCCCTTCGATCGGTCGAGCGCAATCAGGACCGTTAGCCATTGGAGCTGGCCAAGCTCGCCTATAAATTGGAGCACCCCGAAGCCCTACCCTCATTTCCCCTCGCCGCCACCGCAGCACAGACCGGCACACTGCACCAAACCGAGAGAGAGAGCGTAGGAGAAGGGCGGAGCAGAGGAGGAGAAGCCGCCGGAGCGCCGCCGCCGCGGAGCACGCCGGAGCCGGACACGGAAGAGAAGCCCGAGCTGCGGACGAGGAGCGGCACGGCACTGCGATCGCTCTGCACGGCTCCGACTCGCCACTGCACCGCCATCCTAGCTTCACCGACACCACGGTGAGCCATCGCACGCCATGTCCGAACCTTGCCCTGCTTTTGCCATGGCGTTCCACCCTCGGGACGCGCAGGCACGAGCCTTTACCGGCTCGGGAAGATCACCTGCACCATGCACTCATTCGACCGGCCGAAACCCCCGGACTACAAGCTTGCTAGACCGAGAACGCAGCACGACGCGTTCTCGGCGGAGCGCGCTCACCACCGACGCGTTCCGAAGCCGAATCACCCGTTCCGAGCAATCCGACTAGCACCCGTATAGGTTAGAGCGTCGTGGAGCACCGCCACGACCCCCTCGAGCTAGCCGCGCGGATCTAAGCGCTAGAGGAAGCCTGAATCGCCTTGGCCGCGTGCGCCGCGACCTTACCGGAGCGCCGCCGCGAGCCGTCGCCAAAAGAAGGTCATGCCATGGCTAAAGTTCGCCACCAGAGTGTTGTATGCTTCTCTGGCCTCACCAAATTGACAAGACCGCATTCGATTGAACCAATACTTGGTCGTAGCCGCGTTGCCGCCTTCCGCCGTCGTCGGCGACACGCCGCCGCCACAACCGAGCACCTTGGGAGTCTCGGTAGCCAAAATTGGTAGTTGGTATACCATCGCCATAGACCCTGGACGCGTATACATCTCCTGGAAGACCTCCTTAGCCCCGCCAGAACCTCACGGTCGCGACGACATCGCCGCCGACACGTTCCGCCTCGCCTAAAATCCGTTCCGAGAACCCCCGGTCGCCTCGCGCTGCGGAGAAATGCCGCCGAGGTTCGCCAAGTCTGCCTCGGCACCGCCGCTAGATAGCCGAGCCCTGTCTTGCCGAAATATGGTCATCGCCGCCCTGTCATCGTTCGCCGCACCGGAGAGACACCGCCGCCTTGAACAGACACCCTGGAACCCTGCTAGCACCAAATCTCCGATTCGCCCGAGCCTCCTCAGGAGAGCTCGGGAGAGCAGCACCCTCGGCGCACCAAATCTCCGATTCGCCCGAGCCTCCCCAGGAGAGCTCGGGAGAGCAGCACCCTCGGGCGCCCAAATTTCCGATTCGCCCGAGCCTCACCGGGAGAGCTCGGGAGAGCGGCACCCTCGGGCGCCCAAATGTCCGATTCGCCCGAACCTCCGCGGGAGACCTCGGGAGAACGGCACCCTCGGCGCCCCGAATCTCCGATTCGCCCGAGCCCCGCCGAGCTAAGCCAAGCCCCGCCGAACTATGACGAGCTCCGCCGAACTACCCCCGACCACCGCCGAGCTCCGCCGAGCTACCCCCGACCACCGCCGAGCTACCGCCGAGCCACGCCGAGCTACGCCAACGCCGGCAACTCTCTGGGAACCAGCATCGAACACCTGGTGGGCGACCATCGGGTTTGTGTTCTGATGAGGCGCCACTTGCCGCACTACTAGACCCGCGCGCCACGTGGATCAATCCCGAGCTGCCCCTGATTAATCGACCATTTTCTATTTTCAGAAAATAGGATAATCTTCGGAAATTCATAACTTATTCATACGAAGTCCAAAAATTGCGCATCATATATCAAAATTCTCAGAAAAATGAGATCTACAATCTAAGACTGTGTTTGTGTGCATTTGGCTCTTTATTTTATTGGATCTTTCTGAAATACTCTATAGGAGTCGCTGACGCGACTATTTCGTGTTCGATTTCAGAGCAGGAGGAGGATCTGACTAAGGAAGACGACCACGAGTACTTTCAGGAGCTAGGAGACGACTACGAAGGTGCCACGTCCCACCAAATCCTTAGATCCTATTACGCATTGCAAATGACATTGTTGCTATTGCTTTATGATTATGTATGGATTGGTTGCATGGTAGTATATTTGAATTCCCTGCCTTGATAAGACTTTACCCTGCTGTCCGCTGCTAGGTTAGCTGCTGCTTATTTTACTGTTACTCTTCCACTACTTACTACTTGCTATATGCTATGTGGTGGAATTGGGACGGTGTATAACTGATTATAACTACTGGGAGAGAGTGCTGCGTGCGTCTTGGGTGCATGGTAAGGGTTGATGTCGACCAAGTGGGATGTGAGACAAGCCCATGGGGCAAGTCGTGCCGGGGGTGCAACCTGGGCATCCCCAAGCGAGATACCTGTGGCGGGTGAAGTTGTTGAGGAGGTTCCGGGTGGGATAGCCTTGGTGGTTTGAAGCCCGTGGACGGAGGTGCTGTGATGGCACGGGGAGAGTATCCCCTAAGTGGAGATGCCTGCTTGGTCAAACCTAGGATGGACTAGTTTCAGGTTCATGGGAATCCTTTTCTACTCACTCGCTTCTGATGGGCGGGAGACGGCTGGACTACTTGGTAGGACGGTGCCACTACTGCTAGGTTGAAAGGTGATAAGGGAGGGCGGAGATGGTCGATGGGTTCCCGTTCCGTTCTAGATGCATAGTACCACTGGATGGGCCCGGTACTGTGTCTCCCAGTCTCAGCATAACGGTGTAGGATCCGGAATATCCCAGGGCTGAGTGGTAGGGTGGCATCGACCTAGGCAAGCAAGCACCCGGAATTCTGCCTAGGTGTTTGCGCAACACCTATGATGGCTAATCTTGTGGGTAGTGAAACCTCTGCAGAGTGTACGGTTGATCGATCGATACATATGCCAACTCGTTGGCTATGGACCTTTCCTGTGAAGCTTCTACTAGTGTAGTGAGTGTTCTCTTCTCCCCCTGGATAACATTTTTCCGGCAGTGTACCCGTTGTGGTAGTGTGCCGCTGAGATAGGCCCGAGAGGGAGTTGGGCCTGTCGAATGAGAGCGAGGTGTGGGTAAGTGAGATGTGGTGATGGGAAAAGGGATAATGGTGTTAACTGGTGATAAAACTTGACTAATTACACATTGATTACAGCTGCATAGGAAAACCTCAGCCTATAGGTCTGCTTGTATAGCCTTGCATCCACTTTCCACAAAGCAAATGCTGCATAGGTGGGCTCCGTGGCCAGTACAAATCGTACTGATAAATTTGCTGTCAGGTGACGAGAATGAGTACGACTTCGAGGGAGATGATGACGAGGAATAGGGTCACGTGCTACACTCAAGTTGGCCGTGAAGAATGAATCGCTTCCGCATCTTCTAAAGCTTCTCTGATTGTTGATTCCGCCAGTGTGGCGATGTAATAAGTGTTTATGTAAGACTTAATTACCGTTGTATGGATCCTGGTGTCAACTGAGATATGGGTAATTTCATGGATTGTCCCAAGCAATCTGTTGAATTACAATTCGAGCCTGTGGATTTCCCTTCGTGAAAATCGAGGTCGTTTCAGTTGGTATCGGAGCCATACTTGACTGTAGGACGAGACCCATAGAAAATGGACGTTAGAATAGGAAGCCAGACTCTTTTTCGGTTATATTACCGACCTTGCATTCACTTTTTATGCAATGGCTTATCTAATACGAGGACCTGCTAATCCGTTTCTTGAAAAATTTGCAGATGACCAGCCTTGGACCACCACTTCGTCCACTGCGCGATGGCACTATTGAGATCCCGATCAAATGGCTATTGACCTTATGCACCAGTAGCTTATGGGACCCTGCGTAGCCCTTAGACTAGAGATACCATGAGTTGTCCTGCCATTGGCTACCTGCGCATAGCACGATCTTCTTAGCAGCTAGGAACATCCTTTATATAATAATAACCATGTGATGAGTGACATTTGGATCTTATGCTTCTTATGGATCTCTATGCTTCTTTGGTTGAGTGTAGGATAGCATGAAAAAAATGTTTTAATTCATTTAAATCGTTGAAAACATCTAACTCCTACTTAAACCACTACAAGATTATTACTGCACTGAGCACGTACCTAATAACTTCAGATGTCAATGAGACGTTCCGCGCGCCTGGAGAACCGCCAGCCCTCCCCCGCACCTGCGCCAGGACGCTGGGCATGGTCGCAACCGTGGACGCCCAGCTGGCAGGCGAGCTGGAGTTAACTTGGAAGAAGAGCTGCGCCGGGCAGAGGATGCACCGCCGGTGAACGATCCGCCACCACAGGGCGAGAATGTGCCTCCGCCACCGCCGCCGCCGCCGCCACCAACGTTGGCGGAAGTGATGGCTCAGCAGACCCAGCTGCTGAATGCCATAGCTACTGGGATGAACAGGCACCACGGGCCACCCTAGAATGACTTCCAAAGAAAACTGGAGTGTTTCCTGAAGCTGAGGCCACCTACCTTCGACGGGACCGACAGCGATCCTCTCGCTGCCGACGATTGGCTTAAGGAGATGGAGAAGAAGCTGGACCTGACCACTTGCTCCGACGAGGAGTGTGTTGGGATTGCTAGCCACCAGCTGACCGGTGCTGCATGAGCATGGTGGGACAACTACACCAGCGCTCACGAGGACCCAGCCCGCATTGACTGGGATGAGTTCACCGAGGCTTTCCGTGACCACCACATTCCTGAGGGAGTCATGGAGGCCAAGGAGAACGAGTTTCGCAACATCTCCCAGGGAGCTGACCGGATCCACGAGTACACCACCCGCTTCAACTGCTTGCTCCGCTACGCACCTGCGTCTTGCGTGAGTTCCGAGAAGGAAAAGATGTACTACTACAGGAAGGGACTTCAGACCAAGATCAGGTTGGCTCTGTCAGGGAACAAGAGCTACACCCTGCGTGAGCTGATTGACCGCTGCATTGAGATCGAGAAGGACCGCATAGAAGCACGTCTGGAGTTCGAGGCCCAGAACAAGGGAAAGAAGCGCCGCTCTGAGGGACCCGCTCGCACTGCTCCACCCCAGAGACAGCGAACGGGTGCACCTCCGCCTTTCCGAACCCGCCAGGGACCTTCTTCGGGAACGAGCCGTGGTGGTACCAACAGCGGCAACTATCACCGCCCCGCTCAGACCTACCCTGCGCCGACTCGAGCTGTGCAGAACACACCCGCCCCCGCTACCAACACGCCAAGGACAAGCAATTGGAAGGCTCCTGCGACAGCTACGGCAGGCAGTGCGCCCTTCACTTGCTTCGGATGCGGAAAGCCTGGACACCGTGTGGCTGTGTGCCCCGACCTTAACCGTGCACCAGCAGCTGCACAGGGCACACCGAACCGGGGATCTGCTACCCGAGGAAGACTGAACCACATGACCGCTGAGGAAGCTGAAGCTGCACCTGATGCTGTGTACGGTACGTTCCTAGTTCAGGGTAACATGGCTACAGTTCTGTTCGATTCGGGAGCTACATGTTCATACATTTCATCTGCATATGCACGAAAACATAACATACCTGTAACCCCGAGAGCAAACCCCATCCTAACTAGCTCGCCCTTAGGAACCTTCAGAAGCGTTCACATATGTAGAGGAGTGATAATCACCATCGAGGGACTTGACTTTCGAGCTGACCTAACCCTACTACCCTCCAATAGCTTAGATGTCATCTTAGGCATGGACTGGCTAACCAAACACCGGGGAGTGATATCTTGTTCACCTAGATATGTTCAGGTAACCCACCCTTGGGGAACAGCTGTCCGATGTGTACCCCAAACCGAGAGAGTCCAAGCCCTCCTATGTGCCCTGGAGACTAAAGCAGATAAGACAGAGCTGACATTCAGAGATGTGCCAGTAGTCTATGAATTCAATGACGTATTTCCAGAGGAGTTGCCAGGAATGCCATCAGATAGAGATGTGGAGTTTGTTATAGAGCTGATGCCAGGGACTGCACCGATTGCCAAAAGACCCTACAGAATGTCGGCTGATGAGTTGAAGGAACTCAAGAAGCAGCTGGGAGAATTACTGGAGAAGGGCTTCATTAGGCCTAGTGCTTCGCCCTGGGGATCTCCCGTTTTGTTTGTCAAGAAGAAGGATGGCACGATGAGGATGTGCATTGACTACCGGAATCTGAATGCGGTTACAGTCAAGAATAAGTACCCATTGCCCCGCATCGATGATTTGTTAGATCAATTGAGTAAGGCCAAGTACTTCTCGAAGATCGATCTCCGATCAGGGTACCATCAGATAAAGATCAGGGAAGAGGATATCCCGAAGACTGCATTTGTCACTAGATATGGACAATATGAGTGCACAGTAGTCTCATTTGGACTCACTAATGCTCCAGCATACTTCATGAACATGATGAACAGGATCTTCATGAATGAGCTAGACAAGTTTGTAGTGGTATTCATTGATGATATATTGGTTTATTCAGCCACAAAAGAGGAACATGAACATCATCTGAGGACCGTATTGGAGAGGTTGTCTCGCAACCAGCTATACGCCAAATTCTCCAAGTGCGAATTCTGGCTAGAGGAAGTTGCTTTCCTTGGACACGTACTGTCAGGAGAAGGAGTCGCGGTAGACCCAGCCAAGATTGAAGCTGTGAAAGAGTGGGAACAACCCTGTAAATCAGAAGCTTTTTGGGACTTGCAGGATACTATCGCAGATTTATTGAGAACTTCTCCAAGATTGCAAGACCCATGACCAACTTGCTGAAGAAAGAGAACAAGTTTATATGGACTCCTGAATGTGAGAAGAGTTTTCAGACCTTGAAGGAGAAGCTCACTACTACACCTGTACTAGCCCTGCCCTGATATTCACAAGGATTTTGTTGTATATTGTGATGCCTCTCGGCAAGGTTTGGGCTGTGTACTAATGCAAGAAGGAAGAGTGATAGCTTATGCCTCAAGACAGTTGAAGGAACATGAGCAGCGATACCCGACTCATGACCTAGAACTTGCAGCCGTGGTACATGCACTCAAGATTTAGGAGACACTATCTGATGAGCAACAAATGTGACATCTACACTGACCACAAGAGCCTGAAGTACTTCTTCACACAAGAAGATCTGAATATGAGGCAGCGCAGATGGCTAGAACTCATCAAGGACTATGATCTTGAGATCCATTACCACCCAGGAAGGGCTAATGTTGTCGCTGATGCACTTAGTCGCAAAAGCTACTGCCATACCCTCATCACCAACTCTATGCCACCTGAGCTCAGGAGAGAGTTTGACGCGTTCCAGCTCGAGGTAGTCTCCTATGGCATGCTAAATGAGCTTCGCGTCGAGTACAATCTCACCTCACGGATCCGTGAAGCACAAAAGAACTGTCCTGAGATAGACTATATCCGTGGTTTGATGAAGCTGGGAAGAGGCCCCGAATACCGAGAAGATGAGCAGGGAACTATATGGTACAAAGATAGAATCTGCGTACCGACGGATTCAGCGATACGAGAAGAGATTCTGTCGGAAGGGCATGACTCCAAATATTGCATTCACCCAGGGTCAGCCAAGATGTACCATGATCTAAGGAAGCACTTCTGGTGGGAGAATATGAAGACAGACATTGCAGGGCATGTAGCCCGATGTGATACATGCAATAGAATCAAGGCCGAACATCAGAGACCAGCAGGGTTGCTACAACCAGTTGAGATACCAGAATGGAAGTGGGAGTGCATATCCATGGACTTCATAATAGGACTGCCTCGATCCGAGCATGGATATGATTCTATATGGGTAATAGTGGACCGTCTAACCAAAGTTGCACATTTTATACCGGTCAAAAGGAAGTATAGAGTTGAAAAGCTAGCAGATCTGTACGTATCAAACATTTTGAAGTTACATGGGGCACCTCTGAGTATTATATCTGACCGAGGATCACAGTTTGTATCACAGTTCTGGAAATCCTTGCACAAGTCCATCGGGACCAAGCTCGACTATAGCACAGCATACCACCCGAAAACAGACGGGCAAACAGAAAGAGTGAACCAGATTCTCGAGGACATGTTACGTGCTTGCGTATTGAGGTACAAGGAAGGATTGGAGAGCTGTCTACCCCACGCCGAGTTCTCATACAACAATAGTTATCAGACAAGCATTAAGATGTCTCCATTTGAAGCGTTGTATGGAAGACCGTGCAGAACCCCGTTAATGTGGTCAGAACCGGGTGAAAGGACATTCTTCGATCCTGCTAAGATTGTGGAAGCAGAAGAAGGTGTTGCCCAAGTAAGAGAGAATTTGAGGATTGCACAAAGTAGGCAAAAGAGCTACGCAGATAGAAGACGTAGAGAGCTTGAGTTTAAGGTTGGGGATTATGTCTACCTCAAAGTATCTCCACTTCGTGGCACTGTCAGATTCCACGTGAAAGGGAAATTGGCACCAAGATATGTTGGGCCATACAAGATCTGTAAAAGGGTTGGAAAGCTTGCTTACAAGCTAGAACTACCGGAGGAATTATCGAGAGTACACCCCGTGTTCCATGTCTCGCAATTAAGGAAGTGTTTGAAGCTTCCCGAGGAGCAAGTTCCTACGGATGCATTAGACCTGCAAGACACACTTGAATACAAGGAACATCCGATCAAGATCTTGGCACAGGATACAAAGGAGACTCGAAACAAAACCATTCCGATGTGCAAGGTACAATGGAGCAATCACACTGATAGGGAAGCTACGTGGGAGAAAGAATCGGACTTGCGGATTATGTTTCCTTACCTCTTCGATGGGTACGTTATCCCTGAATCTCGAGGTCGAGATCCTAATGAGGGGGGAGGACTGTAACAACCCTAAAAATCCACACAATCTAAAAATCCCAACCAATTAAAATTTTTCATTTATTTATTGTGAAAACCCATTTTTCTTGTGCAAGCATATAGGTTTCATTATGAAATTGGTAAATAAAGGAGTGTAGCTTGCATTTTAATTCCATTCACATAGAATAATAACTTATGCATCACATTTGGGATTTATTGCAATTTATGTTTGTATTTACTCAATATGTTAAATGGGCAATATATGTATATATACACTAAATTGAAAATAGAAAAGGAGAAAGAGAGTTAGGCCAGCCATTAGTTTCGGCCAGCCGGGTCGCTAAGTCAGCCCAAGCCAGCCCGACCTTCCTCTCCTCACCTCACCGCGCGCGGCCCACGTTGCGGCTCGGCAGCGCGCGCGCGACCGGCACACACACGCTCGCGCTCGCTGCCAACCCGACCCCGCCTGTCAGCCGCTCTCGCCCCCCCACTGTTCTTCTTCCTCACGAAGGCGACGCGCCTGCCGGGGGTGTCGCGCGAATGGCGTGACCCCGGTCCCACAGCCGACAGCATGGCAGAGCCCTGACCCCGCTGTCTCCCTCCTGTTTCCCCCTTTCTTGGCCGCCAAGCGAACCCGCGCCCATCCGGAGCCCTAGATCCACTCGAGCCACGGCCCTTCGATCGGTCGAGCGCAATCAGGACCATTCGCCATTGGAGCTGGCCAAGCTCGCCTATAAATTGGAGCACCCCGAAGCCCTACCCTCATTTCCCCTCGCCGCCACCGCAGCACAGACCGGCACACTGCACCAAACCGAGAGAGAGAGCGTAGGAGAAGGGCGGAGCAGAGGAGGAGAAGCCGCCGGAGCGCCGCCGCCGCGGAGCACGCCGGAGCCGGACACGGAAGAGAAGCCCGAGCTGCGGACGAGGAGCGGCACGGCACTGCGATCGCTCTGCACGGCTCCGACTCGCCACTGCACCGCCATCCTAGCTTCACCGACACCACGGTGAGCCATCGCACGCCATGTCCGAACCTTGCCCTGCTTTTGCCATGGCGTTCCACCCTCGGGACGCGCAGGCACGAGCCTTTACCGGCTCGGGAAGATCACCTGCACCATGCACTCATTCGACCGGCCGAAACCCCCGGACTACAAGCTTGCTAGACCGAGAACGCAGCACGACGCGTTCTCGGCGGAGCGCGCTCACCACCGACGCGTTCCGAAGCCGAATCACCCGTTCCGAGCAATCCGACTAGCACCCGTATAGGTTAGAGCGTCGTGGAGCACCGCCACGACCCCCTCGAGCTAGCCACGCGGATCTAAGCGCTAGAGGAAGCCTGAATCGCCTTGGCCGCGTGCGCCGCGACCTTACCGGAGCGCCGCCGCGAGCCGTCGCCAAAAGAAGGTCATGCCATGGCTAAAGTTCGCCACCAGAGTGTTGTATGCTTCTCTGGCCTCACCAAATTGACAAGACCGCATTGGATTGAACCAATACTTGGTCGTAGCCGCGTTGCCGCCTTCCGCCGTCGTCGGCGACACGCCGCCGCCACAACCGAGCACCTTGGGAGTCTCGGTAGCCAAAATTGGTAGTTGGTATACCATCGCCATAGACCCTGGACGCGTATACATCTCCTGGAAGACCTCCTTAGCCCCGCCAGAACCTCACGGTCGCGACGACATCGCCGCCGACACGTTCCGCCTCGCCTAAAATCCGTTCCGAGAACCCCCGGTCGCCTCGCGCTGCGGAGAAATGCCGCCGAGGTTCGCCAAGTCTGCCTCGGCACCGCCGCTAGATAGCCGAGCCCTGTCTTGCCGAAATATGGTCATCGCCGCCCTGTCATCGTCCGCCGCATCGGAGAGACACCGCCGCCTTGAACAGACGCCCTGGAACCCTGCTAGCACCAAATCTCCGATTCGCCCGAGCCTCCCCAGGAGAGCTCGGGAGAGCAGCACCCTCGGCGCACCAAATCTCCGATTCGCCCGAGCCTCCCCAGGAGAGCTCGGGAGAGCAGCACCCTCGGGCGCCCAAATTTCCGATTCGCCCGAGCCTCACCGGGAGAGCTCGGGAGAGCGGCACCCTCGGGCGCCCAAATGTCCGATTCGCCCGAACCTCCGCGGGAGACCTCGGGAGAGCGGCACCCTCGGGCGCCCAAATTTCCGATTCGCCCGAGCCTCACCGGGAGAGCTCGGGAGAGCAGCCCCTTCGGCGCCCAAATTTCCGATTCGCCCGAGCCTCCGCGGGAGACCTCGGGAGAGCGGCACCCTCGGGCGCCCAAATGTCCGATTCGCCCGAACCTCCGCGGGAGACCTCGGGAGAACGGCACCCTCGGCGCCCCGAATCTCCGATTCGCCCGAGCCCCGCCGAGCTAAGCCAAGCCCCGCCGAACTATGACGAGCTCCGCCGAACTACCCCCGACCACCGCCGAGCTCCGCCGAGCTACCCCCGACCACCGCCGAGCTACCGCCGAGCCACGCCGAGCTACGCCAACGCCGGCAACTCTCTGGGAACCAGCATCGAACACCTGGTGGGCGACCATCGGGTTTGTGTTCTGATGAGGCGCCACTTGCCGCACTACTAGACCCGCGCGCCACGTGGATCAATCCCGAGCTGCCCCTGATTAATCGACCATTTTCCTATTTTCAGAAAATAGGATAATCTTCGGAAATTCATAACTTATTCATACGAAGTCCAAAAATTGCGCATCATATATCAAAATTCTCAGAAAAATGAGATCTACAATCTAAGACTGTGTTTGTGTGCATTTGGCTCTTTATTTTATTGGATCTTTCTGAAATACTCTATAGGAGTCGCTGACGTGACTATTTCGTGTTCGATTTCAGAGCAGGAGGAGGATCTGACTAAGGAAGACGACCACGAGTACTTTCAGGAGCTAGGAGACGACTACGAAGGTGCCACGTCCCACCAAATCCTTAGATCCTATTACGCATTGCAAATGACATTGTTGCTATTGCTTTATGATTATGTATGGATTGGTTGCATGGTAGTATATTTGAATTCCCTGCCTTGATAAGACTTTACCCTGCTGTCCGCTGCTAGGTTAGCTGCTGCTTATTTTACTGTTACTCTTCCACTACTTACTACTTGCTATATGCTATGTGGTGGAATTGGGACGGTGTATAACTGATTATAACTACTGGGAGAGAGTGCTGCGTGCGTCTTGGGTGCGTGGTAAGGGTTGATGTCGACCAAGTGGGATGTGAGACAAGCCCATGGGGCAAGTCGTGCCGGGGGTGCAACCTGGGCATCCCCAAGCGAGATACCTGTGGCGGGTAAAGTTGTTGAGGAGGTTCCGGGTGGGATAGCCTTGGTGGTTTGAAGCCCGTGGACGGAGGTGCTGTGATGGCACGGGGAGAGTATCCCCTAAGTGGAGATGCCTGCTTGGTCAAACCTAGGATGGACTAGTTTCAGGTTCATGGGAATCCTTTTCTACTCACTCGCTTCTGATGGGCGGGAGACGGCTGGACTACTTGGTAGGACGTTGCCACTACTGCTAGGTTGAAAGGTGATAAGGGTGGGCGGAGACGGTCGATGAGTTCCCGTTCCGTTCTAGATGCACAGTACCACTGGATGGGTCCGGTACTGTGTCTCCCAGTCTCAGCATAATGGTGTAGGATCCGGAATATCCCAGGGCTGAGTGGTAGGGTGGCATCGACCTAGGCAAGCAAGCACCCGGAATTCTGCCTAGGTGTTTGCGCAACACCTATGATGGCTAATCTTGTGGGTAGTGAAACCTCTGCAGAGTGTACGGTTGATCGATCGATACTTATGCCAACTCGTTGGCTATGGACCTTTCCTGTGAAGCTTCTACTAGTGTAGTGAGTGTTCTCTTCTCCCCCTGGATAACATTTTTCCGGCAGTGTACCCGTTGTGGTAGTGTGCCGCTGAGATAGGCCCGAGAGGGAGTTGGGCCTGTCGAATGAGAGTGAGGTGTGGGTAAGTGAGATGTGGTGATGGGAAAAGGGATAATGGTGTTAACTGGTGATAAAACTTGACTAATTACACATTGATTACAGCTGCATAGGAAAACCTCAGCCTATAGGTCTGCTTGTATAGCCTTGCATCCACTTTCCACAAAGCAAATGCTGCATAGGTGGGCTCCGTGGCCAGTACAAATCGTACTGATAAATTTGCTGTCAGGTGACGAGAATGAGTACGACTTCGAGGGAGATGATGACGAGGAATAGGGTCACGTGCTACACTCAAGTTGGCCGTGAAGAATGAATCGCTTCCGCATCTTCTAAAGCTTCTCTGATTGTTGATTCCGCCAGTGTGGCGATGTAATAAGTGTTTATGTAAGACTTAATTACCGTTGTATGGATCCTAGTGTCAACTGAGATATGGGTAATTTCATGGATTGTCCCAAGCAATCTGTTGAATTACAATTCGAGCCTGTGGAATTTCCCTTCGTGGAAATCGAGGTCGTTTCAGTGTGTGACTGATCTCTGGATACACATAAGTTTATGTATTTAATTTTATTCTTAAAATTAGGTGTGACAGTAGGGTATACCTATATGGTGCAGTAATATCCTGCTGCGTTTTGACAGTGTTGTGCATGGGCTCTCGTCTTTTGACTGGTGCCAGGCTTTGGCTCCTGATGAACGCTCTTCAATCCTGCGTGCGTGCATGGTGCACCGGCGAGCAGGGGCAGCTCCCCAGTCCCACCCCCAAGTGTGTTTGTCCTTTGTGCACTGTGCTCGATGGATGCTACGGATGGGCTCCTACTCTACTCCTACTAGTATTCAATTTTCGACCCAGACATCCAGTGGTGTGGATACTACTACTTGGATAACATAGAGTACAGTAGGCCGCGCACTGTGGCAGTGATACGATACGAGCACGTAGCCCCAGTTTTTTGTATACTGCTGCCGATACGCAGTATGGCATTGGGCTTGTGCACGGCATGGGGCAGCGCCACAGCAGGAGACCTCGTGCAGTGCGGTTTTGACCGCGGTCCTTGAGGCAAGATTTGACCACGGTCCACTACTCCCAGCGTTCACTGACACTCCAGTTCGCTCCACTTCCGGTGCATTATACGCACACTTTTAAACTTGAACGGCTACAAAAGAAAGCGCTGTCAGCACGTCAGTGAGCTCTGAAAAGCCGAAAAAGGTTAGTGGCAAGTAGTAGTAGCGAGCTGGGGCTGGGCAGTGGCCGGCAGCAATGGCCAATGGTGATTGTGGTGGTGCAGAGGGAGGGAGGGAGGGAGGGAGGAGAGGACGACGGTGCACGGAGGGAAACAAACATGGAGCAACACGGGCGGCCAAGAGGAGTTCAGAACAGAATCCGTGCGCGGGGCGGCCGGCCACCACCGGGCGTGGCGTATACTGGCACCTGTAGTACGCGGGCGTGTCCTCATCTGCATTGCTTTAGTGCAGCCTTTGTCCCTTAGAGCAAGGCTAATAATACTAGCCTAGTAAGCCGGCTGTAAGGTTTTTTACAGCCTTCTCTCAGCCCACTCGTATAGTAGTTAGTCTTTTATAGTCAGTGTATAGCCTACTTGTCTCTCTCACATAGTTTCTTGGTTTCTGTGCTCAAGCTGGCTATAAGCTTATAGCCCGCTTCTTCTCTCTCCTTCCATTTCTTCTCTCCACGTCAGCATTTAGCCGGCTTTACAGCCTCTTATTATACTTGCTCTTATAGGTCGCGCGTGATGAGTGTCTTGTTGATCCGTGCGCGCGCCGGGGCAGACGGGCAGCGTGGCGCAGCGCAGGGACGAGCCATGATGCGATCGGGCGATGGCGCGGGCGGGGATCCGACGGCTGGTGGTGGGAGAAGGAAATGGGAGGGTCGGGCTCTGCGGCCCTCCCCCGGCCATCCGCGAATTCCTGCCCCTCGCCCGGGAGGCAGCGCCCCGGCGCCCCTGCCATAAAATACTCCACTCCACGCTCCTTCGTGTTTGCATTTGCATTGCAGCAACGGCGGCGCCGAGCCGCCGACGCCGATTGCTCCATGTCGTCTACTGTGATTTGCATTGCTGAACACTGACCGAGCTACGCAACCTTTACTGTATCGAGTATCGACGCGGCGGAGAGATCTGGCGCCACGTTTCGCCGTGCAGAAGCCTGCGCCAGATGCGAAATGCCCGTCCGTGGGGTTACGGCGTTACGCAGACTTTGCGGAAGCGTGGTACCCGGCAGCTGTCCTTTGTTTGTTGAATGCTGATGATGGGCTGCTGTGGCTCGAGTTCGATCTGTGTGTGTTTGAGACGGATGCCGCGAGGTGCCGGCCAGGTAAGGTAAGGTTGTTCCGTGAAAAGTAGGTATGGACTACTTCTGTGCCGGCCCAGGTCAGATGCCGGGGCTTGGGCTGGTTATCAGTTGCTGTGCTCCATCAACCAGGCCGCCATGTCCATGCCGGGCCAGGCATCATCTTTCCTTGCTAGGTGTACCCTTGCTGACGCCCAAAAACTCTGTTTTAGGATTTTGCTAGAGCTCGAAAGAAGCGCTGATTTTAGCTGATGCTGATTTGTTATGAAAGGAAACACTATTCTAGAGCTAAAAATAAGCGCTGATAAGCTGAACCGAACAGAGTCGTCCGATTGCTCACATCTTTAATAAAAAGGATGCATGATTAGTACATGAGAACATCTTCCAATTAGCATCGACACGATTAACGTATCTATACCTTCACATGCTTTTGTTAGTGGCCGAGCCACGACTATAGTTACCTTCAAGGACATGCACTTGTTTAACCTCGGGAGAATCGACGTACAACTCATAACGATGTGGTGCTTGTAAGTGTCGCTCATACTTACACAAACATGCGCTATTATTATTTTGATGTATCAAGTTTCAATATGACATGCACATGCGTCTTGTCGAATGCAACATGATGAGCCTGAGAGGAGATACTGGTGATAATCCTTATTCAGTGGTGGACCCCACCGAAAATATGAGCTAGGGCAGATCGCTAGGTTAACTAGGTACATATACAAAACTTCAGCGATATATCAAATTTGTACGTATACTACATCTATATTGCTCGTCACATAACAATTATATCCTAATTTATAACTCAACAAACAATTGCTTCAAAAGAAGTTTGAACATGATATCTAATAGTCCCTAACGACTTAATTACCTCCCCCATCCATTAGCATCTAGCAATGACCGATTCAACAATCACCAAAAAAAGGCAAGCCCCCCAGCCGCCATGAGCACATAGCAAAGCCTAGCGCAGGTCCTTTAGGCCAAGGTTAGGGGATGGTAGGCCTATCAGGGATTCAGGGCAGAAAATAGGCCACTGGGTGTGGGGGCGGGGTTAGGCTTTGTTGGCCATACAACCCAGATGCGTTAGCATCTTCTTCCATCTCCCGTCGTAGGCGGTACTCTACGCTCCCAAATGGAGGTTCATGGACACCGCTATCGGCCGGAAAGCAGGGACTAGGGGCGGTACTCGCCCTATAGTTCGATCCGCTTCTGTTCTCATACCAGTTAAAGGATTGAGTATCTCAACCCAATGAGAATATGTGAGCAGCAGCACACATTCATGGTCATAAAGGACGAAGATATATTAAATGGCTGGATGCTGGAAGAAGCTCGGAAGATTATAAGATGAGATGAAAAAAAATAATTTGAGGCCAAATACAGTGTCTACTTAGGACACACAATGTTTCAGTTTAAAGACAGGCAATACGCAGTGGCCCCGTACAACTTTAGGTAAGTATGAGTTTACACACATCAAAATAATAGTTTCAATTAACAAAATCATTGTCTAAACATACATGCATCACAAATTTGATTCTTGCAAGGACCATTGGATCTGAGGGAAAGGTGGTGGTTCTAGAGTCCGCAGTTGGGAAATATCTAGAGACCCCTAAATAAAGAAAAAAAAGAAGAGAAATTCTATGTTGTGGGTTGCAATTATATTATATGTGCTACATTTCGCCTTAAGTTCTCCCTTGGGTCACTGATGGTCCAGTGCGCGACTACTATAGTGGGCCGAATGTGGAGAAAATTCAACTAATCATATATGATTCGGCCCAGAACACAAACGGTGAGGGGAGAAAAATAAGTTCGAGAATCCTAGCCACAAAACCGAATGAAGCAACTAAGTTTTTTAGTTGATATACAGAATTTCCATAATCAGTTATTTGATTTGTTTGGTTATGTGCTATCATAGTTATTTGATATACTCGTTTCTGTTTCTTACATTTCGGAATTCAATTCGCTCTTATTTTTTTCTTGAGTGCCGCGTGCTGCATGGTACATGGAAGACAACGAACAGCAACTTGCGTTATTATCCAGGTCAATAATCCAGCTGGCCAGCTGGACCCTCCCCTCCCATTGGCAGAGAGTCACGTCTCACTGAGCTAGTCAAGGACAGGACAGCAACAATAACAAAAGAAACAAACAACAAGGCCAGCAGCCCCGTTGTTATTTGATGGTAGTACAGAAGTAAGACAGACTGACAAATACAGGCTAGCAGCAGCAGACCATGTAGCCGTCTCTCCGGTAGCAGCTCCCGTCTCGGTGCTTCTTCCATTCCATCTTCACCGCGCTGTAGTGGTGACTGGTGACTTGTGACTTGTGAGATGCATGTAGCCCGGATCCAGATGGCCAGGCGGCGACGAGCGAGCAGACCGGCGGCATGCATGCTTGCGGCCTTCTGGCCTGTGCGGCCGTGGCATGGGATGATAAGAGGTAGCTAGCTAGCGAGCTTGCTCTGCGTGGACGGGTAAACATCTCTCTTCATCTCTGGTGGTGGTGTTCTTGAGCGTCGGCCGTTCTTCTGTGACATTTTTGTGAGCTCTTCTGAATTCTTGCTCGCTCAGATCTTCTTTGTATCAAACGACAAAACCTGTGAGATTTTGCTATAGCTCTCTGGTTCATCTTTGTTTGGACTTTGGATCCACTAGACAAGTTCATCGTTGTTTGTTCAAAGTTTTTTCCCCTTCTTTTTGACATTCACGTTCGTTATTGTCTGTGGAGTTGTGTTTATGTCATGTTTGGTATGGTGGGGGACATGATTTTTCGATTTTGGATTCGACTAGAGTAAAAATCGGATGATTTCCCGAAAGGCCGAAACGCTCTCCTTCTCCAAACTGTTTTTTTATTTGGATTTTGGGGTATACAAACAGCCCAAACTCTAAACCGGTTTGGTACAGGCCGACCTACGGTTAGCTTGCAGCGTAAAGGCCCGCGACGCTAACGGCCCATTCTGAGGAACCTGGGCCCAGGATGGTTCCAGCCCAAAATCTCAAGGCCGTTTCGCTTGCATCATCTCCCATGGCCCATAGCCACCACTCCCTTGCATCCACTTCTGTCTTCTAGAAGAGGTTCGGGCGCCTTTCATCGTCGTCGTAGTTGTTTCCTCCTCGTTCCATCCCCCAACTCGATCACGATCAGGCGTTCCCCTGCCTGAATCAAAAGAAAAAGCGTCCCCCCGCCGTCCACCCAGCATCTTCGGCTGATCGGAACCGTCCATCGGGGACGTTCGTTTTCACACTTGCACCGCTGCCTCGTTTTCCACCCCGCACCGCACCATGAACAAACTTCTCCTTCCTCCTCTTCTCCTTTTCCGCTAGACCGCTACCACCCCAGCCAGCGGCCAGCACCCCCCAACACCCCCCCCCCCCCCCCCCCCCCCAAAAAAAAAGGAAGGTCGGCCGCGCGCGCTTCATCTCCGATCCTACTCGGAACCCCTCCACGCGGCGGTAAGCACCATTCTCTTCTAGTTCACAGCACCTCCTCCCCCTCCCATCTCCACAACTAATCTACCTCGATCGGTACCTCCCCGACGGACCGATCCCGAGCGTAATCAATTGAAATAATTGCGAACGCAGCTATGAGCAACGACGGCGTCGTCCCCGCCCCCCTCGACGGAGTTGCTTTCGCAAACGACAAACCGCGGGGTGGCCGCCGCCGGCGGCGGCTTTCCCGACCTCCGCAACCGCCGCTTCAGAGCCGGCATCTTCTTCGCGGCCTGGGGGATTGCTGGGATCATGCGCACCACCGTGCCAAGCCTCTCGGCGAACGCTGACCACGTGATGTTTTACTTTCTCCTCCTAATGGCTGGCGTGCTCCTGCTCCTGCTGTCCATGGCTGCTGCGGATCTGCCCTGGCTGGAGACGGCGGCGGCTCGCCTAGAGGGCCTCCTCGAGGACATGTTCTAGGATCGGAAGAGGGCACTCGCACCCTCACAAGTCACAAGCCAAAACACCCTTGTGGTTCACAAAGCAAAGTGATCACTCGCCCAATTTTGCTTTTGCTTGGTCATCGCGCTGCTTGTGCTAGCTTGTTCGAGAAATGCCTTACTTGCTGTGAACGTGTATCAGTGTGTATGTATATGTAGTGTAATCACTGTAGTGTTGTGTGTACCATGAATTGTTTGACTTGCTCCTATAACCTATCAGTGTGTATGTATATGTAGTGTAATCTCTGGAATTGCTGTCGATTTTGAGTAAGCTACCTGTCGTCCTGTCCTGTTATTTAATATGTACTGTGATACTGTTTCTCTTCTGCTGCTTAACTTGCATTTGTGATTAATGAACCCCATGGACTCTGTTAATCTTGGTTAATCTGTTGGTGTTTCTTGCTTGGAAGTGAATGATATAATACAACAGGAACAGGGTTAAAACAGTGAATATTAGTGGTGTATACTAGCCATGCACGCAGAATATGTTTAGTTTCGTTAAGTTGACCACTGGTTCACTGCTGCAGAAAAGGACCAATATCTATATGTGCTGCACCATCAGCTTATATATGACACTTTTTTTTTGTCTCAAATAAAGTTAGTAAAAAGTGTGCCCCCATTTAGTTTTGAATTATGATTTATTATTGCTTCTTGTTTATTATTTCTATTCTACAAGCCACAATATGCATGCAGACTACATGAATGAATCTGAAGTAATGTTAATTTCTCTCCTTTTTGAAACAAGATGAAAACATGATGTTAATGCTGGCACCAGTACAAGAATGTATGTAGTACACATTCAATCATGCATTAGTATACACTAGAAATTTACGCGGCGTTGCCGTTTATGTCCATCGTTGAAGCCATGTATGACCAGTATTAGATATTAGTTTTTTTTTGTTAGTTGTATATATTTTTCGAGTCCTGTAAAGATCAAGCACGGACCTTTTTTAAATTTATCTATTTACTGAGCACAGGATAATAATTTATTGAAACATTTCAAATTTATCTCAAAATTTTTGTAGCAGTTGGAAACATCGCAAAGTAGCCACAAAACAAATTTCATAATTTTTGGTTCAATAATTTAATGTGTAGAAATAACGGAAGGTATATTTATTAATTAAAAGAGGATATTTTAAATCATTCTAAAAATGATTATTTTTGAATTTTAATATTTTTTATACGTATAGTACATGATGGAGAGGCTACACAAAAATTTTCATGATTTTAGGAGCTCTAATTATTTTTATATGAAATAAATAAAATCAGCATGTAATGGGATTTAATAAAAGAAAAAAAGGAGATGGCCATTTGGGCCGAATCTGGCCCAGCTCAGCCCACGCGGTGGCAGGCCGGCCCATCAAAGAGGCTGGACGGCGGGTTTATTTCACAAAACGTGAAGGGGTTCTTTGCAAAAAAATCTGAGAGAGGGGGCGGACTGCGGGTTCTATTTCAATAAGTTCGGTGGCTTTTTTTCAAAATGACCGGGAACCGCCCGATCGGACGGCCGAGATTTGCGCGCGACGTGGCCACGCTCATACGCCAGAGAATGGTGCGTGGTTCGAACTAAGTGGATTGCCATGCAC
This sequence comes from Eremochloa ophiuroides, assembly GCA_038502445.1. NCBI lineage: Eukaryota > Viridiplantae > Streptophyta > Magnoliopsida > Poales > Poaceae > Eremochloa > Eremochloa ophiuroides. Next base: position 9,140,405 of record JAHLJS010000005.1, read on the forward strand.
ACACTACAATGTATCAGAATTCAGAGACTGCTATATTAGGTAAAGTAAGAATTCAAAACTGCATATTCTCATGTGTTGCTAATCAAATATTAAACAACCATTACACTACTTTGCACTAGAAGTCTGCAAGAATTATATTACTAGGTTAGCTCTAAAACAAAATGCAGATCAAATATATAGCATCATATATACTCCCTCCATCCTAAATTGTAAGTCATTCCAAGAATTTTGGAGAGTCAAACTTTCTCAACTTTAACCAAGTTTATATAATAAAATAATAATATTTACAATATCAACTAAGTATTATTAGATTATTCATCAAATATATTTTTTATGGTACACTTATTTGGTGTCATAATTCTTCATATTTTTCTCTATAATTTTGGTCAAAGTTGAGATACTTTGACTCTCTAAGATTTTTGGAACGACTTACAATTTGGAACGGAGGGAGTAGTGTACTGTAATACAGAAATAGTCTTAAAGGTCTTTTGCATATGTTCTCATACGAGACTATAATAATTACCAAAGCGCCTAGCCACACTTGCATTGCTATAATAGTAATAGAGTGATGCAACTCAAGCTTTGAAGTTATTTTCTTCATGTGTACCTAATTAACTTTCCTTTTAGAAAAAGTTCCTCTACACATACAACTAACAATACATTTCCAACTTAAATGTACATGAAGTCTAATGTGTGAATACCAAAACATTCCTCAATTATCATACTATCATTACCGAACTTTGCAGCACAAGTGTTTGTAGGTAACAACTGTGATCTTAAGTCGGACTGGTGGGTAAAAGTGTGACTCTTAAGTCAGCCCTGGTGACTAAGTGTGACTTCCTTTCTAGCGTTGAGTTTGTTTGACACACATGAATTCTGCACCTGTTTATTCTACTTAACCAGCATGCATGGATTATTATTGCATTTTTTTTTTGTCCGATTAGCACAGCTCTTTTGGTTTATTGTCTGTAGCAAAGAATCTATATCTATATATGCAACATGCACCTTGCAGCATGATCCAATATATAGCTAATATAAATGGTCTCAAGGATGGTTAGTTTAACATTGATTGCTCGTTAAGTTTTTTTTTTCACCCACATTTTGCATGCTTTTGCTAACTCTTCCCTATCTTTTCCATGCTTAGCACCATGGATAGTTGTACGTGTCCTTAGCGCCACTGAACATATGTAGTAGACGCTCAATCGTTCATTAGTATGACCGTGCACACAATGTAGCAGACTAACAGAGAGAAGATAAATACATCACCCCATATATATATATATATATATACACACACACACACATCATGATATGATATGCAAGCACCCCATAGAAAACCAGCTATTATCCGATCTTAGTTTGGCTTTTCACCCCTAGCCTCATAATATACGATAGTATATTATCTATTAGAAATCGTATGTGCTTGATCACTAATAAAAATGATTTTAGGTGGTGGTCCCGAAACATTATTCGAGACAAACATAAAAATAACCGCCGCCAAAAATATTTACGTAGGCGGTCAGAAAATAACCGTCTCCAACGCCTCCACCTCGGTTAATCCATGATTAACCGAGGCGGTTGCATTATGACAACCGCTCTATTAATGGATCAACCGAGACGAGCTCCTTAAGCCAACCGTCTCAGTTAATCAACTATTTTCGGAGGCGGTCATTATAAAAGTTCGCCTCGGTTAATCAATTATTTATGGTGTGCAACAATAAAAATCGTAACCTTTTTATATGAACTCGGATAAAGACAAACTTTATATCAAAATTATAGCACTCGACGAGATCTAGAACTTTGTAGTTGAAAAGGTTTTGATTTAAAACTGTTTAGAGCCCCAAAATATGTTATAAGTGTATAAATTTTGAAATTTAAAATTTAAAATTACTAAACGATCTCGTATGTTGACATGGTCTATACAAAAGTTATAGCTCTCATTAGAATCTACAACTTTGTAGTTAAATTTTTTTCATTTGAAGACGTTTAGTAGCCTAAATATCCAATATAAATTTATGACAGTATTAGTATAAAAAGATAGCATACTATATATAGACATGAACAAGTTTATGGTGCAGTGGTAGAGGCGTTAGCTGTTAAGTGTTAGGTCGAGAGTTCGACTCTCCAAAGTCACAAGTTTTTACTAGGCCTTGGTTAATGAATTAACCAAGACGAGCAAAATAACCCCTCCATTATTCACCGATTAACGGAGGTCTATAATTGGAGCCCGCCATCATTAAAAATTTTGTAGTAGTGCATCATGCTGATCGGATTTCAAACAACCTTTGCATGCATAATTGCATACCGAATCACATCCATCATTTAGCTAGTTGGCTTCCTACCTCTCTCATATAAAATGTGATAAGGAGCCAGTCAATTTAGTATTTTCTCTATTCTAAATTGTAAGTTGTATACATATCGTAGCGTGGCCAAAACAATCTACAATTTAAAGCAGATGGAGTAAATATTCGTTGCATACCATGAAGCTGTTTGAGACTGCTCCGCAAACTCTACTCTATAAACTTCACAATAGAGCAACTTCACAACTTTCATGTTTTTTGAACGCCCTTTAGGTGCTCTCACTATATTTTTTTTCTCGAGCAACGTATGTGGAGTTGGACCTGTTTGGCAAAAATATGTGGAGCGAAGCTGAAAAATATGAAACGGAGCACTCCCAAACACCCCCATACTAGGATATGAGCATTCTATTCCATTATACCGAAAACAAAAACTGTAGTTTAAAAGGAACTGCTCATAGAGCAGGCGACTAAACCCTAATGGTGGTAGCTAGCCGGCCAGGGCTTGATCCCTGGTTCCTACAATGGGTTCCAAATAAAACCGAGACAAGTGTCGCGTTTAAAAAAAAAGGTAGTTTAGAACTACGTAGTATTTGTAACTTTGGTAGTTCCTCCCCTCTTCCATCTTAAATGAAATATATATATATTTTTTTAAAGGACGGCAAAAGCTTTGCCACGATTTCTATTAGACAAAAAAATAAAAAAGAAGGCAAGTGCCCCGCCCAGTTTTTGAAGTGGAAACTAGGCGAAAAACCATACATACAATTGTGGAAGGTACCCTACTCCATCTGCACACCTAGGTACCAAATCAATTCAACTCGCGCCACAAAAAGCGTCAACTCAAACTCTACTCAACTCCACGCTTGGTCGGACTGGGACATCGACACAAGCCTCTAACCACTAGAACACGGTCGGATTGGGTCGTCGACATGAGCCTCCACTTTAAACCACTAGGAGCTCCACAACTAAGGCAGCAAGCAACTAAAGACTAGATGTAACACCCCTGATGTTACGATAACTAAAACCTGTCATGTCATCATGATTACATATAAATTATCCCGCATAAACTCATTTTTACTATGCATCACTAAAATAAATTTTATTACTACATGTGATTGTGCATAAGTGCTTGAGAGTGAATTGCTATGTAAATGATTGTGTTTGTGTGTAATTATCTAAATACATGTGGAAAATAAAAAGAAAATCACTTATAAACCCTAAAATGGGCACAAAACCCTAATTCAAAAACTAAAAGGAATTTGAGGTTGGGCCTTAAATAAAAGTTGTACATCTTAAAAATTTGAGCAACTTATATTTTGGGTAACTTTGAAGTTATTAAAAATAATTTCAAATAAAACCCTCATCTATGCTTGAAGATTTAAATTTGAAATTTAAATTCAAAAATAGCAAGAATCCAATGATGGTTCCTTAATAAAAGTTCTAGTACTTTTAAAATGGATGAACTTTTATGTTTGGAGATTTTGAAGTTTTGCAGTGAAAATTTAAATAAAACTCGAATTAATGCTTTGAAATTCAAATTTGAAATCCTATTTCAAAAATTATAAATAATCTGATAATACACCTTTAATAAAAGTTGCAAATCTTGACAAATAGAACAAATTTTATTCTTGAAGATTTTTAAGTTGTTGAGAAGAATCTTGAGAATTTAAATGAATTGCAAATGAATTTCAAATTGAACTTTTACCCCCTTTTGAATTACTCAAAATACATTCAAAATTTGAAAAGGGTCCAATAACAAAAGTTGTGCAGCACTAAATTTTCTGCAACTCTTATTAAGGTACTTTTTCAAGTTACTGTAGAAAATCTGAAGCAATTGTGCAAAAGTCAAATTTGGGTTTAGCTCAGCTACAGTAAGGGGGGTCCAGTCCTCCGTCTGACCGCGGGCAGGGGCCGCGCGTGCCGCGCCGGCCGCTGATGCCGCCCGGGGCCGGCCATGCCCGTCGGCAACGTGTTGAGCTCGCGGGGGTCCCGGCCACGTTCCGAGCCCACATTGCCCTATATAAGCCGCCGGCTATCTCTCGGGTGGAGGCGAAATTCGCCGTCCTCCCTGCTCCACTCTCCAATTCCGTTTACCCATAGGCTAGCCACCTCATTGCGCACCGATTGAACCTGGTTGCCAAACCTCTACCGGTTGGAGTCGCCCGTGCCACTGTTTTTCCTTCCACGGGTGGACAGAGCGCTGCCGCGGCACCTCACCATGGCCAGTGCTCTACGGTGATCTCCTCCCCTCTATTTTTGCGTGTCCTAGTATCCTGGAGACGACCGGAACCTTATGCGTTAGATGGTTTTTTTGGTATGGTGCGCAGGACGCCGCGGAACGCCGATTGCAGCCGTGTTCGTGCCGCCGTGAGCACGGTCAACACCGATGAGGTATCTCCGAGCCGTCTCTACCCCAACGGTCACGAGCACAAGACCCTTGGTGAGCTCTTGTTTCTACCAGAGCCAGTTAGTTGAACTCTACCGGTCCAGTTTGCTCGGAACGTGGCCGTGCCGCCGTATCGGTCGCCGTCGGTCCGCCATGGCCACGGTAAAGCTCGAGCCGAGTCATTTTCGTCTTACCCATCTAGCTAGTGTGCGGGAGGTTTAGGGGTGCGCCCATGTGCCCACGGTCTCACCGGGAGAGTCGCCGGCGATGCGCCGCTGCGGTCACACCACCGCGCCCGCAGGAACCCCTGCGCGAGGTTGAAGGCGGGAGCCGCGCTGGGCCGCCTGCTGGGGTATGTGGGTCGGTCCAGTCGCGAGCGGGCGCGCTGAAAAGAGCGGGAGGGAGCGTGGGCCGGCCTGCGGTTGTGGGCGACTCGGGCTAAATTGACGTTTTCTGTTTACTCGGGAATTAAAAGACATTTTTGATTTTCTGCTAGTATGAATTGTAGTGGAGTTTGTTCTTTTTGTGGTAATTAAATTGCTGCATCAAAAATCATGAAAATAATTGCGTGCACTTTATGAAATGTGTAGTATTTAACAAAAATATAAGTTAGTGGGTTTGAGCATTTTATGCAGGTACTAAAAATCTGAAAATTTATTAATAAATGTCACATTGAGCAATTTTAATAAATTCTAAGTTAATCCTAAGATCATGAAAATTGTTTGGGCACTATTCTAGACCAAGAGCTACCTGTTAACAAAGTTTGGGCTCAAATGGAAATAATTTACTTATTTATTATTTATTGCTCTTTTAATCGATTAATTGTTAAATGGAAACCCTAGCTATTTTAAGTTTTATGTAACTTTTGGATTGGGTGATGTCCCTAGGTCATGAACTTGAGATGATCCTTGACACCTTAATTAATGATTGGGTTCTTGATTAAAATGTTAATGAGGAACATTAATGATTTATGTTATTAACATATGATAATAAGGTTTAATAATTTGTTTAAGCAAAGGTTTGATAGTGTTCTAGGGAAAACCAACTCGACTTACAACGACTGTTAAAATGGTCAATAAACTAAAGTAGTTAATACTCAATAGTGATTAATTTCATTGGCTTGCAACTTTATCATAAAGGGAAGTTCCACTCAACTTTCTAAATGAAGTTTACTTTATAAGTAATTCACAAATTAGTGCACCTCGTGCATCCTAGCATACATATCATTATGTTAAGCATTGTATTATTATTACGCGTAGTGCTCGGATTTTCGGGAGAATTGCTTGACTTGTCACTGACGGAAGGATTATTCGTCAGGAGAAGCCAAGTGGGTTTCTCTGATTTTCCGGCAGAAGTGACAGACCTGCAACACAGGCAAGCCACGGTGCATTCAGCCTCTTCCTTGTGATTTATAAAATATTTATATCTTGAGTTAATTATTGTATTAGGTTGTTTGGAGTTGATTGTCACCTATCTTGACGCATTGCCTGCCTTGATACAATCCCTTTGAAACTTGATTTAAAAATGAAAATATTGAAAAATGTTTAGCCCTGCTTAATTATTTGGATCTGCAAAAATGCTATTTTATGCTATGATGAAATGAAATGAAAGGAATCATGATACAAGGGAATTGGTATTGTTTCCGTTCGGTGGCAGTGTACTTGGCCAGTCCATTGTCATCGACGGGAATGGGTTTTCCATTCGGTAGTTGTGAATTTGGGTTAGAGTCCCAATGCTTGATCACCGGCGGAAAAGGGATTTGAAAACCGTGCTGTTACTTGTACTTGGGTTAGAGTCCCAATGCAATGTTTCTGGCGAGAAAGGAATTAGTGATCGTTCATTGTAGGCCTTCTGTGATAGAGACTTTGCAAGTAGCCACATACTCCGGAAAGCCCTATCTCCGGTAGCTCTATTGCTTGAACCGACAACCATGCACTGGGAGTAGAGAGATGGCGAGAGTAGCGTGTACCCTCGTGGCTGGCGTGCTTGGAGACGAGAGGAGTACTGTGCTCTCGGGTGGCGCAGGACCGGTTCAGGGATACAAAAGCCGTGGTAGACGGGGTTGGTATAAGCAAGCTTAGGTGCTACATATGCAGTGTGGTTAGGGATCCCCAGCTGGGTACTAATCGATTCGAATCGTCGTTGCTCCTCGGATATGGAGACTTAATCCTTTGACTTACAATTGAAAAGTGGTTCGGAACTAGAATGTTTTTTAGAATGATTAGTTAATTGGAAATGAAGGATATATGTGAAAGAACTGAGAACTATTAGTATTAATTATAATATTATTGAGTAAAATACTGAAAAGTAGGATTAGTATTGCTTTTTCCGCAAAATACTTTGACTCTTGCTAAAGCCTTACGTTGACTCCCCTCAGCCTGCATTCCTGAGTCTCATGTTTTTCTTTAGTTGAGTAAGTCTTGCGGAGTACCCCATGTACTCAGGGTTTGTTAACCCCTGTTGCAGGTGAGGCGAGTGTACAGTTCTGCGTGGGGCCGTTCCAGTTTACGGATCGGGTATGGATGAAGATATGTACATGACATAACCCTTGGGCAAGGGGATAGTTGTATACTGCTACTCCACTACGAAACTCTGGTTCAGGATAATGTAATTTATATTTGTAATTCTATGGTTATGTAATACTTCCGCACTCTTTACTCTGATTTAAATTATTTGTGTAAATTGTTGTCATACTGCGAGGCTTTCAATGAAGATCTTCGGGAGATTATGGTTTCCTTGGAGACCCAACAGGCCACCTAGGTCAAAGGGAACTCGTGCAGACTAGTCAAAGGTCCTTAGGGACGATGACGGGACACGTGGGCCCTATGATTAAGGCGGTTCTATCACAGAGTGGTATTAGAGCATCTCATTGTAAAGTACTTGCAGTATTACTTTACAAAAACTTCAAAATGCTTTGGATCAAATAAAATCAATTTAGAAGTTTGGTCCGGGTTACTCCTGAACTTTCCTCATTCTTTCTATAGGATCTTTCCTTGTGTTGGCGCAAAAAGTGGTTCCCTAAGCCCAACACACCAGCGAAGCCGAAAACGACCCTTGAAGGCAGTAGAGCTCTCGCAGATCCAGGTATCTTCGAACCCGGTCTAAGAGTGTCAGTAACACCCAAGTGTGCCAGTCAATTTGACCTGCAATTGACAAGGAAACAATAGTAATCAGTAATCACAGGGCGGAACTAACCGGTATGTCCAGGTAATTCCAATTATGTGGCTCTGAGAGCTGATTTAATCGGAGATCGTCTAGAAAGCCGATTCCGTCATGTTATGAACCGATAGTATAATAATGAAGTAAAACGGCTATCAGAATACTCATATGAAGACAATAACGTGGTAGCCGATCTAATTCAATTAATGTGTATAAAAGAAAATAGATCATGTATACAGATCTGATCTGTACATCAAACAAGCAGAGATCGGCTAAAGCTGGTCTAGAAGGCCGGCGGCTTTAGTAAATCCTCTTCGCTACGTTCACCAAGTCTGCATTCACCTGGTCTAACGGCCAGCGGGCTTCAACAAACCCAGCAAACAAAGCTAGATCATTTGATATCCAAATAAGTCTATATACACGATCTACTCGTGAGAGCATAACTGAATCGGCTCCTTAGCCGATGCAGGGTCTATGAAGCACGAACGAACGCTAGCGTAGCCATAAACAGACTTCAAATTAAAGCAAGTCTAATCTAGTGAAAAACTTGTTTGGGTTAAACCTGTTCCACCGGATGACGCTCAGTTTAACTTAAACAAGGATACAAAAATAAGACTTACGATAACCTCAGAACCACTTATGTCTCAACTAGCACCGAACGCACAACATGTAACGAACAAGATTGATAGGCAATTAGCCGATGTAAGCATGGAACCGATTATCATGGTAAAATAAGCATAAAAAAGCATAAGCGACGATCAAATTCAAGTGAATCTAAGGCCAAATCTATCAATCTTGATCGGGCAGAGAGATGTTATATTGATAAATAAACAATAAACAACAAATAACATCTTGATAACTTAATGAATCTAACTAAATTGCCATATTTAGCTAGAGCCGATAACTAATCCATGCGTGCAAACTATCTCAATCTATAGCCTGTCTACCGGATGACATTAACTAATAGATTAATCAAGCAAACAAACACGAATCGATAACTAATCCGCGCGTGAAAACCGTCCTAATCTGTATCTCGTCCACCGGATGACGGTTAACACATATTGATCGGGTAAACCAGCGTGAATCATCCTTGACTCACTGTGCTTCCCGCGTCCACCGGATGACGCCAAAGAAACAGAGCTTAGCAAGGACCCTGGTCCGCCATGCTTCCACGTCCACCGGATGACGCTAAAAAGACATAGTTTAACAGGGGGTTGACGATACTTACAAGCAAGCCTGCGTCCACCGGATGACACCCAGCCTGGAATGATGTAACTCGCCGGACTCGACTGACTCTAGGGTTTGTTGGCCAGAGCCGAAAGTTGTGTTGTATTGATGTTGTTGTTGTTTTACAACGGCTGAGGGCTTATATTTATACCCTGAGCGTAGATAGAGTCTTAGTCGAATTACAACTCATCAATAGATAAGGAAACCAACAAACTATCCTATATCTAAGGTAACTTGGAGTCACACCTTCCCTTTCATAACGGATTCCGATCGTGATCGCATCTTGGCGGCGCGGACTCTGGATGACGTCACCAATACCGACACTGCACGCCTTCTGTCACCTTTGCCCGATAACCGATTCACCGTGCAATCGGCTATTTTCCTTCCTTCTGCTGGACGGAATCTGCTTCCGAGATCGGCTATCTTCCTCCGGTATCGGCTATCTTCCTCTAGCATCGGCTATCGGCTCCCAGCCCAAAATTTGGTGTTAACACCTTGATTCTTTTACAGGTCTTAGATGGATTATAGGCTTAGTAGTGGACTAGCACATTAAGTATGCCCTATGTTGAAAACATTGGGTGCATGACACCCTATTATTTAATCAGTATATACATTTATATCGGTGTATTTTGATTTGCGTTGGAACGCTCATGCATCATGATATTACAACTATTAATAATCCCCCAATATGTAATATATCTATACTTTCTTAAGTGAGACTTATTTCAAAATATATTTTGGTTAAAAATACTTAAAATAAATTTCACCCTTCTCCTCAACCAATGGACCCGCAAGATCCTGCTGCTAGGATCGACGAATGTCTGGCTATGTTTGAAATTCCTACAATGTTGTGGAGATTGCTGCAGGAAGTAAGTTATTCAGCACCACCCAGGTAGTCCCATATTATTCTCTTTGGTTGGTCGTGATGTGAAGTGTCCCTACAACTCCTAGCCAGAGCGTTAGCAATGAATCAACTATAACATGACTTTTGAAAACTTCCAAAGGTTTTATAAATTAAAAAAAAAAACTGTTGGAAGAAAACAAATTAAAGACGATTCTTCTACCTTCCCTTATGCTTGCCGAAAGGTCTGACGTTGGTATCCTACAACTCAAGACAAAGGACATCCAAAGATCAGTGGAGAGTTGAGGATCTCCAACAATGATTTACATAATGTTTCTCAACCACCCTCTAAAGTAAAGTAAAGATAATATATAAAGTTTTGTCCCATATATAGGTTATATACTAACTAACGTTGTGAGGATACATAGGCTGAGCATGCATCATACCTTTCACATAAGATACATATATAAGTACTTAAAATTTCCCTTATATTCAAAGTGCGGCTATTGTCCTTTATAGTTGTTCGGTTTTGAAAATCTTATCATAAACCACGTTTCTACCAATCCTTGTTAATCTTCGCTCCAGGAGTTCCTAACCTTGGGAACTTCTGGATGCACTTGAACATAATCCCTTTAAATACCAAAACCATGCATCGGTTCTTGACCTTCCGTGTCAGTGTCATACCTTGACGTGACAAATACCACCTCCTTGACTTCAATGTAGTAATTGTGTCCTATGGTGGTGTCATAACCAGTGACCGTGATGCCGTGACGAAACCTAGAGTCTCTTGCATGCCCGAGTCATGCGAGATTCTGCTGGGTGCGCGCAGGTATCAAGGTTTAAGGTTGTGGTCTGCCATCGCTTCACAATTCATAAGCTCACTTTCGTTTGCACCTTTCGTGGAAACGAATCCATCTCACTGTGATGAATTATGATCTATGAATACAATGTAATTTCGAAACTTGAAATCTCTTGTGGCTCGCTACCACAAGAAATTTTGCAAAGTATTCGCTTACATCGAGATTCGCAGTCATTATCCATCAAATTCTTAATTGTTATACTTCATTTCGGTGACTCCTATTTACCGAAGCTACTTTAATTATGACCTTATAACGATGATTGGCCGTGACTACGGTGCCTTGCAAAACTGAAAATCTTTTGTGACATACAATCACAGAAGTTTTTCTCAGGGCACATACTCATATCATAGTCAGTGCTCCTCACCCATGAAGGTCGCAAATAATGTGCTCTCTTCCACCAATAATCCTTGCTCCATAAGTTTCCAGTCCTTTGGCAACTTCTAAAATCATTCAATTCAATGCAAGGAATTACCGAATCCTTGATTTATCTGTGTATGTGTCAGTCTTTATCCTCTCCTTTCACGACACATACTATTTCCTTGAAATTTGTAACCAACATGTCAGGTGTTGGTTAAAAGCTATTATAATTGTAGTCTATGGGATATCATGATCCATGACCACGATGTAGCGTCAAAATCTGGGGTCTCTTATGGATTGCAACCATAAGAAGTTACTGTTGTACGCTCGCTGTCATTGGCGTTAATGGTCATGATTCTAGCCCTGCGATTAATGTGCTTTCCCTCTTGTTGAAATCTCTTTTGGAAATTCATATCCTTGTTTTTCCTGAGTTTCCAAAATTCCTTGTTATCTATAATTATCCTGAAACCTATTCCCTTCTTCAGAAAACCTCAATATATATACTCATTGACTCAGTACACCAAAAACCTGGCCCTAGTCCTTGACTTTCGCCAGTGTATGTGTTATGCCTTGATTTGACACATACCACTTCCTTGAATTCGACATGTTGGTTGTGCCCTGTAGTGATGCCATGACCAGTGACCACAGTGCCACGTCGAATCCTAGAGACTCTTGCGTGCCATGGGCACACGAGGTTCTACTAGGTACGCGTAGGTATTGAGGTCTAAAGTCATGATTCACTATAGCCTCACAACTAATAAGTTGTCTTTCGTTGCATTTCGTGAAAACAAATTCCTTTTACTGTGGTGTAATATGATCTACGATTTGCGATACCATATAGCAACCCAAAATCTCCTGTAACTCATCATCACACGGGATTTTAGAAGGGTATATGCTCATATCGCGATCTTTGGTCAAGTTTCATCATAGCTACCATAGATATATCTGTTCTCTTTTAACTGAGGCTACCTTAATTGTGTTCTACAATGGTATCTCGACCCGTGACTATGGTGCCGTCTCAAAGCTTGGGGGTCTTTTGTGGACTGCAGCCGCAGGAAGATCTTATCATGGAATGCACGGGTATTTTGGTCGGTGCTCATGATCCGTTGTAGCTTGCAATTTAAGTTACTCTCAATCTCCTTAAAACCCTCTTTTAAAAATTTATATCCGGGTTTTTCCTCCTGAATTTCTAAAAATTTCTACTGTTTATAACTATCTTACAACCCATTTTGAGAATTCACATCGCTATGCCCTGAATTCCCTAAAATCTTTGTCTTAGTAATCATATTTAATCTCACATGATGAAACAACGGGAACCGATTTGAAAGTGGTACCTACGATCCAATTACTTGGAAATGGTATCTGTGATCTACTGAGGAGTCCCCTGTTGTTTTATGAATTCCTGGTTATTTAATGTGTTTGTCACATTTTCTTTTCCATTACTTATCTTAAGTCATTCTCAGTATTTTAACTCAGTTATTGATCGCCTTCGTTTGAGAAGTTTCATCTGGGTGTATTGGATAATGGGGTTAGGGTTAACGACCAATGGTGCCGCGTCGAAACCGAGGGTTCCCCGTGTCGTGCCGCAGGGGTTAGCTACTCGGTATACGCTAGTATCATTATTCATGACTCTGACTCCTTTTGAAAATATACTCAAATGATATTTCCCCTACACGTTTATTCGTAAGAGAAAAGTATGGACTAGTAGCTTATCAACTCAGTTGCCTGAACAGTTATCATGACTTCCAGTGCCGAATCCAGTTGTTGACTTAACTTAGAAGGAGTTCAACTTGACTCAGATTTGATTACCCTGAGCATCAGAGTGCGAGTCCTATAATGGAAATATCGTGTCACCCGAAAAACCACAACCAAATGATACCAAGAATAATGGAGTCAGTATTCAAAGGAAGAAGTTGCCTGAAGATCCAAGAATTTTCGATTTAAAAACTTTCCTAAGTTCCTTGCTGCTCTGTAGACGTGACTTGTACTTTTCAAGTCTGAAAACAAGTAAGCCCTACTTGCTCTATAGTCAGGTTTGGAAAATATTTTACTTGACACATTTTCTTTTCCATTAGTAAACCTAAGGCTTTAGCCGTTCTTTAAATCTCGAGACGAGATTTATTTTAAGGGGGGAAGGATGTAACACCCCTGGTGTTACGATAACTAAAACCTGCTATGTCATCATGATTGCATGTAAATCATCCCGCATAAACTCATTTTTACTATACATCACCAAAATAAATTTTATTACTACTTGTGATTGTGTATAAGTGCTTGAGAGTGAATTGCTATGTAAATGATTGTGTTTGTGTGTAATTATCTAAATACATTTGGAAAATAAAAAGAAAATCACTTATAAACCCTAAAACGGGCACAAAACCCGTTTGAAGTTATTAAAAATAATTTCAAATAAAACACTCATCTATGCTTGAAGATCAAAATTTGAAATTTAAATTCAAAAACTAGCAAGAATCTGATAATAGTCCCTTAAAAAAGCTTTAGTACTTTTAAAATGGAACAACTTTTATTTTTGGATATTTTGAAGTTATGTAGTGTAAATTCAAATAAAACTCAAATTAATGCTTTGAAATTCAAATTTGAAATCCTATTTTAAAAAGTATAATGAATCTGATAAAACATCTTTAATGAAAGTTGTAAATCTTGACAAATAGAACAACTTTTATTTTTGAAGATTTTCAAGTTGTTGAGAAGAATCTTGAGAATTTAAATGAATTGCAAATGAATTTCAAATTGAACTTTTACCCCCTTTTGAATTACTCAAAATCCATTCAAAATTTGAAAAGGGTCCAATAACAAAAGTTGTGCAGCACAAAATTTTCTGCAACTCTTATTAAGTTACTTTTTCAAGTTACTATAGAAAATTTGAAGTAATGGTGCAAAAGTCAAATTTGGGTTTAGGTCAGCTACAGTACAGGGGGGGTCCGGTCCTCCGTCTGACCGTGGGCAGGGGCCGCGCGTGCCGTGCCGGCCGCTGATGCCGCCCGGGGCCGGCTGTGCCCGTCGGCAATGTGTCGAGCTCGCGGGGGTCCCGGCCACGTCCCGAGCCCCCACTGCCTTATATAAGCTGCCATCGACGACATGTTCGTCTTCCTCCTTTTCTGCTCGCCGCCAGGCTATCTCTTGGGTGGAGGCGAAATTCGCCGTCCTCCCTGCTCCACTCTCCAATTCCATTTGCCCATAGGCTAGCCACCTCATTGCGCACCGATTGAACCTGGTTGCCAAACCTCTACCGGTCGGAGTCGCCCGTGCCACTGTTTTCCCTTCCGCGGGCGGACAGAGTGCCACCGTGGCACCTCACCGTGGCCAGTGCTCTACGGTGATCTTCTCCCCTCTATTTTTGCGTGTCCTAGTATCCTGGAGACTGTCCGGAACCTTATGCGTTAGATGGTTTTTGGTATGGTGCACAGGACGCCGCGGAACGCCAATCGCAGCCGTGTTCGCGCCGACATGAGCACGGTCAACACCGATGAGGTATCTCCGAGCCGTTCTCTACCCCAACGGTCGCGAGCACAAGATCCATGGTGAGCTCTTGTTTCTACCCGAGCCAGTTAGTTGAACTCTACCGGTCAAGTTTGCTCGGAACGTGTCCGTGCCGCCGTACCGATCGCCGTCGGTCCGCCATGGCCGCGATAAAGCTCGAGCCGAGTCATTTTCGTCTTACCCATCTAGCTAGATGCGTGCGGGAGGTTTAGGGGTGCGCCCATGTGCCCACGGTCCCGCCGGGAGAGTTGCCGGCGATGCGCCGCTGCGGTCACGCGGCCGCGCGCGTGGGATCCCCTGCGCGAGGTTGATGGCGGAAGTCGCGCTGGGCCGCCTGCTGGGCTATGTGGGTCGGTCCAGTCGCGCACGGGCGCGCTGAGAAGAGCGGGAGGGAGCGTGGGCCGGCCTGCGGTTGTGGGCTGCCTCGGGCTAAATTGACGTTTTTTGTTTACTCGGGAATTAAAACGCATTTTTGATATTCTGCTAATATGAATTGTAGTGGAGTTTGTTCTTTTTGTGGTAATTAAATTGCTGTGTAAAAAATAATGAAAATAATTGCATGTACTTTATGAAATGTGTAGTATTTAACAAAAATATAAGTTAGTGGGTTTGAGCATTTTATGTAGGTACTAAAAATCTGAAAATTTATTAATAAATGTCACTTTGAGCAATTTTAATAAATTCTAGGTTAGTCCAAAGATCATGAAAATTGTTTGGGCACTGTTCTAGACCAAGAGCTACCTGTTAACAAAGTTTGGGCTCAAATGGAAATAATTTACTTATTTATTATTTAATGCTCTTTTAATCGATTAATCGGTAAATGGAAACCCTAGCCATTTTAAGTTTTATGTGACTTTTGGATTGGGTGATGTGCTTAGGTCATGAACTTGAGATGATCCTTGACACCTTAATTAGTGATTGGGTTCTTGATTAAAATGTTAATGAGGAACATTAATGATTTATGTTATTAATATATGATAATAAGATTTAATAATTTGTCTAAGCAAAGGTTTGATAGTGTTCTAGGGAAAACTAACTCGACTTTCGACAACTGTTAAAATGGTCAATAAAGTAAAGTAGTTAATACTCAATAGTGATTAGTTTCGTTGGCTTGCAAATTTATCATAAAGGGAAGTTGTACTCAACTTTCTAATTGAAGTTTACTTTCTAAGTAATTCACAAATTAGTGCACTGTTGACGGTAATTATTGTATGATGTTACCCGTCAACTAAACATGAAATAAGGGTATAAAGGCAAACACCACCATAGAATAGGACTTTAACTAACAGAATTCCACAGTTTTGGCAAATCAGTATTTTGCAGGGGGTTATATAGAAAAGAACTCTGGGAGGCCCACATGTCGGATTAAAATAACGAAATCCGCCGCGAAAGAAGATCAAGAATATTCTAGAGAACACCAGAGACTCACTGACAGAAGCGGGGCCCACTTGGCAGCTGGGGGAGATCGGCCGACCCACTGACCAGGTCGGCTGATCTGTCAGTGAGAGGTCTCGGCCTCCGCTTCGTCGTGGACCCACATCCCGAAATTTCACATAATCCTAGCCGCCCGTCGAAGTTGGTTTGATCCAAGGGCTACGGTTCATCCCACTGGCCTATATAAGGACCCCCAGACCCTCAGGGTTTCAGATCATTCAATCAATCATTCAGTAATCAACCAGTTCAGAGCCAGAAACCCTGGAATCATTAGAGCTTTACTATCTAGAGCATAGTTACATAGATTAGAAGTAGAAGGAGGCGAGTTCTACTCGAGTTATGGATCTGCCTGGAGCTAGAAGGCTTCTCAGAGCCATTGTAAGCTCTCTCTTGTATCTTAAACCTCTTTTGAGTGCTTGAGATAAAGTTGATTGACATTGTTGTATTATTGATTATGTTCTCAATTATGCTATTCGTTGCTTATTTAGATCGTATACTTTGCATAGTTAGGATGCATTTATATTCATACATAGGTTTGTATAGCGCTCATTCATTGACGTCATGGGTGGGTGATGAACAACATGTAAACATGGTGCTTAAATGTAGTTTATCTGCAAATGCACCCTATATTTTAGGTTATGTGGTAGATCGCGGATATGACACTCCCGTTGAGTCCTTTGTAGTCCACACTCCGAATGTAGTGAGAGTAGGAAGTTATTATTACTTTAGAAGGCTGGCTATGATCATGATCTTCCTTAGTAATATTCCCTTAAGTATGAATATGAAGTGTCTTCGCTATGATTGCTAGTATAATTGCACCAATCTTATATGTCTTTGATAGTATAGTTAGAATGACTTAAGATATCCTTATGCTTCAATTTAATCCATGCTAGTGCCTAGATAGGAAGTGCTCTAAGTGATTATTATTAATTGATTTATTGATCATTATTCTTATCATACATATCATTATTATTGTGACATAACCCCTGTTCTGAGTAAATAGGTTATGCATGGTTATCTCCATATTTGCATATGCATATGACATCTATCTATCTTCCACACTCTTTACTCTGTTTTAAATTATTTGTGTTAACTGTTGTCATACTGCGAGGCTTTCAATGAAGATCCTCGGGAGATTAGGGTTTCCTTGGAGACCCAACAGGCCACCTAGGTCAAAGGGAACTCGTGCAGACTAGTCAAAGGTATTTAGGGACGATGACGGGGCACGTGGGCCCTATGATTAATGCGGTTCTGTCACACTAGCAAAACAACTAAAAAACTAAGCAACTAAAAACAAACTAAGCCTACTCCACCACTGGCACCAACCACGAACACGTTGGTGGAAACGACGAACTAGCACTGCCCAAGACATCCCAACCGAGTCGAACTCCACAACGACGCCTTCAAGAAGGTTACGACGCCCAAGCGCCGCCGTCGTCCGTCCACGGCAAGACTAGGCTCTCACCCATGGAGTGTGGTGGGGACACTATGCCCTCAACAGGGGAACGACACCCACAAGTGCCGCCGTTGTCAGGCCTTCGCCCAAAGAAACCCCAGCACAGACGTCGGTCAAGATCTCCGGTCCTGGCCAAACACCAGGACGTCGCTGCTGGCCATCCAGAAGAAGCCTCACCGGAGTCGACGCGCCGGCCACGCAAGCAGCCACAAAGCTGCGCCAGCACCCCTCCAGACCACCTGCCGAACACCAGCCTCCCGCCACCGTGTATGTCCACCAACCGCCCGCCGAAGCCGTAGCCACCGCCGCCGGCCGAGCTCCCATCGCAGGCACCGCCACCCCCTGAAGGTACCGGATCTGGAGCATAGCCGCGGACCAGCACCCCCGTGGACGCCATGGCCTCCGTCTTCATAACGACCGCCCCACGACGGTAGTCGGAGGCATGGGGAAGGGATGGCATAGACGAAGACCACCCCCCAACGCCAGCACAACTCCCGCCACGGCCATGAAACGGCCACCATCAAGAGGAAGCGGGGGACGAGCAAAGGGGGAGGGAGCCTCTCCGCCGCCCCCACACCCGAAAGGGCAGCAGCCCCGCGACGCCTAGCCGGCGCTCCCCACCGGAAAGGAGCAGCCACCACCGTATGTGGCATAGTCAGCAGCACCACCACAGCACCACAGACCTGCCAAAAACCACAGCCAGCCACACCACCACGGCGCCGCCGAAGAGTTGCTCCTCCACCAGGGAGCCACGGTCATAGCCGGCCTCCAGCCATGCCCAGGCCGTCATGGCCAGACGAGGCCGGCCGTGGCCAGCCGAGCCCAGCCCCCCAGCCACCGGAGTGGGTCGCTACCAGGCCAAGGCCGCCGCCGGCCAGATCGACGAGCAGCCACAGCAGGAGCCACAAGCCCCCATCGCCACCGGTGTCGTAGGACCACGACCGCACTCCGGGAGACTGGATCCGGTCTAGGGACAGCCGGATTTGGGCGCAACGGCCTCGAAACCCGCCGCTGGCCACCGGCCACCGGCCGCCGCTCCCTGCAGCCCCATCTTGGGAGCACCTCCAGGAGAGAGAGAGAGAGAGAGAGAGAGAGAGAGAGAGAGAGAGAGAGAGTGTAAATAGGGAGGAGGAGGGGGGAGAGAAGGCCCAGCCGCCGCCATCCATTGCCGTCTGTCCGGTCCGCCGGCGTCGAGCTCCGGTGGCGGCCGGGGATGGACTCCAGAGGGAGGCCTCGGGGGTGGTGGGAAGCGGCGCCGCCCGAGTCGCCCCTGAAGGGCGACGCAGGGGCCTCTCGGCTGGTTTCCTGCAATACACATGAAATTCAGATATCTTTCTATTTACTTCTAAGAAAGCATTAGGGATTAAGTTCTCCTGCATGTTAGTCATACGAGACTTTCTTATTATCATAGTGTAGGTAGCCACAATTAAAATTACAGAATTCGTAATGCTGCTATACAGCTCATGGTATATATAGTAAACTTATGTTTCCATCGGTTTCGTCAATTCAATATCTAGCTATAGATATGAATACATGCAGGCAGGGATGTAGCCAGCGGTGGGACTAGGGGGGCTGTAGCCCCCTCTACCGCTGGCGAACCAATGAGACCTCTATAAATTTTCTATGAAATTTGTAGTAGTTTTTTAAGGGTAGGAGGGAATGAAAATGTAATCTGGAGGTATTTTAAAAGAGTAGGAGAGGCTAAAAACGCGATATGGAGGTTGAGGAAGACAATAGTTGTGTCTTGTGCACAACTTAAACTCAGATTAAGTTAAGTTGATGTACCTCAGTGTTTAGTTCAGCCCCACCTAAATTTTTCCTCGCTTCATCGCTGCATGCAGGTTTTGTTGTATATCATTTTGTCACTCACTCACCGAGCTAACTATTGAACAACATATGGAGTGGGAAGCAGATGACATGAATGTGAATGTGTGGGAAGTAATTATAATTCCTGGATTTTAACGAGACTGAAATTTCCACTGTCACTGTCTAACCATGTTCAGGCTTCAGAGTTGTGCAGTCGGTTATTGTGTGTTGAGTTCAAGTATTTGGAGCATTCGCAGTTGAAAGGATCAAGGATGCCCAAGAGGGGGGGTGAATTGGGCAACTAATAAATTTTTCGAAACACAATTCAACCTATCGCAATTTGCCCAATGTCACCTTACAAGTGCTTGTGTCAATTCTATTCCTAAAACAAGTTATGCCACCTAGAGCCAAGTCCTATCACAAGTATACTACTCTAGGAAAGTAGAGAACACAAAGGAAATGCGGGAATGTAAAGGGTTAGAAAGACAAATCTGGTTTTTCCCGACGTATCGGAGAGTCGGCACTCCCCACTAGTCCTCGTTGGAGCACCCGCGCAAGGGTGTAGCTCCCCCTTGATCTTCGCAAAGACCAAGTGCTCTCTACAGGCTGATCCTTTGCCTCTCCGGCGCGGTGGATCGCCCATAACCGCTCACAACTTCGACTTGGGCCGCCCACAAGCTCTCCAAACGGTCATCAAGCCACCGATCGCCACCAAACCGTCTAGGTGATGCCGATCACCAAGAGTAACAAGCCTAGACTCTCACTTGACCAAGAACAAGGCCAAAGAGGGTGATGGATGCACACAAGTCACTCTTGATCTCTCTAGGGAAGAAACTCACAAGCAATGGAGTTCACACTAGTCTCCCTAGGGCTCTTGCTCTCTCACAAGATCAACAAGGGTTCCTTCAACTGTTAGAAATGGCAAGAGAAGTAGAATGGAGGCTTTGGTGGAGTATAAATACTCACCCTCTCCAAAACTAGCCATTTCTCACTTTTCTGCGAACCGTCGGACTCTGCCGAGGCTCGACCGGCGGACCAATCGCCACGGTCCGACTCTCACACAAGCACTGCGCCTAGAACTGTGACAGAGGGGCGTCGGACCGAACTCGATGGTCCGACGCTCCTCAGTCCGACGCTTCTGAACTGCGGGCACAGTGCCTCTCAACGGCTAGTACACGGAGTAATGGTCCGACGCACACCGTCGGACCAAGTCCGACGCTCAAAACCGCGCTGGGAACCTCTCTAGAAGCGTCGGACGCTAACAGACAATAGTCCGACGCTCCCACTCGCGACGGTCCGACGCTCGCTCAAAACCCAGAGGCACCGTCGGACTCTGGCCAATGGTCCGACGACCATCCGGCCAGGGTCCGACGCTCCCTGGCACGCTGAAACTCGTCCAGGAGCTGCCACGTGTCGTCGGACTCTAGCTATTGGTCCGACGCCCATACTAGGTAGAGTCCGACGCCTCTAATTTGATCAAAACTTCGCCGAATCGAAAACTTTCCAAAACGAAGTTTGATCCTCTCTCTCGCAAGAGTCTCCCTGGGCTGTCTAGAGCTATGTTGGACAAGTGTGCATCCATCTACACTCTCTATTCTTGCTCTAAGTCAAGCTACCCATCCAAACCCCTCTTAATAGTACGGTCAAAGAGAAAAACAAAACCTAAGACTACGTCGAGTGTCTCTCAACTCCAAACGACACTTAGCACTAGCCTATCACCGTCTTGTCTTTCATCCTTTGAAAACCGAATCGATTTCCATCGCTAGGGGCTTTAACCTACATGTTATTATGACCTAACCTCTAGGTTATTCTGCAAAACACACGTTAGTCATAATAACCGTCTTGTTATCATTAATCACCGAAATCACTAGGGTCTAGATGCTTCAGCAGTAACGATGAATAGTAGTCCATGAAGTAGAACTGTCAATGGACTGGCCTTCGCATGAATGATGGACAGTGATCCATGTAGCAGCATTTCTAATACGTCAGTCATCAGGACTCGTAGCTAGCTAGGGGGAACAGGTATGGATCATTTTTGGCACTTGTTTGCCACCGCTGGAGTTACCATTGTCCATTGTTTTGTCCTCTGTGTATATATAATAATATATAGTTAGCTAGGGGGAACAGGTATGGATCATTTTTGGCACTTGTTTGCTACCGCTGGAGTTACCATTGTCCATTGTTTTGTCCTCTGTGTATAATATATGTACACAATGCTCAGATTGAATTGAATACATAATATGGGGAAATTTTTCTGCACATTGCTTTGTCCTTGGTGCGGCGACTCTGGGCGCTTGGCCTGATACCGAGATAATGCAGACCATGGCCTGCTTTCTTTTGACCATTCAGCTTTTATTTTTAGACATAAAATAGTATTTTTTTCTCATAACAAATCAGCATGAGCTAAAATCAGCGCTTATTTTCCTGATGTTGTTGCATTATATGATACGTACTTACCAATCAATTTGAGACTAAGGGCCTGTTTAAATCTAAAATATTTAGAAGTTTGACACTATAACATGTGTGCTAATTTTTATAATAAGTATTTAATCATAACCTAAATAGATTCAAATTTGTCTTGCAATTTACATATAAATTATATAATTAATTTTATTATTTACATTTAATGCTTCATTCGTATGTCTAAACATTCAATGGGACTCATGACAAAGTTAGAAGTTCCATCCGACCGTCCCTGATTCTGCAATCGGATTTCATTTTCGTTTGCGCTACAACTGCGGCACTGCTGCTGCTCCTTGATGGCTGTTTAGTTAGAAAAAATTTTAGATTTTGCTACTATAGTACTTTCGTTTGTATTTAGGCAACTTTTGTTTAAATATGACCTAAATAGATTCAAAAAATTCATCTCGATATGTAAAGACAAACTATAAAATTAGTTATTTTTACCTATATTTAATGCTCCATGCGCAAAATTAATGTGATGTAAAATCTTAAATTTCTTTTAGAAGTTTAGGAATTAAACTGAGCCTAACCAAACACTACCAACCACATACCGTCACTGTGACATGTATCAGTACGTCGTACGTCTCCAGTCAGTCGGCCGCCTCTTCTGACCGATGCCTATCCGTTGGTCTCAAGCAACTGGCGTTGCGTTCGGTACACACACCTCCACGTCACACCAACATTCTTTTTCTTTCAAAAAAAAACAAGTGACGCACCACTGATAAACATTGGGAAAATTCATTGGTCATGGAAAAAAGTTTGACTTAGTTTGTTAACTCTGTTTTAATCAAACTTTATTATTTGGCCTTAAAACAAAATTCGTTTACTTCATTGGTCATGGATAAAGTAGTTTTTTGTCCCTCCGGACAGACCAAAATACTTAAAAAAATCATAACTTTTTGATATGATATCGAATGAAGATGATTTTTATATGAAAATCAAAGACCTCGACTGAGATCTACAACTTTATAGTTTTATATCTTTTCATTGAGAAATTTCAAATGCTCAAAAAATTAAAATAATATATTTTTCAGCATCTGAACTTCCTCAAATGAAAAAACTTAAAGTTGTAGATCCCGTTGAGATCTACAATTTTTATATAAAATCATATTCATCCAATGTCGTATTAAAGAGTTATGGTTTTTCGAAGTATTTTGATCTGACAGAAAGGGCAAAAAAACTAAGTGAATTTTATTTTAGAGCCAAATAATAAAGTTCGAAGAAAATAGAGCCAAGAAACTAAGGGTGCGTTTGGTAGGGTTCTGATTCACCGAAGAAACGACTAAAAACTGTTTCAGTTTCAGTTGAGAAATGTTTTTGTCAGAAACATCAAACCGTTTGGCCGAAAGTGTTTCACTAGCGAAACACCTATTCGGGTATTTCACAAGTCGAGTTCAAAATCATGAAACGTTTCAAATGTTTTAAGCGCTGAAACGTTTTCAGTTGTTTGGCTGGGTTTCAAGTGTTTCAATTATGAAACTGAAACGTTTCACCCTATCAAACGCACCCTAGGTCACTTTTTTAAGAGCCTAAGGAAATAATTTCGTCATAAACATTTCAGAAGAACGGGCATATGATTTCTAAAAAATTGCTCCTATATATAGATGCCTAAAGGGCTTTTATTGTGTTACCGTCAAATTAGTGTGAGCCATTCACTTATTTTGATCTGACGGTTATGATCATCTATTACATAACTTATTTTGATCAGACGGTTATGGTCATCTATTACATAATTTTATTTTGATCAGACTCAGAGACACAGAAACTAATACTCTCTCCATTCCAAAAAGAGTGTCGTTTTTGACTTTGAGTTATCGTATTTGACTGCTCATTTTAATAAAAAATTATATAAATTATAAAACGAATAAATCATTATTAAAGTATCTCTAATGATAAAATAAGTCATAACAAGAAAAATAATATTTATTAAATTTTTTGAATAAAACGGATGGTCAAAAAACATATTTTGAAATCATATAAAACGACACTCTTTTAAGACGGAGGGAGTATGTAAATTTATATTGATTTAATTTTTTATTTTGTAAAGTAAGACATAAAGAAGTTTAGATATGAAAAGACCTTTATTCTTGATTGGATTGATGGATGCTAACCTCAGTGATTTTGCATTTGCATTTGCATGTGGGTGTGCATGTGCATGCGTGAGGTGAGATAGTGGATAACTATGGCTCGTCTGGTAGGGTTCCAGATTCTCGTAGAATACGTTTTAGATCCGGAATTCTCTCCAGAAACGTTTCAGGTGCTGAATCAGAATCACTTTATCAAACCGTTTGGCTGTTAGACTGGATTCTACTTAAAAAATATATATAAATAAAAATATGCTTAAAAAATTCTAATTTTTTGTGGGCCAATAACAACTTAAATACAACACATTTTAATTTTTTGCCCTTCAAAAAGATTAACTAAAAAATAATATCAGTATTACAAAGAGGAGAGCAGAAGTAGAATCGGAATCGAAACTGCGAAACCACCCTATTGACGATTCATGCGCCAAGGCAAAGATCCTGGAATGTTTCTTTGCTGAAACGTTTCACACTTTTCCCGTTTGGCTGTGTTTCTCTGGATTCTCAACAGAATCCGAAACGATTCAGGGAATGTGCATGCATAAGACCGTGAGTGGATTCAGATCAAAGGTCCTGAGGCCCCCCTTCTTCCTCCGTCGCATTCCCTTTGCCCCAAGCTACAGTGCCTCCTCCCAATAAACCCTCCTCGGAGCCCCCGATGGCGAACTTTCCTGTTGATCCGGTCCCTCACCTGCCGTGGAGTTTCGAGCTAGAGACGCTTCCTCGCCCCTTGTTCAGGCAGGAGGTGTATGTGACCGGCTGCTTCTCCCAGCACAATGAAGATTTGGCGAATGTTAAGCTCCAGCCCGCTGTCAGCAAGGAGGACTTTGATCAACTAGAAGAATCCCTCCGCAATTGGTTCTTCGACAATCATCAGGTTCGAATCGCCGACATCCAACCTTGTGCACTTGGTGAAGCTTTCATCAGATTAAACTCAGCTTTAGAAAGGGAGAGATTCCTAGGTCCTGTCTTTCAGCTCAATGATGATTACCAGATGTTTTTTATCAAGCATGATGAGGCAGAAAATGCGAGATCCTTCGACCTAGATCGTGAGACTTGGATCATGATGTTAGCTTTTCCTGAGGATTTGCGTTGCACGGTCTCATCTCCAAAACTATTTCCGGTTTCGGTACCCTTGTTCATGTCCATCCGTCCAGTACTCTGGCACGTCTCATTGTCAAGATTTATCTCAATGATGATTACAAGATTTCAGATTCTGTCAAAGTTAATGCAGGGATCCCCAACAGAGGTAAATCCTGGACAGTGCCAGTTTTTGTGCTCAAGAGGCAGAACAATACGCAATTACCAGATGAAGAAGCTTTTGTGGCAGTTGGTCCTCTGCATCCTAGGCCCCCTCAGCTGCCTCGCTGGATGGGTCAAGGTCCCCTTGGTGCTAGGTTTGCTTCCCCGGCTGGCTCAAATGTCCCGATGGATGAACACAGTGGTATTGATGTGCATCAGGAATTCCATGGTTATCATCATGCTTTGTCTAAGGGTGGACCTATGGAAGGCCCTGCCCAGAACCATCTCAATGTCAACCAGCCTCCCATGCAAGATGATTTGGTCTTGACTGCTCCTCAAGTTGATGGAAGCTCGGCAGCTGGACCTGAGCCAGTTGCTCCTTTGGGAGAAGAGTTGAAGTCCTTAGAGGTGGTGGCAGCTCCTGTTACTGATCTGGACACTGGTGTTAAACCCCTTGCGACTCCACCAGTTGCTCGTGTGCTCTTCCCTGCTCCTCTGGTACATCTCTTATCCCTTCAGCTTTCTATGTGTCTCTGCACAAATGCCCTCGTTCTAGCTACTTTTCCAACCTTACCCTTTTAGACATTGATCAAGATATTGTTATACCCTGAATTCTTTGATGATCCGGTAACGTTGGTTCGTTTGGCCTGCTTGCTTCCACCACAGATCAAAGGACCCATTGGTGGAAGAAACTCCATCCTAGATGAAGATGATCTGAAGAAGATCGTGGCAACAGACTTCACCCCGCGCAAGAGAAGGGCTCGGAAGCTGTTAGAGCCCCTGGATGATTCTTTCCTTCGCCGCAGCAAGAGGAACGCTGCCAAGAAGGAATCTAGCTTCAAAGCTTCCCCTGCACCAGGAATCCCCTTGGAAAAGGAGGTCCTCAGTCCTATCCCTTTGGCGATGATCCCAGCGTCCCCCGATCCGGCTTCCTTCCTTAATGCAGATGCTATCCGTGGAATCAGAGTCGGCTTCCTTCAGATTCAGCCTGAGGTTGTCTCTGCCACAATCCTCAATGTGGACAGTCATGTTGATCTGGACTAAGGAGAAGACCTGTGCTGCTCTCAAGCAGCTCTTTTGCAGTTTATTTACCTTTTGTCACCTGTCTGCGTACAGGTTTAATAATAGTCTTCGTCAGAACCTTTGGCTTGTCTCCTCTTTTAGTTGTGTTTCATACTCTTGTGCTGAGCTATGTTGCTTCAAAAACTATTGTGCTGGATTGTATCCTCTTCAGCTAGTTAACCATCTCGGTGTTTGCCTCTTGCTCT
This sequence comes from Eremochloa ophiuroides, assembly GCA_038502445.1. Taxonomy (NCBI): domain Eukaryota; kingdom Viridiplantae; phylum Streptophyta; class Magnoliopsida; order Poales; family Poaceae; genus Eremochloa; species Eremochloa ophiuroides. The sequence goes on from JAHLJS010000005.1 coordinate 9,166,783, forward strand.
TGTCGCTTTTGTTCTATAAGCTTCTGTCCCTTGCGGGGTCAGGGAATGATCTCTGGTCAGGCTTACTGTCCTTATTTTTTTGTACCAATGAATCAGAATAGAAATCATAAGATTTTGTGTTGGAATATAAGAGGCATCAATTCGTAGTCCAAATGGAATGCCATGAGGGACAAGGTTACTGAAAGTTCCTGCAACATTCTCTGTCTCCATGGAGACCAAGAAGGAGCATTTTGATTCTAATTACATAAGAAAATTCTGCCCCCGCCACCTAGATTGCTTTACTTACTCCTCTTCCCTTGGAGCCTCTGGTAGTGTCCTGACGGTCTGGAATAGCTCCTGGTATGACTGTTCAGTGGTTCAGCGTAATAACTTTGCCATCACCCTAAAGGTCGTCTGCCACTGTGATAACAGTTCTCTCCATCACCCTAAAGGTCGTCTGCCTTTGCTACTTGGCTCCTTAATTTGGACACCTCAGATTTTGAAAACTGGATCCTGCTTGGAGACTTCAACCTGTTCAGGTCTCCAGATGATAGAAACAGAGCTGGGGGAGACCCTTCAGAGATGCAGCTTTTCAATGACCTCATTTCTGATCTTGACCTATTAGATATTCCCTTCAGTGGGCGAAAATACACCTGGAGCAACATGCAAGTTCCACCACTGCTGGTCAAGCTTGATTGGGTTCTTGTCTCCTCAGCCTGGGGACTGACGTATCCTGCTACCTCTGTACTCCCCCTGGCCAGACCAGTTTCAGACCACATTCCTTTTGTCATTAATATTGGTAGCAAAGTACCAAAAGGAGGAGGCTTCAGATTTGAGAATTTTTGGATCGATCACCCTGGCTTTCTGGAAACAGTTGATCTTCACTGGAACACCACCTCATTTTATGCCAATGCTGCTAAAACCCTCTCGGTAAAATTCAAACAGGTAAGGGCAGGCCTCAGAAAACGGAGCAAGAATTTGTCCAACCTCAATAGATTAATTCACACCTCCAATTGGGTGCTTAGTCTGCTGGATGGCCTTGAAGATCAAACAATACTTTGCCCTCTAGAAACAAGGTTCAGGCTCCTGGTGAAAGATCACCTTAACAAGCTCCTGGAATCCAAAAGAAAATATTGGAAACAAAGAAATACAGTTAGGTGGGTCACCCTTGGTGATGAAAACACCTCCTTTTTTCAAGCCATGGCTACCCACAACAATTCCAAAAAGTTTATTGGTGCCCTTTCTATCTCAGATGATGTTACTATCTCAGACCATGATCAAAAGGCTGCTGCTCTTTGGAAATCCTTTAAGCAAAGACTGGGAAAAAGTGATTTTGAAGGAGTGCATTATGACCTGGAATCTCTACTCCCTAGACAAGAACTGAATAGTCTCTCTTCTGAGTTCAGCTACGACGAAATTGATTAGGTCATCAAATCTATTCCCAGCAACCATGCCCCGGGGCCTGATGGTTTCAATGGTTGTTTCATTAAGAAATGCTGGCATATCATAAAGAATGACTTTGTAAGGTTTTTGCTGGACTTCTACTCAACAATTATCGACATCAGTTGCCTGAACAATTCCTACATTGCTTTAATCCCCAAGAAAAGTAACCCTACTTGTGTAAATGATTACAGACCCATTTCCTTGCTTAACTATTCTCTTAAGTGCCTTACCGAGCTTCTCTCCACCAGACTCCAGGCTGTCATCACTTCCTTGGTACACCCTAACCAATATGGCTTCATCAAAGGAAGAACTATTCAAGACTGTTTAGCTTGGGCTTTTCAGTTTCTTCACCTTTGTCACCATTCCAAAAAAGAGATCATCGTTCTAAAACTAGACTTTGAGAAGGCCTTTGATAAAATTGAACATCAGTTTATCCTTAAGGTCCTTGAACATAAAGGATGCCCTGAGAAATGGATTAATTGGATGAGTATGATTCTGAGCTCAGGATCTCTTCTGTTCTGTTAAATGGAGTACCTGGCAAAAGCTTTAAGTGTCTTAGAGGTGTCAGGCAGGGTGACCCTCTATCTCCTCTTCTTTTTGCCATAGATGCTGACTTACTCCAATCCGTTGTTAATGATGCTTGGGCCTCTGGTATCCTAAAGCATCCTATCAGTAACAGCTTTGGTGGTGATTTCCCATGTGTACAGTATGCAGATGATACTTTGCTTATTTTGCCAGCTGATGCTAGAGTGCTCTTCAACCTAAAAGGTATTCTCAGATTCTTTTCAGATTCTAGTGGTTTACATGTTAACTTCCACAAGTCCTTCATGGTCACCATCAACACAGAAAATTCTAAGCTGGAACACCTGGCTGGCACTTTTGGCTGTCAGACCGGTAGTATGCCTTTCACTTACCTTGGGCTTCCTCTAAGTACTTACAAACCGACAGCTCATGATTTTGCTCTTTTGCTTCAGAGGATAGAATCCAGAATCCTGGGTATAAGCAAAATGCTCTCCTCTAATGGTAGGCTCTTGCTAGTCAATTCAGTTTTCTCCGCCATGCCAACTTTTTATATGTGCACCCTTCTTCACCCACCTCCTATGGTGAAGCAAATTGACAAATACAGAAGACACTGTTTGTGGAGTGGTGGAGAGATTCACAGAAGAGGCAAATGCCTTGCTTCTTGGGACTCAGCCTGCAGACCCAAAGCTCAGGGTGGACTTGGCATCATTGACAACAATGTCCAGAACAAGGCCCTGCTCATGAAATTCCTAGATAAATTTTATAACCATGCCAACACCCCTTGGGTTCAGCTCACTTGGGACAAGCTTTACTCCAACCACAATACACCTCCACATGCTAGAAGCCCTGTGGGATCCTTTTGGTGGAAAGAAATTCTTAAATTGTTCCTTGAATTCAGAAGGCTTTCAACCTGTCTTCCTAAGAATGGTGTCTCTGCCCTTTTCTGGTATGATCCTTGGCTTCACAACTGCCTCAAAGACAGCTTTCCTAGACTATATTCCTTTGCCAAAAACAAAAAGACTTCCATCTCTCAGTTCCTCCAAAGGAACCTTGACAGAAACTTCTTTCTCCCCCTCTCTACTGATGCATCGGCTGAGCTGCTGGATCTGCAGAATCTCCTTTCTTCCTTCGTTTTGGATCCAGAAGCTCACGATTCTTGGCTTTATAACTGGTAACCCCATGATGCCTATATCCCCAAGAAGGTTTACTCCCTGCTCCTTGGACCTCGAGAATCCAGTCCTCTCTTCAAGTGGCTTTGGGCAGGTGATAATCTTGGTAAACATAAATTTTTCTTTTGGCTGCTCATCAGAGACAGGCTGAACACAAGAAATATTTTAAGGAGGAAGAATATGTACCTTGATTGCTACAACTGTGCCATCTGCAGCACAAATGTTGAAGAGACGGCGTTCCATCTGTTTTTCAGCTGCCCTTTCAGTCAGAGCTGCTGGTCTCAAATTGGTATTCGGTGGGACTTCACAATTCCTCCCCTAGATATGATGATCAAGGCCAGAACTGATTTTGGAAGCTCAATCTTCAGAGAAGTCTTAATCACTGCCTGCTGGTGCCTATGGAATTGCAAAAATGGTATTATTTTTGATAATAAGGCATGCACTGTCAACAGCTGGAAGGCCTCCCTAAAGGAAGAATTTGGCATGATCTGTATCAAGGCTAGTTCAAGCCGTGCGGGCTCCTTCAAACTGTGGTTGGAGAATTTCCTTTAGGCTACTCTCTTCCTTTTTTTTTGGGCTTTGCTAGTCCTCTTTATTTGCACAGCTCCTGCACCTGTAATTTTGACAGTTCTTTAACCTTTTAATAAAAGAAAAAAGATAAGGGGGGGGGGGTTTACCCCCACTGAGTCCTCAAAAAGAAAAGGGTGAGAGACCCACTACTCTCTCGATCGGACGGTCCATGTCACGTCTTGGCCAGATCCGACTGCGAGAAAGTTGCTTGAATCGTATATAGAGATTTCACCTTATGTTCTCCTTTTTGGGTCATTGATGGTGCATTGCGCGAGACTACGATAATCCAGGGACAGACTAGTGGGCCAAAAGCCCGAAAGTGGAGAAAATACATCTACACTTTTTCTATATTTTATGTGCCTAAAATTTTAGATAATTCAACACTTTATATTATCAACTAGTACACGTGTATTATTATTTTTATGATTTTTATTTATCTTTGCGTCATGACATGTTAAATTTTTTGTCTTTGTTGTCCTACAGAAATAATTGTAAATTATTAATTATCTTTGTGCCAAATAAATTAGATTTTATTAGGTTTGTAATTTTGTCTAATGAGTTTTTATTATCGGTGCTGAAAATTGCATATTATGCACACAGAAAATGCAATGAACGAAACCTGTAATTTTAATATAAAGTATACTATGCAATAACTGTCGCCTCAAAGAATACTAAATTTTAGGCACCTAAATAGCAAATCCCATACATCTAATTATCACCATGCTCAGGATTTATTTTGTCTACGACTGATTTATTGTGAAAGAAAAATATTGTTCAATGGGCGAAAACAAGCTGAAAATAGCTCAATCAAACATATATGATTCAGCCCACAACACAAATGGAGAGGTAAAAAAAATTTGTGTGAGAATTTCAGCCACAAAACCGACTGACGTCTTCTTTGAATGCAAGTGTAGTTATTTTAATCCACATGTGTATTGGAATAGATTGGTATGGAACTTACTTTAATTCTACTCCAATCCACTTAAACACTTGTAGATTAAGATATGCATGCGCATTCCAATAAGGCCTGAAGCAACTAAAACTTTTTGGTTGACATATAGAATTTTCGTAATCAGTTTTTTTACATTTAAGAATTCAATTCGCTCTTATTTTTTCTTGCTGTGGGGGCATGAGACCGTATACCCTCATGGCTAGACTCGGGCCAAGTCATCCGATCAAGCCCGGACTGCCAAGGATGCCTCATCTACACGTACTCCGGAAGATTACGTACAGCTGCCGATTTAGAAGTCTTGATTGTTCCTAGTATCTAGCCAATTAGTTTCCTTATTCGGTTAGAATTGTAATCTGATATAGATGGAAAACCGACTTGTAACCCTACCCCCCGGACTATATAAGGCGGGCAGGGGATCCCTTCAACTCGACTCATCTAACGGCAATACAGTACAGCAACACACAGGACGTTGGGTTTTACGCCTCACGGCGGTCTGAACCTGTATGAACCTTGTGTCACGCACTTGCTGCGCAACTCTTGCTCATCTCAGGCGCACCTTCACCGATCAATCTACTACCATGGGCATACCCCACGGTAGACTATCGCCGGTATTCCGTCGATAGTTGGCGCGCCAGGTAGGGGGTGTGCTTCCTGATCCATGGCGAGTAAGGTGATTTTTTCAAGCTCCATCGAGCTCCCGACGCCAGGCCAGATCTTCACGGTGGGATCCATCACCTGGATCAGCGGGCCCAATGGCGAAGGAGAGATCCTAGACGCGGCTCGGATTGCGTCTACCTCAGCTTCATCGGCGGTCTCCACGCCGACAAGGAGACTTTCGCGCTACCAGCGGAGGAACATCGACAACAGCGACCTGATCGGATCTATAGATCGGGTCTCCCAGGGTTTGGCTGAGAGCCTCTAGATTTTGGAATCAGCTACGGGTCGACTTCAGCACCCATCGACGGCGCGACGCTCATTGCCGTCCCGACATGAGACTACTTTGGCCATCACTGTCACTCCACAACGACGCGTCGTCGAGCTTCGGCCCCGAGCAGTCGCGACCCCGAGAAACCCCGATCATCGCCTCCCAAGCGGCTACATGCCGTTCGGCCTGCGGAATGCTGCGTCCGGCGTCTCGCACCTACTACGTCGTCCCGATCACGCCATCTCCGACCACGATGGCTCCAGCTCCACTTTCATCATCGCTGACAACGACCACTCCGATGATGACGGCGCGGAAGGCGGCGATGTCATCGATCTGCCCCCACCCTCTGGTCGGCACGTTGGCGGCCCCATCCTCGTCATCAGCAACGATAGTGCCCCGCGGCCAAACGAGAACGAGGAAGACCGAGCTGCTGGGGAGGGTAGAAACGCCAACAGAACACGGCGCCGCGAGCTGCAAGCTGAGGCAAAAAGGAGCACCGTGCGAAACCTGGAGCAAGAATTTGATCGGGTTGGAAAACACCAGGTCTACAAGACTCCAAATGTGAACGTCGCCGTCGCAATAGTAGAGGCCAGAAGGCTGGCTCCAACTCCAGAAGTCGAGCGCCTCACGGCCTATCTTCAGGCAGCCCAAGTCCAGATCAATGAAGAGCGTCAGCCACAACCACCATCGCATTCCACTACGTCGGCCACCGAGATTATTCGTGAAGACGGTGAATACTCCCGCGGCGGACAGAGACGCCATCGCCAAGACAGAGACCAGGAGGTGAACCAGTCCAACCTCTGGGAGAAGCTGAAGACCAAAGATCTCCGTGGACGCATCGAAACCGGAAGGAAGCCAGGCATTCAGCAGAATCTGAGCGCCGCAAAGAGTACGTGAAGCCCATGGCCCTCTGGTCAACGACAGGAACGCCCCAGAGCTACCATTCACAGCAGAGCTCCAGGCGGTGCGCTGGCCGCCGAACTTCAAGGTCGTCAGGCGTCAAGACCTACGACGGTACGGCTGACCCCACCAAGTGGCTTACTGTCTACGAGATAGCAGTCAAAGTCGCAGGGGGCAACTCGGACGTTATGGCAAATTACCTACCCGTCATGCTCAACTCATCCGCCAACAATTGGTTGCTGAGTCTGAAGCCGAACTCCATCGACATTTGGGAACAGCTGAAGAAGCAGTTCATCAGCAACTACCGTGCTACCTGCAAGCAGCCAGGCACGAAGTACGATCTCGAGAAACTTCAGCAAGCCTCACGACAATCCCTACAGGACTACATCCGGCACTTCTCGGAGACCCGAAACAACATCTCAGACGTCACCGATGCTGAAGCCATCTCCGCCTTCATACGCGGTCTCCGACCCGATGAAGAACTTCAAGAGGAAGCTGTACCGTAGCAGGCCGTGCTCCATCGCCGAGATGCTACGCATCGCCAACAAGTATGCTGATGGAAACGAAGCGGCTCACCACTCCGTCCATAGCCGCCTCCGCTTCCCCGACCGATCACGCCATGAAGACGGTGATTGAAGAGCTGGTCGGCGCCACAACGACCGAGGAGCCCGGCGGGACTACCGCCGTGACGAATGCGACCACCGCGACCAGCGCCGCTCTGATCGACGGCGCCACGACGAGCCAGAAGGTTCCGGAGCTGGAGAAAGGCATTGCCGCTACCGGGTTTACAACTCCCGCCCAGCCTCTGAAGCGTAACTACGAAGAAGCCTATGACAAGCTCCTTGATAGTCAATGCCCCTCTATAAGTTCCACAAGTATACCATGAGAGAATGCTATGGTTTCTCTAGGGCATTCCAAGAGGAAGAGAAGAAGAAGGCTCGCATAGAGTCAGACAAGGACAAGCGTGACGACAACGACCCACCTCCCGGCTACACTGAAGCCCATAGGACGGTCTCCACCATCATTGGTGGCCGTATAGCGATGGAGTCGAAGAGGGAGTAGAAGCTCGTTGCCAGACGTGTCAACTCCGTCGCCAAGCATGATACCTCCATCGCCGATCCGAAGTTCCCTCCCTGGTCGCACAAAGCCATCACCTTCAGCAGAGATGACCAGTGGGCTGAGATCCCGTACTTGGGTCGTTTCCCACTGATCCTCGATCCGGTCATACGCACGACCCGCTTTCCGCAAGGTGATGATCGACGGTGGCAGCGGTCTCAACATCCTCTTCTGCGGAGCCACCAAAGAGCAAAGGCTCTGAGTAGAAGACTTAAAGCCGACCACTGCCCCATTCTGGGGAATCATTCCAGGGCAGCCTTCCTACCCCCTGGGACAGATCAATCTGCCCGTCTAGTTTTGGACATCGGAGTGCTTCCATATCGAGCACGTCGACTTCCTGGTGGCCGATTTCGACGCCATGTATCACGCCATACTTGGCCGTCCAGCTCTAGCCAAGTTTGGGGCCATCCCCAACTGCACCTACCTCGTCATGAAGATGCCAACGGAGACCGGCATCCTCATGGTACGCTCCAACCTCCAGACCGCATATGACTGCGAGAAGGAGGCCATCGCCATGGCTGAGGCCACCGACGTCTCCATCCTAATGAACACGTGCATAGTAGACGCACAGAAGCTGGCGCCCGAAGAGCAAGTCATCCCAGAGAAGATCCCCATCCAGAGCCGACACCAAGAACAAGGAAACGAAGGACGTCATCCTCGTCCCCGGTGACCCGAGTAAGATTACTCGCATCGGGACAGATCTCGACCCAAAATAGGAAGACGCGCTCGTCAGCTTCCTTCGAAAGCACGTCGGCGTTTTCGCATGGAAACCTGCGGACATGCCTGGCGTACCTAGGGAGCTGATCGAGCACTCCTTGAATGTCTCCAAGACCGCCAAGCCCGTCAAACAGAAGCTCCGGCAATTCTCTCCATACAAGAAGGAGGCTATTAGGGTAGAAATAGCTCGGCTCCTAGCTGCCGGCTTTATCAAAGAAGTGTATCATCCCGATTGGTTAGCCAATCCGGTCCTTATAAGAAAAAAGATTCATGAATGGAGAATGTGCATTGATTACACCGATCTCAACAAACACTGCCCTAAAGATCCCTTCGGATCTCTCACGCATCGATGAAGTCGTCAACTCCACGGCCAGGCTACGAGCTGCTCAGTTTCCTCGACTGTTACTCCGGCTACCATCAGATCGCCTTGAAGGAAGAAGACCAGGAGAAAACTTCCTTCATCACCCCCTTCGGGGCCTATTGCTACAAGACCATGTCCTTCGGCCTGAAGAACGCTGGCGCCACATACCAGCGAGCTATCCATGCGTGCCTCGATGACATTATTCCATATACCGCCGCAGCATATGTCGATGACGTTGTCATAAAAACCCAAAAGGCTGAATACCTCGTCTCTAATCTCGAAGCAGTCTTCGAGAAGCTGTCTAATTTTCAGTGGAAGCTGAATCCCTCCAAGTGCATCTTCGGCGTCCCGTCGGGCAACCTGCTCGGCAACATCGTCAGCAAGCACGACATCCTTCCTAACCCAGAAAAGATCGAGGCCTGTCATGCGAATGAAGCCACCAACCTGCGTCAAGGATGTTCAGAAGCTCAACGGGTGCATGGCAGCCTTGAGCCATTTCATCTCCAGACTAGGCAAAAAGGGACTCCCCTTCTTCAAGCTACTCAAGGCCGGCTGAAAAGTTTACCTGGTTGGAGGAGGCTGATCAGGCTTTCAAACAGTTGAAACAGTTCCTGGTCCACCCTCCGCTACTCACCGCGCCCAAGAAAGACGAAGAATTGCTGCTCTATATCACGACAACCAACAGGGTCGTCAGTACGGACCATTATCATCGAAAGAGAGGAGATAGGCCACACCTATCCGGTGCAGCGGCCAGTGTATTTCATCAGCGAAGTCCTAAACAAGTCCAAAACTCGCTATCCCACGGTGCAGAAGCTGATCTACGCCATCCTTGTTACGTCACGTAAGCTCCGACATTACTTTAAAGGGCACAAGATGGTAGTGATCACTCAGCATCCTCTCGGCAACATTCTTCGCAACAAAGACACCAACGGAAGAATCCTGAAGTGGGCTGTGGAGTTGGAAATCTACTCCATCGAGTTCCGCAGCCGAACAACGATCAAGTCTCAGGTGTTGGCCGATTTCATCGCCGAGTGGACAGAGATGCAGGAGCCTTTACCCCCCGAGCAGGAAGAGCACTGGACGATGTACTTCGATGACTCCCTAAGCATCGAAGGCGCGGGTGCCGACGTACTTTTCATATCACCTTCGGGTGAACGCCTCCAATACATGTTGAGAATCTACTTCAAGGCCTCCAATAATGCTGCTGAGTACGAAGCTGCCATCCATGGTCTACAAATTGCCATCGAGCTCGGCATCCGACGGCTCATGGTACATGGTGACTCCGCCCTGGTTATCAACCAGGTAAATAAAGAGTAGGACTGCAACAACGAGACGATGGACACCTATGTTGCCGCAATCAGGAAGCTGGAAGGGAAATTCTTGGGCATAGAGTTCCACCACGTTGTCCGAGCTGAAAATTACGCAGCCGATGAATTGTCAAAACTCGGTTCGTCACAGGCCGAAATTCCCCCAGGTGTTTTCGTCCAAGACCTGGTCAAACCTTCCATCTCGACGGAAGAGGAGACCGAGGTTTCCCCCTCCGATCAGATGGTCGCGTGCGTCTCTAATTCTGAAGAAGACTGGCGGTCTCCTTTCATCGCCTACTTACTCGAAGCCAAGATTCCTGATGACAAGATCGAAGCAAAGCGCCTCATACGTCGTTCGAAGTAGTACGTCCTGGTCGGCGACAAGCTCATGCGGAAAAACGCCAAAAGCGAAGTGCTTCAGAAATGCATTGCACAAGAAGAAGGCGTCAAGATACTCCAAGAGATACACGGAGGCATGTGCAGCAACCATGCGACTTCGCGAACACTGGTCGGCAAGGCTTTCCGAGTAGGATTTTATTGGCCTACTGCCGTCCAGGATGCCGAGAAGATCGTACGGCACTGCGAGGCGTGCCAATTCTTCGCCAAGCAAATACATGTTCCAGCACAAGAGCTGCAGACCATTCCCGCATCCTGGCCCTTTGCTACATGGGGACTTGACATGATAGGTCCCTTCAAGCCGGCCAAAGGAGGATACCGCTGCGTCTATGTTGCTATCGACAAGTTCTCCAAATGGATCGAGTACAAACCACTGGTGAAGGCAACAGCATCCAAAGCTGTGGAGTTCTTCAATGATATCTCTCACCGTTTCGGTCTTTTGAACAGGATCATCACCGACCTCGGCACCACTTTTACCAGAAATGACTTATGGGATTTCTGCGACGAAAGAAGCATCATGGTGAAATACTCTCTGTGGCTCATCCTCAAGCTAACGGTCAAGTGGAAAGAGCAAACGGTATGCTGCTCGACGCTCTTAAGAAGCGCCTACACGAAGTCGTAGAAAGAAGCCCAGGGAACTGGATCCAAGAGCTTCCATCGGTGATCTGGGGATTACGAACCCAGCCCTAGCCGGAACACTAGTGTATCCTCTTACTTCGTGGTCTATGGATCCGAAGCAGTGCTCCCAGCGGACGTTGCTTTCCGAGCTCCTAGAGTTGAGAACTACAATGAAGAAAGATCTGACGGCGCACGAGCAGAAGACATCGACAGACTCGAAAAAGAACGCCTGGCTTCCTGCATACGCACGGCCAAGTACCTGGAAGGGCTACGGCGTTATTATAACCACAGCGTCAGCAGAAAAGTCCGAAAGCGCACGGAAGTACCGTTGTAGCCTTCACCCGGAAGTATTCAGGGTATCGTAATTTCCCAGAGGAACGGTCTTTGTACTTAGTCTCTTAAACTAGTTTACTCAGAAGAGACGGAAGGGATAGCTTGGGTAGAGAGGTTCTTCTAAGGTCAAACGCATATAAGCGATGGTAACTTCCCCACTACTTGTCTGCTTCAGGCCCACTGACGCAGTTGGTCTGCCAGCCGATACCAGTATCAGTGCTACTCCGCGGCCGAACGTGGGGGAATTCAGGTACGAGTGGACAGGGCTGTCACCACCTGCCACCTACCCCTCTGCCTGTGGGCACGCGCAACATACGAAGGTAGACCCCGACTTGGACACCACGTCTACGACGGCGACTACTACTCTAGCGGCGTACAGGAACATCCGTCTCTATCAGGAGTCCTCTTACTAGAGCATCCGTCCAAAGGACGAACGACGATCCCACAAACAAGTAGCTTTATGAAAGTAACATGCTTAATGAATCAAACCAAAGTTGAACACGAACTTCTTACTTCAAGTAGCAAGACGATCGTAGAGGTACAAGTTGGATCGAGAGCCGACAAGCCCAGCACTTCGTCCACGTGGAGGTAGAACTGCCTCGACTCCGCTCTTTCTCCAGCTCTTGTCCCTCTCTCACTCCCTATACTAAATTAGCTAGAAGCTAATGGAATGGGGCTTGCTCTTCCTCTCTACATTGTGACCTCTTGTGTTGGTGAATCAATTGATCCCTTCTATTCAATAGGTGTAGAGAGGAGGCCTCCTTTTATAGCTTGAGAGGAGGGGGTTCTATGCAAAAGGTTCATCCCCACATGGAAAGACCCAAACCGACCTCCAAAGGGCGGTTTCCACTTTCCATCTGTATTGATCGTAGGTGGGACCATCCTTCGGGAACCGTCCCACAACCGCCAGAAGAAAACTAGGCACGAGAGGCCCCACCAGGGGGCGGCCACCCCCAGGACCTGTCGGTCCCCTGGTGGGCCTGTTTGGCCACCGCCTTCGTGTGGTTGGTTCTCCTCTAGGCCTAGACCCCTCCTATGGTTACGAATGGGCCCAGATTTGTAATAAAGGTGGGCTTCTTTGTTATTCTTGGTTGCGCATTCTCTGAATTCACATTTCTCCTTTACGTTTTCCAATTGGTGTTGTGCACTTCCACTTGTTTCCCCATAAATCCTGCAAAAACATAAATACCAGGGGTACAAGTGGAACTCTGTTAATAGCATATGTCTATGTGTTAAAGTATGATAGTTTCTCTCCCTTTAGGCATAAGTTGGCGGTTAAAAATGATCTATAAGGACCGCCAACAAGACCCCCAAGATTAACCTTTGCTCGTCCCGAGCAAATAGCTAAGTATGGTTGTTGATCAGGAGTTGCTACAATGTCGATCATATTTCAAATGTACCAAGTTCATAACAAAGTTTTCCACCGTAATTTGAATAAATCAGCATGCTATCCACCCTGCTATTTTCTTGAAACAAATAGGGCCTTTTAGCCATCTCATGTTTTGGGTGATTGCAAGACCGAACAGATTCATAGACATTGCTTATCATTCATCCCAAGATGAACCATCTTTCCGGAGGTTTTTGAAATTTTTTGCAAAGAAATGTAAGTTCCTCAAATGATTCTCTTGATCGCTCAAAGTCTATGAATACCTCACCAAAGGCATTGTAATGTTGCCTTTCATATCCTACCACTAAGGCTTATGAGTGGAGTTTTGGGCAGGTATAAAGGTGGGCATACTTGCATCACATATATTGCTAAGTCAAAAACCGAACCACAAGGAGATACAAGTCATATACTTTGATTGAGATGTGCAAGTGTGTGGAGTATGAAGATGGTGGAATCCTAATTTCTAAATATTTTGGCACTCCATGCATCATGAATTTCTCCTTTATTGGATGGAATGAAACTTTTTTTAGGGACATGGGCTATAAGATCATATATCCATATTATTATATTTTTTCTTCTTCTTTTCTTTTCTTTTTTTTGAACGGGTACTTGGAACTTTTTTTTTCTCCCGTTTGTTTATTGCATGCCCCTTGGCATGTTTTTTTTAAGGCGAGGCTGACATCTTCATCATCATTTTTTTAATGCCCCTTTGGTGTGCATGAAACTTGGGTTTCTCTCCGTGGCTCATCCTCAAGTGTACCGCTCCATCCTGCATTGCCAACCAAAAAATAAAGTCAAGTAAGTAAAGTAAATGTAGTCAAGTAAGAAAGTAAAGTAAATGCAGTATAGTAAGTAGACACATTCAAAATATTGGTACATTACTAAAGAAAATAGTGAATACCTGCTCCCTAAGTAATTCTGGGCATCTTCTTCTATTGTGCCCCGACTTATGACATTTGGAGCAAAGGTTACGTTGCGGGTCCTCGACGAAATGTGTGCCGACCTTACTCACGGTGGACTTTGCCCTTGGAAGCTCGATCCATGTCCATCTTTAACCTCTTGCGCCTTATAGGGCCTTTGTTCTTCCAAAGCAATCCAAGATCAGCCACATACTTTGGGCCTTCGTACATGGGCCACTCACCCTCGTCCAGGAATGGCTCAAATTGCGGTTGCCAAGTGCTCAAAAGGTAAGACAACGCGAACTCCTTAGCCAATCTTGGAGGAACCTCTGCATCAACCCGTCTAAGACGACAAGCCGTAATCATGTGAGAGCAAGGGCGGTGATATATGGTTGGTTTGCCACATGTGCAAGTGTTCTCATTGATTACCACTTTATGTTTTCTAGCTCCACGGTCTTCGCCACCAATGTTCATCCCACCACCCTCCAAAATCTCATATCATGCCCTCAAAGCATCAAAGATAGCCCCCTTTTGTCGTTTTGACTTCCTCTTCGAGAAAGCTAGCTCGGTAGATACTAACAGTGGAAAAGGTTTGTGGTTCCTCCATAGTGATAGGGCCATATTTTTCCTTGACACTGAACCAAGCGTTCAGTTTGTAAAACGTGAAAGAGGCAATAGCAGTCACAGGAGGCTAGGGTTCGGGGGCGGAGTTGGGGGAGAGAGAGGGGCCAACCGGTGGGGAGGAACTGAACGAACAGAGGAGGAAGAAGAAGGCCTCCGCGTGGCTTAAGGGCCCAGGCCTCGGCGTCGTGTCGACTGATGCCGAGGTAACGCGCCACGGCGTTAACGGACGTGACGCCGAGGTCTGTGGGTCCCACTGCCGCACTGGCGGGTGCGACCGAGCAAGCTGATGACGTGGCAAGACCTCGGCATCATTTCATACGACGCCGAGATGCACAACTTCGGCGTCTTGCCGTGTGACGCCGAGATTCTGTCCCATTTTCAGAAATAGTTTCGCCAGGTGTCTATTTGTGGAAAAAGTTTCTGAAAAGGACCAAAATGCAAAATTTGTGCAACCCATTAGCCCAAGTTTTTAGGATGAGACATTTTTAGCTGATAAACCCAAACCTTAGAGAAAGCTCGATTATAAAATGGGTACAGGTGAAACATAAGACAGAGCAACTGTTCATCATTTCAACAAGGGTAGAAACTAACACATCTTAACATATGTGAGAGAGGAGAACATATCTCACCTTTTGTTGGAGAATTTTAAAAAAGAAATGTGAGATACAAGTTACCTTTGTGAGAGCCCTCCCCCAAGCTTGCTTTTGACTTACCAATGTGTTTCACCTGGGGGTGCTGCTAATTGGTGGTGCCTCAGCTTGATGTGCAGTTCGTGGCCTCTCTTGAGCGTGCTAGGAAGCTCCCCCCCCCCCCCCAAAGCTTGTTTTTATGGTGGTATTGAGATAACAAGACAACAAAACTTGGGGTTGGAAGATAAATTACTCTTTTTGTTCAAGATTTTATTTATCATTATATTTTTATTTTTTTCTTTTCAAGGTTCACCTAAGAAATACTTGTATCTGCTGTCATCTCAAAGACTTACCCTCATGGAGTTGACAAATTTCTGCAAGGGGTTAGTCCATAAGATTAACCAAAATCTATACTAGCAGCTTTGGTTCCAAGATCAAACTAGACACTACGTCTAATTTGTCAAGGTAGGCTTAAGAATCTAAGCACCATGCTTACATTAAAAATCCTATAGAGGCATGATCTCACATCCTAGCTTCAAACTAAACACCGTGCTTAGTTAAAAATATGTAAGACCAACACTTCCAAACCGAAACTTACTAGCATAGAAAAAGGAATTATGACAGGATAACCAAGAGTCATTCAACGGAGACAGATTTTTGAACAAAGGAACCTAGTCAGAAGTTTGCTCAGCCAATCTATTCAAACTCAAACAAGGCTAGGATAAGAGAGCAAAGAAAGGCATGCCTTGCTTCATCTCCAACATGAATTTCTTCCATTATTCATGATAACAACTCAAAGTTCATTAATCAAAGTGCAACACCATGTCACAATTTTGATTAAAGAAGGCTAGTTTAACCTAAGCTCCACTGCTTAAATTAAAAATCCTATGGATGTACCACAAGTGTACTCATGTGAATACACCCAAACTCAGAGCATATGGCATGAACAGAGGAAGAGCATGATATTATATTTTCATGGAGACAAATATGAGTGAATGAGTTGGTCAACATTACCTTGACATACCTGAATGTATGTACCAACAGCATGTATGGATGAAGCATCAGAGTTGTCGCTGGGGTGGCTCAGTTTCCATCTCAGGTGACTACCAAGGCGTTGGTTGGAGTCCATCACTTTTAATAGCATGTCGTCGTGTAGCAAGTCATTTATTGGTAACTCCTGCATATTACTGACTCGCATACACGACAAATGTAGGAGGAACACTTCATGCAAGCTTCTAACTAAAAGGAATATTGCGACCATGACTCCCCTCTGTTGTGTGTTTTTTTAGAATATTTAAACAAAGTGTGATCCAAGATATGCATAGAGACATGGTTGGTCAAAGGAGTGAGAGAGGTGCTGCAGAAACCATCGGTGTAGAAGAAGGGGTTCATGGAAGTCATGTGGCTTGTCCCTCTATATGATGGCCTGCTTGATGTTTGTGCAACATCCAGGGGAGATCTTGAAGGGCGTGTTCGTTGTACTTAAGAGATCTCCCCTAAAAATTTTTTTACCTATTTTTAATTTTAACAGTGAACAAGCAAGGGCTCTACTAGGTTGAACCCTAGAGAGTCTAAAGCTTATTATGATTTTTTTACTTATTAACTATTTTTTTATTATATAAATTTTTATTTGTTCATCCAACTCGCATAACTCAAATAAGGCCAAACTTAAGATGCAATGTAAAAAAACAAAAAAAAAACCTTGGCTTGTCTCCATATCAGATTATCTCCATTGTTTATGATGCCATAAAGAAGCGTGAATGATCAAGCTATGGAGACAAGTATGAGCAAAAGAGTTGGGGATCATTACCTTTGCATACCTGAGTGTAGTTACCGTCAGTATAGATGGGTGAAACATTAGAGTTGTTACTGCGGTTCGCATGATGACTTTTCTCAGGTGAATCACCAGACCAGGCCATTCTCATGGCTTTGTGTGTGTGGGCCATGGCCCTGATGATAGTAGCAAAGGCTTTGGGTGAGCCCTTCTTGCTTATGCAAAATAATGATGGGCAGAGTCAGGCAACACATAAGTGTTCCTCTTCTAACATGTGGGGGCCAGCCTGCTCCTTCTCTCTCCTTCAATATTATATATATATATACTATTCCCTTTTTTTTAACAATCTCTTCTCTTTTTTTTCTTTTCACTTCCCATTTTTTTTAAGCAAGGTAGAGCCAACATCTTTTTTTCTTTTGAACCAAGGTGATCTTGAGGTGAGACTCGCACCAGTCCTCCCCTCACACTTGGACTTTGTTGAAAGTCAAGTGTGTAAGGTCAGGGTCTCCTTTTGAGTTTGTTCCATCACCAAAGATCATCAATGTGTGTTGTTGATGTTGCTCTCATGTTCTCAAGCTTCGTATGTCCTTTCTTTGTTAACCTGAAATGGTTAGTGACAAGAATACCCGAAGGTGCATACTAACTTGACAACATGTGCTTACATTTATTAAAAAAGGAATTTTTTATTATTTTTTTCATTTTTTTTGCAAGGTAACAAAAGGATATGAGAGGGATAGAGATACATGTTACCTTGTTATGGTCCTCCCCCAAGCTAACTCAAAGCCAAAGGATCAGGGTTGCACCCAGCATTTCTGGTTTTCCTGCATGGTTATGGCTTGGTAGATCGCAAGGGCTCTGACCTTTCCCTTGTGATCACCGATTTGGAAAAGATATGCAGGAAGCAAATTGAGCTAGTTAGTTTTTTCAAAAATTTATCGAAACTTTATTATGCAAGGGAGGACGTTATTAACAAATTTCTTTTAATGAAGATTCATTTTTATTCTGTAAGAACAAAAACAAGAACTTATTTTAAAGATAAGTTTTAAAATTTTAGATTTTCAAAATATCTTTTTATTTTTTTAACCATTTTATAGAATATTTTCATTGATAAATAAAATAACTCAATTTTTTTTATTTAAAGCCTACACCTAGCAGTTTTGGAACAATAATTAGACACGTCGTTTAATCAAGGTAGGCAATTTTAACCTAAGCTCCAATGCTTAAATTAAAATGCTTATGAAGATATGATGATCAATCATACTTCAAACCAAAACATGCTGTATGTAAAACTTTGAAAGCAAACTATCATTTATTAAAAATATTTTAGCAAAAATTTATTTATATTTAAGAGGACAACAACTTATAAATAATTTTAATATATATATATATATATATATATATTTTTAAAAATCCGGGGTATCTCCCGGTAGTGCTTTCTTTATGGTCATAAGCTTGACCGCCAAAGGTAGGGCAAAGATTGAAGCCAGAAGTTATGGTTGGCTTCGATGGTGGCTACTAGAACTCGTCCTTAGGAGAAATATTTTGATTTTGAATTTTGAAAGCGGTATTACTGTAGAAAGATAGAACAAGAATAATAAAAACTATTTATTTTTTTAAAATGCTTTTTGAAAATAAGAGAAGATGATACGAGAGTGAATAGAAATCTTTTTGTCCATGTGCAAAAATTTGAACGTGCAATTTTAAAAATAATAATGCCCTTTTTCTTTTTGAAAGATAGGCTTCATGAAGGAGGGTCATGAACATAGAAGAAATAATTTTTTTTTGATAAGACACAAGGACACACGAGTGAATTAGGTTCGAAGATAAATACGACAACCGTTCCCCGGCAACAGCGCCAGAAAGCTTGTTGGCGCTTCTTAGCGTCAGTAGAAAAGTCCGTAAGCGCACGAAAGTACCGTTGTAGCCTTCACCCGGAAGTATTCAGGGTATCGTAATTTCCCAGAGGAACGGTCTTTGTACTTAGTCTCTTAAACTAGTTTACTCAGAAGAGGCGGAAGGGATAGCTTGGGTAGAGAGGTTCTTCTAAGGTCAAACGCATATAGGCGACGGTAACTTCCCCACTACTTGTCTGCTTCAGGCCCACTGACGCAGCTGGTCTGTCAGCTGATACCAGTATCAGCGCTACTCCTGCGGCCGAACGTGGGGGAATTCAGATACGAGTGGAAAGGGCTGTCACCACCTGCCACCTACCCCTCTGCCCGTGGGCACGATGCAACATACGAAGGTAGACCCCTGACTTAGACACCACGTCTACGACGGCGACTACTACTCTAGCGACGTACAGGAACATCCATCTCTATCAGGAGTCCTCTTGCTAAAGCATCCGTCCAAAGGACGAACGACATCCCACAAACAAGTAGCTTTATGAAAGTAACATGCTTAATGAATCAAACCAAAGTTGAACACGAACTTCTTACTTCAAGTAGCAAGACGATCGTAGAGGTACAAGTTGGATCGAGAGCCGACAAGCCCGGCACTTCGTCCACGCGGAGGCAGAACTGCTTCGACTCCGCTCTTTCTCCAACTCTTGTCCCTCTCTCACTCCCTATACTAAATTAGCTAGAAGCTAATGGAATGGGGCTTGCTCTTCCTCTCTACATTGTGACCTCTTGTGTTGGTGAATCAATTGATCCCTTCTATTCAATAGGTGTAGAGAGGAGGCCTCCTTTTATAGCTTGAGAGAAGGGGGTTCTATGCAAAAGGTTCATCCCCACATGGAAAGACCCAAACAGACCTCCACAGGGCGGTTTCCACTTTCCATCTGTGTTGATCGTAGGTGGGACCGTCCTTCGGGAACCGTCCTACAACCGCCAGAAGAAAACTAGGCCCGAGAGGCCCCACCTAGGGGGGAGGCCGCCCCCGGGACCTGTCGGTTCCCCTGGTGGGCCCGTTTGGCCACCGCCTTCGCGTGGTTGGTTCTCCTCTGGGCCTAGACCCCTCCTATGGTTACGAATGGGCCCAGATTTGTAATAAAGGTGGGCTTCTTTGTTATTCTTGGTTGCGCATTCTCTGAATTCACATTTCTCCTTTACGCTTTCCAATTGGTGTTGTGCACTTCCACTTGTTTCACCATAAATCCTGCAAAAACATAAACACTAGGGGTACAAGTGGAACTCTGTTAATAGCATATGTCTATGTGTTAAAGTATGATAGTTTCTCTCCCTTTAGGCATAAGTTGGCGGTTAAAAATGTTCTATAAGGACCGCCAACAACGGGTTTGATTCCCTCCACCACGGCATCATACTGACCTTCAGCGGCTTCAAGGCGCTGCGAAAGGTCATTCAGTTGTGCCTGGGTCCTCTGTTCGCTCTCTACATTTACAACAAGCAAAGATGAGAATGTACGTCAAGATGCAACAAAGAACCAACAAGAGCAAGGTGCTCACCAAGGCGTGCCTCCTCGTTTCTGCGAGACGCTTCCCGTAGCAGCGTCACTTCACTCTCCAGATCTTTCACTGTATCGAAGAAAGAGGCGAGTCAGCACTCCACAACAGGACAACGGAGTAACAAGAAGACACCCATACCTCGTTTCATAGCACTCTCAAAGACGTCCTGTAGATCTGCACCGAAAGACTCCAGAGATAAGAAGATCAGAAGACCTAGGATCAAACAATCAGAATTGCAATGGGCTACACACCTCTTTTATCCCGCAATAGCTTCTCTTCGGACTCCATCAAGTCGTTACAGTGCAATTGCAGAGTGTCACGCTGCTCACGGAGATCAGCCATTGCTTTCTCAAGCCGCATAGTCTCCTTCTGCAACCTCTGTTTCTCCGAGGTGAGCCCGGCAGCACGCTGAAGGGATTTCCGGTGATCTTCCACCGTATCATGCACCACCTGATCGACAAATGAGAAAACATGAGGAAGAGCAAACAGTGAGGTATTAAATGAACACAAGGGCGGTGCAGCCACCTGAACTTGTGAAGACAACTGCCCTTGCCTGTGGAGGACCTTCCTCACATCAGCTCGAGTATCTGCTATATCAGTCTTCAAAGCTTCAAGCTCATCGTCCGCAGCTTCCTCCTCCACAACGGCGGCATACCGATCGCCGACTTGCCTCAAAGTACAGATTACCACCGGCAGAGCTTCTCCAGCAGTTTCACGTGTAATCTCCACCACATCGTGCTCGGACGGACCTAGCACTGGTTGATGGTTGCTCGGTGATCTCTTGGCTCGATCCCGGTACTCCTCCAAAAGGGGGAGCATCGGTCCTCTCACGCGCCTTCTGATCGCGGTGGGGCGGCGGCACCGACTCGCGAGCGTCACGCTCTGGCTGGTGGGTCCTCTCGGCGTCTTCTGCTGAGGGCGGGGATGGTGGTGGCGGCTACTCATGCGAACTGGAGCCCGGTTGCGACTCAGGCGGGCACTTCGGCGATTCATGATCGGAAGGCCAACCGGCGGCGACACCACCATCACCCCCACTCTTCGGCGGCTCGTCACTAACAGCTCCTCCGCTCGCCATCCCTTCAACATCTTCGGTGGAAGGATCCCTGGACGGAATACAGACCTTATGACTAAGATAACTAAAAAGACTACTCAATGAAGACATAGCAAAGAGAAGACACGCATACTCACAATTCTGATCGGCAACGTTTCCGCGCAAAGTGCTTCTTCCGACCAACGGACCCTTCGTCAGGGCCAGGATATTTGGCCGGAGGGACCTCTCCTTTCTGATGTTTCGGCGCCGGCTCTCCGTCGTCGCTCGAACTTGGGGTACTCGACTGGCGGCGGGACTGCTCCTCGGAAATTTTCACTAGTCCCTTGGGTTTCTAAGCCCTTCCACTAGACGAGCCGATCTTCTCCGACATCAGGTCGCTTCCCACGAGCTGCTCGCTGAGATAGATTTTCTTGGTCCTCCTCGTCGTCGTCAGCACCATCATCAGAAGGCTCCACGAGCTCCTCATCCTCACTGCCGGTCTGATAGCGGCGTTCAGGGATTACACCCTGAGGCCACTCGGTAGTTAGGTACATCGGAAAAGTATACTTTGCGATCCTGCCCATGGATCTTCAACCAATCAGATATTAATAAGAAGTTATCGACGAAGAATTTAAATGAACAAAGAAGACACTATAAGTATTACGTACCTCTGGAGGTGGATTACCAATATGCAAGGGTTTCTGTTGTCCACGGTTATCAATATGGACATCCTTGTCAAAAAGCTCCCTCAACCTTTTTGTTGCTTCAGTAGCAGACAGGTCATCGGGCACCTCCCTGGTCGGATCAGAGTGGCCTACCCACTCGTATGCAGGGTGAACTCTGTCTTTACAATGGCTGCACTCGGCGTCTCACAAAGCTGGCAGCAACTCCAATTCCATTCAGATTCATAGCTTTTATAATTTCGAACAGCTCGTTCACCTGTTCCATCTCGTCTGAAGAAGGCTTGTCGGACCAACTTGGTTTTTTCTCCGGCATCCAATCTACAGCACAGCGAACGGGCGGGTCTTGGTTTGGGACATAGAACCATCGCTTGTTCCAATCACACAGACTAGTATTGAGAGGAATGGAAAGGTATTGAGCTGACATCCCGTCTCGGAGTTTGAGTAAACTCCACCGGCGACTCGGGAGCCTCCGCCGCTCAACTTTACGAGCATGAACAGATGTCGAACAGGTTGAAATGGGGAAGAATTCCTGCAAAAGCTTCACAAAAGTGGATGAAGATGGAGACATGGAAGATGGAGTTGGGATGCAAATGGCACAATGAAATCTCATAGTAATCAAGAAGTTTGCGCATGAAGGGATGACAGGGAACACCGAACCCGCGGAGGAAGTAATTGGTAAAGACAGTCATCTCGCCAGTGTTGGGCATAGGATACGGCTCACCACCCGAAAGGCCTCCAACGGGCAGTGGCACGATTCGGAAGCAACCCCATCGCACTAGCCCTCTGAATAGCCTTCTCTGTCATTGTGGAAGGTTGTCACTCGTTGTCCATGTGGAATTCCACAGGTTGTGGCTCTTTCGCCTTCTTCGGGGGTACGCGCGTACTCTTCTTGGGGGCCATTTTTGTGGAATTGCTTGGAGATTTGAGCTAGCGGAAAGATGAATCAATGAACTTTCAGCGGAATCGGATTTTGGTTCAACGAATTGCGAAACCCTAGATGGCGGCGGCAAGGGCAAGGCAGTAGCGGTTGTTTTGTTTGAGTGGGCACTAAGTGTCGCGCAAAGGAAGAAGCTGAACCGTTTCCTAGAACACTATATAGCAACGCGCGTCGGTTCGGATATCTGCAAATGGGACTCCGTCGCTTCGTCAAGCGTTTCGAGCACCAAATGTGCTCGGGGATTTCGTCAAGCGTTTCCGAGCACCAGATGTGCTCGGGGACTTCGTCGCTTCGTCAAGCGTTTCCAAGCACCAGATGTGCTCGGGGACTCCAACGCTTCGTCAAGCGTTTCTAAGCACCAAATGTGCTCGGGGACTCCGTCGCTCCGTCAAGCGTTTCCGAGCACCAGATGTGCTCGGGGACTCCATCGCTTCGTCAAGCGTTTCCAAGCACCAAAGGGGACTTCGTCGCTTCGTCAAGCGTTTCCAAGCACCAGATGTGCTCGGGGACTGCGTCGCTCCGTCAAGCGTTTCCAAGCACCAGATGTGCTCGGGGACTGCGTCGCTCCGTCAAGCGTTTCCGAGCACCTGATGTGCTCGGGGACTCCGTCGCTTCGCCAAGCGTTTTCGAACATCAGATATGCTCGGGGACTCCATTGTCACTTCATCAGCATTTCTGAGCACCGGATGTGTTCAAGGACTCCGTCATCAATTCAAGTGATCAACGAATTCAAGGATTTTGACCCTGACACTACGTACCTGCGTCACCTACTATCAGGCTCGGGGACTAAGTGGATACACTTCACCTAACGGTGAAGGTATTGGTCCTGGAGACCCAAAATTGGATACACTTTACCAAAGAGAAAGATTTTTCAAATATTTTCTGAGCTCTTTACATCCGTCTGGTCAAGCAACTCTGAAGATCTGCACTTCCCGACGGGTGCAAGGTGCTCGGGGACCAGCTGTGGGGGTATGAGACCGTATACCCTCATGGCTAGACTCGGGCCAAGTCATTCGATCAAGCCCAGACTGCCAAGGACGCGTCATCTACACGTACTCCGGAAGATTACGTACAGCTACCGATTTAGAAGTCTTGATAGCCAAGGAAATATCTTTCTTAGTATCTAGCCAATTAGTTTCATTATTCGGTTAGAATTGTAATCTGATATAGATGGAAAACCAACTTGTAACCCTACCCCCCGGACTATATAATGCGGGCAAGAGATCCCCTCAACTCAACTCATCTAACGGCAATACAGTATAGCAACACACAGGACGTAGGGTTTTACGCCTCACGGCGGCCTGAACCTGTATAAACCTTGTGTCATGCGCCTGCTGCGCAACTCTTGCTCGTCTCAGGCACACCTTCACCGATCAATCTACTACCTTGGTCATACCCCATGGTAGACTATCACCGGTATTCCGTCGACACTTGCACACCGCACTAACAAAGTGGTGGGTTTCTCCTTGTGTTTTACTTTTAGTAGTAAAACATTGCCACTAGTTATAGCACATGGGATTATTACTAGAAAACATTTAGTAGGAAACATTTATACTAAATTTTAAATAAGAGTAAAATGCACGCAGGGTCAAACTTTTTAGACATTCCCATCTACGTCCTCGAACTAAAAAAGTGACTATTAAGTCCCTGATCTATCGCTGCCACACCCCAACAGTCCAAATTTGCCATGTCAGCAATAATATCTGACGTGGCCAATGCCACATAGGCAGCTGAATGCTTGGGCCATAACAACTTCTCAAGAAACCCCTTGCCCTCTTTCTCTTTCCCGCTCCCAAGTCCATCCTCCACGGCTGACACGCTTTTCATAGGTCCCAGTCCCAGCTCATCGCCGTTTTGAGCCTCCTCGCCATGCACGCGCCAGTCCTCTCCTCCTCATCTTCCGCCTACTGTCCTACTCAGCGACGAGGACACACGCTTCGTGGAAGCCATGGCCGACGTAGCTAGCCGCCTAGCCCTCAACACCGTTCCTGCTCGAGCCAAGCCGAGGCCCGGAACCTGCACCCCAGCGCTAATGGCGACGAACGGACGGAGCCACAGAGCTCGTTGTGGACGGGCGCACATCAGCAACTTCCTCGCGTGGAGCCAGGGCACCCGTGGCGTCACACTGGACCCACCCATGCTAGCGGCCACCATCTACTTCAATTCCAACACCGTGGGGACTGCGCCACACCACGGCCAGCAGCACCGACACGGCCCTCGTCCTTCCGGACTCCTCCACCACGTCCGACACCACGGGAATCCCGTCGACGGCGAAGCGGGCGCAGGGGAGGCGTGGTGGCCAAGTCAAGGTGCAGGAGTTCGTCTATAGGACCTGCAGCCTGTGCCTTCGCCTCGTTCCAGGCGCTAGGCAGCCACCGTACTAGCCACCTGCGTAGCCGCCACGGCCTCTAGCTCGGTGTCGGCACCAGGGCGCTCAAGCAGCACAAGCTGGCCACCACCGCCGTCAACGGCAGCAGAGGACACAAACAGTGGCCATAGCACGAGCGCCACATCTGCGGGCTCGGCTTTGAGAGGGTGCAGGCGCTGAGGGCCCACATGAAGAGGCACCGCGAGGAGATGGGCACCGCCGAGTATGCCGAGGTTGTCGGCAATCGACATCCTCTCTAACGTTGCCGGAGGTTCGCATTACCGCCGTTGGCGCCGACCGCAAGTCCGCAACATCCTCCTTCGCACTGGTAGCCGCCTCTGCAACCGCCTCCGCACCACTTCCCATCATCAGTAGGTCGCCAGCGCGAGCAGCATGACGCCCACTTCGAGCGTGTCCACGAGCCTAGAGCTGCACCATGGACGAGAGGCTAGCCCGTCAACTGTGTCCTGTGGCTCTTGCACAAGCTCTCGGTGGGCACGACGAGCTTGCCACGTTCTTTGAAGTGGGTAAGAGCATCTCCAGCTCAAGCCCCCAAATTAGGCCCTTAAAATTCTATTTGCAGGCTGGGCTAAAAAAAATAGAGGCTCAAATTAGGCCCAACTCCAGTGGAAAACCAGACCAAATCCCTATCTACAGTGGAACCCGCATGTCAGCCGTCCGCCGTCCGCCAGTAGGAGCAGGGAGCAGGGAGGCCGTCCGCCGTCGAGCACGAGCTCCGACAGGAGCCCAGAGAAGTCCGCGCGCTGCTTGCCCTCGCCGGGGCCGCTGCGCGCGCCATCCTCCCGCCATGGACGCCCGCTGGGGAGGGGAGGTCGGGGGGAGGTGGAGGAGGATGGACGCCGGAAGGGGGCCACCGCGCGCAACCTTCGCCCACCATGGATGACCTCCCGCCCGCCATGGACGCCCCCCGGGGAGGGGAGGAGAGGAGGAGGGAGGGAGGGACGCCCGCCGGGGTTCGCGCGCCCGCGCCGCCGGGGCTCGTGCGCCCGCGCTCTCCTTGCGCGGGGTGGAGCTCCGCCGGGGAAGCAGCCGCGGCCGAGGGAGCTGTCGCGCACCGGGGAAGGTGCCGGCTGCGCTACTCGCTCCCGCTACAAAAAGTCTGGGGTTTTTTGACATTGTAATTATGTCAAAATATATGGAATTCATGTCACTACTTATAGTTTATGACCTTCAGTTGACGAAAATTCAAATGTCAAAAAACCCGCGTCATATTCTGACTATGTGACATTTGTTTATTTGTTGTCATAAGGTTATGACAATGGATTTTAGTGTCATATTGGTTTATGACTTTGGTTTATTGTCACAAAATCCTTGACCTGCCATATGTACAAACGCCACGTAGGATCAAAAGCTAACGCTGGCAAAGAAAAAAAACGTCACAACTGAATATGAGCCTGCTAAAGCCCACATAGCAGGCAGCCTCTTCATGGGCCACAAGCTTTTTTTGGACCAATATTGCCTAGCCCATTATTTCATTTTCATTTTTGGCCCATTTTCCTAGCCCACGTTTCAACCCACACAATTGAAGGTATATTTTTTCCAAATCACTTATTCCAGACCTCATATTTCAGCCCAGCCCACATATGTCGGCCCAAAAATTTATTCCAGCTCACACATTACAGCCCATACATTTTTTTCGACCACACAAAAATCAGCCCATACAATATGCATTACTTCAGCATATACAATTACATCCGGATAATTGTCAGCCCATACAAAATCAGATTCAATGAATCAACATCTCCACATATGATTGCAATATCACAAGCATTCCACGGGTCCTAAAATGCAATACGTTACATTCATCCACCAAATGAACATACATCCAGGGTTTAAAATTTTAACTTGCTGGCACAGCACCAACAACACATCCTCAGTAGCAAATCAGACATCTTCAGCTTACCACTGTCCTTTTTGGAGCAAATCAGAAAATGCATCTTTCACCGGCACATCTTTGTCAGTGTTGAATTGAGTCTGGACAAGAGCATGAACATATAGTTAAACAATATTCAGATGATGTTCTGGGAGTGTGCGAGTAATTTGAATATACAGATAGACACGCTGTACGATCAACAAGGAAAAATACACAAATTGAACCAAGATCAGTAAAAGAAATGAAAAAGGATAAGACACCAATTGAATTTCTAAGAATGCAAGCCACAAATCTATTTAGTAATCCATAAACCACAGAAAAAATATGTTTATAGCAGCCACATGTCTAAAACTATCTGATTGAATGGACCCTTTATAAGCACTATTTGTTCTAAAAATGCAAGCAGCCACAGTCATTTGTACACAGACAATAATGCTCTTTTGTGAATTTATAAGCACTGATGTTGCAAGTAAGACTCAAATTCTGAGTAAGATACTTCGATGCAATTACTCCACGTCAATGCATATGGGATGAATTGTAACATAGCTATTTTATTGGCGGAATAGTCAAATTCGTCCTTGAACTATCGCCGAAAGCTCAGTTTAGTCCCTGAACTATGAAAACGGCCGTTTTAGTCCTCGAACTTTCATAGCCGGCTCAATTTCGTCCCTAAACTATGAAAACGACCGTTCTCGTCCTCAAACTTTTACGGCCGGCTCAATTTCGTCCATAAACTATGAAAACGACCGTTCTCGTCCTCAAACTTTCGCAGTTGGCTCAATTTTATCCATGGTCCGACGTGGAGCGCCACGCTAGGCTTGTCTTGTCATCACCCAGTCAGCTGAAATCAGTTTCCGAAAGCCTGTAACTGATTTATTCTTATTCTAACTTGTCGCAACTAGTTGTAACTCTTCAATACAAAATGAGATGAAGATGATTTTTGCATAAAAATTGTAGATCTCGATAAGATCTACAACTTTCTAGTTTTAATGTTTTTTATTTGAGGACATTAAGATACTCAAAAAGTTCATATTATGGTGCTAAAATTTTATATTAACTTATATATTAATTATAAGCAGCAGCAGGTAATTATTTGTAACAGAACCGCCTAAATCACATGGCCCACAGGCACCTGTCAACGTCACTAATGACATCTGACAGCCGGGCCCGTGTTCCAGATGACCTAGACGGGCTCTGCCGGGCTACATAAGCACCCGTTATCTCCGACAGGATCCCATTGCGAAGCCATCACAGAGTTACAACATTTCATAACAAAATACATCAGAGTAGAATTTGCGGAAGAGTAAATAGTACTTAATATTACAGACCAGTGTTTGAATAAAATTAAGTGCAGTTATTACAGACCATAAATTAATACGAGTAGCAGTAGTGTTTGGATCAACAGTAC
Source organism: Eremochloa ophiuroides (assembly GCA_038502445.1). Classification (NCBI taxonomy): domain Eukaryota; kingdom Viridiplantae; phylum Streptophyta; class Magnoliopsida; order Poales; family Poaceae; genus Eremochloa; species Eremochloa ophiuroides. The sequence continues at coordinate 9,195,130 of JAHLJS010000005.1, forward strand.
GACAGATAGTTTAATATTACACGAACCCTGCCCAAGGGTTTAACCTTAATCTTCTTCACTCTCCTGGATGATGGTGACGCAGCACAGGGCGAGACAAACTTCGGTCTCCTGCTGCCCTCCTGCAACGGGGTTAACAAACCCTGAGTACATGGGGTACTCCGCAAGACTTACCCGACTAAAAGTGTAAGATTAGACTCAGGAATGCAGGCTGAGGGGAAGTCAAGGTAAGACTTTAGCAAGAGTTCAAGAGTTTTGCGGAAAAGCATTACTAGTCCTATCTCAATATTTTATTTCAATAATACTATTCATCATTAGCCATTTCTCCAAGTTCTTTCTCATACATCAACATTCTCTTATTTGCTTAATTCATTCAAAAACAATCCTAGTTCCGAACCACTTTCCGATGTAGGGGTGAGGTTCAAGTCTCCATAACCGAGGAGCAACGACGATTCGAATCGATTAATACCCAGCTGGAGATCCCTATCCACACTGCGTATGTAGCACTTAAGCTTACATACGCCAACCCCGTCTACCACGGCTTTTCATACCCCGGAACCGGTCCTGCGCCACCCGAGAGCACAGTACTCCTCTCGTCTCCAGGCACGACAGTCACGAGGGTACACGCTACTCTCGCCATCTCTCCACTCCCAGTGCGTGGTTGTCGGTTCCAGCAGTAGAGCCACCGGAGTCAGAGGCTTTCCGTAGTATGTGGCTAGTTGCAAAGTCTTGATCACAGCAGGCCTGACAATGAACGGTCCCTAATATTTTTCCGTTAGAAACCATGCATTGGGACTCTAACCCAAGTACACTGGTAACTACCTGGTTTTCACATCCCTTTCCGATGGCGAGGATCGTTGGGACCCTAACCCAACAGATGGTCGACCAAACGGAACAACCCATCCCCGTGGATGACAATGAACTAGCTAGGAACACTGCCAACCAACAAGGACGTACCATTCCCATAAAGTGATTCATTGGATTAATCTCATCACAGTTCAAAATAGCATTTTCGCAAACTAACCATTAGGCATGACTAAGCATTTTTGCAATACTTTTAATAAATCAGGTTCTCAAGTATTGTCAGGTATTCAAGGGTGGAAATGCATCAATTGGTTATCACCCAACTCCTATTAACTTAATGCAGTAAATTAACTCAAGTAATAAATATTTTTAAATAACAAGGAGGGGCTGAATGCACCGGGGCTTGCCTTGGATTGTGTAGAGTGTCGGATCCAGGTCAGTTCCACAAATATCAAATCCTTGTACAACTTCCTGAGTAGTCTCCTCAGATGGACCCTCAGACTTTACCTCCGGATTCTCGGTCACTACACGTTTGCAATGAATGAATGTATGAATGTGGTGCACATGAAATGACAGAATAAAATTAAATAATAAGTATTGCCCACACGTGAACAAGATCCTATCATAGACTAGCCATGATTACTCTAATTCACAATGTCCTAGGTCATGAAGGTGATTGACCTAGAATCTCAATCAATCCAAAAATCACACCATCCAATAATCATTCCATTTCCTATTCCTATTATTAATTATTTAAACTAACATATAATTTAATAAATACTTAACTATTTCCATTTGATGCCCAATCTCACCAACAGATAGATTTCAGTACCAAATAGTGACACAATAAATTTCATGATTTTTTAGAGCAACACAGAAATTATTAAAAATCATCAAAGTTCCTTTTATTATTTAATGTGCTGATTTTTAATTAATACAGAAAACACTCAAATCATGCATTCAATATTTTTATTAAATTATACACATCTCAGAGAGTATCTAGAAATATTTTCATAATTTATGGTGCAGTAGATTAATCCACACAAAAAGATTAAAAGCTAACACTATTCATTTTAATTAAAATGGAAAAGCAATAGAAAATCGCTTGGAAATTGAAACGGCCATTCGGCCCACTAAGGCCCAGCAGCGGCAATAACAGCCCAGCTGGCCTGCCCGCGCTGCTGGCGCCACTGGAGGAGGCTGACAGGCGGCCCCCGCCTGTCAGCTCCTTCTCCCACCTCCCACCGAGCGTCTGCTCGAGCGCGCGCGCGGCGGACCGACGCGTCCCTTCGCCGCCGGCGACCCCAGCGGCGCAACCGAGGGCACCCACACGTGCTCCTAGGTCTAGCGGACCCCCGGACTTGACTAAACGGACGAGATGCCGACGGTGTCGCGCCCAGCCGCGACCGCGGCGGAGGAGACACGGCGGCGCGGCCGCGCCCCGGCCTTCCGAGGACCAAAATGCTCTACCGACGAGACGATGGTTACCGAGAAGCTCACCAAAGGCTAGTGTACTAGCTGGACAGGGCAGAGAGCGACCGGAGAGGCACGGTGGACGACGGCAGTGGGTTTGGCGGCGAGCTCCAACGGCGAGGTCGTCGTTCCGGCGGTCACTGTAAACCAAACGCAAAACCGTCTAACTCATGAGACTCAAGAAAGGACAGGGACTCCGGAACGCTCCGCAATAGGAGAATAAGCTCAACGAGGCGAGCTGTTCTCAGAGAGACAGACCACGGCGGCGCTCCGCCGGCAGTGAGGGAGAAAATCACGCCGTACGTTGATCTCCGACGACTAACAGTGGCCAGGCCGGGTCCAAATGGTGCGCCAGGAGATATCAAGCTCGTGGGTATGACGAATTGGGCAATGGTGGTTCGACGGTGGGCAATTCGGCCAAGAACCGAGAGCTCACCGGAGCGGGGAAACGGAGGAGGAAGGAGAAGAAGCACAGCGCCACGCCCTTTAAACGCACTTGGGAAGGAGAGGATAAGGTCGGGACGCGTCCGGGTCCCCTTCCCGAGCTCGACACGGCGACGGCCTAGGACGGCGACCGGCGCACGCCGCGCGCACGCCGCGTACGGGCGGTAGATGAACAGGGGGGCCCCCCTGTATCTACAGTAGTAGCCCATATAGGTCAAATGCTATTTGATTCAATTTGATTCTGATCCAGCCCGAATCCGAGGAAAGTGGTGAATACAAAAGTTGTAGAGAATTTCGTGTAGATCATTTTTGCTTTTGACACCAATCTCAAATTCGGCCAAAATTTCAAATTACAGAAAAGGAGGTAAAAGTAGGGTTTGAATTTCAACTGAAATTTCAAAATTACCTTTGATTCTTCTCAACAACTTGAAAATTGGTAAACATGAAAGTTGTCCTATTCAGAGAGCTTGACAACTTCTATTAAGGAAGTTTTTGAAGATTCTTAATATTTTTGAAACTAAAGTTTCAAATGTAAATTTCAATATAGTAATTTGAGTTTAATTTGAATTTTTATAATATAACTTCAAAATCTCCAAAAATAAAAGTTGTTCCATTTTAAAAACTCTACAACTTTTATTAAGACATTTTTCCCATATTTCTTATAGATTTTGAATTGAGGTTTTATGTCAACTTTAGGGTTTAATTTGATTTCTATTTAATTTTTATTTTTAATTTTTGATTAAGGACTTAATTACACAGTCAATACTTAGCTGAAATCAAATCACTCTAGGCCCTAAGCACAATCATATGCAGATGCTTAAATTTAAATATGATGACATGGCAGATTAATTAAATTATAATACCAGAGGTATTACATTATTATGGTGCTAAAATTTTATATTAACTTTTTGAGCATCTTAACATCCTTAAATAAAAAAATTAAAACTAGAAATTTATAGATTTTATCGAGATCTGCAATTAAAAATCATCTTCATCGAATGTTGTATTGAAGAGTTACAACTAGTTGCAACCAGTTAGGAATAAGAATAAATCAGTTGCAAGCTTTCAAAAACTGATTCTAACTGACTAGACGATGATGAGGCGAGCCAGCGTGGCGCTCCACATCGAATCAGAGACGAAATTGAACCGGCCGCGAAAGTTTGAGGACGAGAACGGTCGTTTTCATAGTTTAGGGACGAAATTGAGCCAGCTGCGAAAGTTTGAGGACGAGAATGGTCGTTTTTATAGTTTAGGGACGAAATTGAGCTGGCTGTGAAAGTTTGAGGACTAAAACGGCCGTTTTCATAGTTCAGGGACTAAACTGAGCTTTTTAGCGATAGTTCAAGGACGAATTTGACTATTCCGCCACATGTCTAAAACTATCTGATTGAATGGACCCTTTATAAGCACTATTTGTTCTAAAAATGCAAGCAGCCACAGTCATTTTGTACACAGACAATAATGCTCTTTTGTGAATTTATAAGCACTGATGTTGCAAGTAAGACTCAAATTCTGAGTAAGATACTTCGATGCAATTACTCCACGTCTATGCATATGGGATGAATTGTAACATAGCTATTTTATTTATGGTTAATATTTTCATCACTATAGACAATCTCATATTTCTTCTAACACCTTTTCCCATTCAATCCATGCAGCAAACAGATTGTCGGCACATGCAGAACGCAAAATGAGCACAAAAGCGATCAGGACTTACTTTGAATTTCCGCCTCACTATCATCGCTGTCCCTAAATACCACGAACCTCCTACACGCAACATTTAAGTCCTGTTCAACAATGAACACAATAAAAGAGGCCAGTTATTAGAGTTTTATTTGACATATTATAAAGGAACCAAATTGAAGTGTAGTTTAGCAAAAATTCTATTTTTCTAATTACTTAGTGTAATGAAATTAAAGGACGCACAAATAGGTCACTGCAAACTAAAAATCTGGTACTTTCTCCACAAATACAATCAAACTATGTTGATTGATTCAGAATTAAATCTAACGGAGAAATCCCTAAAGGTAACTGAATAAAACAAGAAATAATGCAATGTTTGTTTAATACATTTACTTAGGTACAGACATTAACTATGCAGCATGAATTGTAACTCCACCATTGCTGTGTAAAGAAAGGACCACTGTCCAACAGGAAACACCAAAACACACAGATCTAGCTTCACCGCTTCAGTATGCTTCTAACGATTAAATTAATAGCCATATTTCTACTAAATAATCAAGCAGCTGTAGTACTTATAGGTGCTAAAGAATCCAAGTGTGAGAACACTACTAAGACTATTAATAGATCTCTGGTACGTATTTTCTACTAACTAATCAAGTAGCAGACTAGCACTAACAGATCTCTGGTATCCAGTAACGAATCCAAGTAGTACTGCTACTTCTAGCAAAAAGGATTGAGATTTGAGAATAAGAGTCATCAAATCACCATAGCACGTGTAGGGAGTGGATGGTTCTTGGTGCAGTCTGCAATCATATAAAGTTACGCTTAGTTTCATCGATTTCCCCTTCTTTGCCACTTTTTCCCTGCGACCATGGAGCAATCAGCACAGGAGCGCATGGTCATGCATATGCATGAAGTAGTACTCTACCTTGGTGGTGCAGTCGGATCTGAGCTCGCTTCCTCAGTCGACGGCCTCGCCACTACCAGGCCACTGCGACCATGCCTCGCCAGGGCCCCGACTGCCTAGGGCACTAGGCCATGCGCTGCCGTTTTCATAGGCAGAGGAAACACAAACATCATCAAAACCAAAATCTCGCAGAGAGAAACGACGAAGGGCAAGGGGCTCACTTGGATCTTGTGGATCCTGTCGATATGCGTCAGCGTCGCCCTCTGCATCATATACCATCTCCGTTCCCCTTGCACAGGACGGCGAGGCCGCCGCGCGTCGCAGCTAGGGGCGAAGAGCCGCCGGGGCTGGGAGCCGCCGTTTGCTGCGGGGGACATGCAATCGCCATGCTGCTGCCAACGGAAGGGGTTGGGAAGTGGGGAAGCATGAGTGGGGGAAGATGGGGAGACAGGAAGGGGGAGCCGAGGCGTCTGTGGAAGCGATGCGGGAGGCAGCTAGGGTTTGGGTGTTCATTTATTCACTCCTGTATTGATCTCGGCCGTTGCTCAAATCGTGTGGCTATAGATAACTGGGCCAATTTGAGGCTCAATATAGTCTGAAGTTTTTTTTTTTTAACGCAAAAAAAAAGTATTTTTTATTTTTAATTTGTATAATGAAATTTGAAAAATGTTTTTGGAATAGTAAATTATTTCAATTGAACAAGTCATCAACAACAAAGTTGTATAACTCATTGAGATCTATAACTTTTGTTTTGTTCATTTTTCCATTCCACTTTGTTTGAACAATTCAAAATTTGGATTTCAAAATAAGATAACTTCAAACATAATATTCAGATACCAAATGATTTCAAATGAAAAAAATCATCAAAAACAAAGTTGTAGAACTCACCAAGATACATAACTTTTATTTTGGTCATTTTTCCATCCAAAATAGTGCTAGGTTACATTGTTCACAGTTAGACATATCTTTCATATGTTCACATATAGTTCACATATAACTATGTAAGAGTTATATCATTTTGTGAACAGAATATATGACCATGTTGTTAAAATTATTGAGTATATTAATATAAAACAAATGCACAAAGTTTGGTCCAAAATATCTTCTAGTGCAGTGGTTCTGCTTTTCCGTCATACATAATACAATGTAAAATTCTAAATTCTAATGATTTAATATAATAGTTTCTCAAAAATAAAATAAATTAACATAATAAATGTACTGAAATGGAAATCATAATAAATCATGACTTAGATGAGCTCTATGCATCCATTTTGTAAACAACGTATATTCCAGTTTTGTTCGGGTATAACCACGTCTCCTCTAGCAAGCATTAGAGGAGATCTGATGTTTCATATAGAGTTCTATTGTCTTATATACAACATCAGTGGCTGATAAAGAGTTCTAGTTTGTCATGATAGATCAGATGTTTCATACGTACTTGTGGACGTTCTATGATTAGAGTACGGACTTGAAAAATGCTATGGACTTATGAACGAGCTATGAGACCTATCACGCAGAAGCAAAGCGGGAATTGTGCTCTATATCGAGATGTATATTCAAACTTTTATTAGCACAATGTCATATAAGTCAGGCACGAGAAACTCTTCATTCCGTTGTAGTTATCCGAAAAATGGACTAAATTGCTACTTTATTATTAAGATATAGATAATAATAACAAGTACTCGCTGGGCAGGCCGGACATCAGAGTGCTGGGACGGCCTCTACGCGAGGGTGAGTTTATTTTGACTGATTCAAAAATTTTGCTTCGAAATTGTTTCCTCTAATATAATGTCTAGGCCATCCATTGTAACTAGAAACCTTCGTGTAGGTCAGTTCTCTTCTAAATCCTACTGTGGCAGGTTCGAACAGTGAGGCTGCGGTTATTTTTTTTGGATAATTTTCGTGCCTTGAACTAGAGGAGACAAACGGGCCTGAGGGAATGAAGCCCACCGGCCAGAAGAGGTGAAGGGGGTAGGCTGGGCCGCTTTCGCGAGAAGGGCCAGGTGGGCCAACGTGCTGGGCTCAAGGAAGGGAAGAGCCTGGGCCAGAGGTGGTCGACGGGCCGGAAGGGGGATGGCATTGGGCTAGCTACTCAGGGGCCCGAGCTGGGTTTGCTGAAAGGAGAGGAGAGGGTAGTTTAGGCCCAAGAGAAATAGAGGGGATATTCTAATCTTTGCACAAGGCTTTTGATATGAGGCTACCACCAAGCAAAACATGATAAAAAGAAATATGAAGCTACCTCCAAGCACAACACGAGAAAAAATGTTTCGGGAGGGGTTTGAGTGAGGCTTATTTTCATTCCATTTTGGTATAATTTTATAAAAAGACAATACCACCAGTAGTCTGTTTTGGCCACCTATGCTCTAGAGCCTAAATTAATTGGTTTCTATACAGACTATAATAAAAAATGAAGTGCACAAGATAATTGAAAACTTGTTTGTAGCCTAATGGTAAGACTCTTGCTTTTATGTTGTCTGATGCTAGGTTTGGGGGCCCTTGCTCATAATCTTTTGAAATTTATTTTTAATTTTTTTCTCCATGATAATATGTGTCATTTTGCTTTTTTTATTGAAGTGATTAGGCGTATATAAAATAACATTTAATAACGTGGGACGTGACATATACACAATAGTGGGCAAAAATATGTTGAGAAAAAATAAAAAAAACTTTATGTACCCACCTGACCACGTGGCTGTGGCACATGCCAACAAGGACAACAACAAAAATCAACAAATTACCTTGTGACACACAAATTCCGTCATAGGTTGATGGCATTTAAAATTGGACTTTGTGACATAAAAAAAGCCTCAGTGACGTAGCAAATATTATCACTGGATGTAATTTGATTAGTTGTATGACATTCTTTGTGACATACAACTTTTTATTGTCACTAAGGAAAAGTGCCTAAAATAGAATGTCATAAACCGGATGATATAATGACATTATGACCTATTGTCATACTAAATACGTCAAAAAACCACATATTTCTTGTAGTGTCCCCAGCGCCGGAGGAAGCAGCAAGTAGAGGCCTCGGCGAGGGAGGGGGAGAGGTGGGGGAGAGGGAGCCTCGCCGGCCCCTGCCGGAGCTCGCGCCAGGAGGGGAAGGGGTGCCTCGCAGCCACTTGCCGGAGCTCGCGCCGGAACGCCGGCGGCGCTGGATTGTAGAATCTCCGGTGGCCGCACCTCCCCGCTCTTCGTGTAGTTGGTGCTAGTAGTATAGATCGAGTAGCAGCGGTAGCTCAGGTGCAGGGGTGGGACCCACAGATGAGGGGGATAGGAGGATCCTATTTTTAGGGACTTAAGACTATAATTTGAAGGGGCATGAAAAATGAGAGCCCATCTATGGGCTCCATTGAAGTTGGATTTTTGCACAAACTCCTAAAATTTGGGGTAGGGACTCAAGTAGAGGCTTAGACTGGAGATGCTCTAAGGCCATGGCCGCCACCGTGGTGACCATCCGCATCACCAGCGGCGGCTCGCATGGTACCCGCCCATCATCCTCATAGCAATGGCGTCTGCAGCGGCTGTTGCAGCTCGCACGCGATTCCACGGCTGTGGCAATGCCTGCTCGCTCGCGTGGCCGGACATGCATGTAACTGTGGCACGACGGCCTTCATGTGCATGCGCATGCACAGCAAGTTGCAATGCAGCTGTGGTGGCCGGCCATGCAACTTCTAGTGGCCAGGCGTGCATGCGCCGTGCTGCAAACGCACGAAGGGTTTCTTAGAAGTTGGTGTAAGCGAGCTATACATCAGGAGTCTGTTAGCTAGCGTATGACCTGCTCCACCATGTAACTGTGTAACTGATAGTTCCTAGTCTTCAGCTAAGTACATGCAGGATAGTTAGAGTTGATTGGCTAGGATTGATCGGCAATCTGTATATGTATTGTACTCTGAACATTGAATGAACTTGAGCGTTATATTCTCTTACATGGTATCAGCCATATCTCACGATCCCTCCTCCCTCCCACTGCTTCCGCCTCTCTGAGCCATGGCAAGCCCGCCCGGTTCTGCTGCCTCCTCCGACTCCAATCCCTTCGCCGGACCTGCTGATCCCGCTCCACCTTCTGCTGCCATCCTCAGTGCTGCTCAACATTCGTAACCATGTCCCCGTCGTGCTGTCCGCCGAGGAAGGCAACTTCCGGCAATGGCGCTCGTTCATTGAGCTCACTCTTCAGAAGTTCGGCCTTGCCAATCATATCGACAGGCACCGTTGATGCCGCTGCCATGATCAACGACGCCGAATGGCTCCAAATCGATGCCTGCATCGTTTCTTGGCTCTACAACACCGTCTCCAAAGAAATTTGGAACGACGTCAACGCCCCAACGCCAACGCCTACTCCGTCTGGGTCGGCATCACCGGACAATTCCTCGACAACAGTCTTCAGCGCGCGGTGTACGCCCAACAAGAGTTCCACAGCCTGCACCAGGGCGACATGGGCATTGGGGAGTACTGCGGCCGTCTCAAGCGGCTCGCTGACACGCTCTACGATTGCGGCGCCGCCGTCTCGGACACCGCCCTCGTCATCAACACCCTGCGCGGCCTGAACAACAAGTTTAGCCAGGCGATTGCTGTGCTTACCACCATGACTCCCCCACCCACCTTCCTCTACACCAAATCCTACCTTCTGCAGGAGGAGAACCGCATCTACCACTCGCTTCAGATGGAGGCGCAGACGGCTCTCCTTGCGGCGGCTCCGACCAACTCGGCTCCTCGGCCCGCTGCATCCTCTGCGCCACCGTTCCAGACACCCCACAACAACGCCAACGATCGGCGCAAGAAGCGGAAGGCCGCTGACGGGCGTCCTCGCCAGAACAACTCCGGCAATCACGGTGCCCTGCATCCGGGCAGCGCGCCACCTCCGCCGTGGGCGATGCCACACAACCCGTGGCAAGGCGTTGTCCAGGCATGGCCTGTGAACGCATGGCGGCCCAGCATTCTTGGCTCTAGGCCTGGCGCTCATCCTCCGTCCGCCATGGCGCCCCTCCCGGCGTCGTCCCCATCGCCAGACGCTGCCTTCTACGCCGGCGCCCCGGGTTCGTTGCCAGGCGGCCTCTACACCGCCCTCAACAACATGACGCTCAACAACAACACCGGCGGTGGTGACTGGATCCTTGACACGGGAGCCACATCGCACATGGCTTCCAGCGCTGGTATTCTCAGTTCCCCTCCGCTACCCACTGTTCATCGTCACATTGTTGTCGGTAATGGACGGTACATTCAGCCTGAATGCACTGGGCATGCCATCATTCCCACTTCTTCTTCCTCCTTACAATTGCGCAATGTTCTCATCGCTCCTCCGATTGTTAAGAACTTGATTTCCGTTCGTGCTCTAACCCGTGATAATTCCATCTCTGTTGAATTTGACCCGTGGGGTTTTTCAATCAAGGATCTTCGCACCAGGACGGTACTGCTCCGATGTGATTCTTCCGGCGAGCTCTACCTACTCTGCCACCTCCCCACCACATCAACGCCTCCTCCAGCTGCACATCTTGCCTCCACCGACAGCGGTCTCTGGCATATGCGTCTTGGTCATCCTGGCCATGCCGCTCTCCAGTGGCTCTCTCGTTCCATTGGGTTTACTTGCTCCAAGTCTGGCCAGCACACATGTGATGCTTGTCGCCACGGTAAACATGTCCGGTTACCGTTTAGCGAGTCCAATAATATTTCCCAATTTCCTTTCCAACTTTTGCATTGTGATGTATGGACCTCCCCAATTATGAGCAATTCTGGTTTCAAGTTCTATCTTGTCATTTTGGAGGATTATTCGCACTATGCCTGGACGTTTCCACTTCGCCACAAATCCGATGTTCTACCCACCCTCATCTCCTTCCACGCTTTTGTTCGAACTCAGTTTCAAACGCCCATCTTGTGCTTTCAAACAGACAATGGCCGCGAATTTGATAACTCGGCATCCCGCGCGTTCTTCGCCACGCACGGCATTGCTCTTCGGCTCACATGTCCTTACACATCACAGCAAAATGGCCGAGCTGAACGCGTGCTCCGCACACTCAACGACGGCGTGCGCACACTGCTGTTCCAGGCGGGCATACCCCCTACCTTCTGGCCAGATGCCCTTGCGGCCTCAACCTACCTACTGAATCGCCGTCCCTGCCGGCCCCGTGCCAACGCGACTCCCTTCGAGCTCCTCTTCGGCACGACACCGGATTACAGCCATCTCCGGGTGTTTGGGTGCTTATGTTACCCCAATCTCGCGTCCACTGCACCACACAAACTCGCGCCGCGCTCAGTGCGTTGTGTATTCCTTGGCTATCCCCTTGATCAAAAAGGCTACAGATGCTACAATTTGGAGAGCAAATGTGTAATTGTCTCACGTCACGTCTACTTCGACGAGACCAGTTTTCCATTTGTGCAGGGCCAGACTACACCGGCGCCGGATCATCCCTGTGCGCCATGCTTGTCGGACGACGTTCTGATCCCAACCAACCCTCGTCCGGCTCGACGACGCGCGCCCACGGCTCCTCCGCGTGCCCCGGCCTCTACATCCCGCAACGACCGGGCGCGCAGATCGACACCTCCGGCCTCGCCGATCATGACGCCACCGGATGCGCCACAACCATCGGCTGCGCCCACTACGACGACGTCGCCTGCGTCCACCGCGCGTCCGCGCCGTCAGCGCCCACTGAACCACCAGCGCCTCCCACGGCGACAGACGCTGGGCCACCACCTCGACATCCGATGGTCACACGTGCGCAAGTTGGGGTTCGCATGCCGAATCCCAAGTACGCGCACGTGGCTACTACAACGGCACCGTCTGCACCACCGACGTCCGTCCGTGCCGCACTCCGTGACCCGGACTGGAAGGCCGCCATGCAAGCCGAGTTCGACGCACTACAAAGCAATGGCACCTGGACGCTGGTGCCTCGACCGGCCAATGCCAACATCATCACTGGCAAATGGCTATTCAAGAACAAGCTGCAGCCTGATGGGAGTCTTGAACGTCGCAAAGCCCGATGGGTGGTGCGTGGGTTCTCACAACGCCCAGGGGTCGACTTTCATCAGACCTTTTCCCCAGTGATCAAGCCGGCAACCATCAGGACCGTCCTTCGCCTCGCCGCGACACGGCGGTGGGCAGTACACCAGCTCGACGTCAAGAATGCGTTCCTGCATGGCGATCTCGCCGAGCGCGTCTACTGCTACCAGCCGGCTGGCTTCATCGACAAGGACCACCCCGATCATGTGTGCCAGCTCGTCAAGTCCTTGTATGGGCTCAAGCAGGCGCCGCGGGCTTGGTTCCTCCGCCTTGGTGGTCAGCTGCTCCGCATGGGCTTCACCGCGTCACGCTCCGATGGCTCCCTCTTCATCTCTCAGCGTGGACATGATGCGTCCTACCTCCTGGTATATGTGGATGACATCATCCTCACTGCCTCGTCGCCCACACTTCTGCGCAACATTGTTGATCAGCTCCGGGAAGCGTTCGCGATCAAGGATCTCGGTGAGCTGCATTTTTTCCTTGGCATCCAGGTGCGCCGTGACGCTGCTGGCTTCCATCTCAACCAAGCCCAGTACACCGAAGACATTTTGGAACGTGCTGGGATGGCGAATTGTAAGCCTGCATCCACGCCAGTCGACGTCTCGCCCAAGCTGTCTGCCAAGGACGGCGACGCTGCCACCGATGGCACCTTCTACCGCAGCATCACTGGGGCACTCCAGTACCTCACTCTCACGCGCTCGGACATCGCCTACAGCGTGAACCAAGCGTGCCTTCATATGCATTCTCCTCGCGACGCTCACTGGAATCTTGTCAAGTGGATTCTGCGCTATCTGCGCGGCTCCATCAACACCGGCATCACCATTTCGGCAACTCCATCGACAACCTTGACGGCATATTCCGACGCCGATTGGGCAGGTTGCCCAGACACCTGGCGTTCGACGTCTGGCTACTGCGTGTTCCTTGGAGACTCGCTCGTGTCGTGGTCGTCCAAGCGACAGACTATGGTTTCCCGATCGAGTGCTGAAGCTGAATACCGGGCGGTCGCCAATGCTGCTGCTGAGTGTTGCTGGCTCCGACATCTTCTTCGCGAGCTTCGCGTCATCATTGACAAGGCCACGGTCATCTATTGTGACAACGTATCTGCAGTGTATCTGTCTGAGAACCCGGTTCATCATCGCAGGACAAAACATGTCGAACTGGACATCCATTTCGTCCACGAGAAGGTGGCCCTAGGTCAATTCAAGGTGCTGCACATACCAACACGGTATCAGTTTGCTGATATAATGACCAAAGGCCTGCCGACGCCATTGTTCAACGAGTTCAGAGATAGTTTGTGTATTCGATCACCAGTTGCTCCAACTGCGGGGGGGTGTAAGCGAGCTATACATCAGGAGTCTGTTAGCTAGCGTATGACCTGCTCCACCGTATAACTGATAGTCCCTAGTCTTCAGCTAAGTACATGCAGGATAGTTAGAGTTGATTGGGTAGGATTGATCGGCAATCTATATATGTATTGTACTCTTAACATCGAATGAACTTGAGCGTTCTATTCTCTTACAGTTGGCACGGTGCCACCATGTCCAGCTGCAACCGTGGCACGACCACGTTAGATGCTACTGCTGATGTGGCTAGTTTTGGACGTTTGGTGCACGGTGACAATAGATCAGGGATCCAAATAGTCGTTTTTATAGTTTGAGGATGCGGAATGGGAATGGGCTAAAAGTTTGATGACCCAGGTGCATTTTACTCTTTAAATAACAAAACACTAGGAGAGAAGTCCATCTAACTAGGAGATTCTGGTTGTGCCCCTTGCTCCATAGAACATGAAAGACGACGAACAGCAACTTGCGTTATTGTCCAAATCAAATCCAGCTGGCCACCTCCCTCCTCTCCCATTGGCTGAGAGTACATCACGACGTCTCCTTGAGCCAAGTCAAGGCCCGCAACAGCAACTCATAAAGAAATAACAAGGCCAGCAGCCGCCTTGTCAATTTTGACGATTAAATACAGAAGAAGTCGACAGAGACAGCTCACAGCTTGGTAATTGAGGAGTAACAGTCCAGCACGCAGTAGCCGGTAGGTGCCCAGACAATGCAAACCACAGGAGAGACCAAGCAAAGCATAGTCGTCTTCCCTTTCCGGTAGCAGCTCTCGGTGCTTCTTCCATTCCATCTTCATAGCTGCTGTAGTGAGTGGTGACTGGTGGGATGCAGCTCCGGATCCAGATGGCGAGGCGTCGCCGCCGGCCGTTTGCTGCTTTGGCTTTCATCGACGAGCAGACCGGCGGTTATGATGCATGCTTCCGGCCTTCCAGGCCGTGCGGCGGCCGTGGCATGGGACGACGATGGGAGCTACTCTCTGAATCTCTCGGTGCTGGTTTGTGAGGACTGGTAAGAACCTCTCTTCATCTCTCGGTGCTGGTGTTCTTGAGTGTCGGCCGTTCTTCTGTGATAATTTTTGTGAGCTCTTCTCTGAATCTTGCTCGTTGACATCTTTTATAAGAAACGAGAAAACCTTTGAGATTTTTGCTACCGCGCTCTAATTCATCTTTGTTTGGACTATGGATACCCTAGACAAGTTGACCTGGTTTTTGTACAAAGTCTTTTTTTTTTTTTTTTTTTACATTCACACACGTTCGTTATTGTCTCTCGAGTTGTTTGTGCCATGTTCGGGACGGATCGGGTGGGGAACATGATTTTTCGATTTTGGGTTCAGAGTAGAGTAAATCGAATGATTTTCGGAACACTCTCCTTATCCAAACTGTTATTTCATTATTATTATTTTGGAGTATATATAAACAGTACAAACTCCAAAACAGTTTGGTGCAGGCCGAGCTGCCAGCATTAACATCATGTTTTTTTCTCGGACCCACGTCGCCAACAGGCCCATTCGGAGAAAACTTGGCCCAACTCAGCCCACTTTAAAAGGATTGCCTCTTAAGATGACGGTTCCAGTCCAAAGGCCCAAAATCCGTTTCGCTTGCATCATGTGCCATGGCCCATGGCTCACTTGCATCCTCTTCTGTTTTTTTTTTTTTTTTTTTTTTTTTTTTTTTTTTTTTTTTTACTGGAAAGCTAGTTTCCATAACTCTTCTGTTTTCTTGGGGTTCCGTTCCGGGGGCTTTCGTTCGTCGTAGTAATTTTTCGTTTTCGTGATCTTATGGTCCTCTCCTTCCATCCCAACTCGATCAGGCGTCCGCAGCCGTCCACCCAGCATTTTGGGTTTGATCGGATCCGTCCATCGGAACGTTCGTTTCACACTTGCACAACTACAAGCTACTACCGCCTGTTTCCTAGCGTCTTCCCACCTTTGTTTTCACACTTGCACAGCTTCCTCCTCTTCTCGCCCACGGCCACGGCCACGGCCACCACCACCTCCACTGCCCTCCTCCTCTTTCAAAGCCGGCGACGTCCATAGGACACCTTCGTTCCAGGCAGGCATTCCGATCCCTCCGGTTTCGTTCTCCTGCCGCCTGCCCGCATCACCGCCCGCAGTAAGCTCCCCTTCTCTCTCTCTCCTCTCTCTCTCTCTCTCTCTCTCTCTCTCTCTCTCTCCCCCCCCCCCCCCCCCAACCCCCCAATCGATCTGGTTGTTCATCACAACGTACCACATGTTGGCATGGCATGTTCGTATCGCTAGCGCTTTTCCTGATCTCCTCCCCTTTCCACCCCCCGATTGCTCGATCCCGAGCTTAACAATCAGCTGAAACCGCAACCGCATGCAGCTATGAACAACGAAGACATCCCCCGCCCCCTCAACGGCGTCGCTGTCGCCGCAGACGACGACGAGGACTACCGCAGGGCGGCCGCTCAACACGGAGGCGGCGGCTTTCCCGGCCTCCGCAACCGCCGGTTCAGAGCCGCGCTCTACCTGGCGGCCTGGGGAGTCGCTGGGATCATATCTACCACCGTGCCCAGCCGCGAAGCGAACGCTGATCACATTATGCTATACTTTGTGCTCCTCATGGCTGCGGTGGTCCTGCTCCTGCTGTCCATGGCTGCTGCGGATCTGCCATGGCTGGAGACAGCGGCGGCTCGTCTCGAGGGCCTTCTCGCAGACATGTTCTAGTGGGATCAGACGACGCACGCGAGCTGCTTTGCTTCGTTTGGTCTTCTCTTCACGCTGCTTGCTCGAGAACTGCCTTGTGTTGTGTGTGATATATTTGTACTCCTCGGACTCGGAGTAGTATTGTTGTGTGATATACATATGTGTAGTATATGCTGCTAAAACCTTTTGTGAGCTCTGCAACTGCTGTGGGTTTTGCGCAAGCTGCCTGTCCTGTTGTTTTTTGTCTCTGATCAGTTGTAATGTGACTATGCGTGCCACGCTATACTAGCTACATAATGTTGTTTGAATTGAATTTGCGATCAACCCCGTTGAGACTGCTATTTTTGGTTAATCTGCTGGTTTTTCTTGCTGCAAATGAAGGATATCATAGAGCAGAGTTTTTTTTAGATAAAGTAATAGAGCAGAGTTCAAATGGAAAATTGGTTTTAGCATTGAAAGATCACGACATTCGGTCTGGCCATTGATATATGTCAAGTTGTAGCCATACTGGTAAATCAATCGCATATGCATTCATCAGCTGGATATCTTTAGTTTGGTTGATCAGTGGTGCAGAAAAGGACCTATAGGCTATATATAGCTATCTATATATATGCCCCATTTAGTTTTGAATTTTGATTGATTATTGCTCCTTGTTCAGCCATTCTAGAACCCACATTTGTGCATGCTTCAGCTAATTCCTAGATAGCTGGTGGCTAATTCCTTGAGAGGATCCTCATTCAAGTCAAGCCTCAAGAGGCCAGCAAACACACCACCCATGAATGCTACTGACTCCTACAGACGATTCATTTAGAATATCATCATCTGTTCGTGCTTCGACAAACAAGAGAAGTAAATTCAAGACCGAATAATGTAGTATCGTCTGCTCCCCTATACATCACTGACCAAAATACTAAATGCCCAAATCATCGATTGTCCAAAACCCAAATCCAAAATCTCAGAAACCTGCAGGTGGCAGGCAGAAGGGCCGGCTTCGGGGGCAGCCGAGGCCCGAGTTGCCGAGCTGCAGCGGCTAGGACAGGGTCGCGCTTTTGGCCTGGAGGAGCCGGAGCGGGAGCGTCCGCGTGCGGTGGCAGCAAGGCGGCGTCCGATGAGCGGAGCCTGGACGGCTGGAGAGCGGAGGTGGCGACCGGCGAGCGGAGCAGAGTGTGGACATCGAGCTGCATGCAAGGAGTCACGGGTCACGCTGTAGCCGGAGGCGTTGAGCAAGGTTTAGAACTCAGGGAAAAAAACGGTGCTAGCACCGCTCGCGCCGCCGTCTGCGCTGTCTGCTCCGGCGACCTCACGCTCTCATCAGCTCCGACGTCCGGGGGTGGGGATAGGGTGCTCGGCCAAGGGAGCTAGGGTCGACTTTATCCTTAGCTGGAACTGCCGTCGGGATGGGGCAGAGCAGAGCAGTGGCAGGAGCCGTAGAAGTCGACGGCGGTGCGGGCGTGCGTCGACGGCTGCACGGGCGAGGGGTGCGGCTAGGGTTTGAGGGAGGCATTTTCTTCTTTCTTTTTTTGCAGAGAAGACAGAGCAGCGTGTGAATTGAGGGAATCGGATCCCTGCCCGCGGAGCCTACGTCACAGTCACAGGGGAGCGAAGAGTGCGCGTGTTCGCGGGATCGCACGGAGCGGTGGCAGAGGGATGACCCCAAAACGTCGCACTAAAAAAATTATCTCTCTTTACTTTTATTAGTTGTAGAGATGGTCGCGCCGCATGATGAGTGTCTTGTTGATCGGTGCGCGCGCCGGGGCAGGGACAGACGGTGAGACGAGCAGCGTGGCGCAGGGCGAGCCATGATGCGATGGGCGATGGCGCGGGCGCGGGGATCCGACGGCTGGTGGTGGCGGGAGATGAGAGGGTCGGGCTCTGCCGCTCGCCCCCGGCCACCGCGAATTCCGGCCCCTCGCCCGGGAGGCAACGCCCCTGCCATAAAATACTCCCTCTCTACCACGCTCCTTGCCTCCGCGGCTCCGTGTTTTCATTTTCATTTGCACTGCAGCAACGGCGTCGATTGCTCCCTACTCGCCTATTACTGTGATTTGATTCCTGAACACTGACCGAGCTACGCAACCTTTTGGAGCTACTACTAGCGTTTCGTGCTGTAGTATCGAGTATCGACGCGGCGGAGAGATCTCGCGCCCCTGGCGGCGGCTCATCCAACGTTTCGCCGTGCAGAAGTCTGCGCCAAATGTGAGATGCCCGTCCGTGGGGTTATCAGTTGCTGTGCTCCATTAACCAGGCCGCCATGGCCATGCCGGGCCAGGCAGCATCTTTTCTTGCTAGGTACCCTTGCTGACTCCATAAACTCTGTTTTAGGATTTTGCTGTCGCGGCTCTGTTCGCTGGAGCTGAAAAGAAGCGTTGATTTTGACTGATGCTAATTTATTGTGAGAGGAAAATACTGTTTCAGAACTGAAAATAAGCGCTGATAAACTGAAACGAACAGAACCGACGCCAATTGCTCCCATCTTTAATAAAAAAGATGGATGATTAGTACATGAGAACATCTCCTATTGGCATCGACACTGATTAACGTATCTATACCACCACATGCTTTTGTTAGTGGCTGAGCCACGACTATAGTTACCTACAAGGACATGCACTTGTTTAGCCTCAGGGGAATCGACGTACAGCTCATAACGGTGTGGTGCTTGTAAGTGTCGTTCATACTTACACAAACATGTGCTATTATTATGTGATGTAAGTTTCAATCTCTAATATGCACATGCGTCTTACAGAATGCAACATGATGAGCCGGAGGAGAGATACGGTGATAATCCTTATTTAGTGGCGGACCCCGCCGAAAATATGAGCTAGGGCGGACCGCTAGGTACATATACAAAACTTCAGCGATATATCAAATTTGTACGTATACTATATCTACATTGCT
This sequence comes from Eremochloa ophiuroides, assembly GCA_038502445.1. Classification (NCBI taxonomy): domain Eukaryota; kingdom Viridiplantae; phylum Streptophyta; class Magnoliopsida; order Poales; family Poaceae; genus Eremochloa; species Eremochloa ophiuroides. The sequence goes on from JAHLJS010000005.1 coordinate 9,214,335, forward strand.
AGTCACATAACAATTATATCCTAATATATAACTCAACAAACAAATGGTTTGAACATGATTTCTTCACATGAAGATCACATAAGAAGAAATTTGGTTCCATTGTCCATAAAATTTACCATAAAACAAATGATCAAAAGGGGAAAAGCATTAAAAACCTGCAATTAAAATAAATTTAGTAATAAGTAAGTGATAAGCGAGAGAATATGTAAAAGAATGTCAAACATCGTAGGTAAACATACCAATCCTAAAACTCTAAGAACGTCGAGGCCGCTTTGGAGATAAATTCATCTTTCGATCTTTCGTGGATTGAGACGTCCTCTTAATTTTCTCAAGTTCTCTAAGAATCTCCTCCCCCTCTAATAGTCCCTAACGGCATAATTTCCTCCCCCATCCATTAGCATCTAGCATTGACCGATTCAACAATAACCACACAAAAAAAAAGCAAGCCCCCAGCCGCCATGAGCACAGAGCAGAGCCTGGCGCAGGTCCTTTAGGCCAAGGTTAGGGGATGCTAGGCCTATCAGGCCAGAAAATGGGCCACTGGGTCTGGGGTGGGGCTAGGCTTTGTTGGCCATACAGGCTTTGTAGGCGCCGCTCTGCGCTCCCAAATGGAGGAGGTTCACAGACGTCGTTGCCGGCCGGAAAGCAGGGGCTAGGGGCGGTACTGGCCTATAGGTCGGTCCGCCTCTGCTTATTCTCATGCCAGTGAAAGGATTGAGTATCTCAACCCAATGAAAATATGCGAGCAGCAGCACACATTCATGGTCAGAAAGGACGAAGACAAATTAAATGGCAAGACACCGGAAGAAGCTGAGAAGATTATAAGATGAGATGAAAAAAATCAATTTGAGGCTAAATACAGTGTTTACTTAGGACACACAATGCTTCAGTTTAAAGACAGGCAATACGTAGTGGCCCCGTACTACTTTAGGTAAGTGTGAGTTTACACACATCAAAATAATAGTTTCAATTAACAAAATTATTGTCTAAACATACATGCGTCACAAATTTGATTTATGCAGGGACGATTGGTTTTGCTTATTAATTTATCCCAGGGAGGGAAAGGTGGTGGTCCTAGAGTCCGCAGTTGGGAAATATCTAAAGACCCCTAAATAAAGAAAAAAAAAAAGAAGAAGAGAAATGCTATGTTGTGGGTTGCAATTATATGTGCTACATTTCGCCTTACGTTCTCCTTTGGGTCACTGATGGTCCAGTGCGCGATTACTATAGTGGGCCGAATGTGGAGAAAATACAACTAATCATATATGATTCGGCACAGAACACAAACGGAGAGGAATAAAAATAAGTTCGAGAATCCCAGCCACAAAACCGACTGAAGGTACTAAAATGTTTTTGGTTGACATATACAATTTCCGTAATCGGTTATTTGATTTGTTTGGTTACGTGCTATCATACATTAGCATGGTCATTATACTAGGTTTCAGTAATGGATTTATTACATTTCAGAATTCAATTCGCTCTTGTTTTTTCTTGAGCGCCTCGTGCCGCCATGGAACATGGAAGACGACGAACAGCAACTTGCGTTATTGTCCAGGTCAATCCAGCTGGCCAGCTGGACCCTCCCCTCCCATTGGCTGAGAGTCACGTCTCACTGAGCTAATCAAGGACAGGACATCAACAACAACACAGAAAGAAACAAACAACAAGGCCAGCAGCCCCGTTGTTATTTGACGGTAGTACAGAAGACGTAGACAGACTGACAAATAGACAGGCTAGCAGCAGCAGACCAAGCAAAGCATAGTCGTCTCTCCGGTAGCAGCTCCCTGCTCCCGTCTCGGTGCTTCTTCCATTCCATCTTCATCGCGCTGTAGTGGTGACTGGTGACTGGAGAGATGTAGCCCGGATCCAGATGGCCAGGCGCGTTGCCGCGGTTTGCTGCTTGCCTTTCATCGACGAGCGAGAAGACCGGCGGCATGCATGCTTCCGGCCTTCTGGCCTGTGCGGCCGTGGCATGGGATGATAGGAGGTAGCTAGCTAGAAAGCTTGCTCTGTGTGGACGGGTAAACATCTCTCTTCATCTCTGGTGGTGGTGCTCTTGAGTGTCGGCGGCCGTTCTTCTGTGACATTTTTGTGAGCTCTTCTGAATCTTGCTCGCTCAGATCTTCTTTATATCAAACGAGAAAACCTGTGAGATTTTGATATAGCTCTCTGGTTCATCTTTGTTTGGACTATGGATCCACTAGACAAGTTCACGGTTGTTTGTAGAAAGTTTTTTTTTTCTTCTTCTTTTTTACATTCACGTTCGTTATTGTCTGTGGTGGAGTTGTGTCTTGTGTCATGTTCGGGATGATGGGGGACATGATTTTTCGATTTCGGATTCGACTAGAGTAAAAATCGAATGATTTCCCCAAGCACTCTCCTTCTCCAAACTCTGTGTGTTTATTATTATTATTATTATTATTATTATTTGGAGTATACAAACAGTCCAAACTCCAAACCGGTTTGGTACAGGACGAGCTACGATTGATTAGCTTGCAGCCTAAAGGCCCGCGACGCCAACAGCCCATTCTGAGAAACTTGGGCCCAATTCAACCTATTTTAAAAGGATTGGCTCCCTAAGATGGTTCCGGCCCTAAATCCCACCACCCAAGGCCGTTTCGCTTGCATCATCTCCCATGGCCCATAGCCACGGCTCACTTGCATCATCCACTTCTGTCTTCTAGGGAGGGGTTCGGGTGCCTTTCGTCGTCGTCGTAGTTTTTGGCTTTCGTGATCTCCTCCTCCTCCTTCCATCCCCTACTCGATCACGATCAGGCGTCCCCCCGCCGTCCACCCAGCATTTTCGGCTGATCGGATCCGTCCATCGGGGACGTTCCGCGTTCGTTTCACACTTGCACCACTGCCGCCTGTTTCCTAGCGTTTTCCACAGGCACCGCACCCCGCACCGCACCAGGAACAAACTTCTCCTTCCTCCTCCTCCGCTACCACCTCAGGCCCCCAAAAAAGCAAGGTCGGCCGCGCGCGCTTCATCACAACAGCTGGTCTCCGATCCAACTCGGTGGTCAGAAACTCGGAACCCTCCACGCGGCCGGTATTCCCATCACTCCGGCCGCCCCATCTTTGGCCGGTAAGCACCATTCTCTTCTTCCACTCTACCTTCTAGTTCACAGCACCTAGTCATCCACTCCCCCACCTCCTCCCCCTCCCATCTCCACAACTGATCTACCTCGATCGGTAATCAATTGAAATAATTGCGAACGCAGCTATGAGCAACGACGGCGTCGTCCCCGCCCCCCTCGACGGAGTTGCTTTCGCAAACGACAACCGCGGGGTGGCCGCCGCCGGCGGCGGCTTTCCCGACCTCCGCAACCGCCGCTTCAGAGCCGGCATCTTCTTCGCGGCCTGGGGGATTGCTGGGATCATGCGCACCACCGTGCCAAGCCTCTCGGCGAACGCTGACCACGTGATGTTTTACTTTCTCCTCCTAATGGCTGGCGTGCTCCTGCTCCTGCTGTCCATGGCTGCTGCGGATCTGCCCTGGCTGGAGACGGCGGCGGCTCGCCTAGAGGGCCTCCTCGACGACATGTTCTAGGATCGGAAGAGGGCACTCGCACACTCACAAGTCACAAGCCAAAACACCCTTGTGGTTCACAAAGCAAAGTGATCACTCGCCCAACTTTGCTTTGCTTGGTCATCGCGCTGCTTGTGCTTGTTCGAGAAATGCCTTACTTGCTGTGAACGTGCATGTATCCGTGTATGTATATGTAGTGTAATCACTCTAGTGTTGTGTGTACCATGAATTGTTTGACTTGCTCCTATAACCTATCAGTGTGTATGTATATGTAGTGTAATCTCTGGAATTGCTGTCGATTTTGAGTAAGCTACCAGTCGTCATGTCCTGTTATTTAATATGTACGGTGATACTGTTTCTCTTCTGCTGCTTAACTTGCATTTGTGATTAATGAACCCCATGGACTCTGTTAATCTTGGTTAATCTGTTGGTGTTTCTTGCTTGGAAGTGAATGATATAATACAACAGGGTTAAAACAGTGACCAGATGCTGGTATTTCGACATGAATATTAGTGTGTATACTAGCCATGCACGCAGAATATGTTTAGTTTCGTTGATCACTGGTTCACTGCTGCAGAAAAGGACCTATATCTATATGTGCAGCACCATCGTCCATCAGCATATATGAGTTTGACACTTTTTTTTGTCTCAAATAAAGCAGGTTAGTAAAAAGTGTGCCCCCATTTAGTTTTGAATTATGATTTATTATTGCTTCTTGTTTAGTATTTCTATTCTACAACCCACAACTTGCATGCTTCAGCTTCCTAGCTAGCAGCTAGCTACCATATATGCATGGAGACTACATGAATTAATCTGAAGTAATGTTAATTTCTCTCCTTTTTGAAACAAGATGTTAATGCTGGCACCAGTACAAGAATGTATGTAGTACACAATACACATTCAATCATGCATTAGTATATATTGCCATGCACACACTACAATGTATCAGAATTCAAAGACTGCTATACTAGGTGAAGTAAGAATTCAAAACTGCATATTCTCATGTGTTGCTAATCAAATATTAAACAACCATTACACTACTTTGCACTACAAATCTGCAAGCATTATATTACTAGGTTAGCTCTAAAACAAAATGCAGTTCAAATAGCATCATATATAGTACTGTAATACAGAAGTAGTCTTAGAAAGGTCTCCTGCATATGTTCATACGAGACTATAAAATAATTACCAAAGCGCCTAGCCACATTTGCATTGCTATAATAGTAATAGAGTGATGCAACTCATGCTTTGAAGTTATTTTCTTCATGTGTACCAAACTTTCCTTTTAGAAAAAGTTCCTCTACATGCAACTAACAATACATTTCCAACATAAATGAATGATATCTAGTACTACATGAAGTCTAAGGTGTGAATACCAAAACATTCCTCAATTATCATACTATCATTACCGAACTTTGCAGCACAAGTGTTAATAGCTAACAACTGATCTTAAGTCAGACTGGTGGGTAAAAGTGTGACTCTTAAGTCAGCCTGGTGAGTAAGTGTGACTTCCTTTCTAGCGTTGAGTTTGTTTGACACATGAATTCTGCACCAGTTTATTCTATCTAATTAACCAGCATGCATGGATTATTGCATATCTCTATTTTTTTCCGATTAGCACAGCTCTTTTGGTTTATTGTGTAGCAAAGAATCTATATCTATATATGCAACATGCACCTTGCAGCATGATCCAGTATATAGCTAAATGGTCTCAAGGATGGTTAGTTTAACATTGATTGCTCGTTAAGTTGTTTTTTCACCCATATTTTGCATGCTTTTGCTATCTCTTCCCTATCTTTTCCATGCTTAGCACCAGTGGCGGAGCCAGGATTTTGCATCCGGGTATGCCATTTTAAAAAAAAAATCCAATGCAAATATGCACTATATCAGACTATAGAGATTCCTTTAAGATTTACTCAATCAAAATTATTTTAATATTTTTGAATTAGAAGAAAATAAAATATATATCTGGAAGCCTGCTGAAATCTGTATTAGAAAATGGATCTGAGAGAGGGAGACACCTAGCCGAGCGGAGCAGTGCAATGCTGTCATGTTTGCTATTGCTGGCCGCCAATGACTTCAACGCAGTCAGCTCTGTCATTGGATATTGGTTGTCGCCTATAAGAGTGGAGGCGTTTGAGCGGACACCAAAGCCGGAAGGGACTGAGGAGCTGGGATGGGTGCCGGCTGCATCGTGACCGATGGTAGCCGCTGCCAGTTTTGACTTTTGAATCAATGCACCATAATTTCACGGACGGAGAGTACCAAATCGTCCGATTCACCGAACAGGAGAGCAGAGTCGACATGTAGTTTCTAAATAATGACTTCGTGGGCTAATAGTAGATCTATTGTGCTTATGGACCAATTTATAACATATTGAATAATTATATATATTTGTTTCAAATGACTTCGTCAACTAGTAATAAATTTATTGTGCTTATGGACCAATTTAGAACACAATATATAATTATACATGTATATCTATGTACACATATTTGTTTTTGTTCTAAAAACCATGGGTATGCCATGGAATACAGGGGCATACCCCTGGCTCCGCCCATGCTTAGCACCATGGATAGTTGTACGTGTCCTTAGCGCCAGTGAACTTAAGCTTAATCGTTCATTAGTATGACCGTGCACACAATGTAGCAGAGAGAAGATAAATACATCACCATATATATAAGCATGCATCATAATATGATATGCAAGCACCCCACAGAAAACCAGCTATATCCGATCTTAGTTTGGCTTTTCACCCCTAGCCTCATAATATAAGATAGTATATTATATATTAGAGACGTATGTGCTTGATCATGCTGATCGGATTTCAAACAACCTTTGCATGCATAATTGCATACTGATGAACCACATCCATCATTTAGCTAGTTGGCTTCCTACCTCTCTGAAATAAAATGTGATAAGGAGGCAGTAAATTTAGTACTTCCTCTATTCTAAATTGTAAGTTGTATACGTATCATAGCGTGGCCAAAACAATTTACAATTTGAAGCAGATGGAGTAAATATTCGTTGTATACTATGGGGGTGTTTAGGACTGCTCCACAAACTCTACCATGGAGCAGCTTCACAAAATCCATGTTTTTTTTGGAGCACCCTTTTAGGTGCTCTCACTACTCTATCTTTTTTTTTTCTCGAGCAGCGTGCGTGGAGTTTGATCCGTTTGGCAAAAATATATGGAGCGGAGCTGAAAAACGTTGAACAGAACAGTCCCAAACACCCACATACTAGGATATGAGCATTCTATTCCATTATACCGAAAAAACTGTAGTTTAAAAGGAACTGCTCATAGAGCAGGCGGCTAAACCCTAAGGGTGGGAGCTAGCCGGCCAGGGCTTGATCCCTGGTTCCTACAATGGCTTCCAAAGAAGACCGAGTCAAGTGTCCCATTTCAAAAAAAAAAAAAAAGTAGTTTAGAACTACGTAGTATTTGTAACTTTTGTAGTTCCTCCCTCTTCCATCTTAAATGAAATGCAGATATCTTTCTTTTTACTTTTAAGAAAGTATTAGGGGTTAAGTTCTCCTGCATGTTAGTCATACGAGACTTTCTTATTATCAAAGTCTAGGTAGCCGCAATTAAAATTACAGAATTCATAATGCTTGTATACAGATCATGGTATATATAGTAAACTTATGTTTCCGTCAGTTTCGTCAATTCGGTATCTAGCTATGAATACATGCAGGTTTTGTTGTATATCATTTTGTCACTCTCTCACCGAGCTAACTCTTGAACAACATGTGGAAGTGGGAAGCAGGGACATGAATTTGAATGTATGGGAAGTAATTATAATTCCTGGATTTTAACGAGACTGAAATTTCCACTATCACTGTCTAACCATGTTCAGGCTTCAGAGTTGTGCAGTCGGTTATTGTGTGTTGAGTTCAAGTATTTGCCTGCATTCGCAGTAGCGATGAACAGTAGTCCATGAAGTAGAACTGCCAATGGGCTGGCCTTCAATTCGCATGAATGATGAACAGTGATCCATGTAGCAGCATTTCTAATACGTCAGTCATCAGGACTAGCTAGCTAGGGAGAACAGGTATGGATCATTTTTGGCACTTGTTTGCTACCGCTGTAGTCACCAGTTGTCCATTGCTTTGTCCTCTGTGTATGTACATTGCTCAGATTGAATACATAATATAGGGAAATTTTTCTGCACATTGCTTTGTCCTTTGTGCGGCGACTCTGGGCGCTTGGCCTGCTACCGAGATAGTGCAGACGATCGCCGCGGTGTTTTTGGTCTGGATACGATCCAAGAAACTGACGCAAATTTCTGCCTGACGAAACCTGATGCCGTTGCATTATATGTCAGTTCAAAAAAGAGTGTCGTTTTAGAATTTCAAAACATGTTGTTTAACCATCCGTCTTATTCAATTTTTTTAATAAATATTATTTATCTTGTTATGACTTATTTTATTATTAAAGATACTTTAATAATGATTTATTTATTTTATAATTTACATAAATTTTTTGAATAAAATGAACAGTCAAACACGATATCTGAAAGTCAAAAAACGACACTCTTTTTGGACAAAGGGAGTACTTCCCAATCAAATTGAGACTGAGGGCCTGTTTAGATCTAAAATATTTGGAAGTTTGATACTGTAGCACGCGTGCTAATTTTTATAATAAAGCCCTGTTTAGATTCCTTCTAAATTCCAAACAAAAAGGTCACATCAATTTTTGGACACATGTATGGAGCATTAAATGTAGATGAATCTTTTGCATGTTTGCACAGTTTGTGCAATACCCAGGAGACAAATCTTTTGAGCCTACTCAAGCCATGATTGGACACTTATTGTAAAAGATTCTTCGCTGCTACAAAACGGGGCCTAAATGTCCAATTATGATCTAAGTAGGCTCAAAATATTCTTCTCACGATTTAAATGCAAACTGTATAATTAATTTCTTTTTTTATCTATATTTAATGCTCCATTCATGCGTCCAATTCGATGTGATGGGAAAGTTCCAAGATCGAACGAGATCAGGCCCTAAAACCACTCATCCGACGTCCCTGATTCTGCAATCGGATTTCATTTTCGTTTGCGCTGCAACTGCGGCACTGCTGCCACTCCTTAAACCAAACACTACCAACCACATACTTCCTCCGTTCCGAAATATATGTCGTTTTCGGTTTTTGTACCACAAGTTTGACTTGATTTGTACAAAATACGTGCAACATTTATATCTCCAGATAAATTTATTAAAAAACTAGATTCAAAGATGTTTCTAATGATACTAATTATGTATTATAAATGTTAATATTTTTAAATATATAATTACCGGTAGTCGTTTCTGGGGAAGCGCAAATGACAGATATTTTAGAACGGACAGAGTACTACTGTCACTGTGACGTGTATCCCTGGCGCAATCCCCTTTCGTACTCAGTACTGTTACGTCTGCACTCAGCTGTACGTCTCCAGGCAGTAGGCAGCAGGGGTGTCAGTCAGTGTACCGGTAACCCGCCACATGGCAGGCCGGCCGGCCGGCCGCCTCTTCTGACCGATGCCTATTCGTTGGTCCCAAGCAACTGACGTTGCGTTCGGTGGTACACCACGTCACACCAACATTCTTTTTCTTTCAAAAAACCAAGTGACGCACAACTGATAAACATTTCAGAAGAACGTGCATAAGATTTCTCAAAAATGCTCCTATAAATGCCTAAAGGGCTTTTGTTGTGGTACCGTCAAATTACTGTGAGGCATTCACTCATTTTGATCAGACGGTTATGATCATCTATTACCTTGTAGGAGGTAATATGTAAAATGTAAAATGTATATTCATTTAATTTTTTTATTTTGTAAAGTAATACAAATAAAGAAGTTTAGATATGAAATTTTTTTTCTTGATTAGATTGATGCATGCTAATCTCAGTTATTTTGCATTTGCATGTGCGCGTGCATGCGTGAGGACCGTGAGTGGATTCAGATCAAATACGTGTGAAATTGAATTCGGATAGAACTATTTACCCTATTTTTGTTCATATTTGAATATGGATATGGATAGTTCGAATTTATATTTACATCCTAATATCAACTTGATTTTGAAGACAACAGATAGAATATCCATTTGCTTTATTGATGATTTTAGTAGAACAAAGAATTGTACAAGTTGAGATTTAAAACATGAGTGTAAAAGATTTTGAAACATATTTTGAAACCTGTCAAGCTGGCTGGTCATTCCAATCGGGAGGCAAGTTTTCACACAGAGAGGAAGGATTTCCTGCCATCTTTACTCCCGTCGTTAGGGGAACCGGGAGGAATTTTATTTGTTTTCCTATTTTTTAGCTTATTAAGTAATTCATAAAATGTGAAAAATCAACAGCTCAGATTGATTTGAGATATTACGTTCTTGTAGGTAAAGATTGTACCTTAGCATTACCTAAAATCTAGAACTGACGATATTACCCACGCCAAATTAATCAAACGAGTGCGGAGCTTGGGATACATGTTCAAGAATTGTTTACTGTTGAGATGGCACTAGCTCGTAGACCGTTGACCAACCACTTTCAGCCTTTTGTGCATTTTTAATTGACTTGACGAGTGCTGTACGTTGAACGCCATTTTATAGGAGTATTAGCTGCACGCGCTGCATTTCTTGTTTCTCTGTCCCTCGGCTTATATTAGTTTGTGCGTCTCTCTGATTAGAACAATGGTGATTCGATCCCCCAATGCCAGTCTTGGGCGCCATTAATTGATGATCTGAAAGCCATGGAGTTCCGAGGAAGTGACAGTGAAGGCATTCCCACGGCGTCGTTGCAGGTCGTTGTTGTAGATACCGTCGACTTCGAGGTAGGCAGAGTGGCAGACTACTTGAACTGCATCCGCGTTCGTTACCTTTCGATGAGGTAGCTTAATGAGCAGCCAAGATGGACTCTGATGCAGATCATCAGCGCCGCCGCAGCGACGCAGAAGGATTCGACGGAGAAGACGGCGCTGGCCGTGGCCGCCACAGCCGCCGTCGACCTCACCAACTTGTTCTTCCTCCTCCGCGGCGATGACATCGACACCGAGCGGCACTGGGGCTGGGGCGGCTGGACCGGAGGAATCTCCATGATATTCGCGTTCGCGGCTCTCGTGTCCACCGCCGGCCTCGTGCTCGCGCTTCACACCACGGTCGTCGTCTCCGCGGCGCGCCGGCGGGTCCTCTTGGTGGCTTCCGCGGCTGCGCTGTTCGTGGCATCGGCCGGCACGGTCCTCGCCCTGGTGGACGCTCAGGGTAGCGCGATGAGCTCTAGGCTCTAGCACACACCTGTGGCGTGTTAGATTTTTTGTCCATGCGCGGCACGCCCTTCGCTGCGGCCAGCTTAAGCTGTCTTGCATGGTACAACCTCTGATGTTCCAATTGAGTCAGGCTGTCAGGCTGAGTTGAGCTTGTGTTTGATAGGATATACACATAGATAGGATCACCATCCATCTGGAATATGCTGACGTTACCTCCCTCGTTCTCTTGTTGACATTCCATCGAGCACTTGGTAGGCGCTGGCTGGGCCACCATGGCGACGGCAGGGAACACGAGCAAGACCAGAACCACCGTGGCGAGATTGGAGTCGGCACGTCGGAGGCAAGTTCAGCAGCCGTAGAGGAGGAGGAGGAGCTGGGCTGGGCAAGTTGTTCCTCCCGTGTGGCTGGGGCCACCCGGCACTCGCCAGCGCACGACGCGCGCCCCGCCCGCAAGCAGATGGCGCGTGCGACTCCGCCACCATGGCAGCCAGCGCAAGCAGCGCTACCAGGCCGGCTCGTCAAGCCAACGGCGGCACCAAGCGCGCGCGGCCTGCTCGGAGGCGGCGGCGGCGGCGGCGGCGGCTTCGCCTCCTGCCTCGTGCAGCTGCGACGGCATACGACGGCGAGGGTGCACTGAAGCGGCGCGGATGGAGGCAGCCGCAGCACTTGTAAATGGGAATGAAAGAAAATTTAGATGGGCCGGCCCTATTACAAAGTTTGACCAGGCTAAGACTTTTTTGCCATTTTCTTTAGCTTCCTTTCCCCTCTTGTTTTTTGTGAAGGTCTAAGAATAAAATTTTCTTCACTGCCATATGAATCTGAATATAGACGTATATACTCATATACATCCACAGATCTCAGCATCTCGATGTCAAAATTATATCGACGTTAAATCTTAGAATTAGTAAATCTAAAAAAATACGAGCTCGCTTGCCAATTCAATGTTCGAATAGCAGAAAAGAACTGACGATTTTGGCTAATGTAGATTTATTGTGAGAGGAAAAATATTTCATAGCTTAAAAAATACTGATTTTGGTAGATAAGCTCATCAAGCGCACAAGACTTAACCCAAATAAGAATCTTGCCAACTAAGCTATGCTCCTCTTTGCCGATTACTTCCATTGTTTTAGTTCACGTGCTGAATTCCACCATGTAGATGGAAGATAAGCTAGTGTGGTTTTTAGGTTAACCTAAACCGCCGTATATCTATCTTTTCATGCAGCTAAAATCCATGTTCTATAGGCAAAAGATATGGATATGTCCAGCAAATGCAAATGTCCATGCATGAATTCGTTTCCCTTATTTAAAAATGGAATTGATGTGTTCCGAGGATTCAGCTTAGTTTGATGAATTAGCATATTGGACCAGCAGGCCACACCAAACAAATACTTGGTAGTGTTGTCTAGACACTAGAGAAGAACAACGGACACAAAGGTATGTATATTTCTGTTGTGGTGGTGGTGGATGTGCATAATATATTGTCGGTACGCACCAGGCTACGGTTCTTGATAGATGTTAACATGCATGGCCTTCACAATTATCTAAAGAAAAAAGTCTACTTAACCCCCTTAATTATTGGTGGTTGTCTATTTCACCCCTTCACCTACAAAATCAGGTATTCTACACTTCAAACTATTAAAAACCGTCTAAATAACCCTCTGATGTGGTTTTGCTGACGTGACATATTAAAAGTATATATATAATCCCTCATATAACCCCCTAATGTATGAAAAGTTGTTTATATGACTCTTTCAACTATAAAACATAATATTATGACCCGTAAAACATCTATTAGGGGCAAACATATACCTTAGGCGACACGCGCAGGAGGCGAAAGCGCCAATCTTACTGTCCGATGGCGTCCGTTAGGTAAGTTTTCTTCTTCTTCTTCTTCTTCTTTTTTTTTTGCCTTTTCCTCTATTTTCTATTTTCCCTTTTTTTTTCCTTTTCTTTTCTCTGTGATGTTTTTATTCTTTCTTTTTTTACTAATTTTTCTTTTTATTGTACATTTTACTTTTCTTTTTCTTTTATTTCATTTATACGATGACGTCAGTATAGAGAAGTGAAAGCAAGAAGGGGCGGTCAAAACGTCCGACCAGGTACCTAGCTAGCACCGCATGGAGCCATGTCAACCGCGCGCCGTCTTGGGTCTCGTTAAAATGTATTTTGTTTTGTAATTTTGAGCGAAGAATTTTTTTAATAAGTGTTTAATCACGGTCTAAGTAGGCTCAAAAGATTCGTCTCGTGATTTACATATGAATATGTAAACATACAAAAATTTCATCTATATTTAATACTATATATATACACACACCGTGATATTCAATGTGATGGAAATCTCAACAGAGTGAACCGATCGGTCTTCACCGGCTGTGTTGGAAGCTTCGTACGTTCTGCTGCCATGTCATGGCACGTAGACGACGACTTTGTCAGACACGGCACATGTCGCCATAGTGTCTGGTTCCGTGGAGGCAAGAGCTGCGGCCTGCCGGCGTGACCAAATCCATGCTGCGTCGTACTTTGTTTTTTTTTTTTTGGGGTCACTGACGAAGGCTCGGTATTGTCGTCACCTGTCATGCTTATAATTTTGAGAGACTTGGTTACCTGGACTAAAGAAGTTCAGCTTAGTTTTTTTATCCTATTTTTATTGAACTCCGTTATTTAGTCTTGAATCAAAATTTGGTCCTTCCCCTAGTTTAACATGTTACGACGGTGTTAGAAACATGGTGAAATGAATTTCTTACCTTTCAAACGAACACGATTGGTTAAATTTTGGTTATCGGATATTTATAAAGTTCTGCACTGAGAACCAATAGTTTCTATAAATAGTGTCTTTAGTAGCGTTATGTTGCCGGGGACAAATGAAACGTGGCAGGATGGATATTTCAATACAACGAGGTCATGGAGAATTTGAAGGTGGACTTTTGTGAACTCAGATGAATCAGAGAGCTTATCCGACGAATCGATCACGCCTCACGGTTTTGCACAGCTCACGCTTAACACCACCGACCGCTGGACGGCTGAAAAATTGGGCCACCGAATATTTTATACGGCGATCGGTCTCCTTCCACGAAGCTTCGAAGGTCTTTCGTCTCACTGTATTTATAGCACGTACTCTATATAAGAACACGGCAGAAGCTGCTAATCGATCGAGCGAGCGACATGGACCATCGGCTGTTCCTCCTCGTGCTCGTCGCGGCGGCCTCCTGCGTCAACGTCGGCGTGGCCCAAGCGCCATGGCCCGCCGCCGCGCTCGCCGCCTACTCGCTGTGGCTCGTCGCCGCCGTCGCGCTGGGGGTGCTCCTCCCGCGCCGCCGGCCCGAGTGATCCGCAACACCGACGTCTTCTCCGGCTGCCCGTGCACGTCGTCCCTGCCCCGCCATCCATCACCACCGTCAGTGTACCCCCTCCCTCAGCTCGCCTAAGTTTCTTCCGCTCCCGCCGGTCACCGCCCACGCCGCAGCTGCCCGGCCGCCGGTCGCTTCGCTTCTCCTCTGCCTGCCGCCACTTGGTCTGATTATGAAGGCCGTCGTCTATCAACGCCGCCGCCCGCCATGAACGTGAAATTCACCGGAGGCTTCGGTCCTGACGGAGACCTGCAGTCAGCATGGATACGATACGCCATCCTCGGGGTTACCTCGATCGATCGATCGATTCTCAGCTTCCTTGTTCTTCTCTTCTCCCCATTGGAATACTAGCTCCTAACAGCTTTCTTTTCTCGTACTTCTTTTCAGGATCGGATTTACGGTACTTTTTTTTTTTTTTGAGTTAGGCTCTACTAGCCTGGATCGCAAAGTTCCCTAATCATTCTGTTTGATCCGTTGCAGGAAATTAAAGCGGCCATGGCAGCAGCCGCATGCATAAATCAAACCACAATTGGTCTCGCCGGAGGAGATTCTGCTCCTCCCTCGCTTCCCTGATTCCTCATGGTTCGGTTCGATCCACTCCATTCTATTGTCAAAACTATGGTCATTCGTCAAGACTAGCTATGGTACGTATGGGCAACGCATCAATGATGGTATAATACTACTCAGAGTTGGTACGGAGGAGGGACAGCCGGTAGACTTGTGAATGGACCCATATATAAGTTCAAATTTGTGGACAATCTGCAGCAACCCACATAATTAATAAACCTATAATAAGTACAATCATGCACTAGCTGCTTGCAAGGTTCAAAGTTTGAACCAAGAAAAAGGACAGGTCAACAAGTCTGATGCTAGCTCCCCCTGACTCCAACGGTGCGTCAAGAGTAGAGAACTAGTCATGAACTCCACTGTTTATTCCACTCTACTTGTATTCATATTTTGAGTCCAGTGTTTGTATTGGTGTTCCCAAATTAAGGGTTTGCATTGGTATTTCATAATAGGGTGCTTGTATTGGTGCTATTTGTTCATCAAGAACACAGATTGTATGGGTTTTGAGGTCCTATTGTACATGTGGAATAATAAAGGCGTGATTGTTTTCTTAATTTGTCTGCTTAAAGTGCATCAAGAAAAAGTGCATGTTGTGTCTGCTTAAAAGTAGCAATGAGCTGTCGTAAAATTCAAAAGCATGTCGCATGTTTCCAACTACCAAGCTCTTTCTAATTACGGGTCCATGATTGAAGTTCTTTGGAAGACCTGTGCCCCTCCGAAAAATGAAGTTCTTTTTCTGGCTCGCGTTGCATGGCAAATGCTGGACAGCTGATCGCCGTCGGCGGCATGGTTTACAGGACGCTGATGACTGTGTCCTCTGCGCACACCAGTGCGAGACGTTGGACCATCTCCTGCTTGGCTGTGTGTACAGCAAGGAGATTTGGGCTGCTGTGCTTTCCAGTCTGCATCTGGATGGCCGCATTACTTCGATTGAAGAAAATATTTTCTCTTGGTGGATCAGGATGAGGAAGAAGGTGCCGAAGTAGCTCAGGCAGGGTTTCGATGCTTTGTTCTTTCTCATTGGGTGGGCAGTGTGGAGGGAACGGAACGCGAGAACATTTGGTCGACCCGGTATTTTGCCACACCAGCTGCTGGTCCGGATTGCCGAGGAAGCCAGGGAGTGGGTTATGGCCGGCTTCAAGAAGTTGGCTGTGCTTGTCCAGCTCTTGTAGCGGTAGTGTGCTCTAGGGTGCTTGGTCGCAGAATTAGTTCTTCCTTGAGTCTACAGCTACTGGTTTTGGTTTTGGTTTTGCGTCCTCAGCTACATCGATTAGCTAATCCTCATTAGCTTATGGTGGAAGCTGAGGATGGATTGTAACAAACTTCCCACTTCTTCTTAATGAAATAGGTGCCAAGCACGAACGCGAAAAAAAGATGTCCGATCCATTGCTCTCTTTTTTTCGTTAGAGGTGTCCATTGCTTTTGATTACCAGTGGATGATTGAGATGTCCACTGCTTTTGATTACAAGTGTGTGGATCAGATTACAACTGGTTTAAGAAAATGAACGCGCCAGTTATCTCCTGAAAAGGTCCGGTCCTCTTTACATTGAAAAGTCAAACTAGAATTGCAAGTCCTTGTACAAGTTCTAACAAGTTTTAGTGGAAAGTTCTGACTAAAGGGCTACAAGCCAGAAACTATATGCATCTTTTGGGACCACACTTGTCCTGCTTGCATGATTTCCATCAACCATGGATAGAAATACTGTCACAAAATATTGTTTTTACCAACTATAATGTAGGATTAAGAGGCCACTGAGATGCCGCAATACATATATACTATTATGTTCTTGTTTTGATCTCCTAAGAAAATTGAGAATGTGATGAGAAATCCTTTAAATCATGTGACCTCCGATTCGACCACGGTACTCTCGTGGCTTCTGCTCCATGTGGACCATGTCGCGCATCACTTGTTAAACAGTAGATTCTGTAAAATCTGGCCGCTTTGCACGACACGCCACAATTCGTACTTGACTATCTTTTTTTTGGTTTTTTTCTTGATCAATCATGTAAAAGACTTGTGTGTTTTCAATTAAGTGCGAAAGAGTTTTGAGTACACGTTAAGTCAGGACTTATTGAATTTGCAACAGGTTTATGCCCTCCAGAAGCCGCTAGAGAACTACTCGCTGGAGAAGGCAACGCAGGCTTTGTGGCGTCGACTAGCACCCAAAGCTCTAGCATGCAACATGTTTTCTTGTTTTTTTTCGAGGAACACCTGACTTATCTTTCTCACTCAGCCTGGACGTTCGGTTAACTGAAACCGATCAGTTAGGTTCTTCGGTTTTCAATCTAATCCGGTTCCATGGGAACAAGGGACCGATCGGTTCCTCTCAAAACGCAGAACCTACAAGTTTCGGTTTCGGTTCTAACCGATGGAACCGAACTTTTCAGAAATAAAAAACAGTCTATTCAATTGGAAATTTCAGCAGCATTTTGCCTAATTTTCATGCAATGAACAGGTACAATTTATAGAGCAATGCTGCATAAAAAACACAACAGCACATATATGTTATTGTTCTATCAAATTCCAAGGAAAACAAGCAACAATTCACTTCACAGATCACAGGGCAAGCAATAATAAAACGGCAGTCCAGCACTCCAGCAGGCAGCAATCTGTGCAGCTAGCCATCAACAGCAAGTGCAAGTCCCAGTCTCCAGTTCTTCACTCTCCAGTAGCCTGCTGGACAACAGGCAATGGTCCAGCACCAGCCTCCAGCCCTCTAGGGGTCCAGCAGAGTAGCTGCAGACCAGCAGGCAGCACTGCAGACGCACCAGCAGCAGGCAGCAGTCCAGCACTGCAGCAGGGCAGTACACACACAGCCCCGTTTAGATCTCAATTGCAGTTGCAATTTTGTACTATAGCACATTCGTTTGTATTTGACAACTTTTATCCAATCATGGCCCAAGTAGGTTTAAAAGATTCGTCTCGTGATGTACATGCAAAAAGTACAAACATGCAAACATTTCGTCTACATTTAATGCTTCATGCATGTGCCGCAACGTTGATGTGACTAGTTGCAATTGTAATTTGCAGTGCATCTAAACAGGGCATTAATCAAACAATAAAAAAAAAGTACAACACTCCACAGCCACTCCTTGGCAAGCCTGAAACAATATTTACAAACTGAAACATGTAAGAAAACAATATGACTTGAAGAAATGATATATATTTTGAGCTCACATTGTCATTTACCTTTAGATTATTTCTTGTTATTGCTTTCCTTTGAGGATTTGCTTGGATTGGAGGGCTTGCTTGGCTGTGAGCTGATGTTGGTCGATGTAACCATTTTCTTTTTGCTGCCTTGGATTTGTGACTTAGCAGCATGGGCATCAACAATGGCTTTGTCTTTGAATTCTTGAATAAGTTCTGAAAATAGAAAACAACAAACAAAGAAAACATTAAAGAAATGGTAGAATAAATGGTCACCTCCTTCTATTTTAGCCAATTCTTCTGTATTCTCTAATAGGTTGATAGGAGTTGCTCTTCTAAGCCAATCTTGGGTGCAAACAAGAGCTTCAACCATAAATGGAGTGAGTGAACTCCTAAAATCATCTAAAATACGCTCAATTGTGCTAAAGGCCAATTCACTTTCAACTGTGTATATTGGAATGGCGAGCACATCACGGGCCAATGTAGACAGTATGGAAAATCTAGTGGACTGCCCCTTCCACCATGCAAGAATATCAAACTTTTTGGTATCTTCTTCAACCTCTTCAACCAAGTATCTATCCAGTTCAGTCCTGCTGCCCCTGATGCAACTGTTTGTTCCATTGTTCAACTTAATCTTCTTTGTCAGCTTAGTCTTCAACTTTCTAGCATCCTCTCCATCTCACTTAGATGGGGGCGATTCACTTGGTTGGGGCTGCACATCACTTGGAGAACTATTGCTCCTGTATTCTTCAAAAAGGTCTTGCAAGCATTTAGTAATTGCAGCCCAAACTTTTTGTCCAACACCGTCACCATACATCGCTTCGATTATCATTTCTATATATTGTGAAAGCTTGTATCTAAGATCAAGTACTAGCATTATCTACCGTTACTGTCATTACTTTCTCCAACCCCCAATCAAGCAAGACTTTATGCAGGTGTTTTCCAATGTCATCCCCCTTTTTACCTTTCACCTTGAAAAAACTAATTATCTTTTTATGCAGGCACCAATCTTTGTCTATAAAGTGAGCTGTCATAGTTATATAATTATCTTGTTGCTGTGACGTCCAACCATTAGTTGTAAGACAAACTCTATTGCATTGTTCTTGAAAGAAAATTTTAAGTTTTGCTTTCTGCTCAAAGTACAACTACACAGTCTCCCTAGTACATGTCCTTCTAGATCGAAGGGATAATGGACCTAGGGCAAAGCAACAGACATAAACTTTCTAAAACCAGGCTTCTCACCATATTCAAATGGCTCCTCATCTTCTATGATCGTTTCAGCAAAAGCAGACCTAAGCAATTCAGGATCAAACTTCCAAGTACCTACACTAGTGCCTTGACTTACTGAAAAAACACCTTGTTTTGCATCATCACTAGCTCTATGAGGATTACGCTTGCAAGTGTTAAAATGCTTACGCATAGCAGATGTACCATTAAGCACTGGATGTGCTGCAATTTCATTGCCGCAATAGTTGCATTTTCCCTTGACCAACTGATCTTTATCGTAGATTTTGGTGAAGTGATCCCACATGTTAGATCTAGATGCCATCGGCTTTCTCTTCTTTTCCTCCTCAGCTTCAACATCAATGACCTCCTTCCCCTTCTCAGCATCACCATCAGCCCCAGTAGCAGCACTATCCTTCTCTGCATCATTGTCATCCTTGAAATTCCCATCACTCCCTGCATAGGTCTCTTCCCATTCCCTCATGTCTTGGTCCAAGTCCTCATCTGGCATCTAAAGAAATGCAATCAAGTCATATATTACAAATCTCTAATTTCCCACAACAAATTAAAACAAATCAATCAGAAATTAAGTCAGATCTTTAATACTTCCATTGCAGGACGCAATTGATGTAGCCGTTGTCAAGTAGATCAGAAGAAACGACGGCGGCTTAGGGCCGACGGCCGGGTGGGTGCCTCCTGCGCTTGTCGACCTGCCGACGCCGGGGCTGCGAGACCGGGGCGAGCGTGCTCTGCTGGAGGTCGGGGAGCACCGGAGGAGTGAGGAGAGGGGATAGGGAGGGCCGGAGGAGTGAGGTCATCGTGAGCCCCTGCCGGCCTGCCGGCGTCGTGGGACTGGGGCCACTGGGCCTGCGAGCGCCGAGCGCGACGGCGCCCAGGCGGCCAGGCAGGGGCGGGGTCGGTGCGGGGGCTTGGAGGACAACAGGCGTGACTGTGCCCAAGCGACGGAAGCGGTGGTCACCGGCGGATGGTGGAGGACTGGAGGCTCGAGGCGCTGGGGCGGGCAGCCGCCAGGCGGGTGCGGGCGAGTCTCGACTGAGGGTGAGGGGAGCGAATGCCGAATGAGCGAGAAGGATTGTTAGGGTTTGGTTTTAGGCTAGGCTGCTGTATGCCTGTACGCTTGTTCTTTGGGCCTTTTACAAATTTCAGTTATTACGGGTTATTTCGGTTAACTGACAGCGAGAACCGAATTAACCGTAATAAATTCGGTTCTTGGGAACCTGGAACCGAATAAGAAACCGAAATTTTCGGTTTCGGTTATTTCGGTTTCGGTTCGGTTCTCGGTTCTCGATTTTTTGTGCCCAGATTGATTTCTCACTACCCAACCGGACCGAACCGGGGAACTTCGGGTCTAATTAAATTCGGTGGTCAGGGCTTGGAGACAGGCTTGTTTTTTATGATCATTCTTGCATTGGGCCTCACTGGCATACTTGTCTCAGATTTCGGTCCATGAATATGAGCAAACTGCTATACAGTACTCCTTTTATTTTGGACCAACATTTAGAAGCTACAGATGTTTGTCATTGTTGACTTGTGAGCCTATGATACGAGCATGAGCCTATGATCAATGTATCATGCGCACTACAAGGCTGAATTCATGCATCTTCCGTAACATCAGGGCACTCCCAATGCAGAAATCACCACAGTTTCTATACACATTAATTATACTGCCACCTAAGCGTTTTGCTGATGTAGCAAGAGAGTTATTGAAGATAACAAAAATCATAGAACCAGGCCTAAGTTAGAAACTATGTCTACACGAGAATCAAGACATGAAGGGACATGATTGGTAGAGAATGAAGAGATAATGTATGTGATTGGATAAAAAATACTGTAGAAACTATCTATTGGGACCATGGTTTCTATACGTAGAGTCTATGAAAATTAATAGGGATAGAAACTGCATGTAGTTTTTACTATTGAGACTGCCCTCGTGCTTACACAATTGTGATTAATTATTTCAGGTTTGTGCGATATTAGATATATATATATAGGTGTCACAGACAGGGGGAAAGTAACCCAAACCGGCCACGCTTCCATTGGTTATATATAGAGGGAAAGATAATGTTAATAAGGCTCCGTTTAGTTTCAAAATTTTCTCTCTCTCTTCCCATCACATCGATTGTACTTTCCGTCTGCATGGAGCACTAAATGAAGTAGCACCTATTGCATGTTTGTACTTTTTGCTTGTCTATCTCGAGATAAATCTTTTGAGTCTACTTGGGTCATGATTGGACAAAAGTTGTCAAATACAAATGAAAGTGCTACAGTGCACTTTTTCCCCATTTTTTCTCAACTAAACACAGCCTATATAAAAAAAAGGAACAATAGAAAGACAAAATACTTACTCCACAGGAGTATATATGTCGTGTCGTGATCCATTATTACTGGACTGCAACTACTATAGCCTCATTGGTTGTGTGTTCCAATAAAGGGACGGGCCGATTTCCATCTCTCACATCACTTGGAGCAATGCAAGCGTAGGAAAGAGAGGAGGCGCAAGGCTACGTACTGAAGTTTGCAAGAAAAAGAAAACTCTCGGAAACTCACATCCCAGGCAGTATGCATGGCATAACTCTAGCTAGTAACTTGTTGACGGCTTTAATTCGTGACCCTCTAACAGTTAATATCTTATCACTGTAGCCTTTTTGACATTTCTTTGACTTTTCCAACTTACTAAACTAGTAACTCTTTGGTCCTTGCGTGTACTTGTATACTACTTCATTTGAGCTAGCTCTATAGGAGTACTCCAGAATCAAAACGAAAGCAACGCCTGGCTGGCCGGGTTGACAAAGTGCCACTTCATTCATCTAGAAAGTTTTCCCCAGCAGCAGTCTACGGCAGCGGTCCCGTGGCCAGTTACGTATCCGATTCCCTCACCTAAAGCGTCAATAATCTGCGCGCCGACGGAAGAATTTGTTTCTGCCGAGAAGAGTAGAATGTCGTTACTTACAAAAAGTTCACACGGTAGACCACAGATAACCAGACGGATTGTTCTAGTGTGAATTACATGAGCAACATGCAGAGATCGAGCAGCCAAGCAGATTCATCTAGGTTGATTTCATGATTGATTATTTGAGCAACCAAGCAAACGCTCGCGTGCGGTGCGTTGACAAATGACGCTCCATCTAGGGAGTTCTATTATCTCGTCAAAATCCAATCACCGGAACAAGTTTCTGAAGAGAACAATTGCCCTACTAGCTCCACTCGTCAGTCCACGCAAACAGTTGTCAAATGTTTGGACGAAAATTCGCTCTAAGTTTCTAAATTGTCGATCGGCGACGAGGGAAGATACTTCGTTCCTCCCGTTGCTGATGAATACTCCCTGCGGCTTTAGGTTGATTTGTTTTTTTCTCGACCGTGTCATCGTGACGACATGTTTTTCATTAATTAAGAGAAGAGTAGAATGTTAGGGGCTTGTTGTGAGCTGTTTTTTTTTTTTTTGCCAAACACCTTTTTCCAAACTCCTCCTCTCAGAAAGGAATGAGTTGGCAGGAAGCTGAAAAAAGTTGCTTATTCTAGCTCTCTCTCTCATTTCTCTCTCTCAACCATGCATGAAGTTGTTGGTGAAGCTGTTTTGCCAAACAACATTTTCAAAACAGCTCAGCTTCATAAAAAAGTTGCTCATAAAACTATTTTCCAAAAAAAAAAACTTTACAGGTGAAGCTAAGGTGTGCCAAACGGGGCCTACAAAAGGTTGTTCTCACACGTGTAGACCACAGGTAACCAGACGGATTGGAGAACCCACCTACAGAATAGCAGTTAGGAAAAACCTGATATTACAAGAAGAATTTGCTACCCAACAAGACCACACAAATAATTCATAAAAGCTTGTTTTCCGATGCCATAGCAAGCGACACGCAGAGAGAGAGAGAGAGAGAGAGAGAGAGCAGCCAATAAGCAGGTTCATCTAAGGTTGATTTCATGTGTGATTATTATTTGAGCAACCAAGAAACGACGCTCGCGCGTGCGGATCGTTGACAAATGGCGCCCCATCTAGAAAGTTCTATTTTATCTCGTCAAAATCCCATCACCGGGAACATGTTTCTGAAGAGACCGATTGCCCTACTAGCTCCACTCGTTAGTCCACACAAACAGTTGCCAAATGCTTGGACGAAAATTCGCTGCGCGCGCGGGCCCGGCGAGGTGCCACCGCGTCGGCGACGACGGCAAAAGCGAGGCACGGGCGCACGGCGCGATCGATCGATCGATCGATCGTCTCCTCACCGGCTCGTTCGAGCCGGGAAAAGGAAAATTCAGTGAGGACGCTAGCGTGACTTCGGGGACACCACATCAGCATCGACAGCGACGCAAACCAATGCAAGGGTATAAGGAGGGGAGAGGGGGCCGCACCGCTCGACCAAGAGCAAAAGTGGTAGTAGCAGTAGTAAGTAGTATTGATCACGCGCTACGCTATGGCCCGGGCCCTGCCGCTCCTCCTCCTCGTCGCCGCCGCAGCTTGTGTCAACGCCACCGTCGTCGGCGCCGGAGAGCCGTGGCCCGTCGCTCTCGCCGCCTTCTTCGCCTGGGTCGCCGCGTCCACGGTGGTCGCCGTGCGCCTCCAACGCGGCTGATGCATGCATGCCGTCCCCGCGCGCCCCAAGCCCGGCGACGACGACCGCGTAATGGCTTTCCTTTCACCAGCGGTATCTAGCTTTTCACGACAACTATTTGACGCGAGCGAGCGACGTTGTTGGCATAATAATCCGGGCAAGGCTAGCTTTAATTTGGGTGGGAGGAAAGGGCCGAAGGGGGGCTGTTCATGAACAGATTGTCCACGATCGATCGTCTTCGCTCCAAACTTTCCCAAATCACTTTCCCCCTGTTTTCGATCGATCATAAATGGTTAACAACTCTTCCCCCCTGCAGGTGAGCGGCGCAGGATTCATTCCACGCCGGAGCTGGAGACGAGTCCAGTTCGGTTCGGTCTAGTCAAAGGAGTGTTGATCACCTGTGGTTACCGTGTGATGCACTGACCCGTCAGAGAATAGTAGTAGAAAGTACTTCTTCAGTCGTCGGATCTTAATTTGTTTGAGTCGTATTGTTGGAGTTGGAGTGTAGGTAGCTGCTGTGCTGCTGCTTTGTTTATCCAGCTCTGGAAACGAATTATGCATATGCATCCATCTGCTTTGTTTGTACTATCGTTCATTTGCTCAGAAGAAAAATCTGATGTGATAGAGACTTTATACTGTATTCGTCTTCACGTGTTGTGGAATATATGTACAATAAAAGTTCGTTTGGAAATATTGATCGATTCGTTACTTCTGCCCTGCCAACATTCATGCAAGAAGAGTGTAATTAAGACAGTCTGGTGGATACTGTCATTTTTAATGAACCAGCAACAACTATTGATTTTTCTATTAATTAATAAAGTACAGCAGGAGCGGAACAAATTAAGGACGGGCCCGCATCATCGATCCATCCATGGAAGCACATATACAATGCGATCGGACCGTCGGCACATCACATGAGAAGAGTCCAAGAAAAGAAAGCTGCATGTGCGACAAAACAAAAACACGAGCTTCTTTTTTCTTCAACAAAAAAGGGGAGAGACATATATAGATCACTCATAGTTGTCGTTTCAACACTTTAACGTTGTCATTAGCTAATTTAATGGAGCGTCAAAGCGGTGGTTTTTGCTAGTAGGTGTAGGCGTGTAGCACGTCCACATGGTGCGTAGCTACTAGGCATGCTAGAGCCAGACATAATTTGTACATAAATCTGATGATTATTGGCGGAAGAATTTGTCGTCCAAATTCTTTTCTTCGCCATTAAGCAAGATATATATATATATATATATATATAGGTTTTTTCTTTTCGATGGGTCTGATCATGAGGTGATAAAAGTCAATCGATGAACGT
Source organism: Eremochloa ophiuroides (assembly GCA_038502445.1). Taxonomy (NCBI): domain Eukaryota; kingdom Viridiplantae; phylum Streptophyta; class Magnoliopsida; order Poales; family Poaceae; genus Eremochloa; species Eremochloa ophiuroides. Next base: position 9,239,272 of record JAHLJS010000005.1, read on the forward strand.
AAAGTCAACACTCCCTCCGGTGGTCCTGAATACTTATAGTGTTTGATTGAAGAAGGGTTTGGTCAAACTTTGATTATTGATAACTCTTCAAACATCTAGTTTGAACATGAAAATCAAACCAGGTGTACAGCTCTCTGTCTTCTAAAAAATCTCATATATTTGTTGACCTTTGCATGTGTCCTTTTTAATTGAACCGAGCATCGAGGATTCTTCATCAATAGGCGATACGTAAGTCAACTCTTCTTATATAGGCAGCGGGGGAGAGCTTCGAGTAAATAAATTGCATAAGCGGCTAGCGGTACAGATTAAGGTAGAGAGATTATCAGTGTTTAATCCTTATATCAAGCCACTGTTGTACAAAGGAATATCATAATATTGAGGGTCCATATATAGGATCTGAACTACGTTCTGCCATAATTTAGTAATTCATCTCAGGATATTAATTATTGTACCCACATAGGTTTATCTTAAGTTGACTTTTTAGGTTTGATCATTGATATTAAAAATTTTATATGCCATGGCAGCACAAAGTTGGTGCAGCTAGGTTTAATACGGAAACCGCTTTCTTAGGAATATTGTACGAAGTTGAACGACGGGGAACACAAACGCAAATGCCATTCGGAGTAATGAAGCTGGCAGGGACAACGAACACGAAGGCGAAGATATCTCCTGCATCTCGACTACTATGGCCAAAGCAAGGACAATGAACGTGTTCAAGGATGATATGTACACAGTGCTCATAGGATTTGATTATCAGAATTACGAAATAGCAAGGAACGACGTTTTTGTTGGCAACAGATATATGTAGCGAGGAACATGAAAACAACATGGGAAAAGTGTTGGGGCCATCTCACCTAGGGTTAGGGTTTGAAGGTGAGAGGAGATGTCGTCGACGATGACTAGATGCAACAGGGTGTCTTGCTTGCACTGCCCATGATCGGAGCGGACTCCATGGCCCCATGAGCAGCCACCACACCCTGTACAGCAGCAAGGGCAACAACAACGTCTTCCTCCAAATTAGGAAATTTCTATTCCAGTGGAGGGGAAGGGGAGCTGACGAGAATTTAACATAGGGGTATGTTAAGTCTCGGGAAAGGAATAGCAGATGGATAGATCCCTCGACCGATCCTACGAATCGATCGGGGGTTATACCCTCTAGTAGACTCAAGACGAGCCTGAGCGCACCCGCAGCCATCGCTCGGAGCTTGGGAGGTCGGACACAATCCCGAGCTACTGAACAATGGGATGCACCAACAATCGCTCGGGCGCCAACCAACGTCCCGAGCCATGAACAGAAGCTGGGTCAGGAATCTATCACGAACCCAGAGCCTGACAGGCATAGAGATGATGCACCTCCTGACCGTTCAATCGGCCACGAGGCGCTGTCGGTCACTCCCTCGGCAGGGTTACGCAACGGGTGTGACGCATTAGGACAACAAACTCCCCAAGCTCCAAGGGCATAGGGCTTCGAGCCCGCTCGTCAGCCCTCTAGGCAGGAGAGCCTCAAGAAGGCATGGGATATCTCTATATTTTCTTGGTTATGCCTCTACCGATGACAAGTGTATAATTGTCATTTTCTCCATCATCTAATATCCATCTAACTGATTTCATACATCAATGGCATGTAAGGGAAATAAAAATACAATTCAATGGCAATGACGAGAAGTCTTAGTTCCCAATGGCATTTGAAAAGTTAATGAGTTCACTGGCATTCAACAAATTTTCTCTAAAAAATAAAGTTGAGTGCAACATGCTGCTCCGAGGGAAGCAACGCCCGTACATCACTATACCACAATCAATCTATAGCGTCTCCAAAAGGGTCGTTATAAGCCGTTATAGTATAACATTATAGCGACCGATGTATAAGTCACGGTAGGTGGCGTCGCTATAAGTCTATAGCGGCCGACAGGATCTATAATGACCGATAATTGGACGCAAATGCTAAATATATATACCAACTGACTATCGGTCGCTACAGGGGAAAATAGCGTCCGATGTTCTGTTAGAAATGTATAGCGACCAATTGTTGGTCGTTAATATCATCTTTTAGCTACCGTTGTCTGACGCTAATAGTTGGCTGTGGTATAGTGACGTAGTCTTGCTGACATAACCGTGCATACGTCATCACAAGCCGACCTTTGGGTTGGGCTGTTTGGCTTTTGGCTCCTAGCAGTCGTTGACAGCAGTAGCTCGATGGCTTGGACGCCACGCCTCATCTGGTGTGTGCGCGTCACTGCTTCTTTTGCCTGATGATGATGATCCACATCTATTTGCAGAATTGCAGCTACGTCAAGAGGAGTCGCTAAAATTTACGTGCATGAGTTTTAGTTTCCTTTAAGGCGATGGTTATTAAATATATTTTATAATAAAATTATAGCTTTAGTTCATTGTAATTTATATAGACATAAACTGCAATCGCAATTTATATAGACATAATTAATTTGCAATTTTCGGTTCCGAGAATAAAAAATCTGTTAGAGAAAGCTATAAACCCGACAAAATACGATTTGTGATGATAGAAAGACAATTAATAAATTACAATTGTTTCTACGGTCAGATAAGAACAAAAAATTGATATGTTATAATACAATTACAAATTACAAAAGTAACAATTTACATGTACTTGTTGGCTGTAAAAGAGTGTTGTCTGAAATCATTTTAAAATTTAGTCACATGAAATACAAAAGAACTAGAAAAAGAAAAGAAATGCACGCGAGAGAAAAAATATATAGTGCATAGGGATATTCATATTTATGTTCAAAAAGTTAATCCAGCATTGCCGCTGTCCTCCATAGAATATATACTGGTACTAGTACTGTTTTGTTTCGGCAAAGACTGATTTATTATAAGAGAAAAAATATTATTCTATAACTGAAAAGTAAACTGATTCTTATAAGCTGAAACGAACAACCAGAATGGAAGTAGCTGTTTAAATGGATGTTTAGCCACTATTCGGGCAAAAACGGATGTTTAATTGAACGAACGAAGTAGTTGTTTGATGCCCGTTTAAACGGTTAAAGCACCTGATTAAACGGGAACGGTGTATGAGTATGTAGCGTTTTAATGGTACGTAGACGGGTTAAACAACTTGTTTAGACGAACAGTGCGAATAGGCTTTACATTTGATTATTCTTCACGTCTTATTCTACACGCCGTGGCTCTTTTCGTCCTTTTGTTTGGCTCCGCCGAGCCGACGCGCCCTAACGCCGGAACTGGACCAGGGGAAGAAAAATAGGTGCTCCCTGGGTCCATTCCACCAACGCTGCACCCCGTCGCTGGATTAACGACGCGTGGCAGAGGAATCAATCGAGCGTCTACGGCACCGGCGCGGCTTCCGCACGTATTCACGTTCCTATCGACGCTCGGCTGTCGGCTCGGCTCCCAGCCCATCACAAACGTCGTCTCGGCTCCCAGCGCACAGGTAGGGTATTTTCATAGATCATCTCGTTTTTTTTACTATGGTTCGGTCACGCTCATGCATATAGTACGCATATTGCATAGGACACTGTATCAGTTACTATGGGAGCAGACATCATTCGAAGCAATGATGCCAGCATTAATGGCGACAGCACAACACGTGAATCATTGGAGGATGGACCTGATAAGGTAACAAAAAAATAATGTAATATTATATATTATGATAGGGATTCAACTTACAAATGATTTTTACAGGAGTCCGAGCATAAAGCTGGGGAAAAGTTAATCGCTCCTGAAGTTGGGATGACTTTTGACTCAGAAGACAAAGCTTATGAGATGTATAACACCTATGCTGGTAAGGTTGGGTTCCGTATTAGAAAGAGCAAGACAAAACACCGCCAAGATAATACTATACTTCATAAGCATATAGTTTGCAGTAGCCAAGGATTTCGAGAAAATGAGTTATCACAAAAAGACACTACAAGGACGGGTTATGATGCTAGTGTTCAGTTTAGTGTCAGCAGAGATGGGCTGTGGACAGTGCAAAAGGTTGTACTAGATCACAATCATTATCTAGTTAGTCCAAATAAGTCACATAAACTGAGGTCCCGACGACGTCTTATAGAGGCAGATAGGAAGCTAATTGGCTAGATACGAGAAGCCGGTATGAAACCAGCCCAAGTGTATGAGTTCATGGAGAATGTATTCAGAGTTTGAGGAAGAATTTAAAAAACAATTTGCTTTGTCTGTTAAATTGTTGCAAGCTGAGGGAAAAAAAACATGTCATTCTTTGTTACATATATGCAGTCTGAACATGGAGCAACAGTAGAATTCAACACTGAGTATTGCACTGTTACATGTTCATGCAGGATGTTTGAATCCATAGGTATGTATACTAAAACATTTCAATTTAAAATTTAGTTCTTAGTACAATTTATTGAAGCTATCAACACTATTTTGTATAATAGGTATATTGTGCAAGCATGCTCTTAGAGTCTTGAATATGAATGGAGTGTACAATTTGCCGCCGCAATATATACTCCATAGGTGGACGAAATATGCAAAAAAAAGATTCTATATTAGCAAACAACAAAGTGAGGACCAAGATTTGACAACACGTGCTGCACTTATATCTCGAGAGGCCACATGTCTTTGCATTGAAGTGTACACCGTCAAAAGAATTTGTTGATGAGTTACAAAGAACCATACGTAAGTTGGACTTGAAAGCAGATACTTATCTAAGCAAGATGGAAGAAAAACCCAATGAGGTTACTCAAATTCCAGATTTATGAATACTTTGTAATTCTATGACACAGGATCATAATGCTACGCATTTTTCGACCATGGCTGTTCCGTTCATGCAAGGCGGATATGCTACTCCCACAATGCCATACTTTAATTACATTCCGGATCCTTCTACAATGTCTGCTCCATATATATCTGGAGGATATACAAATCTCGTAATTGGAGTTGATCGAGATGCCACAATGCAATCTACTGTTAGGAAGTTACATTTTGATGGAGTGTCAAAAATATGTAACTGGGAAATTAGCTCTATATTTTTTTAAGATTTCCATATAGTTTCATAAGACATGCATACAATTTGGAGAAGGACCATATTTATTTCAAAACAGTCATATTTATGCTAAATAGAATGGAGCTATATTGATCTGAAAAGGCCTTACAATGAGTTGTAATATTGAACCGTCAGTTTTTGTTTGCAATTGAAACGTCATAACTTTTATGCGACCTGCATCAGAGAACAAGAGGTGGCCTGTACATATTCAGATTGGTCACGTGCCCTTGCATGCGGCTCGCCATGGTAGTAGAGTCCTAGAGTCCCTCGTGTCCACGTACAGGTCACGCCGCCGTCCATACTTCAGTCAACACAAACGACCTGATGCTACAAGATGAGAAAACCAGGGACGAGCGTCCTGACTCCGTGACTCGGCGTGGGCCCTGCGCTGGGAGCCGAGACGAAGTTCGTGATGGGCTGGGAGCCGAGCCGACAGCCGAGCGTCGATAGGAACGTGAATACGTGCGGAAGCCGCGCCGGTGCCGTAGACGCTCGATTGATTCCTCTGCCACGTGTTGTTAATCCAGCGACGGGGTGCAGCGTTGGTGAAATGGACCCAGGGAGCACCTAATTTTCTTCCGGACCAGGGGGCCAGAGGCAGGCACGCTGAGTCGCTGTCGACGCAGGTAGGCACACATTCACAAATCACAACAACCGCCGCCGTGGCGCCATGTCCGGTTTCGCTTCGATCCATGGGGGAGTACTATACCTGGCGTTCTAAAATCACTATCCGCCTTTTTTTTTTCATATCCAACTAAATTTATAAAGATATTATCAGCATTTATATTATTATTAATTAAGAATTTTAAAATTTGGATATGTGAAATTTTTTGACTTATAAAAAATGACAGTGTACTGTGCGGACTTTTTTGTGTGTGTGTGTGACAAGGTGCGCGGTGCGCAGAGCCGCAGACGCATTTCAGCACCGACGTGGAATCGAAATGCCTGCCGGGCGACGGAAGATGGGGAGAGGCAGCCCCCAGCCCCGAGTCCCTTCCCTTGCAAAGCTAACCTTGTTGCATTGCACCAGGGAAGCTTCGCGGCAGCTTCAAGGAAATTTCGCTGCAACTTCGGGAAACCGATCGAGAAACAAACGTCTGCTGCTGCTGTGTTTAGGCAAAACCACCCCCGCCACTGGTAGCCCTCCCCCACGACCCTATATAACCGATTACTAGCCCTTCCCCGCTCTCGCCTCAGCAACAAACCAGTAATAAGCGCAATAATCAGCTGTCTTAGCTGAAGTCTTTGCTTGTGTGTCTGCAGTGCACAATCAAAGCAAGCCCCAATTTTTTTTTTCCCCCATGGAGAAGTAAAAAGCTAGTCCTCCTGGTCCAACTCCGGCGGCCAGCGCACATCCTTGAGTGGCTGTGCTGGTGTTGCCGCGCGCCGTCGTTGTTGGGCGTCGGGGCGCCCTAATTATCGTGTTCGGACAGGATCGGAAACAAAATCATTAGGCACAAGAGAAACCATGGATGCGCATGCGCATCCTTAATCGTCATCGTCGACCAGACCAGACCATCCCCACGGGCCGGGCGGTTTCGCTAGGCATGGACGCGCGAATACGGCTCGCGCTGCTGCTCGTGGCCGCCGTGGCCTGCACCAACGCTGCGGCGGCGCCACCGCGGCTCCCGTGGCCGGTCGCGCTCCTGGCGTTCCTCCTGTGGCTCGTCGCCAGCTCACTCGCCGTCTTCACCCCGCGCCGCCGCGGCGACGTCGTCTGATCTGATCCTCGCTCGCTCCGGTCCTCCAAGCGCGGCGCGCGGCCCCGCGCGAGCATGCATGTCGCGCCGCGCAGAGCGCCCGAGGCCTGGCCAGGGTGGTGCTCGTTCGGGGAGGACCGCGCGGATCGGACGGGACGGGAGGCGGGAGCGGCACCCGGCCAAGCAACCACGGAGGCTGAGCCCGCGGTTCAGTTCATGGCTGCCGGTGCGGCGGTGCCGGGCACCCCACCGCGAGGCGACAGTGCCTTCCTTCCGCACCGGCGGCGCACCGGCGCGCGCCGAGACTTGGGCCCGCCCAGCATGGTGTCCGGCAAAGACCGCACGAAGCCCAGCCCAGCTCAGTACCAGAAGAAAACCGGCGAACGTGTATATATCTGCAACCAGGGTCTTCAATACCGGTGGGAACCGGTCCGGTTACCGCGGTAACCGGTAATACTGGTCCGGACCGGTACCGGTTCCGGCCGGTATAAAAAACCGAAAATTTAAATTTAAAATCCAAGAAAAAAATTATAAAAAAATTCCTAAAAATACTTCATGATTTATAGATTCCAATGGTGTCAAAATTTTTCAAATTTGACTACGTTTAGGATTTTATTTGAAGTGCTGAAGTTTTCTAAAAAAGAAAAAGAAAAAAAAAGAGCCGGCCCGTTAAGGCCCATTAAATCATGAAGGTCGAAAAATATACTAAACGCACTCAAATTTGAAAAACTTTGACATCATTGGATTCTATAAATCATGAACTATTTTTAGAAATTTTTTCAGCATTTTTTTTAAAAAAAATAAATTTGAAATTTGAAAATGCGACCGGTTACCACCAAACCGGTCGGTAAACCGCTCAAACCGGCCGGTAACCGGTCAAACCGGCCGGTATACCGGTCCGGAACCGATTGAACTGGGGTTCAAACTCAAAATTTGAATTCGACCGGTTTCTACCGGTAACCGGTCAAACCGGACCGGTATACCGGTACCGCCGGCCGACGGTTACCGGCTACCGGTCGGTAAAATTAACCCTGTCTGCAACTGCAAACGCGGCCGCTTATCACTCTTTGTCCGTCCTCAGACAGAGATCCGGTGGCTATTAATTATCTGATCTGATGATTGGCTGATTGTATCGAATACTATACTCCTACTACAGTATAAATAAAGTACGCCCGAAATGGTTCCAGGAATTACGCTTTGGTCCATCTTGTTTGACTGTTCACGCACGCTCCGTTGACCTTTCATCGACAATACTATAACGTTAACGCGCAGACATGCAAACACAAACACCAGTGCTCAAAAAAATAAACATCATCATCAGTGGTATAAAAATTTGAAGTGAAAAAAAAGAGCCTTTTAAAAACTTATTTCGTATAACTCATAATATAGCTTCACAAACTGTTGTGAGCTATTTTCAAAACAGTAAGCTATTTGTTCCCTCTTACAAAGAGGTGAGTTGACGTGAAAATGACTTATCACAGCTTTATCTCCTGCATGTGGGCCCCGAAGTGAGGAAATTGTCCATCGGGTGGGGGCTCTAGGACCATCGTCGTGCGCACAGCCGGGAGGCGCCACCGGGAAGGCGCTTGCGCGACCATCGGGATGTTGCTTGTCCATACGCCAGGGGTGACGCGGACGCGGTCGACGCGGACGAGCTGTTGATGCCGACGCTATCGGGAAGCTACGGATGTGGAGTGTGGCCATTGGAGAAGCTGAGGATGTGGCCGACGGGGCCCTGCTCGCCTGGCCGCCGGGGCATGGCGCTATGGGCCATCGGGGCTTGGTGTTGCGAGAAGAAGAAGAGCGGAGGCGCGAGATGCCGTTGCCTAGCCGCTACGACGCTACCTGGCCAGAGCCGTCGAGGCCTGGCTACGCGGCAAGAGCATGGGCGCCGCCGGGCACAGATGCAGCCGAGTGCACGCCCGGGATGAGCGGGCGACGTTGCGAGTCTTCGGGAAGAAGAGAGCGAATCTTTCTGTCCATGAAAAGTAGACGAGAAAAAAATAAGGAAAAAAGAAATACAAAGAGCATTATAGTAATTTTATTCATTTGGTATCCATATGAAGCTGTTTTACCAAACGGCGTTAAAAAACAGCTAAGCTTCATTAACAAAGCTGATGAAGCTGTGCCGAACAAACGCTAAATCTTGCCGGTTTGGCCTCTGCATCCCAGATCCCCGGCCGGTAGCACAAAGCCGGAAATGTTGGCAGGTATGAAAGCCCGAAACGCCCTTTTATATGGAGAGAATTTCGTATGTGCCATCGAATGATTCTATAATTCCGGGTTCGTCATTGAATGTTTGGTCTGGACATGAATGCCATTAAAAACGTTTTTACGTTCTATATATGTCACTACCGTCAACACCGTTAGAATTTACTGCCGTCAGTTACTGCAGCCGTAACGGTTACTGTAACTGAGTACTGTAGACGCAAGGGTTACTGGGTCATGTTGAAATTAATTTTTTTGAGTTTTTCAAATGATCTCGTATGAAAAAACTATCAAAATAAAAGTTGTAGATCTCGTAAAATTATAAAACTTTGTAGTTGACAACATTTTCATTTGAAATCATCTTGTCAACGAACAATACGTTTGAATCTGTCAAATTTAAAATTCAAATTTTGTAAATAACCTCGGATGGAGAAACTACCAGAATAAAAGTTATAGATCTTAAAAAGTTATGCAACTTTGGAGTTGACAACTTTTTCATTTGCATTCGTTTAAGGTCCTCAAATACTTAATTTTTCATCGGTTCATTATAATATGTGGGGAAGTTCAAATCAAAAGTTGTCAAACGAACCAATGAAAAATTGACTATTTGAAGCCCTAAACGAATTCAAATGAAAAAGTTATCAACTACAAAGTTGCATAACTTTTCAAGATCTACAACTTTTATTTTGAGTAGTTTCTCCATCCGAGGTTGTTTATAAAATTTAAATTTTAAATTTGACAGATTCGAACATATTTTTCGTTGACAAGATGATTTCAAATGAAAATGTTGTCAACTACAAAGTTTCATAACTTTGCGAGATGTACAACTTTTATTTTGATAGTTTTTTCATATGGGGTCATTTAAAAAACTCAAAAAAATAATTTTAGCCTGACTCAGTAACCCTTGCGTCTACAGTACTCTGCTACAGTAACCGTTACGGCTAAGGTAACTTACGGCAGGAAATTCTAACCGTGTTGAGGGTAGTGATATATATGGAACGTAAAAACGTTTTCAATGATACTCATATCTAGACTAAACATTCAATAGTAAAATCAGGAATTATGGAATCATTCGATGGCACATACGGAATTCTCTCTTTTATATAATCGAAGGTGAAAAGGGGGCTGAAGTGAGTAGGACGGTACATGCAACTACATACTTTCTCTATTTTAATTTGTATGTTATTTTAAAAATCTTTAAAAGAATCTTAAAATTTGACTGAAAAACGGCCGGCCGTATTTTAGTCGATTCGCACGGACTGTCCATTTACAGTAAGTTCTAATATTTTATTCCTTTTCCGTTAATGGATGGTTTGTATGGTTTGTTCACGTCCGAATCTTTTTCCCCGCCAATTTTTCCCACCGTGGCTGGCTTGCACGACTCATGCGCATATACCAATTTAGGCAAAAGGCAGATCTGCTCTCCTTGGACAACACCTCCAACTCTCAGGCGGACGCAAAACGAGAAGAAAACCAAAACCAAACAGGATTGAAGAGCTGATTTGCGTACTCCAAAAAGTATTCATAATGAGAACCAAGCCAGGCTCGGGTGGTTAGCGCAGCCAGGTGTGCTCGTTACCGACGCGAGTTCGATTCCCAGGATCGAACTCCCTCTCTCACCGGGATTTATTCCCAAATAATCTATAGCCTCTCGCTGCGTGGAGCCACAAAGGGAGCGCGACGCGCCCGTCGCCTACGGAGCCAGGATGGTTCAGTGATCTCAAGAAGGACGCAGTCTTCTGTTCTGTGTGTAGTTGTAGGTCTAGTTATACACTGGTAATGTGGGTGGGGTGTGTGCGTGTGTAATGTGTGGTGTGCATTGGTGTATAGACAGATACTACAACTGTACTCAGACGAGAGGCTCAAAAGGTATTCATAATGCCCCATTTCAGGAAAAACACATTTGCAACCAAATTGAACCAGCAAAGAGGCAATTATGCAGAAAGAGTAAGGCCATGTAAAATGTATGAGTTGTTTTGCCCCTGCAATTTTACAATCAAGATCCAGAATTTGATTGGATTTTCCCCACGAAATAAGATATGACCCCCAAAATACAAAAGCATCACACAATATTCTTTCCCTCAGATTCACATCTAGCAATTATGAATAGACATGCTGGTTTGCACAGAGTACGGGCTTGATTTTTTATGTTATTGACTTGTACTACCAAGATGAGTGCAGACTTTGACTACTTATTCACTAGATCTGCTTCAACTGCACCGTGTTAGTGTGCCCCTTGTCTCCCTGCATAAACCAGACAAATAAAACAGTGTCATTTAGGACAGTAAGTGCATGAAAAAAGCATGATCATATGCAGAAAAATGCTACATTGTTTTTTGCTTTGTTATATGAATATATTTGCCCAACAGGAGTGGAAAACCTACCTAGGATCTTGCATTAGTTTGCCTTACTACACATTTTGCTAGGGGTTATTGGAAAATTAGTTACTAGTATTGTTTTGCCTGATTTAAGACACAAAAACTACGTGAATAGTTGCATTTATTTGCTTGATGAGCTTTTCTTGATGAAATCCATGATTCATGCTGGCTAGGGTCTACCTCGATCTACACTTTTGTAGGGGGTCACAAGAAGGAGAAAATAAGGGATCATGGATTTGAATTCCCCTTGATTTTAATTTTGATTTCATAGGCGGAGCATACGGAGAAACATCTCAAGCAAACACTTCCTTCTATAATCAACTAGGACCTACAATTTCTGAGATAAGACTATCTCTTGAGGAGATAACGAGCAACTTTCAAGTGCTGCTCCCACCGCCCAAGTTGCTGCTCTCTTACCGTAAAATGCTATTGCTACTAACAAATGACACATTATTGTCTAACAAATGGTACTTAAATTGCCTAACAAATGATACTTAAATTGCCTAACAAATGATTTTCTTTTGCGTGTGTGTGATCATACCTTTTTTTTTTTGCCACCATTGGATGTTGGCGCACGCACTCCTTGAAACCTCTGCCTTGTAGACATTGTATGAAGAGCTATCCCCGTAAATGCATGCACAAAAAAAGCTATTGTCATTACATCTGTATGAACATAAAATGCAATAATTATTGAAGAAAAACTAGCTCTAAGCAAATATCCATGTCAAAACAATTTAATACCTGTCCCATTAGTCCTATGTATAAAAGCAGAAAAACTAGAAACAATATTTCAAAAAGCACAAATGCATATTTTCCACTAGAGGCATGCTTTCTCCATGTTCCCTATGGAGATTACAGGATTCGTAGCTGCACTGCGTTTGCTTGCTGCATGCAACTTCCTCTGTAATTCTGCAGCACTATTCCTTTTATCCTTCAGTGTTTTCAGTTCACAACAGGGGTTGTGACTAACTGATTGACTGCGAGTGAGTGATGCATAGATAATATACTAGCATGATGGTGTCCGCAATCTATCATTGACCACGTCAACTCTTCAAAAATAGACACATGTATTGACTACTTTACACAGATCTAGTAGTTTGATTAGGCATATTGTTTCGTACTAAACACATGCTACTAAAGTCCAGTATATTGGATCCACCATCATGGACTAAACAAGATCATCCCTAATGGCTTTCGGTTATGTTAAGCAAGCCAAATTAGAAGAAATTGATCCTATCATGAAAAAGTTCACACTCGCATGTAATTGATATAATAAAGCAATAAAAATGCACCATCATAACAAACTTCCCCATGTAGAAATTGCATAGCATTTCGGTTATATGATTTCAGCCTGTGTAGAAATTATATGACTGTGGGCTAATCTGTTGGTTTGAACTGAGCAATTACACTAATTTAGAACTCAGCAATTACACTAATTTAAAGTACATACTGCAGCGTCAGAAAACAGTATACTAACCTTAATGGGTAATGGCGAGGAACTCGCCTAATTAGAATGCCTCATTGGTGGAAACAAATCAACACCTCCTTACCGCCTCCTGTACCCACAAACACATCTGTAATACCAAAAAAAATCGATGTATGCCAAATAGCAAAAGCAGGTCCAGTTGAAAACTCACCTGAAATCTGCGGTCAACAACAGGGTTGTGCTCATGCCACGAGGCAATGGGCAATACTGTCAAAAGTACGTGAAGGTGGTCAGGGTGAGGTGCAACTCAGCCGTCACCGAGAAACCTGCAAGTGAAACAAAGCAAGTATGTCAATTGAGAGTATGAACTTGACAATCTAGTATCAGAAACTCAAATGAAGCAAATATGATAATGTTGTAGTGGATTGTATTTTCTTAGGCAATTTAAATGTCATTCAATAGGCAATAATGTCTTCATAAATAGACAATTTATGTATTATGAAAAAGCAAGTACAGTGTCGGTGTTCATTTGCAACCCACAACCCCAGCCCCACCCTGGCTTATCTGCAAAAGAAAAATATACAACTCTGTTTTCATTTTTTATGCAAGGCACCTGTTTGTGTAACGGGCAAAAATACAGATCAAACAGAGGCAATTTATGTATTCCAAAAAAAAGCAAGTAGAGTGTCTTTGTTCATTTCAACTGTAAATCGAGATTACCCCTTTCAACTATAGCATTACTTTCGCATTCCATTTCAACATGAAACTGTTAATCGCTCTTGGTGACACCAGAATCGCCACTAGCCTACAACAAGAACAAACAGAGAGGCAAAGAGGGAAGAGGAACATAGGTATCACAAACACATATTGGAGAGATGAGCAGCACGACATTGCTATTTGTTGTGGATTCATTTGTGGGCCGGCAATATAGACGCCGGGGTAAGAGGACCACGGCAACCAGCAGTGGCTGAGGTGTCGATGGTTTTAGAAAGAGAGAATAAAAGGGGAGTGATTTTAGGATCTGGATTGTGATTCGGTTAGAGAGTGCACCTGGACTATAATGGGTGACACTTAGGGAATGTAATCAGTTTTCCTCCCTGGGCGGGTGGGGTTCCTCTTCGACGGTGGCTGCACTGCGGTTCAGCCGCTGCCGCCGACGAATTCCCCTCCTCGCCATTGCCTCGCTATCCTCTCCGTTCTAATTCCTAGTTCAGCCTACTCCTCCACTCTCCCCTACGTACCCTACGGCGGCAACGCCGTATCGATTTGGTATCAGAGACCTACTCTGGTGCATCGAATTCCATGTCCGGCACCACTCCCGATCCTGCGGCCATGGACCAAAAGCTCGATCGCATCTTGGGCCAACTCACGACCATCAACAATCGGCTGAATTCCCATGACTCCCGTCTCGCGCGCATGGAGACCGGCAAGACCGACGACGGCAAGGGTGCTAGTGGGAGTGAGGACCATGGTGGCGACGACGACGCCCTTTACGGCGGCGGGGACAACGACGTGCACGAAATCGATTGCGACCGCGCCTGGGCCTCGTTCCGCGACCGCGCGCTTCTCCAAGATGCGACGTGCGCCGCCACTGGCTCAGACCACCCCCACGAGGTGCGCTGCCACAACGGGCGCCGCCACCGGCTCGGGGCACCCCGACGCAGCCCGCCGCTGCCATCCCGCCACCGCTGAGGGAGAGAGTGGGAGGTAGACCGCCGAGAGAGAGTGTGGGAGGGAGACCGAAGAGGGAGGGAGGGAGTAGGAGGAGTGCATCGGGGAGGAGTGAAGGGAGGGAGTGCGGCGGCTCGGGAGGGAGAGGAGTGAGGGAGGCAGCTCGCTAGAAACCCTAATCTTCTGTTTATATACTGGTCGGACATAGTGGGCCTTGTCTGGGCCACTTGGGTCACGGCGTTTTTATCCGAGACGGGTTATTTAGGAGAACTGCCCCGGTTAATAAGGCGATTTCTGAAGGCGGGCTTTTTTATAATAACCGCCTCCGTTAATGGATTTTGTGAGGCGATTTTTTTTCTAATAGCCTCAGTTAATAAAAAAATGATCACCGCGGTAAATGGAGGCATTAAACGTGGCGGTTTGCAGTGCTGTCCGTCTTTAAAAATAATTCTCAAACGTCTCGTAAAAGATTTCTTTGTAGTAGTGAAATAACCCTATGGATGAAAATGGTACGGATATTTATTCGACCGTCCGTTCGACCGAATCCGTTTAAAGGTGTTCAGATCTATCCGTATCCGAGTTCGGATATTCAATATCCGATACCATATACGTATCCGAATACTCAAATCGTATATTTATGATGTCGACATCCGATCGTATTCCTATCCAGCATGCTGACACTATTTGTATTCGAATCCGAATCCGATCAGAAATATGAAAACAAATATGATATCAGTGGTGTCCGTTCGTATCCGATCCGTTTTCATCCTAACGCCCTATGTAAAAGCTCGGCGTCCAACGTCGATGACTTGTGCGAGTATGAAATGGTCCTCGCATCAATCCTAGTATAGCACAAAGGTCGTCGTTGGACACGTGCAAACGCAGTTGGTAGATTAGGTAGCCATAGTTTTCATATACACCATAGTTTTCATATACCACTGTATATATGGCGACATGATGCGTACGTACGTATACTGGAGCATACGGGTGTAGGATATCTCAAACTTTGGGGAAAAAAAACAAATTTGGCACCTCAAAAAAAAAAGAAAGGTAATTATTTTATAACGGAAAACGTATACTTCATAC
Organism: Eremochloa ophiuroides; assembly: GCA_038502445.1. NCBI lineage: Eukaryota > Viridiplantae > Streptophyta > Magnoliopsida > Poales > Poaceae > Eremochloa > Eremochloa ophiuroides. The sequence continues at coordinate 9,254,734 of JAHLJS010000005.1, forward strand.
ACTATGTACAAATCAGGAGGTGGGTTGTCCTGTGTTGTACTAATGTCACACGTAATAGGATCTGTTTAGATCGAAGCCTCCCAGATATAGCTAGAACCAGGTCTTGCTTATTTATGATCTCGACACGACGGTTTTGCTTAGACCGCCACGATACGACATAATAATAGGCACATCATGTCTTTGCCTGCAGCCTGCTAGTACTTATTTGGGATGGGCGTAGGTACGTGAGCACCGGATTCCAAATCAGAGCCTAGTCAGGACGGGAACAGTAGCAACAATACAGGACGACGAGTCGACGATCAGGATGGGAACCGCGACTAAAATGTCAAATGCGCCGCAAAAGATCCTTCCGCAGCGACTAAGAAGATGACAGGCGAGGCCTGCACAGTGACAGAGGTTTTTTTTTATGCGACTTGGTGCTTTCATTGATCATGGAACACCGGATTTACAATCTTCGGTCACCAGATGCGTTACACAGGATCGAGCTCAATGCCACTTATCCATCCTAGAAGAATCTGAGACCTGCTTAGCCAAAACATGAGCAACACGGTTACAAGTTCTATTGGCTAAGGACAAAGAAAATGCAAGAAAGGCTACACTACGGTCTTTGAATTCTTTCAGCACCGGCGTGATGCGCGATCTCTGAGAGCCAATCTCTGTCCATAACTTCACCAACTTTTGGCTGTCCGTTTCAACCTGCAACTTCTGAACTCCTTTTTCAGCAGCTAGGCGCATGCCATCTCTGTATGCTAGCGCCTCCATCATCAGAGAGTCCATACCATACGGGTACCATATCGCTCGACCACCTTCAAAGCAGCCAGTAGAGCTCCTTAGGACGGCACCAGTTGCTCCATGGCCGAGTCTTGCATCAAAAGCACCATCAACATTGCATTTTACCCACTCCTGAGGTGGTGGTCGCCAGCGCTCTCTACTGATTCTTTTTGTCTTCTGGACTTGGGGCTTAGTGATTTCCCAGAGGTCATGGGCGACATCCACCGCCCATTTCACTGCGACACGCACCGGCAGCTGCTGTTCTCCGTGTCGGTGTTTATTCCGCTGTGACAATAACGCATACATACCAATGGCCAGTACGCAGCGATCCCGTTCTGAACAGACATCATCTCGCAATATGTCACTAGCCCAGGTCTGAGGATGTAGATGAGGCAGCTTCACCCCTGTCAGTGTCTTGATCTCACTCCAGAAGGCCCGGGCCGTGGTACATTCAGTGAAGATGTGTCTGATCGTATCTCTGTCAGCTCCACACCGTTCACAACACCCCAATGGTTCAATGTGGCGGCGGTTCAGAATATCCTTGGTGGGCAGCGAGTCATGCAACACTCTCCACCAGAGAACTTTCACCTTGGGTGGGACATTCATTTTCCACACCCTCGACCAGGCTTCATCGCCTGAAACACCGGGATCCACCATGCTTGTTTGGGCAAGTTTCCTATATGCTGATTTGACCGTGTACTCCCCATGCTTCTCCAGTTCTCAAGCCCACCAGTCATCATCTTGGGGCCGTACTGGGATTCGCAGAATAGCTTGGGCATCAACAGGTATAAATATCTCCTTGTTCAGTTCTTCGTTCCAGTGACCATCAGCAGACAGCAACTCTGAAACCATGTTCACTTCTTGCCCAACACTAGGCGTGATCGGTCGGGCATCAAAGTGAAAAGGGATCCATCTATCAAGCCAAATGTTGGTCGTAGAACCATCACCAATTCTCCTGATCAGTCCCTGCCTGAGAACTTCTCTGCCCGCAAGAATAGCTCTCCAAGTGTGACTAGCATGCTTCTTACGGTTACAGGCAAGGAACTCTGAATCATGAAAATACCGTCCTTTTAATACTCTGGCGCACAGACTGTCGGGTCTAGTGACAAGTCTCCAACCTTGCTTCCCCAGCATGGCTTTGTTGAACAAGTGTAGATCTCTAAACCCCATGCCTCCCATGGTCTTGTGTTGGGTAAGGTTTTCCCACCTCATCCAGTGAATGCGGTGACTGTCGCCTGAACCTCCCTATAACACCCTAGGTGTTAAACATGCATTAGCATTTGCATTTGCACACATAAGCATTTATCACCATTCATAATCATGATCACATGGTAAAAAGGATTTCATTTTTACTATTCCCTATAATTATGTGATGCTTATACATGAACATTAGGGTTTATTTATTTGAGTGGCTTTGATCAACTTAAATTCATAATTAAAGTAAGTTAATAATTTTGTTTCATCAAATAATGTTAGAATTTGCTTTGGTTGAAATAAAGATGCTTTTAGATTTATATTTTCATATATAGAGCCTAAAGTTGATTTAAGTAGGATTTTAATTTCTAAACTCTATATGAGATTGGACCCTGAATAGATGTGATAAAGAAAAATATTAGTTACAACTTTGGTTTAACAACCTAGACCTAAATCCAATTTTTAATTGGTGATTTTTAAACCTCAAGTTTGGTTTGTTTTGAAAATAAAATAAAAATCAATTTAAATCCTATTCAAAGGACTAAACCTTATTTTCAAAAATAATGGGAATATGACTTTGGTGTAAAAATCAGAGTTGTTAAGCTCATTATTTAGAGCAACTTTCATATAGGAAGTTTTTGAAGTTGTTAAGCAAAAATTTGAATTTCAAATTGAATTGCAAATGAATTCTATTAGGTCAAAATTGCATTTTAAAATCTAGAAAGAATTTGGACATGGCTCAAAAATCAAAGTTGTAGTACTCAAAATTTTGAACAACTTTTATTTTTGGAATTTTTCAAGTTTATATATGAATTTGGGAGTAATTTGAAAAGGGAAGAAAAAAATATCCCCTGCTACAGTAGCAAACCCATGTGCCTGCCCATACCGCCGCTACTCCGGCTTTTGCCGTGTCGCCGGCGAGGCCGTCGGCCGCGGTCGCGCCTCTGGCCACGGCTCTAGCTCAGTTAATGCCTAGCCTCGCTGTCAATCGCGAAGGAACGCCCCGGACAGGTTGAACTCGCCGGTGGCGGCTCGCCATTGCTCTTCCCTCTCTGTTCATGGCGGGGAGCTGGCGCCGCCAGCGTCTTCCCGGCGTTTCGACCACTGGAACACGTCCCTGGCTGCGTGGTCGACTTTGTGAACTCACCTGCCACCTTACCACCCTGTCCCGTGCCTATAAATACCGACGAGGTTGCCGGAGTCATCACATCCCTCACCTCGGTCCGCCGCCGTCCGCCTCGGGTCGCCGGAGGAATTAGCCACCCTCACTGCACCACTTTCAAATTAACTGAGCACAGAAATTCGCCACGAGCTGCGCTATCCAGCGAACCCGACCTCATCGCCGTTAGGCCACTGGTGAGCTCCCAGTTCTCGCTCGCCGTCCCTGTGCTCCTGTTTTTCTTGAATACCATGCGGATGCACGAGACTAGCTTCCTCTATGCCGTTTCGATTCATTTTGATGCATGTTTTGTGCTATAAATGAGTTATATAAGCCATAGGAGTAATAATTTTAAACGCTACCATCATGGTTCGGCCAGAACATGGCTTGCCACCGCCGTGCTCTCGCCGCCGAGCCGCTGTGCACGTCACAAAACCAAACCACTAGTTAAAAGAGCCCAAAAACTGATCCTACACCTTCACCAGAGCACTACGAAACTATAACAGTACTCGGTTGAGCCTGCCATCACCCGAAACGGTGGGCACACCGACGAGCAGCGCCGCCGTGCCGCTCTGTTCATCGCCACCGTAGCCAAAGTCCATCGATAGCCCTGTAACCAAGCTCAATCGAAGCGCTATGATCTCAGGAGCACGTAGATAGTCTCGGTGCCGTCGGAGATGCCCTGGATCGCCGGGCAACTGTCGGTCAAGGTCACAGCCTTGCTGGTCAACACGCGAGGGAAATCGGGGACCAGTGGATTAGAATTGAAATAAATACAGGAGGTTATCCGTGAAGTCAGTGACTCATTTGAATAGTCTTAATGTGGAGCGCGGGTTAGTTTCCAGAAAATCGGAGGGCTCTTTTGTATATTAGCCAGGCGCCGCGCGAGAGGCCGGCCTGGGCCGTTTCAGTGCCGACTGGGCTGAGCTGGGCCGAATCCGAACCCGTGCCGTTTCTCTTTTTATTTTGATTTATTCCTTTTCCTTTTAAGATGAATAGTAACATATATTGTTATTTTCATATATAAATAAATACAAGCTGATAAAATCATAAAAAATTTTGTGTATGCTATGAACAGTGTGTTATATTATATAAAAATATTAAATAAGCATTTCCAGTACATTTGTCCTGAACTAAAATTCATCCTTTTAATTAATAAAAGGGATACTTGATGATTTTTGTAGCTTAAAATATTATTCCAAAAATTCTGAAAATTGTTGTATGTGATATGAATGTCACTGTTTACCTTTAAAAAAATTTTGGCACTGTTTTGATAACTATCACTGTTATAATTATTTTAGGCCCATTATAATTAATGTTTTCTTTAATAAATAAAACACCAAATGCATGGGAAATGATGGGTAATCAAATTAAGTGACTTTGTTATGTTGTGTGAAGACCATGGAACACCCACCCCTGCTGTTCCATGGCAACAATGATACTTTGCTTAGTTTAACTTTGTTTTATGAAACTAAAATCAACATTTTATGCTTTATTAGGAAAATAGAATTAGGTTTTGTTGGCTTGCAACTTTATCGTGAAAATCATGTCATGCCTGTTTAAGTGATGATCCATAAGATTACAAACTTCTCTACCGGAGAAGAAATAAACTCAGTAAAATAAATAAAAACAAAACTATCATTTCATGTAACCGCACCAACTTAAACCTATTATCCAAACTAAGGTTACATGGATGCATTATCATCACATATCATGTTATCATGTCACCATCGTACAGCATATCGTAGCACATTATTTTCATGTATACATCCTATTCATACATATAGGATTGGAAGAGGAAAATCTCGTCGAATACGAGATAGTCGAGGAGAATCCACAGGAGTTGCCACCCGAAGACGAAGAACCCGATATTGACTCACTGACAGAGTGTCCTAACCACGGACCCTCCACTTTTCGCCGAGGCAAGCCCCGGACATTCTATATATCTACCTATTCTATTTCTGAATTACTTTTGAGTTAATTTCCTTTATGAAATGTGAATTTACGTTTATAAGAGTTGAATGAAACCATTGTTGCATTATATACCTTGTCCAGAAACAACACCCTGTTATCACTAGATAAGTACCGTTCTATGCTTAGCCATACTTAGACCGGTAGAAGTCAGGTGATCCCCTGTCACCTGCAAGATTTAGACAGTTACTTATACCCATTGGTACTGGTAACCAATGTGGAGAAGAAATCATATGATAATGGAAAACAGACGGGATGCAGTGTACCTTTATGGTCCTGATTGCCGATTAGGACACACATCCTTGTTTATCCCCGTCTGTATAAAAATGATTTGGGATCATTTTGTAGTCTGGACCTTGATCGAGATTGAACGTACCTTCACATAACGGCCGGATAAGTCGTTCCGACCGTGAAGCTATAGCACTTCTAGTCGGGCTTGGGATTTGAACTGCAGTGCATCGCTGGCGGAGAGAAAGGATGTGCGATGGGACAGGGTTCGACCAAGGGCAGGCACAGCCTGAGCGTCCTGGCACCGACTGCCCCCTGAGCCTTGCACTGTGGATCAAGCCCACGGTATCCCGAATAGAGTGAGAAGCTACCCTACACAAATATGAACTTTTGGGATGGGTTCATAAGGGTGTGTGATACGAGCTTTATCCAGCTGGATTAAATTAATTCGAATTGCCATCTCTCCCGGATAGTGAGAAACTTGATCACTGTCGAAGAAGCATAGTTGATCCTATAATATAGTAAGAGAAAATCCCTTCTATACCATTGAAACTTATACTTATCCCTTATATGCTATTGAAAAATATAAGTTCCCTTCTATGCCATTGCTTTATATTTTCTCTTCCTTATATGCCATTGTCGTTATATTCTCCGTCAAGAATCTCCGTTAGCGCTATGTGTGGCACCATTTTCACTCCACGTATGCCTACATCGCTGCAAGAAGACTGACCTAGCCTAGCCATTTGACATACGTATCATAATTTGTCTAGCCATTTGACATACACTTGTTATAATTTAGACTTATGTAAATACGTTTATCCTAATATTTTCCTAGTCTACCATTTGACGTACACATGTTATAATTTAGACTTACGTACACGTGTTAACCCTGGATCCCCATCCGTTCCTAGCCTAGCACATGAGATTTTTGACGGAGAATATAACGGCAATGGCATATAAGGGAGAAAAAATATAAAGCAATGGCATAGAAGGGAACTTGTATTTTTCAATGGCACATAAGGGATAAGTATAGGTTTCAATGGCATAGAAGGGATTGGCCCATATAGTAAACATGATGATTATGAAATACCAACTATGTTTGTATGAAAGACATGATTGTTCAGGATAGATGCAAACTTAGTAATAGCCATACTATTAAAACTTATGCCAAACCTGAAATAAGGAGAAAGCTAGTAAGATCTTTTCGCAAAATATTGCTACCCCATGAACTCCACCAAATAAGCCTTACATATCCTTAAGAGTCTTTTTATTTACTCTCTGACGGGTAAGTCTTGCTGAATACAATTGAGTACTTAGGGTTTTATTCCCAACGTTGCAGGTGATGTGTTGTATGAAGGCTATTGCCTTACCTGTAATAACCCTGCCATGGATGCAGAGGAGTAAAGACCACAGGGCATGATCATATATCTTATACTCTCCTTTGCTGTGTATGGAGATATACGTGAGTATGGCAGTGTTTTATGGATTTGAATAAATGGTTTTCGAAACCAAGTACTTTTATGTATAATATTTGAACTTGGTATTGTAATAACTATATTACTCTGTTTGTAATAAATTTCCGCTGTGAACTCTGTGCTTGTAATTGATGTTTGCTTAATCAGTACGATCCTGTTGTAAGCTGATTTACCGAGGTCCTTCGTGACACTCGGCGGACTACCGGATTTATATAAGAGAGCGTATGTGTATGCCAACGTGTTAATCGGAGGTAATCATGTCTAATCTTGTATAAATTAGTCGGTTCTGTCACACTCCCCACCAGTAGTTAGCTATCGTAGATCTCATTTTTTTGCAGGTGGTTTTTGAGAGAAGAAAATAGCTCATCGAGTATGTGGGGATTTCTTGAGCGACTGACTTCAGCAGAACCTCTCTCCCCGCACTACTCGCCTGTCTCCCACTCCATGTCCCCACTACATTCTTCAACCTTGTCGGCATGAACTGAAAGGCTTCAGTTGCAGGATCGGCCGAGAGCTGTAGGCAAGCCCAGATATTTATCGGAGAGTGCCTCTGTCTCTATATGCAATTCTTATCGAACCACCTCCTTCACCTCATCCTGGCAATTCTTGCTAAAGAACACAGCTGACTTGTCTTTATTGACTCTCTGTCCTGACCCTTGGCTATATATATCAAGGATCTCTTGAAGTCTGGCTGCCCCTCTTTGCGACGCTTCAGAAAACACGATACAATCATCCGCAAAAAGGTGTGATATCCATGGAGCGTGGATACCCACGCGAACACCCCTGGATAAATACACTGGGCCGACAAATTTCAACAGCGAAGACAAACCTTCCGCACAAAGCAGGAACAAATACGGTGATATAGGGTCTCCCTGCCATATTCCCCGAGTAGGTCTGAAAGCATCAGAGAGCATCCGATTAACCTTTACCGAAAAGGAGACTGTGCTGACACACCTCATGACGACTTGAAACAAAGGACTCATGGAACCTGAGCTTCAGCATGATGCTCCTGAGGTACTCCCACTCAACACGATCGTAAGCTTTCTCCATGTCAAGCTTGATCGCACAGGCACCGGTCTTGCCTTTCTTCCTCTGTAGATAGTGTGTGCATTCATATGCCACAAGCACGTTATCTATGATCAATTTGCCGGGGGCAAAAAGCGCTTTGTTCCTCAGCAATTATCTCATCAAGAAAACCACGGAGCCGGTTTGCCAAGACCTCTGAGCAGATTTTATAAATCACATTACAAAGGGAAATTGAGCGAAATTGCTTCATCTCCTGTGGATTTTTAACTTTCGGAATTAGCACCAACGTGGTACTATTAACTGATCTGGCAAGTCACCCCGTTCAAGAAGTCCAATACTGCACTAGTGACCCCCGTTCAAGCAGCCTGTTACTTATTTGGGATGGGCGTAGGTACGTGAGCACCGGATTCCAAATCAGATCCTAGTCAGGACGGGAACAGTAGCAACAATACAGGACGACGAGTCGACGATCAGGACGGGAACCGCGACTAAAATGTCAAATGCGCCGCAAAAGATCCTTCCGTAGCGACTAAGAAGATGACAGGCGAGGCCTGCACAGTGACAGAGGTGAGGGGCTGCAATAAAGGTAGTACGTCGTCCTATACGTCTGCAGCATTCTTGTTGAGACGATGAATTTTAATGGCACAGTTCAAAATAGACGAATAATAGTGACGTATGTCTAAACTTCGAAAATTGTAATGGTATAAATATAAAAAAAACTCTTATTTTTAACAGAGGTAGACATGTCGTCCACTGTTTGCATGCAAGTTTTTATAAAATAGTTCCTCTATCTTAAATTATAAGTCATTTGACTTTTTAGTAACAAATTTGATCACTTGTTTTATTTAAAAAATTGTATAAAAATATCACTTATTTTGTTATGATTTGCTTTATTAATAAAAGTTCATTAAGAATGACTTAAATTTAAATGTGTTTGTGTAAATGTTTTGAATAAGACGAGTGGTTAAATTGAGATTAAAAAAAATCAAATGACTTACCATTTAGGACTGAGGAAGTGCATGCTCTTTTTAGGAGCAAAAGACACAACCAACTAGGTTGATCTGTTGTCAAAAAAAAAAAAAACCAACTAGTTTGATCAAAAGCAACGTATTGGTGTGTAGCCAAACACATCATGGCTTTTCTTTATACAGGGAAACACTGTGGTTTCCGAATACTATGGTACAGCTCTAGGAAACAGTGACACTAAAGGGGGCCATACTTTTTTTAGTAAAACTATCGAATTTCAGCTATAGCGTTGCAAAGTTACGCACAGCTGATGCTAAGTATAATTAATCCGAACAAGTTACAAACTCATTTTTTTTTCGGTCGATCGACGCCTCAACGGCCAAAAAAAAAGGGGGTTAGTACTGCATGACCGTCGACGACATGTTGAGCGCACCAGAGCGTCGGGCTAACCTTAATTCTAACCTTGTTATTTTATAGAGAAAATTGTTTATTATGATTTATGCTTGAACTTTGTTAGTATTCTGTTTTACACCAACAGAGACCTCGTATTTTTATATTGTATTTTGTGCTAGCTAATACCCAATTTTTTATCCTTGTCTTTTTATAGAAAAAAATTGTTTCTTGTGATTTAGGTTAACAAACCTATTCCTTTGTATATTGTGATTTATGTCAATACATATAATTTTTTTCTGTCTTTGTCCTTTCATAGGAAAAATTGTTTCTTTAGATTTGTGCTAACATACACCTTCCTTTGTCTATTGTCATTTGTGTCAGCACAACAGTATAACTGCGTTAACAACAAGCACCAGTTGCAGTATTTGAAATGTGCAATTTTTATATTTATGTTATGAAATTTTCGTGTGTTTATAGTTGCACTAGCATCCGAGTGAATTTAGCGTTTGTATCACTCAAACTTTGTTTATAGTTTTTTGGTGTGTTTTGTCCTGTATAACTACTCATGTGACCATTAGGCTTGAATCACACGAATTCTGTTTTTTCATTTATGTAATTTGTTCTCTTGAATTGCTTGAGGAATCAGACGAGACAAATCACACGAGTTCTAGAGTTCTAGATAGACTGACTCAACCAAAACTATACCTACTCACATGCAAATCAGCATCTGTGGCGTTGCTGGTTTGTCGTCGTCGTCCCAATCCCTCCCAAGTCCGCCGTCCATGGGTGGGCCGTGTCGGCACGAAACACAGATGATTCGTCGCAGCCGATCGAGCTGACGGGATCGTATCGTCGTAGTCGTAGATATATGCATGCAATGCAACTATGCAAGTTGGCCCGCCGGCCGGCCGCCCGGGATATAGAGACAGCACGGCGCGCGACAACGGCGACGGCGCGACGGGGACACGTGTGGTAGGGTCCGTCGTCGTCTATATGGGCCCGGAGGAGGAGGAGGAGGAGGACGACGACGACGACCGAGCCCTGTGCTGCAGTGGCCGCGAAGCTAAGCCAGCTAGCTAGCACTAGCTTGCATGGAGTGGAGCTACCGGCACCTCGTCGTCGGCCATCGCATCCCACCTTCGTCATTGCCTGTGTCGAACAACGACCGCGATGCCGTTCCGTATTAGCCATTGCAACTACTGCTCGCCCCTGTCGTGCCCAGCAAGCATCAATCATTCTTGTAAGTGGCAGCACCGGACATGTCGTCGTCTGCCGTTCCCGTGTTCGCCGCGCGCCCACCGCTGGCGCGCGCTTCGGCGCGTCAAAAAGCGCAGCGACGACGTGTCGGGCGCGTCAAAAAGCGCAAGGGTGATGAGCAGAGTCAACCATCGCCTGGATCTCCATTGCCAGACACACGCACATTCCATCTGGCCGTCGGTCAAGAGTCAACCTCAAGTGTCTGCCTTGTCTAGCTATCTGACGCCTGCTCCTACGTGTTAGTAGAAAAGGACGGTACGACGAATGAGACCAAGGCCGCTAGAAGAGTCACCACTGATTGAAACCATGCGCAGCAGCTGCAGCTACTAGTAGAACCAGCGGTTATTTAAACTGAACCGGCAGGTTAATTAAGCTGAATCAGCAGGTTCCACGTACTTGCACTGTCAGCTTCCACGTAGGATCTCAAGGTGCTTATATAGAAGAGTACTACTCCAGCTACTGCATGCTCTCCCCTGTCCCTTCCCTGTTCTGTATTTCCGCCAACGTACCACCAGCACCACCGCTCAACGACATGAACCCCCCGCCGGAACCGGCACCAGCGCAGGTGCGGTTCCTGCTCATGGCCGTCGCCGCCGTCGCCCTGCACCAACGCCGCCGAGCCTCGCCTCGCCATGGCGGCCTTCATCATTTGGCTCGTCGCCACGTTTCCCCCGCTCCGACGTCACGGCTGAAGACAGCAGCTTGGGATTCCATCGGGTTCGGGCCACCAACACATCAGCCAGCCTACTCATATGCAGCCGCGCGCTACGTACTCTCTGTGTATCGGTGTAGTCAATATAATGGCCCCTTTTCTTGTTACTGCTGCTACTGATGAAGTGGTCAGAGGCATGGTTACACGGTGGACCTCTCTCCTCTGTTAGTACTCTCGCATGGTCTGGGGTCTGGGGTCTGCATGTCGTCAGGAAGATCGATCGAGAGAGCAACGCTTCCGATCACTCGAAAACCAGCAGATGACCTACCTCATTAGACTAGCACTACAGCTCACGTAGACAGACGAAAACGGAACAAACTTCTGGATTGATTATAATATATATATATATAGCAATAAGCAATCAGACTGCAGTCTGCAATCTCGACAGCAACTTCTGGGCTGAATCTTCCGTCCGATTCTAGAATTTTTGGCCCAAAGCCATCGCTCGACGACAACTTCTGGGCTTTCCGGCCTACTAGAGTTTCCGGGATCGAGACCTACTCATGCGTGGTCTGTTTTTCTTCGTGTCCTGTTTAGTCCCAAACTTTTTTTTTTCCAGAGTCCCAGTCACATCAAATCTTTAAATGTATGTATTAATCATTAAATGTATGATAAAAAACTAATTGTACAGTTTGTCTATACATGTCGAGACGAATCTTTTCAGTCTAGTTAGTCTATGGTTGGACAAAAATTGTCAAATACAAACGAAAATGCTACTAATACCAGAACCCAAACTTTTTCTCCAACTAAACGGGACCTCAGCGTTTTCGCTGCAGAAAAAGTTAGAGCACTTACCAGTAGCCTCATTTCATAAACTATCCAATTATCCAAATTAACCTCTATTTGGTCATGTCTTGGCACGCACAGATAAGGCTCCAGCTTTGATTTCGGCTTTCTCTATTTTGTTCCGGCCGATAAGACTCCCTGACGTCTGCTATTCATGCAACCCGTTCGTCTGTCTAAGAAGAAACACTAATTTCAGTTAATGATGATTTATTCTAAGTTATTTTATGTGAAAAAAGTTAAAATCTTGATAAGAAATAGGGCCGCTCTCCTTTCTGATCATGCAAACTGCAGCACTCGGACTCCTTGACGGAGACAACTGCATATACGGAGTAGTACTCATTACTCAGGCAGGTGCGTCAATTCTCAATTGGCACAATTCCATGCAGGACACAACAATGACACAATTACGGATGACCGTAGTGGCAGTGTAACCAAAGAGACCTACTCAGCTAATATCGCTACTACAAAATCTATTTTAATGGCCAACCAATATTACTGTTACAAACTGAACATGTGTAGTACGCACTCTTGTAGACGTACAATTCGATCTCCCTCGGGAGATCAGGGAGCAATGCAACGACAAAACACCGGTCAGAACTCGGGCGCACTGCTGATCGTCAGAACTCAGCTGGTAGGCCGGGCCCCGGCAAGAAAGCCTGAGGTCTGAGCTGAGCTTTCCCAATGACTCGCGATCGATTACCCTGTTTTAAAAGCTGAGCTGATTTTAACTGAAACTAATTTATTATAAAAAAATATTATTTTAAAATTAAAAAATAAATGCTGTTTAGCTGAAGCGAACAGAGCCTGCTCGGCTCGCGCAAAAGCGACAGCCTGCGTCGTCGTCCCGTGAGTTTGCCGAGCTAGTAGCGGACTAGCCGTAGAGTTTGCCGAGCAGCGTAGAGTAGTCCTGGGTCCTGGCGCGTGCGTGGACGAAAAATCTTTTTGCAGTTGCAGCACAAGAGCAATCGGCAACGGTTGCGTTCGGTTAAGGGTATAAACGTTTATAAGCGCTTATTTTTCAGCACTTTAACAGTATTTTTCTCTCATAAGATTTCAGCACTTCTACAGCACTTTAACGCTTATCTACAGCACTTCAGCTTCACCGAACACAGCCAACAAATGCGCATCAATAGTGGGCTTCCCGGCCATATATCAGAGCGCCCGCATCATGTAGCGTCTTGTTCTCTCGGCCTGCCGCCCTGCCGGACGGCCGGGGCCGGGCAGCGCTCACGTGTGGCCCTCCTGCATGCACTCGCTCTCACACGTGTGTATGGCAGGTAAAGGTAAAGATGGGGATTTTTCTTTTTTTCTTTTTCTTTATTTTTAGGAGAAGGTAAAGATGGGTTTTTTTTTTTTTGAGTAACAGGTAAAGATGGGGTGGGGCGGCTCGTTCCAACCAATCAAACGACCCTGATGGCTTATTATTATTAATCTAGTATAAGTGCTCATGCGTTGCAACGGGTTATCCATATTTAATATGAATATGGTGCTCTTATTGTCACTGGCCTCCACGATTATATAACGTCTATCGTGTCTGTTATCTTACGTAAAAAAAATAATTATGGACTTCTATTTTAGATGTAATATTTATGAAAAAAATATATATAGAACTGCAAGTACACTTCTCACCATGGACTCTATTTTTTGCTTAGGTGCGCCTGCCTATTTGTTGTTTTTCCTAAGACGGACTCTGTTAGGAGATTTCTATTTTACATGTAATATCTATGGAAAGTGCACGCACACTTCTCTACCATAGACTCCGTTTTTTGCTTGGTGTGCCTGCCTGTTTATTGTTTTTCTTGACGCGGACTTCTGTTAGAGGAGCAGGATCATCCGAGTGAGTGGGCCGGTAGTTGGGAAGGGTGGACAAAAAAAAGGCGGAAATTTTGCTGTTTTTTAATAGGGTATAGTGGATGGACGTCTCAATCGCGAGATGAGCTCTTGGTTAGGTTTTTTTATGATGGAACCTTATTATTCTATAGTTTAATTGCGTTATGTACTTTCAGTGATAGGCGATGTTTCCGTCGACAGCGAGACGACTATGATGATTTTATCAATCTTAAGATTCTGCAGGCGCATTATTAGGGGGTGAGGGTACGTGTATTGTGAGCATCTGTGTTTGTTCTTTGAAATTCAAAAAAATAATGACACAATTTATTATGAAATAAAGTCAAAAAACAAGCACTTGTGCCTTTTTTAGGGACTGCCTATCGACAACTTTATTGATTCATATTTCACAAAATAACTAGTTATACCATTCATCAAAAACACTGAAAAGAAAATTATAGGAGATTCATCAATCAAGTACAAGAATGTTTAGTACTAAAACACTCCCTAGCTATTTCATGAGCAACAACCCGATTATTAGCATTCCTGTGATATTCGATTGAAATGTCCACAAAATCTCTCCATATATTACATGCGGCTTCACTGCTTGGTTCTTAGGCTATGCGCACCGCTGCCCCTCTAAACCAAACTGAACGCCAAATATCCAGATTCTATGCCCGCACCGCGAAACTCTAAACCGCACGCCATCGTTCCGGTCGCTACAGGAATACGCCAAATCCACCGTTTTCTCTCTCATCTCGCTATCCTCTGCCGTGCCTGCAAGGAAGGGGAGGAGACGGCGAGGAGGTTGCCTCCGGAGCGTGCCCCATCCGAGACCGCGGGGAGGAGGAGGCCGTCCGTCCGTCGAGGAGTGCGGGGGAGCCGCCGGCCACCAGGAGGAAGGAGGAGGGAGGGGAGCCGCCGAGGAGCGTGGGGAAGTCGTGCCGGGGGTGCCGGGGGCGCGGGAAAGGCCGGCCGGGAATGCCGGCGGCCGCCGAGGAGGAGGGATGGAGGTGAGCCGCCGCCGGTCGCCGGGAGGAAGAAAGAGGGAGGGATCCGCCGGGGAGCGCGGGGGCGCCGGGAGGGCCGTCGGGGAGCCGGCGACTGCCGGGCAGGAGGGAGGGAGGCGAGCCGCTGGGAGGGGTGCGGGGGCGCTGCGGACGCGAGCGCCGGGGCGCTGAACGGATAAGAAGGAGAGAAAGAAGAAAAAGAAAAAAAAGGTGTGGGTCCCATAGTTATAGAGTAAGAAATAGAGTATGTATGGGTGCGGGAGAAATTGATATAGAGGTGAAAATTCTCGCTGACTAGGATGAAATATTCCTTTAAAGGTGAGTTTTAAGATGGAGGGGTGCGGATAGCCTTATGCTCGGCACTGTTTTGCTTTTGGCCCTGTGTAGTTGCACCACCAAATAGCAAAAGTTATGTCACATCAATTTTTGGACATATGATGAATCATTAAATGTTGATGAAAACTAAAACTAATTTGGCAGATTCGTAATATGATATGAGACGAATCTTTTGAAATCTAATTAGATCATGATTAGATAGTTATTATAAAAATTAACACGTTGCCACAGTACTTCCATTTTACAAAATGGAACAACTAAACAGGCCCTGTCGCAAGGCCAAGGCGTGGGGTGAAGAGCTCTCCCGCTGCCGCCGTGCCTTTTGGGCCAGCCTGCCATTTGATAAGGGAGCCACGTCGTGCTGATTTGGGGAAAAAATTGAATGAGGTCTATTCTATCGTACACGGTCATAGTTTTCATGGTGCGCACGATGAGGATGAACCTCGCACTAATTTTTTCCTCTGGGACTCGAAATCAAAGAATTAAGCCCAGTATAGCTTATACCTATAAAATACTCACTCCGTTCCAAAGAAAAGTAATATTTTTTTGCTTTTAGATTTCTTATTTGATTGTTCGTTCTATTTAACTTTTTATTCAAATAACAAAATAAATAATATTGACATATATACTAGATTTTTTGGCACAAAAATTGGATATTACCACGAATCACCAAGAATCACCATAAGGTTTTGATAACTTTTCATTACTATAGCCAATTTGTGGATACATCTTACGCTACCAAAATTTTCTACATCTTCTAATTCTAATGATGAAGGCTTCTTTTAATGTTATAGCATTTAAAATTTAGTATAATAAGAATTTCCATGTTCTTTGACTAGAGGAATTCCACTAAAGGATCTCTAGTTGAGTTGGTTAGAGAAAACCGTCCTGCGGTCTAAAGCCCGGCTCCGGTCGCGGTCCTCTCACATGTTCTGTGATGTCGTTGTGTATGAGTAGCAGGGTAGGTCAGATGTTCAAAGGTTTTCTTGACATGTGTGAGAAGGTCTTCTTCTTAGTGTAATATTCGAGACTGTCTTATTACACCCACATGTCAAATTAATTTCTATGTTTCGTTCGGGAAGCGCAAGACTGGTTATTTGCTGGCTACTCTTCTCTAGTCGGCGTGCTTCTAGTAGTGGTTGCATTCTTTGGTCAATCTGTAATAAGTTACGCACTTTAGTCCAGTACTTAGGGAACCGCTTACTAGAAGTGGCTTCGCGCCATTACTTTGCGGTGCTGTTGGATCCTTGTATGACTTTGACCTTCCTTTTCTCTTATGACAAACGAGTTTGAGACTCGATCGAGAAAAAAAAATCTAATCCATCTCAAGTTCACCAAAAGAAAATTATATAAATGTAAGATAATTTCTGTGAATTCTTCCTGCATCCAAGTGTGCCACAAACATGCCTTTGTCTTTGCTTCCGAGCCAGATTATGCAACTTGCCTTGAGTACAATGTGTAAGTGTGTTAATAGTTTTAATACATGCATATGTAACATTTTTAATAGAATTTCGTATAGTGACTTTAAAATAGCGAAATAGCATGGACGACTTGGTTTTAAAAGCAAGCCTGCCTGAAAATGTACTGATTTTTAGAGGATTGTGACTTGACACAATAATCCTGATTTTCTTTTGGCGTACTGACGATGGTAACACGAACTCTACAAATACCATATTTCACACTTTCAGAGTCCTTGTCGTAGCATTAGTTTCCAAAACCAGCGATAAAATCTCTTTTTTTCTACCGAAGACATTTTTTTCAGGGCATAGGAGTACATGTTGAGCACATGTTATGCGATACTCGTACGAAGTAGTATGGAGCATCAGGGCGAGTACACGTTACGAATTTTAAAACAGATTTAAGGGGTGTTTAGATGCACTGTAGCAACATTTTATTTTTTCAATAAGTGTTCAATCATGATCTAAGTAGGTTCACAAGATTTGTGAGACAACATTTTATTAAATTGTCAAATTAGTTTCAGTTTCCATCTATATTTAATGCTCTATGCATGTATCCAATAATTAATGTGACCAGTTTAATTGGAGAGAAAATTTGGTATATGCTATTAGAAATTATAACAGTTTGGTATATACCATTGAAAATCTAGATTTTGCGTCATTGCCATTGGATCATAATTTCTTTCTCTTATATGCCATTAGCAGCTCTAATCCGTTATATGATTGTTGGATGAAGAGGAAAATGACGATTGTACCCTTGTTATATGTAACATAGAAAATTAGAAATGTCTCTTTGATTTCATCAACACTTAGAAAAACTAATATTGGACAATATAACACTAGAAAAATGGAAAGCACTGTAGCCTATACATTTAATTTTAAAATATGTACAATCAATATGATAACAACACATATTTAATTTAAATATGCACAATATGACAACATCGACTTAGGCGCATAGCAAAAATATGACTGCAATTATGAAAATATATATTTCATAACCGATTTAACGGTATTTATTTTGTCTCATAAGAGTTACTATTTTTTCATATAAAGTTTAGTCAAAGTTTGCTATGTTTGAGTTCTCGGGATATGAAAATTACATATTCATTTGGACGGACGGAGTACATATTTTAAAATTAAATATATAGGCTAAAGTGTTGTCCATTTTTCTAGTGTTATATTGTCCAATATTAGTTTGTTTAAGTGTTGATGACATCAAAGGGACATTTCTAATTTTCTATGTTATATGTAGCACGGGTACAATCATCATTTTTCTCATCGTCTAACAATCATATAACAGATTAGAGCTGTTAATGGCATATAAGAGAAAGAAATAATGAATCCAGTGGCAATGAAGCAAAATCTAGATTTTCAATGGTATATACCAAACTGTTATAATTTCTAATGGCATATACCAAATTTTGCTCTTAATTGGAAGATAGAAAAAAATCTAAACGGGCCTAGATACTCCATGATGTACTAACATGTTTTCGTTTTTGACCGTCCGTAAGTGTAACAGATCATTTCCGCAGTCCGCGGCAGCGCACACGCGCACGTAGTATGACGAACGAGATAGGAGTAGACGACGGCACGACGCGATGCCACGGCCTCTCCGCGCTGCACGTCCTCCCGCCGCCTCGATCCGATCCGATGCCGCCCTGGCCCTGCGCGTCGCGGCCGGCCCCGGCCATCGTCCTCGTCCCCTACTACTCCTACGTTTTGTTCTCTTGCGAGCGGCGCCACCACGGATCGCTGCGGCTGTGAGGTGACATGACATCTCGTCTTCGAGAGCCCCGCCACATCCGCTCGCATTAACGCCGCGGTCGGGCCCGGCAGACAGGAGGCCGGCCATGGCGAAAAGACGGGAGGAGAGGGAGAGAGAACGCTGAAGTGACAACTGAGGTGATGACCTTTTGTATAATGGAAAAAACCTTTTGTATAATGGGGGAAAAAAGACTCGTCGCCGTCGTCGCTACTGCCTCGCCGTCCGTCGTCTGCTCATCTCTCTATTTGTCTAGGCCCCACGAGGTTGATATCTGCGCCGCGCGTGGGACCCCCGAACCTTGTCAGTGTCTCCCTACCTTGACCAGTTTTGCCCTTGCCTCAGCCTCTCTCTTTCTTCTTCCTCCCCATCTTGCTGACCATGACCGCCCTCGATCCCCATATTTATCAGCTTCCTCTCGCTACACATACCCGGTGACCACCCCCGTCCGTGTCCCGGCACAGTCATCTCCTTCTCCTACCTCTACCTGGTACGCTCTCTTTCCATGCATCTCCAGTTCTGGATCGGTCAATCGTTTTGTGGTTTTTTGCATGCAAGTTTGATCTCGGTCTTCTCTTCTTCCTCTTGCATCATACAGTATATACGGAGTACATCCGTGCCATCAGCATATTTTATGCCTACGGCTTGCAGTGTTCACTTGTTTTTTTACTGATCAGCGCTTGTTTTCAGCCAAAAAACAGGACGTATTAGTCTACTGCTGCGCATATCATCTACTGTTTCTTTGGTCGATCGATCGTGCAGCCAGTCACGCATACATATAGGCAGGCCAGTCCTGCGCACAGTACAGTACACACAGTCACACACATGACGATGAATACTATGGCAGATGCACTCGAAAAAATTCCGGGGTTTGGAGGATCCAATTTCTTCAATTCGCCATCTCCATGGGACTCCGTGGGTGTGTTCTTCTACGGTTCTTCCCCCTTTTTGATGCGCCGTCTATGCGCGAACCTCTCTCTCTCTCTCTCTCTCTCTCTCTCTCCAGAACAAAAGATAGAGCAGACTAGCAGAGCACAGGGCAAAGGTGTGGAGTGGAGTACTGGTGTGGTGTGTACCTTACCTGCAGGTAGAATTCTAGTGTTGCCTTTTGCTTCCGTTCGTCGAGCACCGTCGAAGCGAAGCGCAGCTTTACACTGGCTCGAGTGACTAGTGAATCGATTAAAGTTTGACTTTTGTGGCTCGGGTGACTAGTGAGTCGATTAAAGTTTGCAGTTTTGCTTTGCTTCCTTCCATTTTGCGCCTTTTCCTTCTGCGGTTTTCTGCAAGTTCAGTGTGCATCAGTTCGTTTTGCATGTCTGCTACTCCTACGGATCATCAGCTTCTTTTGATTTTTTTTTAAAAAATAACTACGGATCATCAGCTTAGATCATCAAACTGTGCTACGGAGAGTAGTACGTAGCCATACAGGTTGGTGTGGCAGCTAGCTGAGTACTCCTACTGTAGTATACTCCGTAGCTCCAACCTGAGGCTGAAACCCTAGTTCATCGAGGATTCTGCGTCCTAGCTCCGTCGACCCGGCCGGCCAAGAACAGATGAAGCGACTGATCCGATCGACCAGCCCTTTGGTGGCCCCTTGCATCATTCGTTGTTGTCTTTATTTATTGTATAGCAGTAAGTATAGCCATTCTCCATTGGTCAAATCGTTTGACTAACCTAACCAAGTCATGGACTCATGGCATCATGCAGATCTGAGCTCGTCTAGCTACGCGGGAGATCAGGCAACCGAGCTCGCCCGCCATGGAGTTCGCCGGCGTCGTCGTCGGGGCCGCGGCGGACAGCCCTGGCTCCGCGGGGGCGGCGGCGCGGCCGAGCCGGTACGAGTCGCAGAAGCGGCGGGACTGGCAGACGTTCGGGCAGTACCTGCGCAACCACCGGCCGCCGCTGGAGCTTCCCCGGTGCAGCGGCGCGCACGTGCTGGAGTTCCTGCGCTACCTGGACCAGTTCGGCAAGACCAAGGTGCCACGCGCCGGGGTGCCCCTTCTTCGGCCACCCGTCGCCGCCGGCGCCGTGCCCGTGCCCGCTCAGGCAGGCATGGGGCAGCCTCGACGCGCTCGTCGGCCGCCTGCGCGCCGCCTTCGAGGAGCACGGCGGCGCGCCGGAGGCCAACCCGTTCGGCGCGCGCGCCGTCAGGCTCTACCTCCGCGAGGTCCGCGACAGCCAGGCCAAGGCGCGCGGCATCGCCTACGAGAAGAAGCGCCGCAAGCGGCACCCGCCGGCGGCGGCGCACCGCCAGCACAAGCAGCAGCAGGATGGTGGTGGCCAGCACCAGCACCACCACCCGTCGCACGCCGCGCCGCCGGGCACCGCCGTGGCCGAGCGGCGCTTGGCGGACGTGGCCGAGCCGCCGGCGCCGCACTTCTTGATCCCGCACGCGCACTTCCTCCACGGCCATTTCCTGCCGCCGGTGACCGAGCCTATCGACCCGGGGGCCGCGGGCGGAGGTGGTGGCGGCGGTGCTGGGGAGGATTTTGTGATGGCAATGGCGGCCGCCGCCGAGGTGCACGCCGCCGGGTTCTTGATGCCGCTGTCCGTGCTCCACTAGCTTGCTAGCTCCAGACCTCCAGTACTGCTTCCACTGTTCCATGGGTTCAATTAGCACGAATGCAAGAGTGATTAGGCGTAACTAAGCTTGATGCAGGTTTCTGCTATAATGGCGATGGATTTGGTCTTTCAGTAGTATTAGATGACACTGCCACTGCCACGTCATCAACCGCCGCCGCCGCTTCCTGCCTGCCTTTTGGTTGTAGTAGTGGTTTTGGATGGCAGGATTAGATGGCTTGTTCATTCTCCATGGCGACGTTCTTTTGGGGATTTCATGTATGCTGTGGCTGACCAATCGACCTTAGCAGCTTGCGCTCAACTCTCTTTGTATTGCTTCTGATATATATATATATATATATATATATATATATATATATATATATATATATATATATTTGTGCTATGTTATTATGACTTTTGTAGTTGTCTTTTAATTTAGCGATTTAGCAAGTGTATTTTCTTCGCAAATGCTGTCCATTCGCAGTCGCAAATGGCTTGTTCTAGGCCCTGTTTACGTAGGGAGAAGTTTGGGAAAAAATGCACTGTAGCACTTTTTGTTTGTATTTGATAATTTCTATTTAATCATAGTTTAAATAGACTTAAAAGATTTATCTTAAATTAGCCAGATAAAAAGTATTAATATATAACAACTGTTACTTCATTTAGTACTCTATGTAGACGGAAAATACAATCGATATGACGGTGAAAGAGAATTATTTCTGAAGTACACAGGGCTAGTCTTCATGGTCTTCGCGTCTAGTACTAAGCTTGGTTAAGACTTTTACCTTTCTGAGGTGTCACATCATGTGATCCATTGTTTTTTTGAAATACACATTGTTCACCTCGCATCCATTCAAACAATACACATTGTTGATCTGAATAGTCATGTTATTCATAAACCATCAAACTAAGACCCCCTTTGGATGATAGGAGAGAAATAGGAAATGAATGGAAAAAATATAGGATTAAGATGGTATGTGCTCTTGATCCCGTAGGATTCTAACCCATAGGAAAACTTCCTACGAGTGCTTTTGGAAGCGACGCGAAGACATCGCCCATCTCCGTCACCCTGCCGATGTAAAAACAAAAAACAAAAATCCTTCCTTCCCAGCCGGTCGGCGCCCTCCCTATCTCTCCGCAAGTCCCGGGCAGTTGGGCACGCCCAGCCGGCGAGCTCGTCCTCTCTCTCCCTCTCCCGGTCGGCGAGCTCGTCCTCTCTCTCCCTCTCCCGGGCGCCACGATGCGCTCTCACCGCGCCCCCTCCCCTTTCCTCTCCCCCACGTGGCTGCCTGGCGGCGGGCGGGGCGGGGCCGCTCTGGCAGCGCCGGGCGGACAGCGGCGCTGCGGCATTGGATCCGGCCACCCACCGCCGGATCTGGCCGCCCCCAGGCGGATCCGGTGGCGGGCCGGCAGGCGGCCATCGGCAGCCGCCCGTGGCTCAGGCGGACCTCCAGTGGACGGCGGCGCAGGGCGGGCCCGGCAGACAGACGGGAGGTGTTCGAGGGCGGTGGTGCGGCGGTGCTCTCCCTCTCTATCTTGGTGCTCGCCCGTGCTCTCTCTCTTGGCGTTCACCCGTGCTCGACGCGGCGGTGGCGCGCGTGCTCTCTCTCTCTTGGCGTCGCCCGTGCTCTCTCTCTCTTAGCGCGCGCTTTCTTCCCGCCAGAAATGATTCCATGAAGTCCGACCTCATGCTTGATTTCCTGAGGAATGGAGGCGTAGGAATCGATCCTAAGGAATTTTTTCTTTGTTTCTCCTACGATCCAAAGGCTCGGCAGGAAAGTTTCCTTTGTAAACAGTATTCCTACGTTTTTCCTTCGATCCAAAGGAGGCCTAAATGGGCCACAGGCTCCGTTTTCCATACAATCTTCCATTTTGTTATAATTGTTGACAATGACCGAAGCAAGCAAATAATGAATACCAAACCAAAATGCACATTACTATCTACGTACTTGATAGGATTCAAAATGCAAGAGCAAGATCATATCTTGCTAATGGTTACTACTACACCTCAGTCCTATAAAACATGCAATTACGGGTTACATGCCAAATAAAATAGTTCACATTTGACTAAGCTTCTAGCAAATAATATTCCTATTTATGACTAAATTAATATATTATGAAGTACATTTTATAATTAATCTAATAATGTTTATTTAACATTATAAATATTTACATTTTTTATTTATAATTAGTCAAAGTTGATATATTAAAACATGCTACTATACTAAGAGTACTTGTAAGATAAAAATAATACTTGTCTAGCCCTTGCCAATTTATACATGTTCTTCTCTAATGTGGCATCATGGAGTTAAGCCCTCCACCTAACTCTATATTTACTTTCTCCCTTTCTGAGACAAACTCAAATTAAATCCAATACAACTTAAAATTTTTATAATATCTAGATCCAGTCCGAACTACTATAACTAAAATGAACAATCTAAGGCTGCGTTTAGATCCATTTGGAATTTAGAATTTTGACACTGTATCAGCGGAAATCTTTTCAATAAGTGTCCAATCATGGCCTAAGTAGGTTTAAAAGATTCGTCTCGTGATATACATGCAAACTATGCAAATATGCAAATATTTCATCTATATTTAATACTCCATGCATGTGCTACAATATTAATGTGACTAGTTGCAATTGAAAGTTGCAGGGTATTTAAACAGGGCCTAGATGCTTTTATGAGTACCTCCAGATTCAGGATCCCATAAACCGCAAATATCGGGCTCTAAGAAATGCATCGTCATTTTTTAAGAGCCAGAGTTATAACGCATAGCCATTTTTAGAACCAGAGTTACAACGGGTATCAACACTAATCTAATTTATTGCCTCCGTTGTAAATTATAAATTATTCTAAGAATTTTAGTGAGTCAAAACATCTCATGTTTAACCGAAATTATAGAAAAAAACATAAAAATTATGACACCAATAGGTATATTATGAAAATGTACTGCACTTATCTTATTATATAATTTTTTTAGAGCCAGAGTTATAACGCATAGCCATTTTTAGAACCAGAGTTACAACGGGTATCAACACTAATCTAATTTATTGCCTCCGTTGTAAATTATAAATTATTCTAAGAATTTTAGTGAGTCAAAACATCTCATGTTTAATCGAAATTATAGAAAAAACATAAAAATTATGACACCAATAGGTATATTATGAAAATGTACTACACTTATCTTATTGTATAATTTGGTCAAACTTAAAATTTTTTTTACTCTCAAATTTTTAAAATGACTTATAATTTGATACAGAGGGCATTTACTAAGTTTGTTTAGTTCAAGGACTAATGATTAGCTTGTGTCACGTCAAATGCCTAACTACTATTTTGAAAGTATTAAATATAGACTATTTTAAGAAAATAACTATATAGATAAAACTAGTACCACATTGTCAAATCATGTAGTACCGTTTAGGTTTAAGAATTTGTCTCTCAGGATAGCCTTTATATGTGAAGTTGATTTTGCGTAAACTTCATCCGGGGAAGCAAATGGGTGGTGACCCCACCACGGAACGCATGTGTCCCAATGTCCCTTTCCCATCCATGCGTGCACTGTTGTCAGAATTCTTGGTGGTCTCTGTTTCTTGGTGGTCTCGCTGCTAATCACTGACAAGAAATTCGCAAGTCACAGCAGATCCAAGTGCGTCATCCCACGCGCCATTGATCCATGGGATCCATCCAAACATTTTCCTGTGGTTTGTGGTCCTTGACATCAGAAGAATGCAAGAGGTCCGGAGGTTTGTGGTCCATCCTAGGTCAAATCTGGAATCGTCCCCTTCGTTCCTCCAAGAAAGATTATCGTCCGGCTGAGGAGCTACAACCTAAGTGCCATTTTTTTTAAAAAAAATTACACGGTACAGATATAGATACTCACAACGCACGCATACTCATACCTGTGAATACAGGCACGTAAATCCTACCCCTATGAACACCTTCCAGATCTCGAAATTGACGAAGTCACCACACACATCTCGCTATCGATGGGAACATCGTCTATCACTGAAAGCACAACGCCGTTAAATTCTAGAAAGATGCGACAACCAGGATTTGAACCCTAATAGGTAGCGTCTCACTGGACAATCCTATCATTGGACCACAAGCCCGTTCGCGTAATTGTCATTTTTAGCATCGACATACGACCACCAAAACGATATTACTCACTTCCATTCCAATTTATAAGTCGTGTTTATTTTTCTAGAAACAATTCTTGTTATGCATCTAAACATATAGTATAAATAGATACACGTAAAAGCTATGTTACTAGAACAGCCCAAACGACCCACTGCATTTTTGTGCTTTCTTGAGAATTTTAAATGTGATTAGAGTGATATTGAATTGATGATCTAAGTTTTTTTTGTGCTTTCTTGAGAAATTTCTAATACATTTTTTTAGCACGTCTCGCAAGGATTAAAATTAGAGGCTCAGCTGAAAATTTCAAATTAGCGGGTAGTAAGATAACAACTTAAAAATAGTTACCAGTAAATATAACATTTAAAAATTATTTTCTCCGATCCCAAAATAAATGACATCTTTGAATTTCAGACTTTTTATTTGACTGTTAGTCTTATTTAAATTTTTATATAAATAATAAAAGAAATATGTCGCTATTACAGTATCACTAATGATAGAGTAAGTTATAAGCAACAAACTAAATAATATTTATATAAACATTTTGAATAAAAGTAACGGTTGATCCAGAAGGACAGAAGTAAAAAAAAATATAACTTATTTAAAGGAGCAAGTACTTAGGGTCTGTTTGGAAGAATGAAACCGTTCTGAACTGGAAGATCACTGCCAAATGGTCTAGAAGCAGAAACTTTTCAAGCTCGGTTGAATCGGCAAAAGGCTAGGTTCACATGAGAATCGCTTCCATTTCTTTTTCTCCTCCTGTTCTAGCAATTGTATTTTTTTTTCCAATTATAACTCCTTGTTAGCACAGTAAATTAATATGGGTAGTACTTGAGTTGTTCTTTGCCTAAAAAAATCTAGAATCTTTTTGAAGAATATTTTTATTTATACAAATTTTGAATAAAATATATGTTTTCTTACGGGTCAGAATCCGGTCTGAAAACCCAACGGTCTTTTAAAGTAATTATATGATTCATCACTGGATACATTTGTTACAAAAATCTACATCTAAAATACTGTATTTTTTTAAAAAATATGGATCCCTACCGAACGGTCGATGGCCGCCCATCGTGGCATGTCTCGTCTGTGTGTCTGCAAACGGCAATATGGCATGGATTCAGGTTAACCTGTTCTGCTGCAGAGACGACGAGACGACGCATCCCATGTCTTGTGATATCCCATGTCGTGTCAAGGGATTCATCCATTCATCCCATGTCTTGTCAAGGGATTCAGCCCTGTTTAGATCACTGCAAATTGCAATTGTAACTAGTCACATCAACGTTGCGGTACATGCATGGAGCATTAAATGTAGATAAAATATTTGTATGTTTGTACTTTTTGTATGTACATTACGAGACGAATCTTTTAAGCCTACTTAGGCTATAATTAAACAAAAGTTGTCAAATACAAACAAACATGCTACAATACAGAATTACAACTACAACTGGAATCTAAACACAGCCTCACTTTCAGTTGGCACGCAACGCGCCATCGTCGCAGACGCGCACGTCGTCTGCTCTGATCTGCACAGACGTGGGACGTGCAATAGGAGTAATCTGAAAAGATATCTGATGATGTCATCGCCTTCGATCTGCAACTCTGCAACAAGTACGAACTGGTAAAAATGGCAAATTGGCAAATGCACTTAGGCTGTGTTTAGTTTGGCAAAAGTAAAGAAAAAGTACACTGTAATATTTTCATTTGTATTAGGCAATTTTTATCTAATCATGATTCAAGTAGACTCAAAAGATTCATGTCGAGCTAGCCAAACAAAAAGTATAAATATACAATAGCTGCTATTTTATTTAGTACTTTATATAGGCAAAAAAAATATAATCGATGCGATGGGAAAAGAGAAAAAATTTTAGGAACTAAAGGCAGCCTTATCCACTCCTAAAGTTGATGGGAGCCAACCTACGATACTCCGTGCATGCTGCTAATTAATCACTGACAAAAAGTTCTACTAAGGCCCATTTAGATGGTTATTTGACAATTTTTGTCTAATCATGCTCCAAGTAAATTTAAAAGATTCATCTTGATCTAACCAGATAAAAAGTACAAACATGTAACAGTTACTACTTTATTTAGTATTCCATACAGATAAAAAAATACAATCGATATGATGGATAAATATTATTAAATATTGAAAACTAAATAGTGCCTAATTGGGATAACCCTTGGGATTCATCAGAACTGATACTCGTACTACCAGGAAGAGGCCTGTCTGTCTGCAAAATGGCATGCATAGCGCGAGCCTGCGTGCACTGCAGAGTCCAGAGACGCAGGAGTAGTATCTCATGTCTTGTCACCGGTGTCTCATGTCTTGTCACCGGCGCGCGCCTGCACGTCGTCTGCTGCTCTCGTCTGCTCGGTCGCCGCCGGTCGGTGCTCGCAATCGCCGCCTCGCGCCCTCGACGTGATGAAGGGCGTGTTTACATGCCCTGCAAGTTACAATTGTAACTAGTCACATTAATATTATGACATACGTATGAAGTATTAAATGTAGACAAAATATTTACATGTTTGTACTTTTTGTATGTACATCAGGAGACGAATTTTTTAATCTTAGTTAGACCATGATTAGATAAAAGTTATCAAATATAAATAAATTGCAACTGCAACGAAAATGTAAACGCAACCGAAGCAATCGCCGGACGTGAAAGGCTGTTCTCCTGTCTTTTCACCCGACTCATGGAAAATGCACAGATCCCGACACGCAAACATGACGTTTGCTGGCCTTTTGTTCATCGAGACACGAGAAGCAGGAGTACGGACGAAACGTTCTTACTAATACTACTACAATGTTTTACTGGATTTATTTATTCATAAAAATACATTAACAACATTTATATTTATATTTCTAAATAAATATGCTACGAAAATATAAACGTAGTATATTTATAAAGGAAGAGTAAGTACTCCATAGACCATATAAATGTTTAAAATTCCTTTTATATGTTGGAACTTGCCGTAGTTTAGGAGTACGGAGTAGTTTTCAACCAAACCCCTAGCTAACTTGATTAATCTTGTCTAAGATAAAGTGGGATAAAATGTAGCTTGAAACCAAACACCCATTAATATTTTTTTGGATAGTTGAATAGTACTCCCTTTGTTTTAATTTATATGTCGTTTGACTTTTGTGGCTCCAAGTTTAACCACTCATCTCTACAAAATATGACATTGTTTGTTATGACCAACTTTATTAATAAAAGTTCTTGAAGAATAAGTTGAATTTAACTCTTTTTGCACAGATTGTTTTGACTAAGACGATTGGTCAAACGTATGATTGAAAAAGTCAAATGACTTATAATTTAGGATAGATTAAGTATTGAACAAGTAGTGTAGGATTACGGCTAATCACTCAACCTTGGAAACCGAGATTTGTTTTTGTGTCCACCCTGTTTCATGATTTATTTAAGCTACGATTGATTTCTATGACCAAAGGAGGGTGTTTAGAGTGCCTATTTTGCAAAACTTTTTTTTTACTGTAATAACATGCTAATTTTTACAATAAATGTCTAATCATAGTCTACGTAGACTCAAAAGATTCGTCTCGCAATATTCTATGAAGCTATTAGATTCGTTTCAGTTTTTATCAACATTCAATGCTCTATGCATGTGTATAAATATTGATGTAACGAAACTTTTGGTATTTTATGATGAATCTAAACAGGCCATAATTTGTTATGAGCAAAAAAATAATATTTTTAAAGAAAAGAAAGAGAAAAAATATTTTATATTTGAAAATAGGCTAAAAGTACTGTTACTAGTATGCTCCTGAACTCTGCCCACAGCGTCGTGAAACTACAGCCGACATTCACAGTTTTTAACTTGGGACAGGACAAGTTGTCCGAGTGATATGACCGTTCGTGCAGCTAGGGCCACACGTGTTGGCTGGCCGGCGCCGTCGGCCGTCGGCCCCTTTTTTTTTACTGACGGTTTCACTTGACGTACGTCATTAGAAATCTGCGCTATTTTTACAGGTGGATCATTTAAAAAACCGTCACTAGAAATCGATTTTTAGTGACGGTTCCTTAAGTGATCCGCCAGTAAAAATAGATTATTTTTACTGGAGGGTCAGTTAAGGAACCGCCGCAAAAAATCGATTTCTAGCGGCGGTTTCTTAAATGACCCGCCTGTAGAAATAATCTGAATTTTAATTTTTTGAGTTTTGCAAATGACCTCGTAGGAAAAAACTGTCTAAATAAAAGTTGTAGATATCGAAAAGTTATGAAACTTTGTAATTGAAATTTTTTTCATTTGAAATCATCTTGTTGATGTAAATTACGGTCAAAGTTTGAAATTTAAAATTTGATTTTTTGATAAAAGCCTCGGATGGAGAAACACTCTACATGAAAGTTGTAGATCCTGAAAAGTTACTCAACTTTGTAGTTGACAACTTTTTCATTTGAATTCATTTAGTGCATCAAATAATCAATTTACTCTAGGTTTGTTATAATATGTGGGGAGCCGAAGTGGGATATAGTCACAAGTGAGAGTGTGGTGCAGTGATAGGGAGTGGTACTGAAAGCTCTAGTTTGGTTTTGATAATTAATGACATTCTAAGGACTAACCTAAATTGGTAGTGATGGCAAGGTTTTAGGTTGGTCAATCCATGGCATGAAGACTAAGGAAAAATGGTGATGACTAAACGAAAACTTAATCATGGAAGGAGTAAAGGTGATCAAGTGAGAAGACAAAGGTATAATCCAAATAGATTTTCCTTTTGGTGAACAAGACATCTAGTGGGTGTGTTCACATTTAAGATAGATAGCCGACTATTAAGGGGAGAACGAGTGTTGGATTACTTTCAAGTGCTTTAGGTTGCATTTCATTTGCATTGAACTAACACAACCTAGAGATCAAAGTTAGAAACCCCTGGAAAATATTTTGAAAATGCTAACACACTGTGCACAAGTGTTGGAGACCTTGAGTGTTAGCACATAGAAATAAGGGGTGAGAAATAGACATGAAAAACACTGAGAATTGAGCGTCGGACTGTTAGCAGGGGCAGCGTCGGCCTATTGTCCAAAGTCCGATGCCTAACCCTAGCTCTGGCCATTGGCGAGCGTCGGACGCTCAGTAAACGAGCGTCGGACCATTGCCTACTCCAGTCCGACGGTGCCGAACAGTGAGGTGTGACGCGTGGCGCAATCTGATAGCATCGGACGCTGAAGCTTAGTCCGACGCAGTTTTCTCGGTTTCAAACCTCTCTGGAAGCGTCGGACTCTCGAGTTCGTTAGTCCGACGACTCCTCCACGAACGTCCGATGGTACGCGCGCAGTGTACTGGGAACAGGGCGTCGGACCGAGATAGGTAGTCCGACGCCCTCAGTCCGACGGTCTGCAGTTGAGCGCGAGAAGTAGCCGTTGCGATCCAGCGGCTGTGGTTGAATCGAGCTGACACGTGGCGAGATCTAGAGCGTCGGACGCTAACGCTTGGTTCGACGCCCCGAAAAACGTGTAAACAGCTGTTTTTCGGTGGGTAACGGCTAGAATTGCATTTAGTGGTATTTATACTCCTTCTCTGGTCACTTGGTGACAACGCTTGCACACTTGAATCATTTGTATACTCTTTGTGAGCATCCTAAGCCTCCCACTCACTCACTTGTTCATCTTTGATCATCTTTGTGAGTTGAGTGATCCTCAAGTGCATCATTGCTTAGTGAATTGCATTCTAGAGCACTTGAGAGCAAGCCAAGGCTGAGTTCTTATTCTCTTGGGGCATTGCCTGTGTCCCTAGCAGCTTGAAGGCGATTCCGGTGTGAGGTTGATTGGAGATTGTTCAAGCCCACACCGAGGTGATTGATTGTGAGAGATTTTGTGGTTATCCTCTGCGGAGTGCCAAAACCAACTCTAGTGGATTGCTCGTGGTTGATATCCACTTCTCTTGTGTTGGTGAGCGGCTCCCGGTGAGGGATTGGCGTGTGAAGCCTAGCTCGCAATCCACCAAGGAAGACCGGTGCCACAACGAGGAGTAGCGTGACGGCGATCACGTGAACCTCGGTAAAAAATCGAGTGTTCTTTGTCTTCTCCACCATTGAGTGGACTCTTGGCTTTCTTGTATTTTATTGGGTTTGATCATTTGGTTTTTATATTGGATATATCCCGGTGATTGGTCTACACGGCGTGATGACTTCACTTCAATCAAGCTCATCGGTATAATCCTCTCGATCTCTCTTCCTTGCGTTTAATACTGATTTAGGTGCCATCTCCTTAGGTTCGGGGGAGTTGGTTTCTTGCGTGTTGAGTGCTTATATTTGTGAGTAGCATATCTTGATAGGTGGCTTGCATAGAATAGTTTAGAGCTAGCGTTTTGTCTCGCTTGCTTATCAACTAACTTGTGGTCTAGTATTTTGCTAGAATTTTTAATAGGCTATTCATCCCCTCTTCTAGCCTATTACGGTTCTTTCAGGTACGCGCGAGAGAGAGGTCGCGGGTTCGAATCCCACCGGCCGCGTAGCGCGCGAATTTGCGTGAAAAATGCCGCGACTTGCGACTTCGACGGAGACGGGCGGGCGCTGGCCAGATGGGTCCCTTTCCAGATTTAATTTTTTTGTTTTGCTATTTTTAAAACACTGATTTTTGGAAAATTATTTTTACTGGCGGTTTCTTAAGTCAGTAAAAATTCTTTAGTTTAATTTTTGCTATGTTCACAAGCAACCGCCAGTAAAAATCGTCGATTTCTACTGGCCTCTAACACTGGCGGTTGTCAAAAACGCCTGTAAAAATACGTCTACAACCTGCTAGTGCAGAGCTTCTCTGTACGCTACAAACTTCTAACCCTTGTGCAACGACGAGAAAACGTTGCAAGAGGCCTAATTTGTTGCAAAAGGTGGTTCATACCATGAAATCGCGTTCGTTGGCAATGGTTACAGAAAGTCACGTTGCAATAAGAACTTGCAACCTTTGCTAGTTTGACGTTGTAAGAGTTAGCTTTTCTTGTAACATTGTCGAGCATTGCAATAGGACGTTATCACAACATTCGCTAGCGTGGCAATATGAGCATTTACCACGTTCATCTTCGTAGCGAGAGATGGTAAATACAACGAGAGATAGCGTGGCAGTAGCTTTTTGTTGCCACGGTAGAATTTTGTTGCCTAAGGTGTTGTTGCCATGACCGTCATGTTGTGGCAAGTAAACCATTTGCCACGCAAATGTATTTGTTGCAAGAGTATACATTATTGCCATGCTTTTCTTGGCGTGGCAATAGTATCATTTGCCACGCAAATTTATCCGTTGCAAGATACCGTTCATTATTACCACGACTGCATTGTCATTTCAACAATATCATTTGCCACGTAATTTTATTTGTTGTGATATACTGTTCATTATTACCACGACCTCGGTGTCATTGCAATAGTTGAATTTGCCACGCAATATTATTCGTTGCAAAAAATTAATTATTATTGCAACAATAGTCATGTCGTGGCAATAATATTCTTGCCACGTAAATAAGTTTGTTACCATACAACATATTGCCACGCATCACAGCTCGTAGGTATAATTATTGCAATGCTAGTAACATTTATTTTATAGATTAATATTGCAAGTAAATAGACCGAATCGAATGCAATTGCACTTACTTATGTTAATTATAATTAATCATTCAGTGGGTTGCCAAACCCATGAAACAGTAGCTAAAATCATAAACGAGTGTACAGTTAACTCATTATTTGACAATTTTTTACAAACTTCCTAATGTCTATGCAACACTTTAGAAATTCCTTGCAGCCCAACATGTCATCTCCTCGGTTATGTCCTCGCTTGATTATGAGCCCCCACTGAAACCTTGTCCATCTACTGCCAAAAGAATATGATTGGGGTATTAGAACAATATTAATTTTACTAATTCTTGCACAAATGTAAAGGGATGAAGATATAAAATGGTTCTAATTTCTAATTTCTTGCACAAATTAAGTTTACTGCATATGTTACAGTAGCAGCCGCCTTCTCTAAAGTTTTAAGGCGGCAGCATTTTAGTTGATTGGAAAAATCATAACTAGACCTATAGACAACGAAATATTATACTTTTTACCAATACGGAAAGCCCATGAAATTCTCTACATCTTTCTATTTATTTATTAAATAAGATTATACAGTTATCATGGTAAAAAAAACACAAAAACCCACTGCTGTCCAGACCAAGGTCAAAACCTGACCGGCTACTTTCAAAATTCGTAACTCTGAATTCTCTAGGTCTAAAATCATGACCTTTCACGACGACAAACATCTCTAAACCCTCTACAACTTTTCTATGATCAAGAATCACATAAAAGGTAGATTACTACTCAATCAAACCTGCACAGGTTGTAGTTTTCAGCACGCATGTTCAATGTATTTTCTATATTTCCTAGTTTAATAAGGAAGGTCACATATGATACAATTTTATTAAATCAATCATGCAAGAATTTAGATTCCAATTGGCTATTTGTTACCTTCCTCCTTTTTTGATTATTTCTTGTCCTATTCATCAGCTGCTGAGAAGTGATATATGTCTTTCGATGCGGTCACATTTGCAAGTGTTTTCATTGAAAAGAGCTCTGCCGAGAAGTGCAGTACTTCTAGTAGACCGAGTTGGTGCTGGTGCATCTTTTTCTATGGTGACAATGCTTCCATGCTGAGTATACAAACATCAAGTAGTTTGATCTATTTTCTCTAGAGTTCAAGGTACATAGCTCAAGATACATGGAACATAGTGAAATAATGTCATTACCTCTTGTAACTCATCTTCATTTTCATTTTCATGTCCACCGGCCTCATCTTCCTCTTCTATGGTTGGTGCAACTTGTGGACTGACATTGTTTTGCAGGGTACTCTATACATACAAATATTGGGGGTGAAAGATTAGACATCACAATCATAAGATTATCAAGAGTACAAAAGATAAAAAATTATTCTAATACCGTAATCATAGCTCCTTCTTTGTGCTGCGCTAGCATATTAAGAAATTCTTGCTTCATTTCTTCTCTTAACTTTATCTTAGCATTTTCCAGCTCCTCTTGCATGCTCCTCCTATTTTCTTCTTTCTCCCTTTTCCTTTTCTGCAGCTTCTTGCGCAATCTGTTCTTTGAGCTTGTCAACCTCTGCTTCTAAAGCAATGCTCTTCTCCCTAGCTGCAGCTTGAGCACGTGCATGTACTTCAAAGTTCTCTTTCATACGTTCTCTGCGAGTTCGATATGTAGCCAAATATCCATGCCCATGTAATTTGGATGATTTGGTTTGTGTTGTTTTTTTTAGCATGATTGGAAAATCATGTTCTCCTCGACAGTTGTAAGTGTTGGTCTATCAGGTTCTAATCCAATCTCACCAATTTTCATGGTTGCATTTTCCTAAATTAAATAACAGAACCAGTGTAAATAGTTGCTTGACACTACTAGCAGCTATAAAAAAAGATTGACAAAACATTTACTTACATATACTGAAGCTGATACAGGATTTGACCATGCGCCATGTTTTGTGTGAGTGGCCCTCCAATGAAGAAGATCACTTGGCTCTTCACCTGATTGGTCTCTCTAGGATGCCAAAAAATTCAGCACACAAGTATTGCATCATATACAAGGAAATGACTAGTTTGGTGTATCTAATGATTATCAGCTCAAAGCTACATTGTGAGAAGTTCTTTGAACCCATCACATGCTTGGTTCTTTGCTGCTGACTGTTGGAGGAGTTCTGACTGCTAAGTTTCTGCAGAATGAGAACAAGTGGTATGCAATAATGAAACTTTGGTTCATCAATTTTGTATGACAAAGTATATTTTACTAGCACTGGCCTTGAATTTATCAGATCCAAAATACAACTGCAATTAGTGCCACTCAAAAAGGTCTATTTATTCGGGTTTATTTCGTATCCTCTCACCATAACTATTGTAAGCCCTATATGTGGCACTTCAGATCAGAACGTCCATCCTCTATACTGCTCCTTGGCATTTTGCCATATTTTCTCTTGTTTTTTATGCCTTATCATCAATGTTGATGAAGTTCCACCTAAGCTGTTTACAATTAAAAAGCAATGAAGTTTCCAACTAAGTTGTTTATAATTAAAAAGCAATGAAACATATTACATGACAATTTCTACATCTGTACACTCACTTTTTGGACAGTAAAAGAGCAACAGCAATGTTCCTTAAAAAAAGAAATAGTACACATCATACCAGTATGTTTTCTGCTATATTTAGTTTGACTTCTTTAGTTATATCCTTCCAACTATTTACTCCTAATTAGTGGAGCCCAGTCTCTTGTAAATATAACAACCTCATCGACAAATGCTAGCCCAAGTCATAATAACTAATTCAACGCTGCTAGCCCAAGACAAAAATAAAACAACTAGACCTCAGCATAAATAGAGTACCATTGGCTAAGACTAAAATATTTTTGTACTGAACCTAGACAAATAAAAAAAAATATGTAGATTAGCCAATGCATCTGGGATAACAATCTTGCAAAAATTTGTATAGATTATTAACAACAGTGAGTAATTTGATCTAGTCAAGTACCAAACTCAACAGTAATATTTAGAGAAAAATCTGAGCAATAATGCAATTATACGTAATTCTCTTTTTCACCTTCATAATCGCTGGCCAGTCGCTGATCGTCTTGTGGATGATGAAGGGTGCAATGTGAAACTAGTTCAACGCGCTGTCCCCTCTTGCACTGCCAAGGAAGGACTAGACGGTGCTCACTCTCCTTATCTCATTGATGATCAGGAACAAACTAGGGCACCAATATGCCCTAGTCGCTGCAGGGGAATTCAAGAGTCGTGACGACTGCGGCCGTAGGGAGGGGGCGCCGCGACGACTTCAGGGAGGCCGTGACCACGCTAGCTGCTGGTGCTGGCTGTAGGGATTAAGGGGGAGGCCTCCACCACGTTCTTCGCAATGAGACTGTGCGTTGGGGAAGAAGAGAGGCCACGGGAGAGAAGGGAGTCGCGACGGGAGAGAAGGCCGCGTCCTCTACGTGATGTGTAAAATTAGATTAGATCCTTTTCCAATATAAATAGTCAATATAAATTAATATATAGGTTACTTTTGCCAATACTAACACAAAAATAGATGTAACTTGGTGGTATGGCCTCCCTCTCAAGACCAAGAGGTCTTAGGTTCGAAACACATATTGTTGTAATATTTTTTTAATTTTTTTATCCAACCACTAAAGTGGAAAGGCTTAGATATTGCAAGGATGTAATTTTTCATTACTATATTATAACTTTTTTTGCAACGAACAACACTACTCCATGCAATGAAACGATAATCGTTGCAACCTTATTGATTGCAACGAACTATTTTTTTCGTTGTTATATGTACCATTTTTTTGCAATGCAAGCGACTATTATATACAACCAAAAATATTCGTGGCGATATAGATGGGCTATTGCAACCATCAAATAAAGAGTCGCAATATCACCTAAGTGTTGCAACGAAAATAAACTTGTCCGCAACGCAAATTAAATCGTGGCAACATTAATCCCTTATTGCAACAATTCAATAATTTGTTGCGAAAACACTTACCTTTTGCAACGACCTCCACACTTATGGCCACAAAACAATATTCATGGTAAAAAACCAATCTATCGCAACAAAACGTGAAAATCGTTGTGATAACAACCCTTGTTGCAACGAAACCTTACCGTTACGACAAAAAAACGTGTATTAGGGTCAGAAGTTAGTAGTGGTACTAGTGCCCGGGCCTTGAGTACAGTACTCCTGGAGGAACGAACGGAATGCTCATGACCGCATGCCCCCCACCATACTCCTACTGTATGTGATACGTGCGCTATACTACCTACTCCTACACTGCCAGTGTCGTACGCGCATGGTCGTCACCTCGCTCACCTGTGTTACGTGATTGTGTACGTACGTATTCCCAGCGACTTCAAAAGAATGTTGTTTGATGCAGTCACACACTCACACAGTCACTGTTTTGGCAGGACTTATTTGATCCTATGGCTATTTCTATGCTATTCTGTTAGAAAAAAATATTGTTTTATAATTGAAAATAAACTGGAAGTAGTAGATTAAACGAATACGGTAGAAGTAGGTAGTCAAACGACTGTTGCCGTTCAACGCGTGGGCAAAAAGGCGGCATAATCAGCTGAGCCAGCTAGCGGGCAGGCAGGGCACATGCATGCGATCATGGGCCTCACGCCACGCCATCCCTCGCGCCTCTCGCTCAGCTGTCACTCACGGACGACCGACGACGCTGTAAAAATGAACTCGAACTGATGACCATCAATGCACCCCGTCCGCCGGTCGTCGTCGTCGCAGATGAGATCAACATTAATGCAGTGGCAGGTGGCATGCATCGACGATCGAAATCACCTATCATCGTCGTCGTCCATAGTACTCAAAAGTCAAAAAATTAAGTTATATTGAGACGGAGGAAATACTCCATAGCATGGATGGCCCACATTCGTCTGCCTCATCTGTCATGAACCGCCAAACAAGTTATCCATCTTATTTGATTATCCGTTTTGTTCACAAAATTTTATAAATATTGTTTATCTTATTATAACTTATTTTATCATTAGACTCCGTTTGGATCCTTAAAATTGGAGGAATTGAAATCTAGTTAACAACTTAGACTATTTCACTTAGAATGTGATATTTCACCACTTTCCAAAGTTCACATATTATCCTACATCAAATTCATAGGGTGAGAGGTGGAATTTTTATTCTATAGATCACCATGCTATATTTTCACTTTGCAATTTATAGCACATTTTCAACTTGCTCCCACACGGTAAAAATATAACATATAAGTATCTATCTCGTATATCCATCAATAATATACAAATATAATCTATACACAACCATATTAAGTTCATTAATGAGTGTATAAATTATGATTTTTAAAATGAATTCAATTTCAAGTATCAAACAGAGCCTTAGAGAAATTTAATAATAATAATTATTTATTTTATAATTTATATAATTTTTTTAGTAAAACGAACGTTCAAACACGATATTTGAAGCTAAAAACGATATTCTTTTTTTTGAAGGAAGGAGTACTCTGCAATCAGCAGAAAGCCTTCATCGATTGAGGACCCATCTAGCTTCACTCGTTTTTTTCTTTTCTTTATTTTTTGAGTATAAAATCTAGCTTAACTCGTGAAACACTTTTCCTTCTTTTGTTTCAAATCACAGAGGCGGCCCAGCACTAGGCGGGCAGCTAGTAGGGCCATGATGGCCCTTGTCGTGGCCCATGTAACCCAGGAGCAGCTCTTCAATTTTTGGCCCATCAAACATCAGCTCAACACAGTCCAAGGCACGCTTCGGCTGCTCGACGGCTCGACGGCCGCAGTGCCCCTCGTCGCTCGCCCGCTCTGCAGCTCCGCGCCTCCGCTCCGCAGGTCCCGCCCTTGCCGCCCGGCGCCCTAGCCCCCGGCCGGCCCAAATCGGCCGCTCGTCGCTCGGCCTCGCGTGGTGAAGGCCACAATCCATTAAGTTGCAGCGACAGCCGACAGCGATGCCGTTCCCCGTTCGCCTTCCGCCGCCATCAACCACCGTGGCCGCGGCTGCGGCTACCGTCGGGGCCGCGCTCGCCGCCGTCGCGCTCCGCGGCTACTTGTCCGCGTCTGGCCATCGCCCACCCGCCCGCGTGCCCACGTCCGCGGTCGCCGGAGCCGGGGCCACCACGCTCGTGGCGTACGGCAAGTCAGCGCGGGAGCAGGAGCTGCTGGCCTCCGCGGCCCTAGAGGAGGCCGAGCCGGCCGGTGAGGTCGCCTGTCGCGCTCGCCTACGAGGGCGCGGGCTTCGACGCCGCCGCGTACATGAGCGCGCTAGGTTCTGGAGGTGGATGCTCTGGACGCCCAGGATTGGTTCCACGTAGGATCTCATCGCGCGGTGAGTGCGAGAGGTCTGGTTTCGTGCCCCGGGGATTGGGTTTCCGTTTGATCTTGTTTTACTCTGTTTGACTTGGCGTCAGCTCGTGTAAGTTCACAGGAACTTTGCAAAGCTACCTGTGGGCGCTGTGTGCGTTGCCGACGTGCAGTTCAAAGGGAGAGGTGCGTGTGATTCAGGGGCTTAGGCTTTTCTTGTTGCCGTTACTGTTGTAGCAGCTCTCGAGTTTACTTCAGGTGAGATTGATGCTATATGAAACTATGTACTGAATGATGTGTAGCAATTGCTTGAAAAATCCAGTCTTAGTGAACACAAGTAGAAGTCTGACAGCTAGTGTGATACCTCTTTTTCAATAACTGTTTTAATCGATTCTACTTTTTTGTGGCAATTGAAATTCATTCATTCGTTTAATACATTCTTGATTAGTTGACTAAACCAGATGATGCATAGCATTTCAATTTTTTTTTTTTCCTTTATCATTGTAATCACATAGTTGTAGTACGACCTGTTTGGATGGCCCTGGGCTGAGGGCTCTTGCCCAGGCAGGTACATCCAACCCGGTAGGGGCGGATCTACATGGTATGCCAGGTATGCACCGGCATACTCTGCGTGCCCAGCCCATAATATTAGTAATAATGCATTCTGTCAATGAAAAAACAAATCAAGTTTCGCCTCCTAAGTCGATCTGAAGAGCCGCCGCCGCCCCAATTCGTCTCAGATCCTCACAAACTCGCAATCCGCTGATCCATCGTAGTGCCGCGCCCCATGCGTAGTGCATCCATCTGCGATGCTATCCTAATCTAACAATTACTAAGTGCCATAACTGATCCTGAAAGGCTGAAAGAGAAGCCAGGCTATGCCGTTTTTTATTCTGAAATAGAACCCGGCGATGTCCAGACCAACTGCTGTTGCCTGGCGTTCTGATCGTCTGGCAACTGCTGCTGGCTGGCGTTTTAGTCAGAGAAGCTGGGCGGCAGAAGAGTAGACAACTTTCCGCCATCGCTGCGCAGAGAGATTACCTCGGCCAGGTTTGCCACATTTAGTTATTTTTTTGTGATTTCTAAAAATCATACGTGCTTGATTACTTAATCATTACTTAGCATGAGTTTAAATATTCACTAAATTTTATTTTTTAAGTGTATGATGATTCTATACCAATACATTGATGTCCACTTAGAAACCTAAAAATAAGAAAACTAACATTGTAAATTTGTTCCAAAATAAATTAACTTACCTGAATTGTAGGACAGCATATTTTTAGTTGTATACTGAATTGTGCGACATTTATTATAAAACCTTACCGAATTGCTAAAAGAATTTTACCGATTTGTATATAAAAATTTTGATTTGGCATATCCTGTGCAAAAATCCTGGCTCCGTCACTGCCAGCCCCTGAGCCCCAGGCGCTCGAAATCGAATGCCTGGCCCTTCCTAGGGCAGGACCGCTTTATGTGCTATTGAGAGGTAATGAACTTAATCTTATGCTCACTAATCATGCAGGCCGTTCAAAGAATGTATGGGAATCGCCACCAGGCTGTCTCATGTTCTCTTTCACATCACAGATGCAGGATGCACTGGAAGTTGCCCCTTGTGCAATATGTTGTCTGCCTTTCTGTAACTGAAGCTATCAAGGAGCTATGCCGTGCCAAGGTTAGGTTAATTCAGTGTAGTCGTGTTATTGATTGCATTATGAGTCCTCTATTTTCTTTACGCTAACTACCTCAGTTGCCATTTCATTCTGCCCTTGCGATAAAACTCAGGGACTACCAGAACTTGATGTGAGGATAAAATGGCCTAATGATCTTTATCTGAAAGGGTTAAAAGTTGGTGGCATTCTATGTACCTCATCTTACGAGCCCAAAGTCTACAATATTTGTACCGGTAAACATTCATTTCCAATGTTGCGGATTCTAAGAATCTAATCCCTTTTTTATATTGACAAGGATGGGATTGCTCTAATCTTAATTAGGTGTTGGTTTAAATGTTGACAATGAAAAGCCTACCACATGCTTGAATGCTGCACTTCAAGAAGCAAATCCTACATCACCCATATTGAAACGAGAAAACATACTGGCATACTTCAATAAATTCGAGAACCTTTTCGAGATCTTCTTGAACCAAGGTACTTTGCATTTCATTTCACCCCATTTTTACAGTACATGACTACATGCTCATTAGAACCGTGGCTGTTGATGTATATGCAGAGTTGGTTCCTTTACTGAATGGTTTCAATGATAATTTTGTTTTCTGTAGAGACTGATTATTTTCCTATAACTGATTTAGGTGCTGGCAAAACATGTTTTAAACTTAACTGTATTTTTTTCAACTCTAGCCTACCCCCAACTTGTTTGGGACTAAAAGGCTTTGTTGCTGTTGGTAAAGTTGTGTCCTTAACATCCTCAAATTCCGCTGCAGGATTTCAGGCCCTTGAGGAGCAATACTATAACTCATGGCTTCATACGTATGTCCTATTATCTCAATATACATGTTAATTTGACCTTATTATGAAATTTTTCCCTGAACTAAATTTACTACCACTTGAATTTTGAGTGATCATTGTAAGAAGACAGTGCTGGCAAGTTAATATGGCCTATCATTTGTATGTGCTGCTTTATGTGAAAGAGATTTGCACTTCTTGCTGTTATGTAGTGGCCAGAGAGTTGTCGTACAAGATGCACATGAAAGCAAGTCAGGCAGTGTCGTCACCATCCAGGTAAGTACAAAACAGAATTATTATGGTTTGATTGATATTTCAACTTAACTAATAATGGTATTAATCGTTTCCAGGGGTTAACCCCAACTGGGTACTTATATGCTATTGGTGAGGATAACAAAAGCTATGAGTTGCACCCGGATGGCAACAGGTATTGCCTGTTACTCTGTTTTTCCATCCATTAATAATTTATACTCGGTATGCGTACCATATGTTGTATGCTCCTCACCGTATATATGTTCTCAATGTGTAATAGTTTGTTTTACCACGAACTATTCTTTGTCAAGAATGGCATTTGACAGTACCATTTGTTTGCAGCTTTGATTTCTTCACTGGATTGGTAAGGAGAAAGATGGAAGCTTAGGGTATCAATACAATTGATACATGGATAGGTTCAGTAAACTGTACAAATGAATGAAGATATTTAAGAATGGAATGCGAGCATGTTTTAAGCATCAGCCCCTCCATCTGTATCCAAACCTTGTTCTTGGAATAAATAGAAGGAATGCTCTTATGCAGTTCTGAACTGCTGCTTTGATATCTCAAAAAAACATTAACAAGTGCCCCACCCTTGCACTTCCATTTGCTAAGACTCCCCATAAACAATTAAGGACACGATCAACCATGACTGAAGCACAGGCATGAGTTCAAATTTCGGGTGAAGAAATCGCTATGACTGAAGACCCCTTTACTTGAATCATTCATAGGTAAAATGCATGAAAATTATGAAGCACACCTGCTATGTTGCTAGGCGCATAGCTTCTTCGGCAGTGTTTGGGCACATACATGTTTGGTTCTGCTACAACTGTAAAACTGCGTTAGTTTTTTTCTTAGTAATCTGAGGGCGGAATAGTCAAATTCGTCCTTGAACTATCGTCGAAAGCTCAGTTTAGTCCCTGAACTATAAAAACAGCCGTTTTAGTCCTCAAACTTTCACAGCCGGCTCAATTTCGTCCCTAAACTATGAAAACGACCGTTCTCGTCCTCAAACTTTCGCAGCCGGGTCAATTTCGTCCTTAAACTATGAAAACGACCGTTCTCGTCCTCAAACTTTCGCAGTCGGCTCAATTTCGTCTCTAATCCGATGTGGAGCGCCACGCTGGCTTGTCTCATCATCACCCAGTCAGCTGGAATCAGTTTTCGAAAGCCTGTAACTGATTTATTCTTATTTTAACTTGTCACAACTAGTTGCAACTCTTCAATACAAAATGGGATGAAGATGATTTTTTCATAAAAATTGTAGATCTCGATAAAATCTACAACTTTCTAGTTTAAATGTTTTTTATTTGAGGACATTAAGATACTCAAAAAGTTCATATTATGGTGCTAAAATTTTATATTAACTTTTATATTAATTACAAGCAACAGCCGGTAATTATTATGGTACTAAAATTTTATATTAACTTTTTGAGCATCTTAAC
Organism: Eremochloa ophiuroides; assembly: GCA_038502445.1. Classification (NCBI taxonomy): domain Eukaryota; kingdom Viridiplantae; phylum Streptophyta; class Magnoliopsida; order Poales; family Poaceae; genus Eremochloa; species Eremochloa ophiuroides. The sequence continues at coordinate 9,297,735 of JAHLJS010000005.1, forward strand.
ATTCTTAAATAAAAAAAATTAAAACAAAAAATTTGTAGATTTTATTGAGATCTACAATTAAAAATCATCTTCATCAATGTTGTATTGAAGAGTTACAACTAGTTACAACCAGTTGGAATAAGAATAAATCAGTTGCAGACTTTCAAAAACTGATTCTAGCTCACTAGGCGATGACGAGACGAGCCAGCGTGTCGCTCCATATCGGACCAGAGACGAAATTGAGCCGGCTGCGAAAGTTTGAGGACGAGAACAGTCGTTTTCATAGTTTAAGGACGAAATTGAGCCGGCTGCGAAAGTTTGAGGACGAGAACGGTCGTTTTCATAGTTTAGGGACGAAATTGAGCCGGCTATGAAAGTTTGAGGACTAAAACGGCCGTTTTCATAGTTCAGGGACTAAACTGAGCTTTCGGTGATGGTTTGAGGACGAATTTGACTATTTCGCCTAATCTGAGTTGAAAATGTACAATATTTGTATGGCTTGTTTGGATTAGGATGGGATGTAAATAAGGAGACCTCTTTTAGGGGTATTATTGTATCCTGACCGTCTATTCTTTATATCACATTTAATTTTAGCAATTTTATTTATTTTCCTATCCCTATCCCATTCCTCATTTCCTGCTATCAAATTTCCCGCTATCAAAACACACTAGTAGTGGTTATGTATCCTTTATTATGAGTTGGAAAGCTGTATTTGCGCAGGTGCTTATATAATAACTGAAAGGACATGATATGCAATATCCATGCTGCTGTTGGCTTGTGCTGTCGTCTGCATGACAGCATATGTATCATTGCGTGTGTTCTATGGGCAAGGCGGCCGTATACCGGGACTAATGACGCCACTGATCAATTTGTATAATTATCTCTTTATCAGCACACAAACATGAGCGCACGATTTCCATAATTATCAACACATAAACATGAGCACACGATTTGCATAGTTATCAACACACAAACATGAGCACGCAATTCGCTCTCGCAGCATCGATCTGAAGCAAATAAACCAATTATTTTATATCTTTATTATTACATATTTATATCTAATTCCTTGGCGTGGCAACCTCACTTTTCCAAATCAGGTCGTCTGCTCCGCCCGTCGCCCGTCGGCCTCTCCCGCTGGATCCCCTTCCTCTCCCGCAGGAATCTGAATCAATAAGGTCAGCTCCAATCTTAGCCTTAATGGCAGCTTTGCTGCCGCCAAGAGCCGGTTTATTCTCCCGCTTATTCTTGGAGTTGGAGGCTATCCTCTAGCTTGGGAATCTCACCGGCAAGCTTCGTTTTTTTAGCCAATCCAGTCCGGCGACCTAGGTCTCTCGGCTTGCCCGCTGGTCAGGAATGGCGCAGGATGATCCGGTTGTTTCTGCTCAGTGGCTGCACGAGCACCTAGGAATGCCTGATGTTAAGGTAAAAAAAGAAAGTCATCTAATATTCAGTTCAGAGTTACTTTAATAATGCTTCCTTCATCGAAAAAGAAAGTTCAGAGATACTTCTATCCCCTGCGTTAGTGGTGTGTGGAGAACATAACAGTGTGATTGTCTGTCAATTTGATCTTCTTTTTATGTGTTGTGTTCTTATTATTACCCCCAGAAAAAATTAGAGGGTTACGGACAGATGTGCTTTGTGACATTTATCGACTTGTTTTAGGTTTTGGATGCTTCCTGGTACATGCCGGTAGAGAACAGGGATCCATGGGAAGAATATCAGGTTTTCAGCATCAGCTGTAACGTCTCGTCTTCCCTTCTGAGATAATTGTTGGAGCTAATGTTCTGATATCTTCAGGTGGCACACATCCCTGGTGCGCTATTCTTCGACTTAGATGGCATAGTTGATCGGACAACTGATGTGAGAAATGTTTCTGGATATGCTTTGCATCCTCATTTTTCTCTCTCTGTTATTTTAGTTGAAGTAGATGAGCAACAAGGATTTCCAAGGGTCGTGGTAGTTCATACCGCTTTCGTGCAAATCTCATCTATAGATTTTGCCACCAATTAGTTTGCGCAAAATAGTAGTAATATATCAATTGTCTTTTTCCTAAAGCATAATATGTAATATGTTTTCCTATGCTATTATTTCAGTTACCACACATGCTGCCATCAGAAGAGGCTTTTGCTGCAGCAATTTCTGAGCTGGGTATAAAAAACCAGGATAAAGTTATTGTTTATGATGGAAAGGGATTCTTCAGTGCACCTCGTGTCTGGTGGTAAGCTAAAGTCTGTATCCAGTATCCACTTCATCAAAATGACGAAACCAGTAGAAACTTGCTATTCAGTTGTGCTGTTGATAAAAGTTATTAATGACAATCTTACTGAAAACGGACACTATTTTCTTTGTTATAAGAGTGCTCTGATGGTTTTACTTAACTAACATGATTTCCTTCAAGATGTTTAGGATGTTTAGAGTGTTTGGACACAAGAAAGTCTGGGTATTAGATGGTGGTTTACCTCAGTGGCGAGCTTCTGGGTTCGATGTGGAAAATGCCAGCCCTGATGATGGAGTCCTGAAATCAAATGCTGCAAATAAGGCTGTCGAAAGGGTTTATAATGGTGATCAGGTGAGCTAAAATGAGGCTGTCCATATGATTACGAAACACTCTTTTTTGCTTATTGGATAATTACAGTTTTTTTTTTTGTCTGCAGACAAATACAGTCACATTTCAGACTGAATTTCAGCCTAATCTATTCTGGACACTGGAACAGGCTAGTATTCTTTTTTTACCTGAAAGTGCTAGCATTGCACCATGTAGGAAGATAGAATTGGTGTATAATGCGATGGATTGTATTGCATTGAGGCCTTGGCCGGTATATATTGAGTACAGAGACTTGGGGGGTAAGGCAACCCCCGGATACATATGGCAGTCTATGATTAGGATATCTAAACTACCAAATATACACTAATAGCATGCATAGACTGAAATATATCAGTCTGGTCATATGAACCCTGTCTTCAATTTTACATTGATGCCCCAAAAATTTGGTGGAAGTGGAACTCCATAATTTGATCAATTCTGAAGTAATAGGACCAACTCTGAATTCCATAAATATGATTAACTCAAAAAGGAGCTATGACGATTATCACTAAGTGAAACATTAACGTTATTCTCATGCAAATTAAGGTGTTTGATTCATGCAACAGGTTGCGCATAATGTCACTGCTAAGACTTACCAACAAATAGATGCCAGAGCAAAGGGCAGGTAACATCTCTCTTTAGTTGCATGGTACTGTAGCAGGCTAGCAATATGTATAGTTCTGATAGCAACTGAATATGGTTTGCAAGTACAACCAGTTTCAAGCAAGACTCCTCCCTCACTTAGAATTCAAAGGAATTACATTTACAAATGAAAATATATTTCACCATTCTCAAACTAATTGTTAAAAATATGCATTGGTAGCTGATGGCATTTTTTTTTTTGTTATTGATCCTCTTCCTAAGTTGCCTGTGGTTTCTTCTTGTTCCTAAGAAAATTACCCACATTCAAATTCACAGATTTGATGGTGTAGCACCAGAACCACGAAAAGGGGTACGAAGTGGACATATACCAGGAAGCATATGTGTTCCATTCCCTGAGGTTGGTATGATTCAAAGATTCAGTACATCACATGATACTTGGATAACCACCAATTGCTAAGAAATGATGATGTTTGACTTCATCCCAGATGTTCGATGGTGCACCAAGCCTTCTCTCTGCAGATGAGCTTCGGCTAAAGTTTCAGCAAGCAGGTCTCCATTCTGTTGCAACTCATTGTGATAATCTGAAACAAGTAGTTTTGTTGTGCTCTTGGCAAGAAAGGAAGCAATAATTTTTCCAAAGTACAAATATCAGAAGCAGAGCAAGAATACTGATAATTTAACATTTCAGATCTTTTAGAAATTGAGTATTTCTTAGGGATATATTGCACATGTATAGAAATTCTGAAAAGTTTGCCAAACATTAACAGTATGGTATATTTGGTGTTTCTTCAGGAATTTCCCTAGACCAACCCATTGTTGTGACTTGCGGATCTGGCGTGACTGCCTGCATACTTGCCCTAGTCTGAAATCTTCCCTGTTCATCTTGGATTTACCATGGCCTGAGCAAAGCAATCCCTAATAATATCTCTGTTTACAGGGGCTCTACAGGATTGGAAAGCATGATGTTCCAGTTTATGATGGATCTTGGACAGAATGGGAGGCACAATCAGATTCCGATTACCCAAAAGTTAACCGCTCCTGCTTGTTAAACTCAAAAGCTCTGAAAAGATCAATACAGTTTGAGCATCTTGGACCATTCATTTTAGATTGTCAGCAAGATGACATTATGTTGTAACAAGCTTTGCACTAAATAAAGGCGAATATTATATGAACTAGGAATGTGCAATATGTTTTATGTTGTCCTGTACACAGAAATAGATTAAAGGGAACATGTAAAGCGGGACATAAAGTGCCCCCTTGCCAATCCCCGTGAGTTGTGACCCCATTGTCAGTATCAAACTTATGGTTGGCATGTACTAACTACTAACGTTAATATTCAAGGAGCATATGCTTGAAAATAACACTAATCATATGAACTGATTTCATTTACCACTGTAACATTGTATTTACCATACAGATTAGTACCATGATCAACATATTGTATCTAAATCAGGCAAATTCTTGTTTACTGCATCATACTGGCAACATATGAGGGTTAATGTATGAGAGTTTCAACACTCTCATACCATATTTCTTTGGTAAACTTGAGATCTAATGAGGAAGTTGTTTTCTTATGAATTTTCAATGAAAAAATTGATACACAAGTCAAAAGCTGTGTATTCTGATGAGAAATTTCAATGAAAAAATTGATACAATAAATAAAAAACTGTGTATTCTGGTCAGAAAAAGAAACAATCTTCTCACTCTCAAGTACATGTGTTGTAAATTGTAATCAAAAGACCTCATCTGCTAAGATTTCTAAGAACAGATAGTAAAGTTAGTGTTACCTTTTTCTCCCAATCTACATTTAAAAAAACAATCACATTTTCATCCATTGACTCATCTGGATAGAAATTTACACATAATGGTGCATGAAGCCAGGAATTGGTATGAGCTTCCACATGCCATGGCTCATTACACGTTTTGCAGAATATGACAAAATGAACTTAGCAATCCAGCATGAAGTTGTCATTGCACCTATTCTGCAATGCGCATTTCCTGCATTTCACACTTTCCTCCCAAACGTTCAGACCATGCCTTATTTGCAGTAATGCTTGAAGCTAAAATAACAGTGAAACCTGAGGCTCCCAAGTGAATTGCACCAGTGAGCCTGCTGGATTCCGCTAATATTGGTTAAAGATTTCAGTGAAGCTGGTAGCAGCAGCACCAGAATTCAAATCATCCAGCACAGGTTTCGTCTAGGTGCACTTCTGTCATCCCAGAAGTGTCCCCGTTATCACTGAACATTGTGGGTTCTCCAATATTTGTTCCAAGATCATCAGCTACCATAAAGGCACGAGCACCGTCCTTTTGATTCACCCAGCTGTATCCACGGCCTTTCACAACACCACGACTACTCATGAGTGCCCTAACAGCTGAGGCATCAGCATGTCTACCCAAGGTAGCATATATGTTTGATAGAAGCACATAAGGTGATGGATTCTTTGGATCAAGGCGGAACAGATGCTTGGCGGAAAATTCCCCCAACTCAGCATTGTGATGTACAACACATGCAGCTAGTAGAACTTCCCATAGTATAGGATCATCCTTGTATGGCATTTTATCTATCACTGCCTCAACTTCAGCAAAACGACCAGCCCGCCCCAGTGCATCTATGAGGCAAGTGTAATGCTCAACTAATGGTGTAATCCCATAATTGCTCTCCATGGAATTAAAGAATGTAATTGCTTCATCAACGAGCCCAGAGTGACTGCATCCTGTCAGGACAGCAATGAAAGTCACACTGTCAGGCTTCTGCTTTGTGGTTAGCATGTACTCAAACAATTCCACAGCTTTCTCTCCAAAACCATTCTGAGCATATCCATGGATCATCTCATTCCATGCCACTAAGTTCTTCACAATCATGCAGTTAAAGAAAAGGCGTGCATCATCCATGTTGCCACATTTAGCATACATGTCGATCAGGGAACTGCCAACGTATACATTCTGATCATAACCATCCTTCAGAACCTGTGCATGTATCTGCCTACCTTGAGGTATGGATGACAATCTAGCACATGAATTGATCATACTAGCATAAGAGGATTCTGTGGGGAACATTCCATTTTTCCGCATCTGATTGAAGAAATTGAAGGCCTCTTCATTCAAAGAATGGATAGCCAAACCTGAGATCATGGAATTCCAACATACTACGTCTCTCTCGGTGATCATGTTGAAAATGATCTGTGGGATGCCAACCTGACCACATTTTGAATACATATCTATCAGACCACTCGCAACAAACATGTCATTATGAAGCAATAGTCTTACTGAAGCAGAATGCACTTGCTTGCCCAATTCCAAAATTCCTAATCTAGAGCATGAACTGAGGATCACAGCCAAAGTTGTACGGTCAGGCTGCACATTTTGATGTTGCATTCTCCTAAACAAGTCGATTGCGTCTTGATGCAGTTCCTCCTGGCCGTAGCCAGATAATAGGGTGTTCCATGTAGTCACACTTGGCTTTGATATCTTGTCAAACATTGCATTAGCAGACGGAACATCCCTTGCCTTAATACAAGAAGCAAGCATGTTACTGTAAGTTACCTCATTGGGCTCAAAACCTGACTCTTGCATCAACTCCAGTACTTCCATGGCTCTCTCATAGCAACCCAGCTGACCGTATCCAGTTATAAGAATGTTCCAAGAAACAATACTGACACTGGACATCGACTCAAAGACTTTCATGGCGTCGTCCATCTTCATGCCCTTTGCGTACATATCAATCAACGAGTTCGCCACGTGTTGGTCCGACCCAAAACCTTTTCTGACAACCAACGCATGAATGGACTGTGCAAGCCGGATTGCACGAGCGACATTGTAGTCACCAGCACAGGCCTGCGCGCACGCGCCCACAACACTGGAGACCGCTACGGGATCAACACGAATCCCGCTCCTGCTCATCCGCGCGAACAGCCTGAGGGCATCATCGACGGCCCCGCTCTGCGCCAGCCCGCCCATCATCGCCGTGAACGACACCTCGTTCGGGCTAGCCATCCCGTCGAACAGCCTGACCGCGTCGGCGACGCTCCCGCACTTTGTGTACATGCCGAGGAGCCCGTTCTCGACGAACTGGTTCCCGTCGAGCCCGACCTTGACGGCGAGCCCATGGCAGCGCCTCCCGTCATCGAGCGCGGCGACGGCGCCGCACGCGCTGAGCACGCTGGCGAGCGTGAAGTTCGTCGGCGCGAGGCCCTCCTGCAGGCATCCCCTGGTACATCTCCAGCGCTTCCCCCGGGGAGCCCGACCGCGCGACGGCGGCGATGACGGTGTTCCAGGAGACGGCGTTCCGGTCGGGCATTCGGCCGAGCAGGTCCCGGGCGGCGGCGAGGTCCCCCGCGCGGCAGGCTGCTGAGATAGGCGGCGTTGTAGGAGTAGACGTTGGGGCTGGGCAGCGCGCGGAAGGCGCGGAGCGCAGTGGCATGGCAGGCCCGAGAGGGAGTAGAGCTCGACGAGGCGGTTGAGGAGGAAGGTGTCGCCGGCGAGGCCGGCGGCGAGGACGCGCGCGTGCGCGGCCTTGGCGTGGGCGCGGCTGGGCTTCGGGCCGCCGCTATGCTTGATGCAGGCCTGGAGCACGGCAGCGAGCTGGGCCGCTAGGTTGGCCATCACACTGAGAAACGAGAGGAGTGGTCCGTTATATACTACTAGTAAAGATGCGCGTGCGGCATGCACAGTGTGTATAAAAAATCTTTCATAACAAAAATAACAATTGAGTTAACCAATTATTTTAACTATAAAATCATATTTTTCATAAGGATTTCTTTTCGAATGCATAGATCTTAATTAAAAGCAACATCAAACTCATGGACCTCAACAAAAAAAACCTATTTTTTTAATGCATAGAAGCAGCCTTAAACTCATATCACCATTGGCTTAAACACAAACTCATAAAAATTTACACAAACTCATAGCAATCTTAAATTCAGATATATTTAGGTGATTTTAGTAACCGGCATCCATAGCAATCTCAGTTGACGTGTCGTTTATCCAATGTAGCCAGGATTTATAGCTATAGTGGTCCATCGTCTAAATTTGTTTTAACCGCTATAAATTTAACATGTCGGTACATGAGTATACAAATTATTATAAAATGCAATGAAGAAAAAGAAAGACATATGGAGTTCATAATATAGAGGGAAGAGTAAGATCATGTATGACGGAGAGCCCATATAGCACGACGTAGAGACAGAGCCCCGCAAAAAAACTCGCTGCGATCTTATCATGTCTCTATATTTCTGTCAATCCATCCCCGTATTGGTGGAGAATCCCTCGATTCTCAGTTGTGCTACCGGAGGCTCTAGAGAGATTGAAGAAGAGAGTGCTTATCTTAAAGTGGGTTAATTTACAACTTATATGTTTTTAGAAGTTATCGTCCTTTTCATATCTGCCTACCCAGCATTTATCGTAGGGCCGAGCGGCATGGACACATGTGACAAATCTTCATCTCACCCGTGCATGACAGAGTAGTTTTGCGTTCCTTCGCATCCATCGATCAGAATTCACGCCTCCAAAGCAAATTAAAGGAGATTGCGGTGCCCAGCAAAAGCTTAATTTGGTTTCGTGCTACCAGGCAGCAGTAGCAGCCGCATGAGGCCAGCAGCTAGTAAGGCAACAATAGAACAGCGATGGTGTTCGTGCCCGTGTGCGTGCAGTGCGGGACGCGGAGTAACCTGTGCCGGTGCAAGGTGGTCGGGCCGACGTTGGGGCTCTCATTGCGTTTGTGGTGTCCGGGGTCATCGAGTGGTCGATGCATGGGGGCTGCCGGGGACCTGTTCCACCACCGCAAGGGACGCCGCATCAAGGTGCATCTAGGGCTCATTGCGCATTACCAGGGCCATCCCAATCTATACGCCCGATCGATTAGCCAGCCGTCGGCACGCTTCGTGAACCCCGATCCGTAAATGACTTATGGTTATGGCGGCGGGTGGGATTATGGAAAACGTGACTTATTATGGCAGCGGGGCAGGACTCTTACACCATACATATAAGATCTCGTATGACGGACGGTCCATATTACACGATACGTAGATCAGACGGTGGATACATGAAAAAAGTAAGATCCCTAACGACGGGTGGCCCATATTGCACGATATGTAGATCGAACGATGAATACATGAAAAGAGTAAGATCTTAGACGACGGAGGGCCCATATTACACGATATAGAGATCGAACGGCTATTAAGTAGGGAAAGCCCCTCTCAGAAAATTCGCTCTTTTATAGTAAGGACTACCACCGCATGAGATTCATGGGTCAATTCGTTTTTGGGCCGTAGTATGAACGATTGAACCTTCAGTAAAAGTGGGTCTGATTGGTCTGACTAAAATTTATCCTACCAAAGATTTGACAAATCAAAATTAAGTAGAAAAACTTGGTATAAATTTGATAAACCAAATGTGAGAGGTTGACAAAGTTCGATAGCAAAACAAACAATAGCTAAAATCATAGCTTATTAAATGTTTGGTGTGGTAAATTTTAAAAGGCAAATCTGGCCCGTGTTCTTCTAAGCTGTAGGATTGCTCGGCCATCACAATTGCTCTCTCAAACCCTCAATTTGAAAATATTTTTACCTTAGGCACATATGATTTTCAAAAATAGATGTTAATAAGAGGGCGATGAGGCATCATGTGGCCACTTAAAATAGAGGTCTTACCCATTATTAGGAGCGTTAAATGCTCCCCTTTTATCGGTGAATGAACACATAAATGGCTCAAGCTTAACCGAAAAGAAAACAAGATAAAGCAACAACCAACATATGCAATGCAGTACAAGAATTTCAACAGATGTTTATCGACTTTGAGCCTTACTCAAGCTTCTTTACCTGCTTTTTGACGGTTATCTTGTCTAGTCTAGATTAGACAAACCCTAAATGCAATACAAATATTTAAACATGACATATTATACACATTTTGTTTAACAAATTTGAGTAGATCAAGTTCCTCGACTTATAAAACCGTGCTTCTTCTAAAGGTTTTGTCAAGATATTTCATCTAGCAAGATATCACCCTTTAGCAACATGATCTCTAAGAAAGTGATGACATATATCTATGTGGTTAGTGCAGGAGTGCTGAATCGAGTTCTTAGCAAGTTTAATGGTGCTCTCAATATCGCACAAAAGGGATATCTTTTCATGAATCAAGTGATAGACTAAAACGGTTAGCTTCATGTAAGCACAACAAGCACCCATGAGGCATCGTCGGTTGATAAGACAATACTATTTTGTTTTTTGAGGTCCAAAACACAAGTGAACTACTAAGCATATGGCACCCACCAGACGTGCTTTTCCTATCAATTTTGGAACCTAGCAATCCGATTTAGAATAACAAACGAGTTGGAAACTAGCTCTCTTTCAATTTTACATGATGACCCCCGGTTTTACTTAAAATAGTACAACTTTCACCCTCCCTCCCAACCCATGTCAGCGGGCTATGATCGTAGCACTGTTGCTAGTGCTAGCGCTATGTGGTCAATCAATTGTTGGGGATTTGACTTTGCTCTAACATATCCCCAAAACTCCAGAGTTAACTTTGAAGATCAACGTATGTTTTGCAAGAAGTTGGAAACAAAGTTAGCATCGCAAATACGCAAGATGGGTTAAACGTGAAGTTGTTAAAAAAAGAAAAGAGACTTCTCGAAACCAATATTTGACTTCGCACTAAAAGTTGAACCGAGTTGATGTTATCAAGAACTTTCATCGTCAAGGCGTGAAGTCAGAAGAAAGTCATGAACTTAACGCCAAGATGAAAACAACTTAGTGAATGGATAAGCTCAAAGTTGTCATGAAATTGTGTAATACAGCAAGACTACCTGCACTCCTCATTCTCTATTTCTATCCACTATACATCCTGATCATCAAGATTCTCTCCTCTATACATGTTTCTTTCGCACCTATCATCCTCTATATCTCATACCCTATATCAACTATCAACAATGGGGCCCACAAGTTTGTAAATAAATTTTATCAATATATATTAATCTGAGATGTTATTTTGAAAGATTTATTAAAACGAATTTAATGGTGTAGTCGGAATTTAATTTAGTTTTTGGGTTTGTGAGTGTTGGCACAAAATGTGGTTCCTCGCGCTCAACACACCAGCGAAGCCGGATATGATTTCAAGAGAGTCGGAGCTTCAAAGATCCAGCTAGCTTCAAACCCGATCAGAGAGTGCCGATAACCCTCAAGCGTGCCAGTCAATTTGACCTGCAATTGACCAAAAAAAATGATCAGTAATCATAAGACGGAACTAACCGGTGGGTCCAGATATTTCCAACTGTATGGCTTTGAGTGCCGATATAATCGGAAATCGATTAAAGAGTCGATTTCAGCATGTATGCATGTTTTGCCACAGGAAATAATTATTGAACTGATACATAATCGATTAATATGTGTAATCAAACATGACAATTTACATTAAACTAAATCTATGCAGATAGTTATAACAGATCAAGACATAATCGATTATTGTAAACAGGTATTCAGACTGTCTGAATGTCAAACAGATAGAAATCGGTTATTTAGCCGATTTGACAGAACACGATCGGTTAACTGGTTTTTCTTGTGAAAGCATAACTGCATCGGCTAATTAACCGATCCAGGGTCCCTGAAGCAGAAAACTCGGCGGTAGCAACAGCCACAAGTCGATCTATAAGAATACGGAACTGGTCTAAAAGGCCGGTGGTTCTGTATCCGTATAAATCGGCTCTTGCCAAGCTCTCTCATCACGTACGAACAAAACTGCGATAGCACTGGCCGAACCAAGCAGTTTCATAACAAAGCATAAATATGAACGAAACATAAATGAACCTTTTTCATGTAGATCTAAGGCCAATACTATGCAATCTTGATCGGACAAAGAGATGTTATATTAATAAATAAACAATAAATAACAGATACCATCTTGATAATTTAATGAATCTAACTAAGAAGCCAAATTAGTTAGAGCCGATAACTAATCCATGAACATAATCAAACTTAAACTAAGCCCTCATCCACCGGATGACGCTAAACATAGATTAAACAAGAAAACAAACATGAATCGATAACTAATCCTTATTTGATCTAAGCCCACGTCCACCGGATGACGCTAAACTTATATCAAGCAAGAATCAACCCCGATCTACGATGCTCCCATGTCCACCGGATGACATTAAAGAGACAAAACTTAGCGAGATATGACGGAACTTACAAGCAAGCCTGCGTCCACCGGATGACACTCAGCCAGATTGAAGAATTCGTCGAGATCTACGTTACTCCTACTCCTAAGTTTTGGCCAGAGCCGAAAGGTGTGTTGTATTGATATGTCTGTATTACAATGGCCGGGGGCTTATATTTATACCCTGAACTTTGACAAGATAGAGTTCGACTCGAATTACAACTCAAAACGAATATGGAAACTAACAAACTCTCCTAAATTAAACATAACTTGGAGCCCAATCTTTCCTTTCTTCAACGGACTCCGAACGTGATCGCTTTCCGGCGTCGGAGATTCGTACTGACGTCATCAATCGACTCTTGTCTCTGACCGCGCCGTCTTCACTTCGGCCGAAACAATCGATTTCGAGACCTGATCGACTAACTCTGTCTTTGCCTCTGCCCCGAAATCGGCCATCTGTGTTTGGCATCGACTATCCACACTCAGTCCAGATTTTGGCGTAAACAGTGAGTCATAACATTTTTTATGAGTTGAAAAACATGGGACCCACCACTACACCCTCCCTCTTCCTCCTTCCTCTCCCGCGCATCCTCTCTGGCTCTCCCGCATGCGCACGCATTGGTTCGTGGTGGGGCTGCCCGGTGTAGAGGAGTTCGTGATGGACGCTGAATATTGCGGATGGAAGCAGCTTCTGTGGCTCATACCGGATGCCGCTGCAGCCCTTCTCTTCTCTAAAACCATCCTGCAGGGTCCCTTTAAAGGAGCCAGTGCAGATGGTCTAAGTGAACGTGAAATGATGACTTCACTCCTGTACAAAGTTCTAAATAGCGGGCTATAGCCCCCGCTATAGCGCTATTTAGCCTTTTGGCAACTCCACCGCTAAGCTACGCCAGTTTTCACGCTAAACGCAATTTACCGCTAATAGCGGCTAATAGCCGGTGAAATAGCGCTAAAATAAAGGTTGCTTAGCGCCGCTACGAGGCCAGACTCAGCAAGGGCTTTCAGCACCTCGGGGCTCAAATCACACGCCAGCCCAACTCGAGCTAAGTCACTGCAATATGCACATGTGGGCTCCAAAATTAGGTTTATGGTTTCTTTTATACTACACTACTGCTGTTGTTGAATGATTTACTCTTTTTTTCTTGAACGCAAAATGATTTACTCTTTACTTGTAAATAAATTTACAATCATCCCATGGAGCAAGTAAGTATCATATCTATTCTAGGTTGGTGCAGTAAGCTGACATGTTTATTATGTGTAAAATTACTTGATATTTGGTATTTTTTTGCATAGCCGTAATTGGCTTAGCCCGCTATTTAGCCCGTTATAGCCTTTCTTAGCCTTTGGGAGAGGCAACCGCTAAGAGGCTTAGCACGCTATTTAAAACTTTGCTCCTGTAGTCCAAAGGGGCTGTAATCATCTATCAGAAAGGTCAAATGGTCTTTTGTGTATAGGTCACGAAGATTAACAACCATAAAATTAACAGCGACATTTTTAGAACGGAGGGAGTACTGTAAGATTTTGAGCCGTGTGCAGGAGCTAGCACGGGGAGTAAAAATGGTGTAACGCTCGGTATGCTCGATTGCTCGCCACTGGTGCTGGTGGTGGTGGGTGCGTGCGCCGTGAGGCTGGTTCCAGCCGCATGCCCTCTCGACTCTTGTACTCGAGGCTCCTCGTGATCTGTGGGCTGAAACTCGTACGGTCCGGCGGGCGGCGCCTCCTCGTGACCCAAAAGACGCCGCCGACGCCTGGTAGCACGCGCCCACCCACCTGACTTGGCTCGCTCAACTCGAGGCTGGCCGCCGGACGCTGCATATTCCCAATGCATGCGACGACGTCGTCGCCTCGTCGGCCGCTAGGCCGGGCCCCGGGGGTGGCTACTGGCTATAAATCTCGCAGGCGCAGCCCCCCCCTCCCCCCCCTGTTTTCTGAGGCACGGCACGAGAGCCACACACCAGCAACACAGAGGCAGGCAAGGCAAGAGGCCGGCTGTGCTGCGAGCGATCGAGGAGGAAGGAAAAGGCGATAATGGGGGCCGCGCCGAGCATCGCATTGGCAGCTGCTACCGTCGGCGCCGGAATCTTCACCGCTGGCGTGGCGGTCGGGGTGGCGTTGATGGTGTCTGAGTCCGACGTTGTCAACGACGCGCTCGACTCCGTCTGCGACGCGGCCGAGGAAGTCATCGACTACCTGCGCGGCGTCGCCTCGTCGGCCTTCGATAGGCTCAAGGCAGCCGCGGCAGCCGTTAAGAACAAAGTCATCAGGCTGGTGCGCCGCCTGCTGGGCTGCAAGCGAGCCGCTGCGGCGAGGCGCGAGGCGCGTGCTGCTGCTGCAGCTGCTCATCAGGACGCGGCGGCGGCGCACGACGTCGTGCTGTCCAGAGCTTCGGCCCGTGTCGCCTGTTTCGGGCAACTGCAGCACGTCAAGGTGAAGCCCATCCCTCCGCCTTCGTCTTCGGCCATCGTCTCTGCCGCCACCGCCGCCGCCGCACCCGGCGGAGCGCTGGCCTTGCTGGCTGCCCCGGCCGCGCGCGCCGCACAATGGGCTTCGGAGATGATGGCCCTCGTTGAGACCGTGGCGGCGGCGGCAGCTTTGGGTGACAGCATTCCTCAGGAAGCTAGGTCGTCCATCTCCGTCGTCGTAGCCGCGGTGGGCATAGGCCTCGAGGCGATCGCCGCCGCCGCGTTCGCGTAGGCCCGTCGGCGTGGCATCCACTGTGGCTCCGGTCACACGTTTCTGTATCCGCATGTTGCCGAAGTACAAACCATTACAGATTTACAATATCATGCTCATGCATCAATTGAAGCAGTAATTCTTCTCCTGAAGTCGCAACGTCTCCTTGCATGAATTTTTAGTGGCTCACGGTTCAATACCCTTCTCCGCGAGTCCTAAACTCACTCATTGAATCTTCTTGTTCTCCAATATTTGTCTATATCTCATGAGCACTTGAGCCAGTCTCATTTTCTATGTTTGGTTAGCAAGACAAATCCGGAACATGCGGTATTTAGGCCCTACTTGGCGTGGCATCACTTCACTAATAAAGCCATTACTTTTCACTTCGGCTCCGTGAACAACTTTATAGATAATTCTAGAGTCCACGTATAGAGTTTCTTAAAATATACTCTCACAGATGACAGAACCCCATGCATGATCCACCAGATCTAAGTGAAGCCGTGTAACGTGGCATCACTTCACTAATAAAGCCATTACTTTTCACTTCGGCTCCGTGAACAACTTTATAGATAATTCTAGAGTTCACGTATAGAGTTTCTTAAAATATACTCTCACAGATGATAGAACCCCATACATGATCCACCAGATCTAAGTGAAGCCGTGTACAAGTTTTAGCTTCACCCTTCATATACTCCTTGTGAGAGCTCAATTTAAAGGTCTAAAGCTATTTTGTTTTATCCCGTTTGGCACAACGGGGCCTTAAGTAACCAAATAGAAAAGTCATACACTCTTTATGTGTTCAAACAAAATACAATTCTTATTCTTGAGGAATTAAATGCTTTCATTTAAATGAAACTATAAATTTTTTTACTACCATTTACGATACAAAATAAGTATCATTATATTAGTTATGAAATATTTTTTTTTCTAATAAACTAATTAGAGGTAGAATTATAAATATTATAAATTTAGTCATGCATCAACTAATTCGATAGATACATATATCTAATTGCCTTTTATATGAAGGTTATAATGTATTACTGACCTGACCTGGGTCTTAAGGGTGTCTCTAAGGATAATCCTATGCTAGAAACCACACATGGTTTCTATGCACATTAATTTATTTAGACATAAGGCGGGTCTCAGTGGAGAGTTTCATTGCACTGTTTCTAAGATTGTCATGTCATGTAGAATGAAATAAAACTCGAATGAAACTTTGTATTGAGAGTAGGCATTTCATCCTAAAGTTTCATTCACATTAAATTTCATGACTCATGGAGAGTTGGTAATCGTGTCAAAAGAGTTTCATCTAGATTAAACTTATTTTTTCTTTCTCTTCTTAAATACAGTGCTATATCATCGAATATGCCTATGTGACAACGTATTTAATGCGAATGAAACTCAATTGAAACCCCTACTGAGACTGGCCTAATATATATAAATTATGTTTTTAATGGATAGTTTATGCGAGCCTTATTCTCCTTCAGGTGTGGAGAAGATAATACTGGAAAAATACCGAGGATGCCAGGTACGGCCAGGTAAAGATAAGTGGTCCCCACTGTTAGCCGCTATTTAGAGTGTCAAGAAGTAATTTCGTCCCACTCCTTGGATCCACACAACCAAACATCAAATGGCTCTTTTCAACCAACACTACGACATAAAATCTTTTGCGAGGCGTTTACATTTTTTTTCGAGGCGGGCAGGAAGGATAACCGCCTCGATTAATGACTGCATTAACCGAGGCGGTTATTAGTTATTAATCGAAGCGGTTAGAAAAAACCGTCTCCAAAAATAAGACCCAACCCGATAGCCCCCTCTAGCCCACTCTCGTATCTTATATATAAAGGAGAAGTGAAATCCTAGCTCTAACCCTAACTCTCACCCCTCTCTCTACCCCTCTCTCCCTCCACAGCAGGCGGCGCCCGGCCCTCTCTCCCCCCCTCTCTCTCTCCCTCCATCCCTTCTCACTCTCACACGGCCGACGAGCGAGGAGCTGGCCCGGCGGCGGCGAGCCCTCTCCGTAGCCGTGCGGGCATGCCCCCCTGGCGGCAGCGGCACAGGCACGGCCCGACGGCGGCGAGGCCTCTCCGCGGCCGTGCAGGCGTGGCCCGGCCGCGGCGTGCCCTCCCCGCGGCGGCGCGGGACGCTGTACAGCCCCCTGCTCTATGGATAGGCTTGCCGGGCCCGTGGATGGGCTTGGCGGGCCTATCCATGGATTTTTTTGTTTTTTTGTTTTTTTGTTTCGATTTACGGTGGTGGGCGCACAACCGCCTCGGCAAAGGTCACGATTTAATCCGAGGCGGTTGGAAAAACCGTATCGGTTAATCAAAACCGCTCGCCACGGTTAAAAAATACAGTAGTGCAAACGGAAATTAAAGTTGTCACATTCGAGAACCTAGAGACTGAACCGTCTCACTCTACCTTAGGACAGTCCCAATGGATGAAACTATGCACAAAGTCCAAGAGGACAGTCCCAATGGATGAAACTATGCACAAAGTCCAAGAGAACCACATAAAAAAAATCATCTGTAGAAACTACCTCCCACAATATAAGTTTCTTGGCGTAATAAATATTAGCTTTTTTTCTTTTTCTCTCTCCTTGTCCCTTCTCTGTTTTCCCTCCGGTATGGCGGTATTCATCTGGTTCTTTCGTGGCCATATACCCATACGGAGACAATGCAACAATTGCAGAGCAGCCACACACGGTGACACGGACACGAGCAGGCAGCGCGGACGCGAGCATGCAAGCTCAGGCAGGGTGGGGCGGACGCGAGCAGGCAAAGCGGCCGACGAGCGCGCGTCCGCCGGTCCATGGTGCGCAGCGGATCATGCGAGCTCAGACAGCCGGCAAGGCGGCCTGGGAGCTCGCGCGGCGCGGCGGGGCGACCTGCGAAGTGCGAACGCGGCTTGGCGGGCCTCCGCCGAGCGCGAGCGTGCGCTTCTAGCGCGGCGGGCGAGTCCGCGGCGGGCAACGGCGGGTGAGCGCGGCGCGGCGAGGCAGTGGGCGTCGGGCGAGCTTTGGCGGCTGCGTCGGAGTCGAGGGGCGGCCTAAGAACTCGAACGGCAGCCAGCCAGGCGGCCTGGGAGCTCGCGCGGCGGCTGGCGAGCGTGCGGCCACCGGTCCATGGTGCGCCGCAGAGCATGCGAGCTCAGACAGCCGGCAAGGTGGCCTGGGAGCTCGCGCGGCGCGGTGGGGCGGCCTGCGAAGTGCGAACGCGGCGTGGCGGGCCTCCGCCGAGCGCGAGCGTGCGCTTCTAGCGCGGCGGGCGGGTGAGCGTACGGTGGGCGAGTCCGTGGCGGGCAACGACGGGCCGAGCTTTGGCGGCTGCGTCGGAGTCGAGGGGGGCCTAGGAGCTCGAACGGCAGCCAGCTAGGCGGCCTGGGAGCTCGCGCGGAGGCCGGCGAGCGTGCGGCTACGAGCGTGGCAGGGCGGCCTTCGAGCGCAGCGGCAGGCAGCCTGCGAACACGGCGTGACGGGCCTCCGCCGAGCGCGTGGAATGGCGAGCGCGACCGGAAGAAACGACCAGTTTCTTCCCAACGGCGAATCTACGGTTTCTTGGAGTCTCGGAGCTAGAGTCAACGTCGTTTCCTCCTCAAGAAATCGTTTCTTCAGATTTGCTTCTCTTTCCTCATTAATTAGGTTGGCATGTCAGCAATTTATCTATGTGGTATCTCATTAAATGAAGATAGAAACTGGTTATTAATTGTCATTGGACTGCCCTTAGGGCACGTACAACGGCAGTATTCTGCCGTCTCTACGACTTATTTTTTTTCTACAGAAAACGCCCCCGCGAGCGTGGAGACGAGCGAGGCCGTCGTCTCGCGAGGCGACGGCACCGGCTCGTGCTCCCAGGCTCAGTCGCCGGTGGAGAGCGCGTTGTACGGCGTGGTCTTCTCCGAGCGACGAGAGGCGGATCAGTCTACGCGCGCTGGTGTCCGCTGCCTTCAACTGAGATGTGGAGCCCTCAACCAGGAAGAGCGAGCAAGGCGTCGGATCTAGGAACAGCAAGGGCGCCTCGTCGGCGGCGGTGGTGACCGAGACTCTTCGTCGTGATTGCAGTTCGGCGACGGCGGCCTGCTTCCTTGTTCGTGGAATCAGCTCAGCTTTGGGGGCGGATGCAGCTGGTTGCGCGGGCGCGGCGACCCAGCTTTGTAATTCATGCTCATGCAATTCTTTTTCCTGTGAATAAAAAGGAACGACAGACGATCTTCTAAAAAATTGTGTTTTTTTGTTCTTAGTTCTTGATAGTGAGACCTAAATGTTAGTTTCATTTGTTATCAGGCATTTGATTTCAATGGACCTGCTAAGAATCAGTATGCAAAAACACTGAAATAGAGTATATGATGATCTGCAACAAATGCTTTTACTGAATGATAATTCCATTGTTACCTTTATGGCTGACCACAAAACTAACATACTAGAGGTTTTGCAGCCTGTAAAATGTTTGGTTGCATCTAGTGATTTGTCATTTTGCTCTCTGCTAGCAACAATGTAAAAACACCTGAGCATTAGGAATTGTTATCAAGCTTTTGTACAGCCTCTCTTGTCTGAATTATCTGCACACACACTAGCTTGCGTTGTGAACTGCTGTATGTTAAGTTTCTGAATGTTCAGAGCTCTCCGATTGTCATCCTGTTAGCTTTCTGGAACTGTGTTCTGATTTTTGGAGCTTTCTTTGTATGAATTATGAAAGCATCAATGTTCACTACAAGAAAGGACTACATAATCAAAGCATCCATGGTCACTGAAGTTTCAATTAGTGTGAATGTGAAGGCTATTCTATTTGAAACTGTGTTTTTCTTTCCGCTATTATTGAATTTAACGTAATTAGTGATCCATTATATTTATGAAATAACAACACAACTGTATACAAAATGATATTCATAAATGATCTTAACTACATGCAAAGTATTAAAAAGTTTGTAGACGGCTCCCTGTTTATGGGTTGTACGATCCATCTCTCTACCCTATCTGTATATCAGTTTCGAGATTATTACATACGGTCTGCCGTTGTACATGCCCTTAGTTCACAACCAAACGCTACCTTAATGGTGCACAACAAACGAGTCGGCATTTAACCGAGTGGAATGATTAGACACAAATACGACATCTGGTCCTGACTTTTTCCAAAAAACCAAATACTCCGGGGAGTACGAAGGGAGTATGCGACACTAAACGGAGGGAGTAGGAAGCATGGCACGGGGAGTAAAAATGGCGCAACGTTCCGTAATCCGTATGCTCGTCATTGGTGTTGGCATTGCATCAATTGGGTCTGGGTGGGTGGGCGGGTGCGTGCGTCGCGACTCTCGAGGCTGGTTCCAGCCGCAGGAATGTCCTCTCGAGTCCCGTAGCACCAGGAACTCCCTTATGGTACAGTCCGGCGGGCGGCGCCTCCTCGTGGGCTGTGCGCTCAACCATAAAAAGGACGCCGCGACGTCTGGTAGCATGCGCGCACTCACCGTGCTACCTTGGCTCGCTCAACTCGAGGCTGGCCGCCGGACGCTGCATATTCCCAATCAATCTTTTAACGGTAATGATTGTGGCCGGCCGTCCCGTCCGGACGCGGGGCGCGTTCGCCTGCCCCCGCGCTCGTCGGGTTAGACTTGACGTGGGCGCGTGCCGCTCGCCCCGTGCATGTTTCGTTTTTTCTTTTTTGTTTTTTCTTTATCAGTTTTATTCTTTTTTGTTTTCATTTTCATTTTTATTTTCTTTTTTCCGTTTTATTTATTTTTCTTTTTTTTCTTTTTTTTCTTTTATAATTCATTATATAGACATAGTAAAAGTGGATTAGAAATGTTGCACATGTTAGGGCCTGTTTGGTTCACGGATGAACTCAGCCTGGCTCGTATGGAAGGAGCCTGGCTCTCAGGTAGACAGGCTCAGTACATGTAAGAGCAAGTTGTTTGGTTACCTGCTTGCATGAGCCAGGCTGTCCTGAGAAGCTGTTTGGTTACTCGCATGAGAATAAGTTGTATGAGATAAAAGATATATAAGTAACCATGATCATGACATTAATTATAGGCAACTATTATCTTATAGCTCTTAAGTTATCTTATTATTCCTTAATATTAGTCAAAATATGTTAATATCATTTAATATGTGCTAATAATGCACTAATAACATTATTAAATGGCTAATCACCTGCACCGCGCGAGCCTGGACCCGACAGAAACGGCCAATTTCTGCGTATCTCCAGAGCCTGGCTGAGGAGGGTTGCCTGCATGAGCAGAGCCTGGCCCGAAAGATACACGAACCAAACAACTCTCTGATTTTGCACAGAGCGGAACCTAGCTCATGGCTGCGTGCAGGCAACCAAACGCCCCCTTATTGTAGGTGTTTCAGATGTATATCACAAGAGTTGCTTAAAATGTTTTCATCTTTTTTCCGACGTATGTTTTAAGTTTATGTTCCTAATGTTTCATCTTGATTTCAAAATCAATGTTTGCAAGTGTTTCATTCGAATGTTTCATATGCTTTCACATGTATTGTTTGAACTGTTTTATCTAAATATTGCGTGTGTTTGTAAATGGTTTTCGAGTGTTTTCAGATTTTTTTTTTCAAATGTTTCAACTGCATGTTTCAAGTGTTTCAGTAGTTTTTGTATCATGATGTTTCAAAATTAAATCTGGTGTTATAATTAGTGTTTCAGAGGACATGTTTTATGTCCATCCGCCGGATAGGGAGGCCCGCCACCGACGGCGATTGTCCTCCGTCCTAGCCAGCGCGATCTCGTATCTTCCCAACATCCTTTATTGTACATATGCTCGCGTACTCATTTTCCTTGCCTCCTTCTCTGCTTTATGGCAGCCATTCTCCATCTTTGACACCCGATCTGATATGCCCGGCGTAACCTCACACCAGCCCGTCGTCTACCTACTTTGTTGCCAGCTAACAAGATCGATCGTTCCCCTTCTGTGCTCGTCGAGAAAAGGTGTGAAACATACATGTTGCAAAAGTATGTATCCAATATTCCAGTAGTTTTCACAAATATGTTGTAAGTGTTTTGTATCAATGTTGCAAAAAGATATTGAGCTGTTATATATGTTGGAAAAAATTATCAAAATATATCCATGTGGGATCTTATTTTGGAGAATTAATTGCAAGGAACATAATGGTGCAATCGGATTTTAATTAGGGTACTTGGTTTAAGGAGTTATATCTTTTTTAACATAAAAAATCATCACGTAATACTAGATGGTATGGATGTATTGGCTCATGCAGCATGCATGCGCGTGGGCAACCGGCCTGGCGCCCTGGCGTGTGGCCAGTTGGGCCTGACGCGCTCGTTGCCCTGGCGTGTGGCCAGTTGGGCCTGACGCGCTCGTTGTTCCCACGACTGCTCACCACGGGCGTTCGGATCAGCTGGTCCGTCCGGACGTCCGATGGGACGCAATACCCATCTTTTAAATAGCGGGTTATAGCAAATAGCGGCGACACTTTATAACAAGGTATAGCGGGGTTACAGCGGGCTAAAATGAGGCTATAGTGAAAATTTATACGTAAATTCATTTAAGCGGCGACACACTAAAAAAAAAAAGGTATATCGAGGCTATAACTATGTTCGCAATGCATGCGACGTCGCCGGCCGCTAGTCCAGGCCGGGTGGCTATAAATCTCGCAGCCCATTTGCTGAAGCACCCGAACCACAACACCAACAGTCCAAGACAGAGGCAGGCAGGGCACGAGGCCGGCTTTGCTGGGAGCGATCGAGGAAGAAGGCGACAATGGGGGCGGCGGCTAGCATCGCAACGGCGACAGCGGGGGCGGCGGCCAGCATCGCAATGTCTCCAACGGCCGCCGGTATCATCGATGCGGTCGCGGCGCTCGCGGCGGCGTTTGGGACGACTGGGCCGAAAAAGGCGGCGGGTGACGACGTCGTCTCCGTCGGCCTCAACTCCGTCTTCAAAGCGGCTGAGGCGGTGATGCACTACGTGCGGGTTTACAAGAAAATCAAGGAAGCCGAGGCATTTTTCAAGGACAGAGTCGTCGTCGTCGTCAAGCCCAAGCCCGGCCACGAGAAGGTTTCGTCGTCGGCTCATGAGAAAGTCGAGGAAGAAGCCGCCGCCGCGGAATCTGTCAAGGACGGAGTCGTCAAGCCCGCCGTCCACGAGAAGGCTTCGTCCCCGACTCATGAGAAAGTCGAGGAAGAAGAAGCCGCGGCACCTGTCAAGGACGGATTTGTCAAGTCCGTCTGCGACAAGGCTTCGGCGGCGATGGACCATCTGCACAGGGCCGCCTCGTCGGCGTTCGCTAAGTTCAAGGCAGCCGCAGCAATGGTCAGTGATGGAGTCATCAAGCTGGTGAGTTTTCTGCTGGGCCGCGAGAAAGCCGA
The DNA here is from genome assembly GCA_038502445.1 of Eremochloa ophiuroides. Taxonomy (NCBI): domain Eukaryota; kingdom Viridiplantae; phylum Streptophyta; class Magnoliopsida; order Poales; family Poaceae; genus Eremochloa; species Eremochloa ophiuroides. The sequence goes on from JAHLJS010000005.1 coordinate 9,321,057, forward strand.
CGCGGCGAGCCGCGAGGTGGACCGTGCCGGTTCTGGCCAGGACGACGCGGCGCACGTCGTGGTGACCAGTGCTTCGGACCGTGTCGCTGGTTTCGGGCAACACCTCAAGGCCCTCCCTCCGCCTTCGTCGTCGGCCATGGTCACCGCTACCGCACCCGGCGGCGGAGCGCCGGCCTTGCACCCGGCCGTGGTGGGTGACAGCGGCATTCCTGAGGAAGCGAGGTCCTGCATCTGCGTCGTGGTAGCCGCGGCGGGCATAGGTCTCGAGGCGTTTGCCGCCGCCGCCGCCGCCGCCGCCGCCGCCGCCGTGGACGCGTAGGCGGCCCGTCGACGGCATCCACGGTGGTGGCTTCGTTTCCGTTGATTTGGTTGCAGTGTGTCTCCGTTCATGTATCCGCATATTTGCAGAAGTCCAAACCATTACCGTATCGTGCATCAATCGAAGCAGTAATTCTTCACCTGATATTCAAGTCTTTCAACGGTCTCCTTTATATATAGTTGTATACTCATGGATTCAACGTCTCCAAACTCCAAACTCATGAACTGTCGCATCCAAAACTGGAAAACAAAATAAAATAAAGGCGTCGACTATAGGTTCCCTCTTGGAAAAACAGCAAACGGCATTCGATACGAGTTTCCTTTCCAGGATGGAGCCCCGTCCATGCATTGCACCATAAAGGGCATCTTTAGAAGCACCTCAACTAAAATTTAGCTAGTTAATTGATAGAGCTAAAGTTTAGTTAGATAAAGATTATTTTAGCTAGGGGTGTTTGGATGCTCTAACTAATTCAAAATATTATCTATGCTATCCCTCATTCATGCTATTGTTTAGATAGCTAAACTTTAACTGATGTGTTTGAATGATATAGCTAAACTTTAGTTTGGGATTATTTGGTCATTTGGACCTTTTAGCTGGTTTTACCTAGGTTGAAACAGCTAATTGGATTGTGTATATTTTGATCCTTCAGCTAAACTTTAGGTAGGTTTAGTTATGAGGTGTTTGGAAGCATCATAACTAAAATTAGCCAGCTAAAATTTAGTTGGTGCATCCAAACAGGACCAAATAAGTTGTGTACTGTGTGGCCTTCCCGAGTATGCAAGGGCTGCACAGCCCAGGCTCACGGGTTCCAATCGTCCTCTTTTGAAACCTCACTCTTTTATTTAATCATTAATTATTATTTGAAGCGCCATTTACATAAAAATATTTCATATATCTTGTTTCTTTCCAACATTTTTTATATAGCATGTGCAATCAGAACAACATTTCCAATTTTTATTTTTAAGTAGCGAAAAATCCAGAATACAAGATAGTTATATTTGAAGAACCAAATAAAAAAGTTACACACTCTCTATGAGTTTAGAATAATATACAATTCTTATTTTTATGAGTTCAGCGTTTCCAATTTAACTAAATTATATAAAAATACTTGCATTTACAATACATTATTATTATTATTATTAATAATTAATTATGAAATATATTTCGTTAATAAACTGATTTAGAGATAAAAGTTATAAATATTGTTCATTAAAAATTTAGTTGAACATGAATTACTGTGATGAACACGGTATTGTAGTTGCATTTTTTATTTAGGTTGTCATATATTCCAGACCTGATATGGATCTTAAGGGTGTCATAGTGGTCTAGTTTAGAGCTAACTTATCAATTTCTTAGGCTAACTCCAACAACGTCACCCAAACTCAAAAATGGATTGCCAACAGTGTTTTTGCCATCCAAATCAACCCCCAACAGACCAGGCAAACCAGCGACGCATTTTGGGTCGGAGCCAACGAGCGACGCAAACAATGCGTCCTCTCCCCATCCATTTGCGTCTCCACCCTCGTCGGGTCCACCAAAAAAGGACGACGGAGCCTGGTTCGGCGATAGCACCGGAGCTGAGAAAGGGGGGCCGCCGGTGCCGCTCTGGTGGACCCGAGGGCCATGCCGCCGGTGCCGGAGCTAATGAAGGGCGTGCCACCAGTTCCCACCTCGGCATGGCGGTTGTAGCGGAGGGAGGAAAGGAGGAGCAAGTCAAGAAGCCGGTCGGAGCGGAGGGAGGAGGACTATGGATGGTCGCCGGCGAGCTCGGCGCTCGGTGGCTCGGCGGTAAGGGAGGCGGGATCTGCGGCTCGGCGAGGAGGGATGGCGTCCCCGGTGACCTCGGTGCTCGGCGAGGAGCCGAGGAGAGATGGCGCTCCCGGTCCCCCACCGGCGAGGAGGAAAGGAAGAGGCGGCGGCGCTTGCGAGAGGAGGAAGAGGCGCTCAGCGGCTCGGCGGGATCTGCGGCTTTGTGGGGAGAGAGGTTCGGCGAGGAGGATGGCGTCCCCACCTCGTTGCTCGGCGAGGAGCCAAGGAGAGACTGCGCTCTCGGTCCCCCACCGGCGAGGAGGAAGGGAAGAAGCGGCGGCGCTTGAGGCGGCGGCGCTCGCGAGAAGAGGGGATGAGGACGCGCTGCTGGGTTGCAGTTGTTGGAGAAGAGATGTTATGGGTCACGGACTCATTTACTGTGGGCAACCTAAACCGGCAAATGCTTGAGGTGTTTGGGTCTTCTCTCTTAGACACAGTCTTAGGCATCGGGTAGTGTAAAAGGCAAGAAACTAGCATAGACGCAGAAGATAGTCACAATATTTAGGGCAATCTTTCTCATCCAAATTTATTAGCTTAGACCTAGTGCTAACTCATAGGGTGTGATCTCGGCTGCAAAGTGAGGTGGGAGAGGTGCGTCTGTGGGTGATGTTCGGTCATTAACTCAAATATTTGTTCACTAAAGTATATTAAAATGTCAACAAATAAAATATATCTGAACAACATAGGTCTTTTAACGAATAATTTCCACAAATTTTGTTGCTTGAAGTTATTTTGCAGGATATACTCAAAATGCGCGTCAAAACAGTCTCAAGAAATATCTAAAGCACATCATTGCGAAGGGCTTGTTGAAACAACGGAGATGGATATTTTATTTGCAGCATTTGAAGCTTGTATGGGAAATATATAAAAATCATACATCTCCAATCTGTCCCATTCTTTGACCTGTGTATTTTCGAGTTCTTGTTTGTGTTTTTCGTTTCACAGGAAATGATTAGCTCTTATTAGCAAGGGTTAATCGGTTGGTGACATGGTTGATAAACAAAAAAGTCGTGACGCTAAGATTGCAGGGTTCGAATCTTTGGACAGAATTTTATAAAGTCGTGTTTGAAGAAGTCCCGCCAAAGAGGACTAAAGTATAGAAAATATGTAAAGAACGAGCCATTATATTATTACTGCTTCTGAATCTGGTGCTCCAAGGTAACTTTACCATCGCTTTTTAGCACCACCTCGTGTATGGATGGGAGGTTGAACCAGACGTCATCATAAAATACCCAAGTACCCAATCGCCTTGTATGCAGAATACGATGGCCAACATCCCGTGTGCCCTGAAATCGGCAAGGCTCAAATACGGGAAGACCGGCTTTCAACTATCATATTGTCGGTAAAAGCAGCCAACCAGTCTGGTTTGCATTTTTTCGTTCTGTTTTTTCTCTCGTTTTTCATCCCTACCCTCGTCAGGACTCAGGACACCTCGTCCCTCTCTCTCATATCTCGTTAGCGCCTGTTACTCCTGTATGTATCTGCCTTTCATATCTGGTGTCTCTGGCTCCACTTCACGGCTTGACTTAACGCGTCTCTATTATCGGCTATGCACAGCGCGACGCCAGACTCCCCTCTTCCTCGAGTATACTAACAGGGAAACAGGCTTCCTATTTATTATTCTGATCAGTCATCAGTGGCTAAATCAAAACAGGCTAGTAACAGGCTAACAGCTAGCTGCAGTTGCATGCCGATTGATGGTTCGTTGCACCCGGCCCTAAGCAAAACAACCAGATGAGAGGAAACAAACTGAACTGCTTATCGGAATAGCAGCACATATGTAGAAAGTCCACCACGATTGCTCTAGCAGAAAGGATATTCTCTACAATTACAGTAGTCTCCACCACGATTGCTATATATATATATATGAACCTAGTGACGCGGAAGCTTCAGTGTTGTTTAGTTGTGTATATTGAGAAGAATGCGTCATAAAAATGACATGAACCGATTCCTTGAACAACTTCAAAAACTACTAAACAAACAACTGGCACAACCGTTCACTCGCGTGTATATAGTTGATTTCAGATTCTCACCTTTGAATGGGTGGCTAAATCAGCTAACTTCAGTTGCCGATGATTGATGGTTTGTTACTTCGTTGCACCTTATGAAAAACCAGATGAGTGGAAACAAACTGAACCGCTTATGGGAATAGCAGCACATATGAAGAAATTCCACCACGATTGATCTAACAGAAAGAATATTCTCTACGTACAATTAGAGGAGTCTCCAGCACCATTGCTCTAGCAGAAACACTATTCTCTTCAATTATGGCATGAACCGATTCCTTGAACAACTACCAGAACTAGCACAACCGTTCACTCGCGTCTAGAGCCAGACCACGGGTCAGTGATCCCGTACATAGTTAATCTAGACTATCACCTTTGCAACGCTGGATTTTATAAGAATTTCACAGGGATCAGTTCATTTTTCACGAGAAAAATGAAAGAACATGAAAAATTCCCGTGTTTTAATGGGGGCCTTAGGAAATAAGCTTGCACACTAGTTGATTTTAGATTCTCATTTTTGGATAGAATTTCTTATCTCTGAAAATAGCAGGACATCATAGGCTTTCAAACGAACTCTGGCATTGAGACACAACGAGGATGCATGACATTCATTCATACACGGCAACGAGGACGCAGAATGTTGTTATTCTTTTTCTTTGAGTTTATATATCATTCAAGACTAAATCAGCCAGCCCTTCCACATTGCTCCATTTCAGTTCAGATTTCAGAACCAAAGTATAACAACTTGAAACACGATACGAGTCAAGCTAAGGTACTAGGTAGCAAACACACTTTATTCCGTAGATGCTAAAAAGAACGTCACATGATCTTGCACGCAGGATACGACGCCTCCTCGCAGTCGCAGGTGATCTTTGGGTGCTGCGGCCCAAACGGCATCCCCCCGTGGTAGCAGTAGCCCGGCGTGTGGTTGATGAACGCACACGCCTGGCAACCGCAGTAGCAGTCGCCGTAGCCCCCACAACCGGAGATGCCACAGCAGCACGACGGAGCAAGGGCCGCCGCCAGCCCACCGGAGAGATTTGGCAGCACGATGGCTGGTCGCTGCACCGGACGCTGTGGCGTGAAGCTCAGTTCCGCCGCCACGAGCCGGATGTCCCTGATCAGAAAGCCCGCCTTGCGCCGGAGCTTGCAGGGGAGCACCAGCGGGTCGAAGCCGCCCGACACCGTCACCGTCCCGGACACCTCGTCAGAGGAAACCACCCTGATGTCCTCGGTTTCTGCCAACACGTAAGCAAGCACAACAGCCAACAGGGAATTAAACTACGGCTTTTATTTCCCGATCACAAGGGCGGATGACAATTGACAAATGACAATATAGATCGATCACAAGGGGCGCGCGGATGACAATTGACAATATAGATACTGCTGAACCGGATGATGACTGACAATATAGTTCCCGATCACAAGTACCTTGGAGCTTGCAGACGGTCTTCCGGATCTTGGTGAAGCAGCGGCAGCAGCCATGGTTGAGTGTGATGACCAGCGTGGACACCTGCATGACACTGTAAATTACTCTCCAAGTGGTGCCAGCCAAGTAGCCAAACAAACTAAAGTGACTGGAAACACACACGATCATCAATCAGAGTATATAGAACACAGGCAGGAGAGAGGAGACGTTCAACAATTAACCAGAAACGCACAGGTCAGAGAGAGAGAGAGAGAGAGAGGGGAAGGCAGCACGTACCTTCTCTGCCATGTGCACTCTTTCTGGGGAATCACAATCACAATGGTGTAAGTACAGTGTAGTGCGGGGGGAGGAGTAGCAATGCAACATTGTACCCAGTATTTATACCATGCCTTCATGGGCCGTGATTTTTAGAATGTGTGCCTGCACTTCCTTGGGCCGGATCATGTTGCCACATAATCGGGCCGGGTCATGTCTGGCTTGGCTAGGTAAACGTGGTAGAAAATAAAATTCCCAAATTACTCCCACATACATATATATAGAAATTGTTTAGACACCTCTAAAAAAAGATAACGGAGCGGCCGGCCTGCACCCACTCAACCATCCAGCATGCAAGAGTCAAGGCCCACATGTCTCCTAAATTTAAAGATAACGCCTTTGACTTTTATTTATAATCCCGATGAAATAAAAGTGCGCCTAAATTTTCATTTGCTGCTGCATGGACTAGCTAGTTTATGCTAGGGCTTCACAGGTATAGCTACTCCTGCATGTGTCTAGTGCTATTTGGTTATCCGCACACATGATAGCCTGGCTTACACTGGGCCATCTCAGCCATTCTAGGTGCATATATGACCTTTTATTTTCCATCCTAGCATATAGCATGCCCGCCTTGGAAATTAAGAGGGTGCGAGTATTTGTCATGAATCTATAGAAAACAATAATGTTAATGACCATAAACACATTTTAAAATATTTCATAGTTTACCTCGTCGATATGATAGATGTTGATACCTCTCTTTTGATGAAACTTATAATAGTTGGTCGAGCATTACCCATGGTTTCCTTCACAAGCTAAAGGTCTCATCCCCAATTAGGGGTGCAAACGGTACGACTATATTTGAGACCAAATTTATTTAGAAGAGTCTAGATCTGTCCGTATTCAAGTCCAGAAAATTAACGTCCGATATCATATTCGTTGAAAGGATCGAAGATGCCCAAGAAAGGGGGGGGGGGGGGTTGAATTGGGCAACTAGTAAATTTTTCGCAAATCAAATCAACCTATCGCCATTTGCCCAATCTCACCCCACAAGTGCTTGTGTATAGTTCAAACCCTAAAACAAGTTATGCAACTTAGAGTCGGGTCCTATTACAAGTATACTACTCTAGAAAAGTAGAGAACACAAAGTAAATGCGGGAATGTAAATGAGTAAGAGATTACAAGCCGAGTTTTTCCCGAGATATCGGAGAGTCGGCACTCTCCACTAGTCCTCGTTGGAGCACCCACGCAAGGGTGTAGCTCCCCATTGATCTTCGCAAAGACCAAGTGCTCTCTACGGGCTGATCCTTTGCCTCTCCGGCACGGTGGATCGCCCACAACCGCTAACAAGCTTGGCTTGGGCCGCCCATAAGCTCTCCAAGCGGTCACCAAGCCTCCGATCGCCATCGAACTGTCTAGGTGATGCCGATCACCAAGAGTAACAAACCTAAACTCTCACTTGACCAAGAACAAGACCAAAGAGGGTGATGAATGCACACAAGTCACTCTTGATCAGACTTTAGGGAAGAAGCTCACAAGCAAGTGGGAATCACTCAACCTCCCTAGGGCTTGTTGGTATAAATTAACTGCACTCTATTAAAGATTATTATTATCAAGGTATCCGCAAGCGCACAGATAAAACACCGATGTAGCACTTCACCAGATAATCCCGGTTTTAATATCGAACCCAAAGGAACAGTAGGTGATGCTGACTAAGTCTATTGGCTCTTAACCCGATAATACAATCAATCTAGAGAATATCAAGAATGAGGAGATAACAAATGATTATTTAGATCCTACAACCGGTAAACTTTGAATAATATCGTTCTAATCGGGCGGTGAAATGAATAAGAGGCGAAATCAGAGTTCCCTCCTACCAAACACTTATACACCTATCGATCCTATCAACGGGAAGTGGACTACAGAGGACTCAACGCAGCTGTCACCTACGCGATCTACCACTATCCGGCCAATCAGGGGACATTCACAAGTAATTATAGCCCAGACACCACGTCTACACTACAAACTACTACTTCAACCAAGGAGCTACCAAGATCAAAGCACTCAAATAGAGTTGTAAACTTAAGAACGAATAAGAACAAATGCTTACTTGAATCAGGATGTTGAATACAAAAGTACCTCAGAACGTAACTCCGGGCGAGGGAGCTGAATCCAGACGAACACAGCTATGAAGAAGCTCCGACAGGCCGGGACTCCTCCAAATCTCTATTCATCTATTCTATCTCTCTCTTGATTGCTAGCCTAGATCTAGTGGATATCTATCTAATGCTTCAGGGTCTTCATCTCTTGATCTGGCTCTCCTCCAGGGGGGTCTGGCCCTCTATTTATAGGCCGATGGGATGCACGCGCGCCGTTAGATCAAACCGACTTAACTAAGGGCCCAGATGACTCTTAACAGGCGGTGGTAGAAGACTCCAGAAGGCGACGGGAAGGAAACCCTAGGGGACGCCGGCCGGCCCCACCCTGGTGGGTCTCAGGCCCCGGTGCTTCGGGTGTGTTTCAGATGCTTCTAGTGTTCTCGTGATGATGTTTTCTTGGCGGTTAAGTTTCGTGGTAATTATGCTCTTTAATCCTTCTTTTAAGCTTTTCTAGAAAATCCCCTGGGAAATACACAATTCATCAAAACTCGTGGAATCTGTCAGTAATAACCCTATTCTACTGGATATTCATGTTTAATGCAGGGATAATTGATAATAAAATTTGGATGATAACAAGTGTCAACAGGGCTCTTGCACTCTCACAAAGTCACAATGGTTGCTTCAGCTGAACAAATGAGCAAGAGAGCTAGAATGAAGCCAATGGTGAAGTATAAATACTCCCCCTCTCCAAAACTAGTCGTTTGTACCGTTTTCAGCTTTCTGCGAACCGTCGTACCGTATGAACAGTGCTACCGTCGGACCAAAACTCACCAGTCCGACTCTTACAGGCACACTGCAGTCAACACTGTGTCGAAGGGGTGTCGGACCCAAACCAATGGTCCGACGCACACCGTCGGACCACAGTCCGACGCCCTCGAGCTCTCGGGTGAGCTCTGCATAGGAATCCTCAACGGCTAAAACACATGCTAATGGTCCGACGCTGGCCGTCGGACATAGTCCGATGCCCAAACGCGCTCTCTGGACCTCTCTAGAAGCGTCGGACTCTGCGAAGCAATAGTCCGATGCCCCCACGAACACTGTCCGACGCTCTCCCGAGAACCCTCTGGCACCGTCGGACGCCGGAGTATGGTCCGACGACCATCCCAGAAGCGTCCGACGCTCCCTGGCTTGCTGATGTGCAACCAGGAGCTGCCACGTGGCCGTCGGACTCTGAGTATTGGTCCGACGCCCATACTGCTCAGGGTCTGACGCCTCAAACTCAGTCCAAACTTCGCCGAATCGAAAACTTTCCAAGACAAAGTTTGAACCTCCCTCTCTCAAGAGTCTTCCTGGGCTATCTAGAGCTATGTTGGACAAGTGTGCATCACATCTACACTCTCTAACCTTGCCCTAAGTCAAGTTACCCATCCAAAGCCCTCTTAATAGTACGGTCAAAGAGAAAAACAAAACCTAAGACTACTCCAAATATCTCTCAACTCCAATCGACACTTGGAACTAGCCTATCACCGTCTTGTCTTCCATCCTTTGAAAACCGAATCGATTTCCATCGCTAGGGGCTTGAACCTACATGTTATTATGACCTAACCTCTAGGTTATCCTGCAAAACACACGTTAGTCATAATAACTCTTTGTTGTCATTAATCACCGAAACCACTAGGGCCTAGATGCTTCAATCTCTCCCTTTTTGGTGATAGCTGACAACAACCTCAAATAGATTTAGAAGGAGTGAGATTTTTAAAGGCTTGATTCATATAAGCATGTGTCAATAAGAGCAAAGGGGTTAGGCATGCTTATACAAATCAAAACCACAAGGTACAAATAGGATATGAAATAAGCACAAGTACCAAAAAAATATGCTCAAGATCGGAGTGAAGTACGGAAGCTAAGACAATGAGCATAACCAAGTGAGAACCAAGTAACATGATATATATAAACATGAAACTCAAACACATGTCACAAGCTAAGTCTCAAGCACACATATATACAATGGATGAAAGTAAACATGATGCATGCATATATCACAAACAAAAGCCATATAAGAGACAAAACCCTCTCTCATCGCTCTCCCTAAATCTATGCTCTCTCTCCCCCTTTGGCATCAAGCACCAAAGACCTAAGACTCAGGAGGAGGAGGAGAAGCTGCAGCGTCACGGTCAGAGGAGTGAGGCCGAAGCTCAAATTGCGAAGGGTCGGTGTCTGACTCTGAGCTCTGAGCTGCCTGACCCTCTGACGGTGAACGAGTAGGTGAAGCAGTCCGGGTCGGCTCTGCTGTCTCTGTACCTAGGTCGGCCTGTGTGTCTGGAGCTGCAGAGGCTGTCTCTGTAGGTGCGGGCTCCTCAAGTGCTGTCTGAACAGACTCAGGAGTTGTCAGCTCCTTGATGACTGACTGCTGACACTGTTGCTCAACCACTGTGGTAACTACTACCGCCTCAATCTCTGTGGTAGTCGTGACATGCTCTGAAGAAGCAACTAAGGACGGCAGAGTCTCTGTCGTGCCGGTAACAGGTGGAGCTGTGGTGGAAGGCACTGGCTCTCTGAACTCTGGTGGAGTGGGCAGGCCAGTGATCTCGCTGAAAGTAGCACCTAAACTCCTGGTCACCGAGGGGCCACCCAAGTCAGGTGTGAAACCGGTGCGAATCGGAGTGAACCCTGCTGTGAAAGAGTGGTAAGAGAGCTGGTGAACTGAGCAGTGCCCTGACTCTGAAGTCCGCTGGACTGTAAAGCTAGAGTCACTTGGGCTGCAGTGGCTGCTGGACCCACCTGCTGCACTGGAGGAGTCGAAGCAAGGTACAGAGGAGCACCGGTATGCCTGATGATGTGCTCCATGAATCCAAAAGTCTGTAGCTATATCTGCTGACTCTAGAGCTACATCTGGAGCATCTGCTGCTGGAACTGGTCCTGACGGAGCTAAATTTGTGCAAACGCTGCAGCCTGCTCTCAGGCTAACCGGGCTTGCTCCTATGCAAGACGTGTCTGCTCCTGTGCCTGCTGCTGCTGTGACTGTTGAAGGGACTAGAGTATAGCTAGCAAGGCTGGGTCTGTCTGTGGAGCCTGTGGAGCTGAGTTGGAGCCACCGGCCTCCGAGTCATGAGCTCGAGGACGCGAAGGAATAGGCCGGTAGTCCAAGTCTGAGCTGTCGGAAGAAGAGTCAACTGGATCATCATCCACAAGTAGCTGCTCTAACTCACTATAAGCAACACGCCTCATAGCCTCTTCCTACTGCTGGACCTCTGCCATATCTGCCCCTGACCTCTGTCCTCTCTGAATCCTGTGTAGTGCACGGCTGCCCCGTCGTCCATCTATGATAGAGGTCATCCGGTAAACTGGAAACTCGGTCTCTGTCTGGCGCAACTCTCTAGTGATCCCAGTCCATATCTTGTGCAGCTTGTGCACAAGAATGGAAGAGATCCAGTGAGCGTAGGGGAGCTACCGACGTGACCGGATACCCTCCGCAATAGTGTCCTCCATCACAAAAATCATTGGATCAACAACATCAAACTCTGACTGCTGTACCAGGGCACCAAGGAGCCAAAGCTGTAGGTGTGTAAGTCCCTCCTTGTATCCCTCCCGCGGTAGAAGAGTCCACCTCATCACGTCGTTCAAGAGACAAACGACGGGACGAAGCTCCGAGGGTGTCCTGCGGGTGCCGTCTCCAAACGGTGGTCGGAAGCAAGCTGCCACGTGTGCTGTACCCGGTGCCTGTCCTCCGTTTGCCCTCCTCGGCAGATCCATCGTGCAATAACAGATACTGTGCAACCTGGTAGCAGACTCTGGAACTCCAAGCAGCTCTCTGTGTGCCTTCGCGTAGAGCCTGTAGGGCTCTTTGCCAAAGGTGTACTGCAGGTACTCGTGGTCGGGGTCGATCCAAAGTGAAGCATAGAACTCACGAACCCACGACCCGACGTACCGTCCTGACTGACCAAGCAAGTCAGCGAGTCCAGGTAGATAGGTCAAGTATGGCCTGATCTCCTCACCACCTGCCTGGACTATTTCCTCTAGGGGACACACCCTGTGCTGCCATAACCCAACCTCTGAAATCATAAGGGGGGTGAAGAAGTCCTCGTGGAGAGTGTTGTACCAGCCCTCTGAAGCTCTAGGATCTCGCTGAGGTGGGATCCAGCTGTCGAGCGAAGTCAACCGGAGCTCTCTAACTCGGGCTGCGGAGATGTTCTGCAGGTCCAAGTGTACCTCTGGCTCTGGTTCCGGCTGTGGCTCAGTGGGAACAATCGTCCAGGGAACTCGGTCGCCACATCTCTGACCAGCGGGCCAGGGTGGCACCGAAGGTCGAGTGCGGGCCGAGCGACGAAGAGGTGGTGCCTTGACCTGCTCCCCCTAAGACGGTGTCTCCTGCTACTCTGGCTGTCTCTCTAACTGTGTCTCTGCCTCTGTGTCAGTCTGAGTATGCTCCTCTGGTCCCTCTCTGCCTGACAAGCTGACAGAAATACCTCCAATGTGGAGGCCTCTACCACGCTCTGCCTCCTCAGCTGCCTGTGCTACCCTAATGGCCTGCCTCTGCTCAGCTGTCAACTGTCTCTTCCTCTTCTTGCTGGGCTCTGCCTTGGGAGCCTTCCCCTTGTCCTGAGAAGGATGAGGAGGAGGCCTCACATCCTCACCTGTGCCACCCTGACTGCGACTCACCTGCTTGCAGCGAACCATCTCTGCCAAACACTGACAAACTAACAACTGTATCTGTCCCTGATCCCCTGTCTCTGCCAACTGTCACTCGAGAGGCCTGGCCTCAATCCATATCCGCGGGCTTGGCCCCGGATTCACTGTCACTGACCACTGCCTCGAACAACGACAAACTGCAATAGAGAGATAGACAGAGATATATATAAGCATATATAAGCTAGAGATGAGAAATGCCTATCGGAAGCAAGCAACCGAGATAAGAGATGGATTAGCAAAGCAACCTGCGAGAAGAGGAAACCCTGTGCAGAGGTAAGAACTTCTATCGACGTGCGAGACACCAACCACGGAAGGCTCAAACACTGTGAAAAAGCAAGGTGTGCACACAATTGAGCACAAAACACGTAAAAGGGCTAGGGTTTGTGAGAAGGAAAAGAGAGACAAACCCTAGAGAGTGAAGGGCTCGAAACACGCCGAAGAGCTCACCACAAGACCACTGAATGAGCACCAGGCGCAAGCAAGACCACTGCAGAGAGAAACAGTGAGAACAGGGAGGAAGAAATCCTCAGCGGCAAAGGATCGAGTAGTTGGCGTGCAGGGTAGGAGCTTCTCACCACCAGCACTGAAGAGACCAACAAGGCTCGGCCTCAGGGAAGAAGAACCGAGTGGAGACTTCCCAGAGAGGGTACGGAACACCGGTGAGGAGCTCAGGGGAGAAACGCGACGAGCAGAGAAGCACGGCGGTGGAGGACGCTGTTGTGAAGGGTGATTGCGTGTGAACAAAAGGTAGTAGCGGGAGGAGATCACCCACCGGCGGCAAGGGCGCCGGCGAGCCGAGCATGGTTTTGGCGGGCGCAGCGGCGGAGGAGGATGGCGGTGAAGCTAGGGTTAGGAGTGGCGGAAAGGCGGACGGTGTCTAGGGTTAGAGCGAGGGTGTAACGGCGGCGTACGGCCCGAGCAGAAGACAAGGGAAGAGGATGAAGAGCCGGGCCCCATGTGACAGAGAAAGGAAAAGAAACCGCATCTCGCCTTCAGACCGATCGTCGGACTGAGCCTGTAGCACCCGTCGGACCAATCCGTTCGAGGGTCCGACGCTTCCAGAGAGCACCAGAGTGGTTCCAGAATCGTCAGACTGCGGTCCGACGCTCTTCATCGGACTATCTCCTCCAGTCCGACGGCGTGAACTGCCATGAACGTGTTCTTCCACTGGTCCGACGCACGAAAAATTTAAGTCCGACGCTGCGTCCGATGCCTTATTCAACAGGACCAGGGACCGTCGGACCGTGGCTGATGGTCTAACGCTGGGAAAAGCAGCGTCCGACGCCCTAAAACCTGTTTTTCTTCAAAATTTCTTCGCGCCGATTTCTCCCAACTAAGTTCCAACCTCAATAAGAGTCAAATAAACACCAGTTGGAACTAGTATGAGATGTCCTCTCTCAAACCCTCAGTTTTTTCAAATAGTTTGCCATAGGCATTTGTAGTTTTTTTGAAAGTAGGCAATGAAATCCTAGAACGAAATGACAAACCAACAACCATGCACATGCAATGCAAATTCGCGTAAATTAAACTAGTTGCTTGTCAAGTTTGTCCTCGGGTAAGCTTCTTCATATGCTCTTGGGCGGTTATCTTAACCGAGTTAGACAAACCCTACGTGCAATTCAAAGTTAGACATGTTTTATATTACAATGCAATGCACAAGACAACACAAGATTATCTTTTAGTGAAGTTGTTTAGATCAAGACAATTGAGTTCATTCCTTAGAAAGCAAAATCATGCCCCATCCAATGGTTTTGTGAAGATGTCCGCCAAGTTATCATCCGTTCTCACTCCCTCAAAGGAAATGTCACCTTTAGCAACGTGATCTCTAAGGAAGTGATGGCGGAAAATGTGCTTAGTGCAGGAGTGTTGAACCGGGTTATTGGCAAGTTTTACCGCACTTTCATTGTCACACAACAAAGGCACCCTATTTAAGTTAATTCCATAATCAAGTAGGGTTTGTTTCATGTAAAGAATTTGTGCACAACAAGCACCCACGGCAATGTATTCCGCTTCGGTTGTTGGCAAGGCAATACTATTTTGTTTCTTGGAGGACCAAGAAACTAGTGATCTTCCAAGCAAATGGCACCCTCCGGATGTGCTTTTTCGATCAATCTTGCAACCGGCATAATCCGAATCAGAATAGCCGGCAAGAGTAAAGTTAGCTCCTTTGGGATACCAAAGGCCAATGCTTGGGGGTGTGCTTTAGGTACCTAAGGATGCTTTTCACCGCAACTAAGTGAGGTTCTTTACGGTTAGCTTGAAAGCACGCACACATACACACACTAAACATGATGTCGGGCCTAGATGCGGTCAAGTATAACAGACTACCGATCATAGAACGATAGAGAGTTTGGTCAATCGATTTACCTTCCTCATCAAGGTCGAGATGTCCATTGGTTGGCATGAGGGTCTTGATGGGCTTGCATTCTTCCATCTTGAAGCGCTTGAGGAGGTCCTTCGTGTACTTCTCTTGTGACACGAACGTCCCCTCCCTCAATTGCTTGACTTGAAAGCCGAGGAAGAATGTGAGCTCACCGATCATGGGCATCTCAAACTCCTTGGACATCATATCACTAAATTTCTTGCAAAAATCTTCATTAGTCGAACCAAAGATAATATCATCAACATAAACTTGACAAATGAAGATATGCCCTTTATGCTTCTTGGTGAATAGTGTGGCATCAACCAAGCCGATTTTGAAGCCCTTGTTGAGGAGGAAGTCACGGAGGCGCTCATACCAAGGCCGAGGGGCTTGCTTCAAGCCATATAGCGTCTTGGACAACCTATAAACATAGTTTGGATATCTAGAGTCTTCAAAACCCGGTGGTTACGAAACATAGACAAATTCATTTATGAAGCCATTAAAAAATGCACTTTTCACATCCATTTGAAAGAGTTTTAGGTTGTGATTAGATGCATAAGCAACTGGGATACGGATGGCCTCCAATCTTGCAACCGGGGCAAAAGTCTCCCTAAAATCCAAGCCTTCAACTTGGGAGAACCCTTTTTCCACGAGCCTTGCCTTGTTTCTCACAATATTGCCCTTGTCATTTTGCTTGTTGCGGAACACCCACTTGGTGCCTATGACTCTTGCTCCTTTTGGCTTCTCTTCAAGTGTCCAAACTTGATTGCGGTGAAGTTGTTGAGTTCTTCATGCATGGCATTCACCCAATCCGGATCTTAAAGAGCTTCTTCTATGCTAATAGGCTCAATACAAGAGACAAAAGAGTGATGTTCAATGAATTGAGCATGCCTTTGTGAGCGAGTCATTACCCCCTTGAAGGACTCCCTATTATGAGATCTTGAGGATAAGCTTGTAGGAGTGGAGTAGTTCTTCTATCAACCACTTGAGGAGGAGGTTGTGGAGCATCAACATCTTGTGCTTGTGCCTCAACTTCTTCTTTTGTGATGTGGGTGTCTTCATGAGAATCCATCCCATCTTTATCTTCATCATCTTGAGGCACATTTGATGAAGATTGTTGATTGATCACTTGCACATCATCACCATCATCTTCATCATCTTTAGGCTTCATGTCTCCGGTTGGCATGTTCTTCATAGCCTTCCTCAATGGTTCATCACCTACATCATCAAGATTCTCATGCTCTCCTTGAGAGCCATTAGATTCATCGAACTCCAGATCATATGTTTCTTCAACAAGGCCGGTGGCATTGTTGAATACTCTATATGCTTTGGACTTCAATGAGTAACCAACAAGAAAACCAATATCACAACGTCTTTGAAACTTCCCTAGGTGTTGCCGCTTCTTGTAGATGTAGCATTTGAAAACAAACACCCGGAAGTAGGAGACGTCCGGCTTCTTGCCAATGATAAGCTCATAGGGGGTCTTTTTAGCAACCGGTTAGCGAATAGACGGTTGGATGCATAGCATGCGGTGTTGATTGCCTCCGCCCAAAACCTCTCCGGTGTGTTGTACTCATCAAGCATAGTCCTTACAAGGGTAACAGATGTCCAGTTCTTCCTTTCAACAACTCCATTTTGTTGAGGTGTATAGGTGGACGACACTTCGTGCTTGATCCCAACTTCATCACAATAATCCTCAATGTTTGTGTTGTCAAATTCTTTCCCATTGTAACTTCTTATCTTCTTGATCTTCACTTCAAATTCATTTTGCGCTCTCTTGGCAAACTTCTTGAAAGATGCGGCAACTTCGGTCTTGTCATGAAGAAAGAATACCCAAGTGTATCTTGAAAATTCATCAACAATCACTAGACAATAGAGGTTGCCACCAATGCTTGCAGAAGTTGTTGGCCCAAATAAATCCATGTGAAGTAGCTCTAATGGTCTTGACGTTGATACAAATGCCTTGGATGGATGTGTATTGGCCACTTGCTTGCCGGCTTGACAAGCACTATATAATTTGTCCTTCTCAAATACAACATCTTTCAATCCTCTCACCATTTTCTTCTTCAATAGCTTCTTGAGTGTACTCATCCCAACATGTGCAAGCCTTCTATGCCAAAGCCAGCCTTGAGATTGCTTGGTGAATAGATAAGTCTTCAAATTAGCATTTTCCGAGTTGAAGTCCACTAGATAGAGGTGATTGTACCGAAAGCCCTTGAATATAACTTCTTGTCATCTTTCTTGGAAACAACCACTTCTTCACTTGTAAATAGGTATTGGAAGCCAAGATCACACAATTGACCAACGGATAGCAAGTTGAAGCTCAAAGAAGCAACTAGAAGCACATTTGAGATAGAATGATTATTTGAGATAGCCACTTTGCCAAGCCCTTGCACTTTGCTCTTCGAATTATCACCAAATGTAATTGTTGGTATTTTTAACATCACTTCAAGTTAAGTTGTCATCCCTAACACGATGCCAAAAACCATTGGTAGAATAATCTACACTTGCCACCTAAAAATATAACACTATAGAATATATCCGCAAGCGCATAGATAATTCTCCTATTGTACCACTTCACCCGGTAAGGATTCCGAGTATCGTTGATTTGTTTTATGCCAAAAGGATAAATATACATTCTACTCAATAGGATAATCTACTATAGTGATTAAAAAGATAATAATATGCAGACCTATAATGACCAGTAACTCTAATGCTTTAGCGATAATAAGTCAATAATAATATGGTAAATGATAACTGAGTAAATAAAGTAAATGGTATTCCAGAGATAGAATATAGAGACTTACTAATGTAGTAAGACAATCTCGAGATTCGGCTAAAGTAAAGGAAACCTATGTAACTACTAAATATAAAGTTACAGCCTACGCTATATACACATCTTCATTTATAGCAGAACCAACTCAGAAAACATCATAAGGAGCATCATCTAATGAGGATATTAAGACACAAGGGTCACCTCCTTCGCGACCGCGCTTTGCTCGTCCTACGTACGGGGGGTGGACTACAGAGAAACCAACGCAGCTGTCACCTACGCGGACTACCATATGACCCGCACGTCAAGTTGCCTCCTTAGGTACGTAATATATCTAGACACCACGTCTACATAATACATACCACCTAACTCACTCGAGTACTGAATTAGGCGTTTTACGATCATATGATAATAATTATCTCCAATCAGTACAACTATATCGAATATGCAACTAGAATAAACTAAGAACTGAATAAGTAGCAATATATTAAAATAGAGCAAAGTCATAATGAGTGTCGGGTACCAAAGTATGGGGTACCCAACTTCGATGCAAAAACACTTATTCCCAACACGGCCCGGCCCAGGCAAAGCCTGTGAAAGCCCATGAAGGCCACAACAACGGAGGCCCATGACGGCGCTGCATCAACGCCAGCCTACCCTCGGGAAAGGGGCACCCTCGGGCGCCAATTTTTCGATTCGTCCGAGCCTCCCTGAGAGAGCTCGGGAAAGCGGCACCCTCGGGCGCCAATTCTCCGATTCGCCCGAGCCTCCCCGAGAGAGCTTGGGAAAGCGGCACCCTCGGGCGCCAATTCTCTGATTCGCCCGAGCCTCCCCGAGAGAGCTCGGGAAAGCGGCACCCTCGGACGCCGATTTTCCAATTCGCCCGAGCTTCCCCATCCCCCTCGAGCGCGATCTCTCAAAGGCATCCAATGCATAGTTGACGTCAGCGGAGCAATCTTGGACCACAAGAGACCTCTCTGACCACTTTACAAGCACTATCCCATCAAGCGAGATTCTCGACGCGACTGTGATTCGCATGCGCATGACGGCCATACCACCTGTCAGGATTTCCCTGGCGACGGATTTGACAGACCCACTACGGCCATCCTCTCCACAGTATGGTCTACGGTGCTCCGCCCCGTTTTCCACCCGGATCTGCCAAGTACGACTATGACAGTCCAAGGGCCTGACGAATGGGCTATGCAAGAACAGGAAAGGTACCTACTGCACTGTCCACTCGAAAGGACGAGCACGCCTTCCACCCGGGCCTACCTGACCCTCGGGAAACACTGTCCGAAAGCTGGAAATCCGCCTGAGGGGAGATATCGTCCTGCTCCGTTCCATCACGCCTCCAGGAGTCCCGAGCCTCGGGAGACAACGCCCCGAGGCGACTATCTCTCTGGTCACATCGTGCGGAAGGACAGCCATCAGGTGTGCTAGGTGTGACCCTACGCCATGCCATAATCCCGACAACTATTGTCGCCTTGGAACTCACCTAGATCGTACGAACCACTATGGCCATACCCCTGAGACGCAGAGACAAGACCGTAGCTGACGATAGTCAAACAGAGACAACAACTCCCCAGTGTAACATGCATGGCAATGTACGCGCTGCCCTTGCCTCTCCCTTGTGACTATAAAAGGGAGAGTAGAGGCCAGCTTTAGACAGGTTCTAAGTTCTCAAGCTCTCGCACAGACACTCCACACCACACACAACAACAAGCGACTTGTATACACTTCGACACTCACAAGAAACTTGGGAGCACTTTCTTCTCTCGTCTAGCTTGTAACCCCCTACTACAAGCACCCCGGTGCAAGACAACACCACTCTCCTCTCCACTGGACGTAGGGCCCTCTTGGCCTGAACTAGTATAAAACCTGTGTTCCCCCTTGCACACCATCCGGAGCCTCAACCGCAAAAAACAAAATCACTAGCCGGTATTAGTACCCGCCAAAACTAGCACCGACAGTTGGCGCGCCAGGTAGGGGTCTTTTTTGCGTGTTAACTCAGGTTACGGTTGGCTGACATCTCCATGACGCTTCCTGCTGGCGCGGTGCTCCGGTTCAAGAGTCTGGAGTTCGTGGCCACCAGCCACGGGCTCGAGATGAACCCGCGCCCAACCGAGCCCCGCACCATCATCGTCCTGACTCCGGCCCATCAGACGGCCGGGGAAAGAACCACTGCGATGCTCCCTCCCATCCCAGAGGACGAGGGGAACGCCGCACGCCGTGCTTCCCGGCGGACCAGGAGGAGGAGGCGCAACCGCGCCAACCTGCCCCTGGTCGCGGAAGGCGCGGCCAACTAGGTGCCCCCAGTAGGGGACGCCAACCCGGCACCGGCCGCCACCCCGACACCTCCGGCGCCGGCAGCCGCACACCCGCTAACCGCCCAAAGGCCGGGCGGGGGCGGGATCGCAGCGTCGACGGGTCTCTCTCTCCGCCCTCATGGCGGAAGGGGGACAGCGCCGCCATCTCTCTTCGGGCTCCAAAGCGCTGTGGACGCCCATGTACGCGCAGTCCGCGCTTTGTTGCACGATTTGGTGGAGACACATGTCCACCGTCTCGAGCGTCTAGATGACCTCGTGGGCAACCACGTGGCCTCCCTACTGTCCTCCCCCGGTAGCAGTCCCAGGGCATATGGCGGGGGAGGAGGTGGGGAAGGGGGGAGACGGACTCCACTGACAGTCTCACTCCCCGAGAATACTCGGAGGAGTGGGATCGTTGCGGTTGGACCTCGCCTTCACGACGGGGCCTCAGCGGCGACGACGACGAGTTCTGGGCGAACGTGGACTTCACTGTCCACCCCGACGACTCGTGGGAGGACGCCCCGAGCGTCGTCACCGACTCTGACCGGTCCTACATCGACCTCGCTCGGGAATGACACCACTTGGTGCACCCCGAAGACGGACGGGTGGAGGACATCCATTCGAGGGACGACAACGACGTACCTTCCCCGCTCCAGCCGCAACATACTCCACCTCCGGCAACTCCGCGGCCTGCGCGGTCAGCTCCGCTGCAGGACCCGGGGGCTGGGACGTCTCGCCTCGCGCACCAGTCTCCGGAGCTAGAGCAGCTCCGGGAACTCGAGGCACGGATGGATGAAGACCGGCTGCCTCACCCAGCTGCAGGGAACTCGAGCACGAGGAGCAGCAGGGCATCGGCGGAGCAGCTCTTCGCCGGGCCCGGGACGTTCAAGCTCGTATCATCGCCGACGGTGGAGCCGGAACACCAGGAGCCCTTCCTCGAGCAAGCCACAAGCTCACGGAGGCAGAAATGCTGCTCCGGAGCATGCCCGAGCCCTCCACTAAGGAGGCGCGGCACCTCAGGAACCAGCTCAAGGATCTCCTGGAGGATGCAGCCGTCCTCCAGGCAGAGAGTTCAGTGTCACGACATCATGGCGCTGAAAGCCACCAACGTGGCGGCGCGGTGCGCCACGAGCGAGAGACCTCGGTCCATCCCGAGGCCCCAGCGTCGGTTCACCAACGGCTTGGCAAGGACGTCGATGTCCGAGCCATCCTTCAAGCCCGCGGTCGGCGAAAGACTGATGGAGCCGCACGAGGCTACCATGTCCGTCGGGGCGGGCGCTATGACTCGGATGAGGACCGCGAGCCCTCACCCGAACCCTCGGGTCCTCGCGTCTTCAGCGAGGCCATCCGAAGGGCCAGGTTCCCGCCCCGGTTCCGGCAACCAGCCAACATAGCCAAGTACTCGGGGGAAACTAACCCTGAACTGTGGCTAGCGGACTATCGTCTTGCGTGCCAGCTTGGCGGTGCGCAGGATGATCTCATCATCATCCGCAACCTACCTTTGTTCCTCGCCGACTCTGCAAGGGCTTGGCTGGAACATCTCCCCTCGCGGTTGATCTTTGACTGGAGCGATCTGGTCTGGATCTTCGTAGGAAACTTTCAGGGCACGTACGTGTGCCTTGGCAACTCTTGGGACCTCAGAAGCTGCAAACAGAAGCCGGGCGAGTCCCTCAGGGACTACATCCGGTGATTCTCCAAGCAGTATAATGAGCTGCCCCAGGTCGCCGACTCCGACGTCATCGGAGCGTTCGCTGCAGCAACTTCCTGCAAAGAGCTCGTTCATGAGCTCGGACGCCGGACCCCCACCGGCGTTTTCGAGCTCATGAAGATAGCAACCAGCTTTGCCTCGGGGGACAAGGCGGTGGGAGCCCTCTTCTCTGACCCCAAGGGCAAACGGAAGGAGGAGGCCCCCGAGGGCACCTCTTCCCAAGGCCCAAACAGCAAGAAAATGAAAGAGAAGGGAAAGGCCCCCCTCCGCAGCGACTCCCTCATGGCAGCCACCGAGCCCAAGGGAACACGCCCCCTCGGGGCCGTTTTGACGAGATGCACAACAAACCGTACCCTTACCAACAGGGTCCGGTGCATCACACGCTCGGGCAGTGTGTGATGCTCAAAAAACACTACGGCTAGCAGGCGTTCAAGGACGACGCTGGCTAGAAGCCCGCCAGGGATCTGGAGGACAAGGATGGGAAGGACGATGAGTTCCCGCCCATCGACAAGTGCCTCATGATCTTCGGCGAGCCCGGGACCGCTCCTACGCCGCAATAGCGAAAGCGCGAGCGTCGGGAGGTCTACTCCGTCGGACCAGCAACACCACGCTTCCTTGACTGGTCCCTCGACGCCATCACCTTCAGCCGGGCCGATCACCCGGACTACGTCCAATCGCCGGGGTGCTACCCGCTCGTTGTCGACCCCATCGTTGGCAACACGAGGCTCTCCAAAGTCCTCATGGACGGAGGCAGCGGCCTCAACATTCTCTACGCTGAGACCCTTGACTTGTTGGGAATCAGCCGCCCGCTCCTCCGGGCCACAACGTCCCCGTTCCACGGGATAATGCCCGGAAAGAGCGTGCAACCCCTCGGGCAGATCGACCTGCCCGTCTACTTCGGGACTCCTGATAAATTCAGGAAGGAAGTTCTGACGTTTGAAGTGGTAGGCTTCCACGGCACCTACCACGCTATCCTCGGGAGGCCATGCTACGCCAAATTCATGGCGGTCCCAAACTACACCTACCTCAAGCTCAAAATGCCGGGGCCAAAGGGGGTGATCACCATCGGCGCTTCCTACCAGCACACGTACCAGTGCGACGTCGAGAGCTGCGAGTACGCCGGTGAGCTGATGGAGTCCGAGGCCCTCATTGCCGACCCCGAGAGGATGGCAAAAGAGGTCCCCGACCCGAAGAAGGCCACGGGCACCTTTGAGCCCGCTGACGGGGTGAAGGAAATGCCCCTCAACCCGAGCTTCCCCGACGGCAAGGTTCTGAAGATCAGCACCACTCTCGACCCGAAATAGGAGGCCGTGCTCGTCGAATTTCTTCGCAAGCACGCCGACGTGTTTGCATGGAGTCCTTCAGATATGCCAAGCATCCCGAGGGAGGTCTCCGAGCACTCCTTGGACATCCGGGCCGGGTCCAAGCCGGTGAAGCAGCGCTTGCGCCGATTCGACGAGGAGAAGCACCGGGCCATCGGGGAGGAGGTGCAGAAGCTTTTGGCGGCCGGATTCATCAAGGAGGTCTTCCATCCAAAGTGGTTAGCTAATCCGGTTTTGGTTAAAAAGAAAAATGGAAATAGAGAATGTGTGTTGATTACACTAGTTTAAATAAAGCTTGTCCTAAGTATCCATTTCCATTACCTCGCATTGATCAGATAGTTGATTCCACCGTTGGCTGTGAATGTCTTGGCTTTCTTGATGCATATTCTGGTTACCATCATATTCGCATGAAAGAGTCCGACGAATTAGCGACTTCTTTCATTACTCCTTTCAGCACATATTGTTACGTAACCACGCCATTTGGCCTAAAAAACACGGGCGCGACTTACCAGCGTTGCATGCTCAAAGTTTTTGGGGACCTCATCGGGCGGACCGTTGAGGCTTACGTAGACGATGTAGTGATAAAATCTAGGAAGGCGAGCGACTTAGTAGCCAACCTAGAAGAGGCATTCGAGTGCCTCAACAGACGAAACATAAAGCTAAATCCCGAGAAGTGCGTTTTTGGGGTCCCTCGGGGCATGCTCCTCGGGGTTATCGTTTCCGAGCGTGGCATCGAAGCCAACCCGGAAAAGATATCGGCCATCACACAGATGGGTCCGATTCAGAACCTCAAGGGTGTGCAAAAGCTCATGGGATGTCTCGCTGCCTTGAGTCGATTCATCCCAAGGCTCGGCGAAAAGGGACTTCCCTTGTATCGGTTGCTAAATAAAAATGAGCACTTTGCCTGGACCACCGAGGCCCAGGAAGCCCTCGAAAGGCTTAAGGCTCTGCTTTTAAAAGCACTGGTTCTCGTGCCTCCTATGAAAGAGGAGAATCTCTTGCTATATGTTGCTGCTACTAACCAAGTTGTGAATGCAGCGATCGTCGTGGAACGGCAAGAAGAAGGGCACGCGTTGCCGGTACAGCCGCCGGTCTACTTCATCAGCGAAGTCTTGTCCGAGATCAAGGCACACAATCCTCAAATCCAGAAGCTGGTGTACGCAATTATTCTTGCCCGGCGCAAGTTGCGGCACTACCTCGAATCCCATCCCGTGACTGTGGTATCGTCCTTCCCCCTCGGGGAGGTGATCCAGAATCGGGAGACGACTGGGAGGATCGCTAAATGGGTTGTCGAGCTCATGGGTGATGGCACCACCTATGCACCACGCAAAGCCATTAAGTCCCAGGTGCTAGCGGACTTCGTGGCAGAATAGACCAAGACGCAGCTACCGCCACTCCCGACCCAAGAAGAGTATTGTGTCATGTACTTCGACGGGTCGATGATGAAGACTGGTGCTGGCGTAGGCATCATCTTCGTTTCACCCCTCGGGGTCCGGCTCAAGGACTTGCTGCGGCTGCACTTCACGGCTTCCAACAATGTGGCCGAATACGAGGCTCTTGTCAACGGTCTCCACATCGCCATCGAGCTCGGGATCCGGCGCCTTGAGGTTCGAGGGGACTCCCAGCTCGTCATGGACCAGCTCATGAAGGAGTCAACGTGCCAGAGCCCCAAGATGGCTGCCTACTGCAAGCTGGTGCAGTTGCTCAAGGAGAAATTCGACGGCCTCGAGCTCAACCACATCCCACGTCGGTACAACGAAGAGGCCAACGAGTTGGCAAAAATCGCATCCGAAAGGGCTACGGTCCCGACGGGCGTATTAGCCAACGACCTCCACAAGCCCTCGGTCAGAGTTGATCCCTCGGAGGCCAAGGAGAAGAAGATCCCCGAGGCCCCGGGAACTTGGATCGTCTTCAAGCCACGCAAGCCCCTCGGGGGCTGCCGACCCCTCCGACAAAGGGGAGCCACCCGAGACCCTGGCTGAAGACGGCGATGAAGCCGAGGCGATAGAGATTGACGCCGAGATGGACGACGATGAGCCGGACTGGCGCGAGCCGCTGGTCAGCTGGCTTATCCGAGGAGTATTGCCTTCGGACAAAACCAGAGCACGACGGCTGGCGCGTAAAGCTAAGTCTTTCACGATGATCGACGGTGACCTCTATCGACGCAGTCCCTCGGGCATCCTCCAGCGCTGCATTCCCTTCAGTCAAGGCAAACGCCTACTTGAAGAGATACACGCCGGAGCCTGCGGTCATCACGCCGCACCACGAACTCTTGTCGGTAACGCCTTTCGACAGGGCTTCTACTGGCCAACCGCCGTGGCCGATGCTACCGAGGTGGTACGCTCCTGCGAGGGATGCCAGTAGTACGCTCGGCAGACGCACCTACTTGCCCAAGCTCTCCAGACGCACCTACCGGACCTTGTCGGGCCCCTCCAAAAGGCGCCCGGGGGCTTCAGCCACTTGCTTGTTGCCATTTACAAGTTCTCAAAGTGGATTGAAGCTAGGCCGATCACCCAAATCAGCTCAGCACAAGCGGTGTTATTTTTCACCGACATTGTCCATCGGTTTGGTGTCCCGAACTCCATCATCACTGACAACGGCACGCAGTTCACCGGAAAGAAATTTCTGGCCTTCTGCGACGAGTACCACATACGAGTGGATTGGGCGGCCGTAGCCCACCCATGAACTAACGGCCAAGTAGAACGTGCCAATGGCATGATTCTCCAAGGCCTTAAGCCGAGAATCTTCAACAGGCTGAATAAGTTCGGCAAGAGGTGGTTGGCCGAGCTCCCGGCAGTGATATGGAGTCTAAGGACTACGCCAAGCCGAGCTACGGGCTTCGCGCCCTTCTTCCTAGTGTACGGTGCCGAAGCCGTCCTCCCCATGGACTTGGAGTACGGCGCCCCGAGGGTCCGAGCCTATGATGAACAGGCAATCAGACTTCCCGCGAAGACGCGTTGGATCAAGTCGACGAAGCTCGGGACATGGCCTTATTGCACTCAGCCAAGTACCAGCAATCACTACGCAAGTACCATGCTCGGCGCGTCCGGGGCCGAGCCTTCAGCGTAGGCAACTTGGTGCTGCAGCTCAGGTAGGACAACAAAGGGCGTCACAAGCTGATACCACCGTGGGAAGGGTCATTCATCATCGCCGAGGTGCTACGTCCCGGCACGTACAAGCTCTCAAACAAGAATGGCGAGGTCTACAGCAACGCTTGGAACATCGAACAGCTACGTCGTTTCTATCCTTAAAATTCCGAGCATTGTACAATTTGTAAAATCTTGAATTCAATAAAAAGACCCGACTTCTACTCTTTTTACCTGATTTTTAAATTTTCGATCTGAGCCTACACTCGGAAGTGAAATGACTTTTCATTTCACCGCGCATTAGAAAAGTGAGGCTCAGCCTAACCTACGGAAAGGCCGACCCTCCCTCGGGGGCCAGGACGGGGGGGACCCCCGGACTCTCCCGAGCCTCAACGATTTTGAAAACGCAAAAATTTCAAAACTCGTTGAAATCGTTTCTCCCTAAAACACGCTTCCCTCCTAAAACCAAGCGTGAACTTAAAAAACTCGGAAAAGTAAGAGAAGTCCCAGAGGACAGAGCCGACCAAGTCGAGGTGACCACTTACGCCCCTGGGCTACAGCATCTCCCCTCGCCACTCCGTGTTCGAAGGCTAACTCGCGCTCGGAAGAAAACTTATAGGATCTACGCTCGGCAAAGGGAGGAGGCTCGGGAAGAAACAACTAAGCCTTTTTTCCAAGGATTCTTTCTGCCAAAGCTCCTAGGACTTCAGCTGCTGTTGGCGGTCCTTAGAGCCTATTTCTTACCGCCAATATGTTACTAAAATAAATAGTAGGTAGGGCTTTAAACTAATATTTCCACAAGTTTTGGTGTGTACTTGACTTGCAGGTGTGACATGTGAAAATGCACAAAAACCATAAAGAAAGCGCATTCCAGAATTCGTATTCAGAAAAGGCGCAAAGGAGAAGAGAAGCCCACCTTCATTGGCATTCTGGGCCCATTCGTAACCACAGGAGAAGTCCAGGCCCAGAGACAAACCGACCACGCGAAGGCGGTGGCCCAACGGACCCACCAGGGGGGGCGGCCGGTCCCAGGGGTGGCCGGTCCCCTAATGGGGCCTCTCAGGCCCAGTCTTCTCAGGCGGTGCGTAGGACGGTTCCCTCAAGGCGGTTCCACCTGCTTCCATATTTGTTGGCGCCCGAACCGTCCTTGCTAGACTATAAAAGAGAGGGAGAGCTCCCCTCCAATAGACACCATCATTTGGAGCCATTTACCTCACCTCTCACTTGTATTCTTTAGATTAGTTTTAGTATTAGAGCAAGGCAAGAGCTAGCAAGGAGAGTTTTTATCCTTGGGAGAAGAAGGAACACCTCGGTATGAATACAATGCAGTTCTCTTCCAAGTTCAAGTTCTTATCTTATTTATATAGCGATGCATATGAACTAGAGTATAGTCTTGGTCATGTTATGATCATGATATATGAACTAGCATATAGTTTATGTGTTATGTTCTTGATATGTTCATCGTTGTTCTTCATCGTTCATCGACTTAGTATGAATAGAGGAAGAACTAGGGATGAGGTGATGGTTCGTCGTGCCTTCTCGGTTGCTCTTTGCCTAGCCTGTCACTCCGAAGGGGTGGGGTCCTAGGGGGTTAGGAGTTGTTTCCAAGTACGCGAGCATGGTGCTCGGGTATGCGGAGATCGGCGAATATGTCGGTATCCCACGGGCAGAGGGGTAGGTGGGCAGGTGGTGACAGCCCTGTCCATCCCTAGCACTCCCCCAGGTTTGGATATTGGGTAGGAGTTCGTAAAGTCTCTATTGGCTGGCAGACCAGCTGCGGGGATCTCCCTGTCATCCCAGACCTAGTCCTGATACTAGACACGCTAGTTAGATGTTTACTAACAGTTCTTTGCATAGTTATATATGACCAATGCCTGCTCAATTAGATATATTCTTTTATTCTTTATTTCTCTTCTATCCTTGTCGTCGGCTCAGATGTGTGTCCACTATCTTTGAACTATGATTTACCCCTGCCTATGCTATGTCTACCTATGCATTCAATAAGTGATCATGTTTATGCCAAAGCTAGATGCATTCATCCTGCCCTCCTACAGGAAATTATAAATACGACACCCCTGAATACTCACCGGTTGAAATGCTACAATGATAGTTCCGTGCGCTTGCGGATTTATCTATACTGAGCTATCATGATTGGTATACCTAAGTACCATTACCTAAGGACTGTAATTCTTGTTGCACCCTAAGGCGTCGTGCTTCAGTTTTGCATATCGTAAGTAATGATGGTTGGGAAGGCCAATCAGGCACTTCTAACTGTTATTACCAGACTGCATTATCTTGGCCGGCGCCGCTAAGGGCTGAGAGTTACCTTTCTGAAGTAATGGTGGTTAGGGATGTCAACACACGTTTCTAGTATCGTTGCTAGAGATGGGCTTTTAGTCTATCTTTAGTAATGACGCTAAGAAATGCCAACTGCTGCGTCTACGCCGCTAAAGCTACGACACCCGAAAAAAGTCCCCCGAGGCTCGATGGCCCGGGCACAGGATCGGCAAGAAAAAACGCCTAAGGAAAAAGCACGAAACGAATTGAATCAAACATGCAGCAAATATTGACATAAATATTACGGCCACGAAGGGCCACATGTTTGTTTTCTCCCAACCACTCACGAAAAGTTATTTTTACAAGGGCACTACGGCCCGGCTGTTCATCATGGCAGGTCCAATGGAGGGAGTTCGACTTCGGCTTCAAAGAGGCCCGCCAGCACTTCGCCGGGCTCCTTCATCGAGTCCTCCAGCGCCAGGAGCTCGGCATCGTCGGCCTCAAGGAAGCCATCGCTGACAGGGCCGGCGTCAAAGTTCCCATAGTGGGACTTTACGATCGCCAGTGCCTCCTTGACCCGGCCGCTGATGCTGCCGTAAAGTGCCTCCAGTCACACAGCGCGCGCGCTGCCTTCTGCAGTTCTAGGTGGTCGGCCGCCTCGCCGTCATAAACCGCCTGCAGAACTGCGGGAGCAAAACATGGAGGTGAACAAAGATGCAACGAGCAACCAAGACAAACAAAACGAAAAGCACGACACTGCACATACAGCCAGCCTCCTCCCGAGCCTTCTGCGCGTCCTCCCGGGCCGAGTCTACCGCGCCAACCACCAGACGCAATGCCGCCTGAGTTTCACTCAGGTCGAGAACCAAGGCCTCAGCGACAGAGGTCTTCTCGGCGGCAAGCTGTCGGGTGGCATCACGCTGCCTCGTCGCCTCGGCCAGGGCGTCCTCCATCTCCTGTACCCGTGTCACCGAGGCAGCGGCTCGTCCCTTCGCCTCCGTGACCTCCTCCTTCAGGATAGTGTTGTCAACACTCACTTCGGCGAGCTTGGAGGTCACGGCGGCAAGCTCGCCTTGGGCACGGGCAAGGGCTTTCTCCTTGAGGTCAAGCTGCTTTCAGAGCCCGAGCCCGCCGCGGAGGAAGCGGGACTTGTCCCGAGAGGTGTGCATAAGGTCCTAGAGAAGAGAGAGTAGTGAAGATGGTAAAGACGACGCTCATACACAGGTAAAGTCACGGAACACGGAGGCTCTCCTGAAGCTGGGCCGGGAGCTCCGTCTCAAGGACGTCGGCGATCGCACGGAGACCCGCCGCCGAGCTAAGCCCGAGCTCTTGAACGGCGTCCCATTTGGGAGCCTCAAGGGCGTCCCGGAGCGAGAAGACGGGCGGCGCTTGTGGATCCGCTCGGTCCGCCCACTCGATCCGGGAGGCGATCAGCTCCCGTGGCCAGGGCTGCCTCAGTGCCAACGCTCAGGGCCTTCCTCACGAGCGGGGAGAGCTCCTGCGTCGACATCCACGACCGTCGAACTCGCAGCGGCAGGCTCCGTGGGGGCGGCATCGGCTGACGATCCCAAGGCGCCTCCAGAACTAACAACCGAGGCCTCAGGAGCCCACGCTGGTGCTGCCTCCACGTCAGCAACGGGCGTGACGACGGCGGCCACGGCCGAAACAACCCCTCCCGAAGGAGGAACCTCGGACGCCACGACCGAACCCGTGGGGGGACGGATTTCCTCGTCCGTCGATCGGGCGCTCCCCCGGCCGTGTCGTGATCCTGCACCTTCAGGACCTTCAGGTGCGAGACCTGGAGGTCCGACTCCGAGCGCTTCCTGAAGTAGAGAAGGAAGAAATGAATGTTCGAAACAAGATCTCTGACGAAAGAAATAACAGGTAAAGATACTTGCCTCGTCTTAGGAACCACCCTTCTCCTCTTCGCCGCCCCCGCGCTCGGCGAGACGACAGATGGCGTGGGCCGTGCCGGCGGTGGAGGGGTGGGCACCACCTCGGCGTCCGGGCCAGCCCGCCTTGAGGCAGGGGCCCTGCTTGGGCGCCAGGGGTGGCCTCGATGTCGCCGCCCCTCGGCGGGAAAGCTTGAGTCTGGGAGGACCCCAGCTCAAGTTCCAGCGTCTTGGCGCTGGTCGGCTCCGGCTCCGACGGCGTCCGCCCACCGCTCCCCCTGTCTTCAGGCGTCGCGCCGATCAATGACGCGTCGGGGAGGAGGGTGCGCGGAAACAGGAACCCCCGGTCCCGCCGGCAGCAGCCAGGCTTGGCTCGGGCTCCGGGTCCGGGCCCGTTCCCGGCCTCTCCAGGGAGCCCTCATGGCCGCTGGAAGTCGGAGCCGTGGCTCCAATAGTCACGCTGCCAGAGACCGCGCCTTCAGACACGGTCTCCGGCAGTTTTGCCTGGGGGCACGGGTCATGAGCCCCGACACTTCCGCCGGCGGACGTCGACATTGGAGCCATCCCAGGCTCCTCGGCGCCCACCGCGGCCTTTGTGGCCATGAAGGGCCGCTCCAACACCATGAAATCATAAAAATATTCTTCTTCTTCATCATCCTCCTCGTCATCTTCGTCGGTGAGGGTGTCCTCCTCCGGCTCCCCCGCCTCCTTATGGCAACGACGACACTGGGAGGATTCCTCCGTCTTCCGAGCCCTCTTCTGCTTCAGCGCAGTCTTTCGGTCCTTCTCCGTCTTCGCCGCCTCGTCCCGAAGGCAGTTCTGGGTTCGCTGAACCTTGTCCTCCGAGACAGGCAGAAGGGAAGGTTTCCCAGTCCTTGAAAGACCCTGCGACAAACGAAGAAGGAAATCAGGAAGAAGGTAGAGGAATAGCAAACTCAACAGAGCAGAGGACGCTCACCAACGCGATGAAGCCCGTGCGGGGGCACATGGGTATCCGGTTCAGCTCGTCCCAGGTATGGTAACTACCCACCATGTACTTAACACGGTGCATGATCTCTTGTTATCCGATGTCCTAGGGCAGCATCGCCGTGCCCTCCCGCGACGTCCCGGTGGGCATCTGGTTCAGCGCCAGCCTGCGGTCCATCAGCGGCAGCACCGTCCGCGCATAACTACAACAAATTCAAGATCTCCCTAACACATTGCACAAAAATCGAGCAACCCATCAAACAAAAGGACGAGACAAACAACTTCCATTAGTTCCTTCATCTTCAACGATGGTTTGTGCAACTCTACCCCCGCTCCTTTCAAAGTTTTGAAATTTAACTTTGAACACTTTTGAAAAGACAAAACTTTTGATGCTCCATCTCCATGGCATCCTGTGATTAAAGTTTGCATACTATTTATTCCTTGCCGATATTTCTATTACTTGTGAACACTTATTATAGGGACCCCATTTTATCTAAGTGATTGACGAATGAGATATAGTAGGATGACATGACGCCTGCTCATTTCTTGCAAAGAACTTGGGATTTATTTTTACAAAACAAAAATCAATATAGCATTTCCTTGAATGATTGCAAATACCTACCAAGGCCATACATGATCTTTCATGACAAAACCTTCCACATATGCATCTTGCTTTGTGTTGAGTTTGGTCAAGTTTTGTGACCCCTGTTGAGAGAAATTTCATACTCCCAAGATCAGATTTCACGCACCCACAAATAAAGTTGCCAACTCTTACACCGAGAGTTGCGCACAACATTCATTCATCCATCCACCAAATAATTGCACTACTCCTACCTTGGGAGTAGGCGCAAAATATACCTTCCACTTTGATCCACCCAAAATGTTCTACTCCTACACTGGGGGTGAACCAAAAATATACTTATTAGGTCCCATCCAAATAAATGCTCTGAATCTTTGTTCATATCTCCCTTAAAGTTTTTGTTGCAAATAAAAGCATGAGGCTATTTTCCAACAGGTGAAAAAAAGAAGAGGAAAAAAAGTGGAGAAGAAAAAAAGAAGAAGAGAAATATATATATATATAAAAAGAAAAGAGAGAATAAGGATAACTCATGCCCTCATAAAAGATTTTTCTAAGGAGGGAGATGTGTTTCAAAGAGCATAGTGGAATTAGGTTAGAGACCAATAATACCCACCATATTCTTTCCACGCACATGCACATTCTGATCTAAGAGTATGACGCTTTCCTCCGGTGCGGTCCAGGGTTTGACTTGACAATACATGCAAGGTAAGTGTGCCTTAGTATTTTTCTCCCTACCTAAAGCTCCAGATAAACTTTTTAGAGGTAGGGTGATCAAGTGAAGGCAATCCCTATATATGCCTTGGTAAGGAACCACATACAAATAAGTGACTTGAGAGAATCATTCAAGGAACAAGTGCTATCTTTTTGTTTTTAAAACTTCACAAAAACCCATGTTTCTGAGCAGGGATACGAGTAAGAACATTTGAATCCAGACTATTCCATTTTTCAATTACCCAAGATGACTTGGTAGACACTTGGAAGTTCACAGGTTTAGGTGAAGCTTGGAATAACTTGTATGCAGATTTCAAATCAAGGAGATAAACCCGCTTAGTCCTTCAAACCTTTACTCGAGGACGAGCAAACGACTAAGTGTGGGGGAGTTATTGGCGGTCCTTAAAGCCTATTTCTTACCGCCAATATGTTACTAAAATAAATAGTAGGTAGGGCTTTAAACTAACATTTCCACAAGTTTTGGTGTGTACTTGACTTGCAGGTGTGACATGTGAAAATGCACAAAAACCATAAAGAAAGTGCACATCCAGGAAACGTATTCAGAGAAGGCGCAATCCAAGAAAATAAGAAAGCCCCCCTCAAACACTAAACTGGATCCATCCGTAACCACGGGGGAGGCCCAGGCCCAGGGAGCAACCGACCACCCGAAGGCGGTGGCCAGATGGCGCTCCCCAGGGACCGACCGCCCCGGGGGCGGCCGCCCCCCTGGTGGGGCCTCCCGGGCCCATCCACCTCAGGCGGTGCTCATGGCGGTTTGGCAAAGGCGGTTTCACCTCCTTCCATACTTAGAACGCCCAAACCGCCCTAGTTGGACTATAAAAGAGAGGGAGAGCTCCCCTCCAACACACACCATCATTTGGAGCCATTTACCTCATCTCTCACTTGTATTCTTAAGATTAGTTTTAGTATTAGAGCAAGGCAAGAGCTATCAAGGAGAGCTTGTCTCCTTGGAAGAAAAGGATCATCTTGGTATGAATACAACTCGGTCTTCTTCCATGAGCAAGTTCTTATCTTATCTATATGATCATGCATATGAACTAGAGTCTAGTTATGATCTTGTTATGAGCATAGTATATGATCTTTGAACTATGATTTACCCCTGCCTATGCTATGTCTACCTATGCATTCAATAAGTGATCATGTTTATGCCAAAGCTAGATGCATTCGTCCTGCCCTCCTACGGGAAATTATAAATACGACACCCCACGGGTTGAAATGCTACAATGATAGTTCCGTGCGGTTGTGGATTTATCTATACTGAGCTATCATGATTGGTATACCTAAGTACCATTACCTAAGGATTGTAATTCTTGTTGCACCCCAAGGCGCCGTGCTACAGTTTTGCATATCGTAAGTAATGCCGGTTAGGAAGGCCAATCGACACTTCTAACTGCTATTACCAGACTGCTTTACCTAGGCCAGTGCCATTAAGGGCCAAGGGTTACCTTTCTGAAGTAATGGTGGTTGGGAATGTCAACTTACGTTTCTAGTATCGTTGCTAAGAATGGGCTTTTAGTCTATCTTTAGTAATGACGCTAAGAAACGCCAACACGCAGCATCTGGAGCGCGACGAAATAGGCATCAAGATGCTTGGCCTCCTTAGCCGGGCACCCCCACTCCCACTGAGGGAGAGGAGCGATAAACGCCCTCCCCGTATATTTGGGGAAGGCGTCCCCGTCGTTGCGGAGGTAGAACCAGCCGTGGTGCCAACCCTTGTTAGAGGAGGGGGCCTTGCAGGGGATGTATAGACCGGAGCGGATCACGAAACCGCAGCCCCCCGCGCGCGGGATCTCCCGCGGCTTCTTCGAACCAGCTGCCTTGGTGTACCAGTCGACGCGGGAGATACAGCGCCATAGGTTCCAGTGCGGGGGTACCCCGAGGTAACCCTCGCACAGGGCGGCGTAAATCGATGCCTGCGTGATGGAGTTGGTGGTGAGGTTGTGGAGCACGAATCAGTGTTGAAGAGCAACGCCCGGCAGAAGCGGTTCGGCGGCGACCCGAGCCCACGCTCGTGGTAAGAGATGAAGCTCACCACGTACCCCTCATCGGGTTTCGGCTCGTCGTGGTCGTCCGACGGCACAACCCACTCCGGACGTTCCGCATTGGTGCGGGGGCGTAGGAGCCCCAGCTCCACGAGCCGCTCCAGATCCTCCTCCGCCACAGTTCTGCGCGGCCTAGGCTCCAACCTGAGGATGCCGGCGGCGGCGGCGGCATCGGTGGGAACAGGGGAGGAAGCCATGTCGAGCTGAGGAAAAAGAGCGGTGGAAAGACAGCGATGGCGGCCACAGCGGCGCTTCTCACTCGAGCGAGCAACGAAGGCGAGAAGGTGGACGGCGGAAGCAAGAAGGCAAACGGCTGCGCGAGTGTTGGCGCTTCTTAGCGTCAGCAGAAAAGTCTGCAAGCGCACGGAAGTACCGTTGTAGCCTTTACCCGGAAGTATTCAGGGTATCGTAATTTCCCAGAGGAACGGTCTTTGTACTTATTCTCTTAAACTAGTTTACTCAGAAGAGACGAAAGGGATAGCATGGGTAGGGAGGTTCTTCTAAGGTCAAACGCATATAAGCGATGGAAACTTCCCCACTACTTGATGTGATGTGTAAAAGCTAGCCATTTAAGCATGAACCTCAGTGTGGCGTGATGAACTTCTTCAGTAGTATATTCTTGTTTTCTCTCTGGTTTCTTTGCAGTGATGCTCTCCCAAAAATAATCTTTATCAAAGTCTTGGAGAGATTCCATTATATTTACCACACACTGATTATGGAATCCTAGCGCTAAGCTAAGGGTTTTCCATGAGAGGGTGAAAGGTTTATTAAACATTCTAAAATTGACCTCATCATCATCAAAGTCTAGGGTGCTAATAAATTCTATTGTGAGTAACTTGCTACTTGCTACCCTGCTCAATGATTTGCCATGCATCTTCCCAACCAATATTTCTAAATATAAGCTCAAACTCGGAATCCATTCCGGTTTCATGGAGCAAGGTGGCATCAAAAATTGGAGTATGCATAAATTTCTTGTTCTTAACCACATTTAATATTTCTCTCTGAGATCTAGATGATAAAGAAATTTGAGTGATGCTTGTGAACTCATACCGCTCTTCCCGTTGGGAAGAAGATGAAGGGTTGTCATACACGAAGGGTAAAGGAGAATCGACATTCATGTCGGAGCCGACGAACGATGGCACTTGGGATGATGATTGACTTCTTATTGTACGACGTGAAAGTGCTCTTCCAAGTGATCAGATGGCACCTTTCATTCTATTGCTCATCTTGCCTGTCAAATGAAGAACATGAAGAACATGGTAAGAACGAACAAGAACATAAGAACAAAACAAGAACAAGTGAAGAGAAGGATCGAAGTAATCTCTCTACTAAGTGCTCTTGCTAATCTCCTTCTCTACTCCTTCCCTTACTTAAACTTGAATGAAACGGAGGATTTGTGTGAGTTTGAAATTTCGAGAAGCAAAACAGAGTAGCTAGGTGCTCTCTGGAGTGCAAGTGAGTGAATGAGTGAGCGGGAGAAGTGGAAGGTAGAGAAGAAGGAGAAGGGCACTGGCCGGTGTGGGTGTGGGGCCGGCCAGCCCCACTTGGTGTCCTTTCGCCCTCCACTTTTGAAGTATGTCGACATTGCTCTCAGGTCTCTCCAAATGCATGTGTGTGAGTGCTCTTTCTGGTGAAATGAATGAATGGTGGGTAGTGCATGTATGAATAATTGAGTTTGGATGGTAGTGAAAGGTGGTAGTTGATGATAATGCTTGAGGTGACTTGATGTGATGTGTGTGGGTCCCATATGTCTCCCGTATTTATACCTATAATGACACAAGAATGAAAAACTAAATCACTTTTATGAATCTATGATAAATTAGAATTCTAATGATGGTCTTTTTATAATTTTCTGCCACCACAGTAAATTTCAATGATGGGGGTTTAACACTCCGTTAGTAGTAATCACATGGGGCTTAAGCTTTAATCATGCTATGCTTATTTTTATTTCTTTTTAATGATGCAATTTATGGGAAAGTAAATATGCAAAATCTTATGCAAAAATTAAATTACCGATAACTACTGAGTTACCTCCCGGCGAAGGTTCGGGTTTTTAAGTCCGCCGATCCGGACTTCTCCAGTTGAATTATTCTTCATGATTTATCTCTGGTGTCGGAGATGTTGTTGCATCTTGCCCTTCATGACACTTCAAAGTGTGGCATTGCTCGAGCCTTGGCTTAAATGCGAACCATTCTTCTTGCCAATTGATGGTGAATATGATTTCTCCAGCTCCGATGTCGATGGTTGTATTTGCAGTGTTTAGGAATGGTTGCCCAAGGATGAGGGGTATCTTCCTCTCTTCCTGCATGTCAAGTACTACAAAATCAACAGGAACGAAGAAGTTGCGGATTTTTACTGGAATATCTTCTGCGATTCCTGCGGGATAGCGGACTGATTGGTCAGCTAATTGCAGACACATCGAAGTTGGCTTGAGCGTAGAATAGTTGAGTTTGTCGAAGACTATCTAGGGTATGACGCTGACACTTGCTCCATGATCACATAAGGCATTCTCGAATATCTGGTCTCCGATTGAGCAATCAATAGTGGGACACCCTGGATCCTTCTTCTTAGCAGGAGAAGAACTCAGAATTGCCTCACTACACTCCTCCGTTAGCTCGACAACTTTAGTAGAAGGTAGTGGTCCTTTGTTGTTGAGGATGGTTCGAAGATACTTTGCGTATGTAAGTACCTGCATGGCATCTAACAACGGATTATTGACATATAATTTCTGAATTACCTCTACAAACTTACCAAATTGATCATCTGTTTTAACTCTTCTCCTTCTGTGTGGAAACGGTAGGAGGGTTGTGTCATGAAAATCTTGAGTTAATTCTTAATCTTGTGATTCAACTGGGGGTGAATCTTCTAGTGGTACGACTCCCTCTTCTCTGCTGTCCTTCTCAATTTCTTCTTCTACCTGTACTAAATGTGGTGGTCTACGTGCCCCTTTTGGGTAAGGTGGATCATGTGTAGACTTATCTCCTCTAGTAGATATTCCTTTTACCGGTTTAGGGTTAGTGGGAAACAAAGTAGAAGACAATTGTGCAATTTGTTGTGACAGAACCGCCCAGTTTATAAGAGCACAAATACGGCGATAGCCGTCGCAACAGCAAAATCAGCCACACTTGAGCCCATATAAACCCGGTAGTCTGTGAAATCTTGAAGGATTTCAAACCAAATGGTAACACAACCAAGATCGTACTTAGTTCAACAACATCCATTCATATTACATAGATTCACAAATACGGAGTTCGCATAAGAGTTCTTACACACAGAATTTAAACTCAGATTTGCGGAAGCCAAATAGTTATGCAATTACATTTACTCACACCTACTGTTGCAATACAGTGCCTAAAGTGGATCATTCTTAAGCAAGATGAGTAGAGTACAGATATCAGCTGCCCAAGCTTCATATCATATCAATAATTAGATAGAGGCAACTCTTGCCTTAGCCACAGGAGACACGCCACCTGCAACAATTTGGGATAAACCCTGAGTACTTAATTGTACTCCGCAAGACTTACCCGTCTTATCAAATAAAAGACTCTCAAGGAACATGCAAGGCTTTTTAGTGGAGTTGGCTGACTCATTTGCGTAAAAAAAGCCATTTTTGTTTAGGATGTCATATGTTACTTACTAGCAACCTTTTAGTAGTCATAACTCCTTCTTTTTAACTTAAACCTGATCTAATTCAAGCACTTGATTAATTCTAAGCAAAAATTATAATAGAACCATAGCAGTTTAGCATTTACTTTGATAACCATGTTCAAGTTCAACCTTATCAATTTCTACCATGAGGGAAGATCAGTCAAGTTTCTCACTATCCAGGAGAGATGGCGATTCGAATCGATTACAAACCAGCTGGTGTCAAATGCCAATCACAAACCTAGGCAGACCTGATCAGGGTCCCTTAGGTCACCCTTGGTACTATTTGGGTTCCTCCGCGGGTCTGGGGGAGCCATATACTGGGGGACTGACTAGTGGCCAGGACGATCAGGCTCCAACCTGCCCATGGTCCAATCTAGCTCCCAAAACCCTACGCGGTCCAGTATATAAACCCAGCTAACCAGTTCCCGGCCCAAATAGAGCTACTCGGCTTCACGGTCGGAACGACTTATCCGGTCAGCTAAGTGATGGCGTCTTTCAATCTCGACCGATGTCCCACAAGGATGTTTCCCTATTCCACTTGACGGTGATTGGTTTACAACCAAGACCTCCATGCCTTGTTGTATCCAAATCATCCTTCCGCCCATCTCAATTCCTTCCTCAACTCACATGGTTATATCACGATAGCAAATATAGCCAACCGTGCTTCTCACTTTCTTATTTTGGTGACCGGAATCACCATATCTATCGATTCTAAGCAGGTCTAAGCAGAAAAGACGATCCTGAACCTATTTAGGTGAAGGATATATAGTCCAAGATAATGCAACTATGTTTTCAAGCAATTCCTACACTTAATACAACAAACACTATACTCAAGTCATTTCATTTCGAAAACGTAGGAATTAATAATGCACCGGGGCTTGCCTGGGATTCAACACTAGGTTAGTGTTTGTCAGAAGGTACTTGCTTGACAAGTACCACCCACTTTGGCACTTGCTTAGTCCTTCCCTCTTCGGGATAAATCCATCAAACGCCGTCTTCGGTTTTGGTTCCAACATCACATCCTTCTCGTGGTGCATCTAACAAACCTAAATGAGATGCAAGATGCAGGTGTATGAATATGAAGAATGGTAATATAAGATGCATCACAAGATCAATTAAGACAAACATAAGATTATACAATACACAGGCACCTAGAGCTAATTAACTTAATCCACTCTAAGCATAATCTAGGACATAGCAAGTAAATCAAACATGGTGCACAAGGAATTACATCTAAGTTATTGCAAACATTTATAAATCAAGAATTAACCCAACATGTTAACCAAGCAAGAGTAAGCTAAGGCAAACAACTCTGCCCATGCAGTTTCAAGACAGCAGCATACCTGTGACAAGATTCAGTCATACCTTGAGTTCTAGATTTTTATCAAAGGTGATCCTAGACTTTTTAGAAACTATAATAAATTGCCAACAATTGTATTTTTATCATCAATAGGTGATTCAAAGGTTAACAAGGCCAAACAAGCACAAGTATGCAGCTCTGTCCAGATTTGGACAGAATCTGTCATTCCACTTTGGATCACTATAAATTTAGTTCTAGACCTCTAAAAATAGTGATTCAAGACATATTAGAAAGTATATGAAAAGTACTACAACTATTGTTTTATCACCAAGGTATGGTTTTACACTTAAATGAGCCAAACAAGCCATTCATCCAAATCTGTCCAGAGTACATGAAAAGGCTGACAGCAAGATTATAAATTCTAAAACTCTCAAATCATTAATCCTAAAATCATGAAACTTTAATACAAGTTAGATCATTAAATTTCCTACAACTCTTATATTATCATCAGATCATGATTCCAAAGTACAGAGCCTATGCAGAACAGAAGCCAAACTTTTCAGGACATTTGTTATTTTTATAACTCCTAAACAATACATCCTAAATTCCTGATATTTTTATAAACCATTAATAATCACATAATTAACATGTCATAAAAATTTCATATTTATTTGAGCACTACTTCTGCAGGTATGAAAATGACAAGCAAAGCAAGCATAAAACCCCTATTTATCAATGTTAAACTAAGACTGCATGAAAACAGTGAGCAACCTACATGTTTTATATTTTTATTAGTTATTTAATGTCATCATAAGATTAACAAAACAAGAATCACAAATTTTGGACTTATATATCTCAAGATATGGATCTGTCCAACTCAAAGACAATTTCTAGAGCACTTTTAAAGATTAATAAACACATCACACAAACATACATGAACAGTACACTTTTATAGGCCTAACATGTAGAACATGTCATAACAAAACTAACAAGACCAAATTCACTATTTTTGGAGTTACCAAACTCCAAATATGAATTCTAGAAGATCAATATTGAATCTGTAAAACAAAAACAGAAATCAACTTAACCCTAGATCTTTGCTAGGTGCACACGATTCATACACCCAGCTTGGTCTCCAGTTCCAATGACGCGTGGGGCCTGCTGGTTAACCGTCCCCACCTGTCATACACACAGAGAAAGAGTGAGAGGGAGACGTGGTCCTTCTTCTTCCTCTGTTCGAGCAGAACAGAGGGCACACCGGAGCGGTGGCCGGCTCGCCGGCTTGGGCGGCTTGGCGGTGGAGGAGAGCCAGCGAACGGAGCCGAGGCGATGCTGAGCCCGCGTGCACCCGCAGGACGGCACAGCGCGGTCGAGGTTGCCCGTGGCGCCCTGGCCACGGTGGTCGGCGGCTTGGCGGCGAGGGCCGCAGCGGCCATGCGGCTGCGGCGGCGAAATCGGCCGGGGAAAGGGCTCAGGAGGGGCGGTATGGAGCGAGGAAGGTGGTGGTGCAGTTGATTTGGGCGGAGGATGGCCAGAGGAGGATGTACAGCGGCGGCAGCGAGCTCTGCTCGCCTGCAATGGCGGCGGCGTCCCTGTGCACGGCAAAAAGCGAGGGGAGACAAGAGAAAAGTGATGGAGATGAAGTGAGAGAGGTAGAGATGGAGTTAGAAACACTTTTGGGCTTCTCCCGTCAACCGTAGAAGCGAGCAGAAGCGATGCAAGGTGGCGGCAATGGAGAGGACGCTCTGGACGTGGCGACACGTCCACCCCGTTCGGGCTTTTCGTCGAACAGGTGTCGGGCGACGTAGAGTATCACTTCTAGTCCTCAAAATGGCATATTCCAGTCCAAATTGGATCTTGGCACCTATAGAAAAGACCTTACTCTCTGAAATATCTACAAACTTTATTAAGGAGATCAGGCCATTAAATGAAAGGATTAGGAGATAACGAAGCCCTAACTTGATGCTGTCAATGGCTTAATTACGATTAGAAAACAATGTCGAAACCTTGTCAAACGGAGTCGGATTGATCCCAAATTTTAACATGTTCTTCCTTAAACAATTCTCTTCAACTTTCATTTTTGGTCCAACTCAAATTGCTTAACGAAATTTGAAGAACGCGAGACATCGACGCAGTTGGCTTGGAATTTCAGACTTAGAAAATATTCTGAGTCCTAAAGCAAGGTTTCCATCCATCTTGATTCCACTATTTGAGGTACATAGGAGTTGAATCATGACTTAGCCCCAAAATAACATTTGTTGTGTCTCAAGAGACCTGTAACTTTTATTAAAGGTCAAACTCCATATCTTGCTATGAAAATAGAATCCCAGTTTGGTCAAAGCAATGTCCTGCAGAGGACTAAATTAGGGTGTTTAAGCCAAAAGAGATATTTTCAGTGCATTTGGTCAACACGGACTCTTCATGACTTTTGTTATATAGTTCCAGTAGAGTTGTTTGGTCCAGGCTGCAAGGTTTGGTTAACTTTGTATGCTCATCTTCACTTAATCAATAAATCTAAACAAGGATATGATTTACTATTTCATGTGAATTCTTGGTTCGAATCTGTATGAGACTATTCCCATAGCCACGGTAGATGGAGATGAATGTGAGACGGTAATCAAAATCATTGATTGACCTAACTTGGTTAAGTCCATACTCGCTGGTTAGCTCGTGACTAACACCTGAGGTGTTACATTTGTAATTCTATCTTTTTATGAAATAATATTTGATCTTTAACAGCAGAAGAGAAATTATCTAATTTAGAATTAATTCCTGCTAAAACTTTATCATTAAAAGCAAGCTTCTTATAATTACTTTCATTAATTCTACCTTGTTTTAATATTAATTCTCTCAAGGGTGGTTATCTCTGATTTGAAAAATTATAATTGCCCTGGTACTTACCTTGATTGGTTGACCTAAGTTGACTCCATCCTTACTTCTGAGAAGTGGACTTGATGACTGTACTAATATCTTCTGAGGATTCAGCAGACTCAATTCTTAAATGCTCTTCACATTGATTCTGGGAATTGAATGTATCTTGAATAGCTTGACGATCTCTTTTATAATTTGCCCTTTACTCTAACCAATTCAACAGTACATCCATCTTGGTTGACAGCGCACATACTCCCTGTGGAACTTCTTCACTCTTATGGCATGTTTGGGTGTTGTTTATCCAACTCTGATTTTCTACTATCTTTGTCATAATATCTTCGGCTCTTCCAGGGGTAAGTGATATAAATGATCCTTCAGCAGTGGCATCCAGTTGCTCACGTGACCTTTGAGTTAGTCCGTGATAAAATCTTTGCATGAGCAACCATTTTTCCATCCCATGATGAGGACAATCTGATATGTAATTTTGAAAACGTTCCCAGGCTTCTGGAATAGGTTCACCTTTCTGCTGACAAAATTCTGAAATATTTTCTCGTAAAGCATTGGTTCTGCTTACTGGGAAAAACTTTTCTAGGAAAGCTTTTGAACATTCTCCCCATGTCTTGACTTGATCTTTATTCTGATAAAACCACTGCTTCGCTTTTCGCTCCAATGAGAACGGGAATAAACGAAGTAGCACGACATATTGAGGAATGCCTTTAATGTCGATGGTGTTGCCAATCTCCAGTAAATTCTGCAGATGGACACTTGCATCTTCATCCTTCTTTCCACTAAATGTGATAGCTTGCACCATTTTGATGAGGCCTGACTTGATCTCGTAGTCTAATCTTCAAGGTTAAAGGTTGGCCCAACGCGAATATTCTCAGTGCTTGGAGCAGAGAATTCACGCAGAGTTTTCTTAGCCATGGCTTCACAAAATAATGTAAGACCCTTCTTCCTATGATTGTTCCTGATTGATAAGAATTAAAGTACTACAACTAGTGCTGCACTTACCCTATATAAAATATGTAAACAAAGACAAAACACGGGTAAGTCTGCTAAAGCAAAAGGTTACGGTCATCTATAAGTATTTATATCTATAGTTAATTTTTATGCTTTTCTATAATATTATTTATGAAAAACTCCCTTAAATTCTAGAAATATCCTGGCGAATAAAATCAACGAATCAATAAATTATCCTAATGAATATGATTGCCGTCCCCGGCAACGGCGCCAGAAATGCTTGTTGGTATTTTTAACATCACTTCAAGTTAAGTTGTCATCCCTAACAAGATGCCAAAAACCATTGGTAAAATAATCTACACTTGCCACCTAAAAATATAACACTATAGAATATATCCGCAAGTGCACAGACAATTCTCGCATTGTAGCACTTCACCCGGTAAGTATTCCGAGTATCGTTGATTTGTTTTATGCCAAAAGGATAAATAGATATTCTACTCATTAGGATAATCTAATATAGTGATTGAAAAGATAATAATATGCAGACCTATAATGACCAGTAACTCTAATGCTTTAGCGATAATAAGTCAATAATAATATGGTAAATGATAACTGAGTAAATAAAGTAAATGGTATTCTAGAGATAAAATATAGAGACTCACTAATATAGTAAGACAATCTCGAGATTCAGCTAAAATAAAGAAAACCTATGTAACTACTAAATATAAAGTCTACAGCCTACTCTATATTACACATCTTCATTTATAGCAGAACCAACTCAGAAAACATCATAAGGAGCATCATCTAATGATGATATTAAGACACAAGGGTCACCTCCTTCGCGACCGCGCTCTGCTCGTCCAACGTACAGGGGGTGGACTATAGAGGAACCAACGCAGCTGTCACCTACGCAGACTACCACATGACCCGGCACGTCAGGGTGCCTCCTTAGGTACGTAATATATCTAGACACCACGTCTACATAATACATACCACCTAACTCACTCGAGTACTGAATTAGGCGCTTTACGATCATATGACAATAATCATCACCAATCACAACTATATCGAATATGCAACTAGAATAAACTAAGAACTGAATAAGTAGCAATATATTAAAATAGAGCAAAGTCATAATGAGATACAAGATAAAATTACCGATCTCCAGACGAACAGATCTGGAATCCCGAGCGTAGCGCCCAACTCTACTTGAACCTTGTTAGACGCCTAAACTAATGAACTTGAAGAACTAGAGCTCTATTTCTAATCTCTAAAAACCCTAACTTCTGTCTACTCTTGACAAATGAAGCATGAGGAATGAATTGGTGCACTGGGAGGGGGGTCTGCCCCTTTATTTATAGCCCGGTGGGGTG
This sequence comes from Eremochloa ophiuroides, assembly GCA_038502445.1. Taxonomy (NCBI): domain Eukaryota; kingdom Viridiplantae; phylum Streptophyta; class Magnoliopsida; order Poales; family Poaceae; genus Eremochloa; species Eremochloa ophiuroides. The sequence continues at coordinate 9,365,858 of JAHLJS010000005.1, forward strand.
AACATGCACCGTTGGATCAAACCGACTTAACATAGAGCTGAGATGACTCCTCGGAGGCGGTGGAAGAAGACTCCAGAAGGCGACGGCAAAACCCTAGGAGGCGCCGCCCGGCCCCTCCCCCCTTGGGGCCGGCTGGCCCAGCCACCTGCCAGGTGAGGCCCAGCTTGCTTCGGGTACCTTCTACACTCTTCTATCTTGCCGATGACGTTTGTTTCCTTCGCGATCAAGTTTCGTGATAATTGTGCACTTTAATCCTTCTTTTAAGCTTTTCTGGATAATTCCCTGGAAAATAGATAATTCACCAAAACTCGTGGAATCTGTCAGTAATAACCCCTATGTTTCTATTATTGCCCATTTCCAAGCATTAGTTGATGGTATAAAATTGGTACTTAACGACCGTCAACAGTAATCTTTTCTTAGTCTTCCACATTCTCTTCAAGTGAGGTGAACATACGAGCATCACCGGTCATATGTTAAGTGCATCCACGATCAATTACCCAATGAGTGCCACCGGTCTTGTAGTTCACCTATGTTGACGGTGGATAACGTCAACTTTTATTAGAACTTTAGACACCAAAGGATACATGAATACACACTAGTCTAGGGTTTTAACTGACAGTTTTCACAAGTTTTGCATGTTCTGTATTTTACTAGGGCTATTCCAGAAAAGCATAAAAGAAGGGTTAAAGAGCATGATTACCACGTAACTTAGCCGCCAAGGAAACATCATCACGAGAACACTAGAAGCATCTGGAACACACCTGAGGCACCGAGACCCGAGACCCCCCAGGGTGGGGCCCGCCGGCGCCCCCTGCTAGGGTTTCGGCCCATCTTCTGGAGTCTTCTTCCACCGCCTTTGTGGAGTCATCTCAGCCCTTGTTTCAAGTCGGTTTGATCCTACGGCGCACGTGCATCCCACCGGGCTATAAATAAAGGGGCAGACCCCCCTGGAGACATCAACCCATCATTCATTCAAGGCATCAAGTCCTCAAGCCATCAAGAGCCTCCTAGTTCATCAAGAGCCTCCTAGTTCATAGTTCTGGCCTAATTAGATTAGAGAGTAGAGGAGTTCTAGTTCTTCGGCGGATCTGGAGCCCCGGCGTCTGTCTGGAGCACGGAGTTCGGTATAATTCTAGTTCTTTCTCTATTATTGTATTCTTCATTATGATTAAGGGAAACATTGTTCTTAATAGTTTATATGTTCTTGATTACAATAGTCTTTGTCTACTTTGATTATATGTCTAGTATAGTTGGTTTGATCTTATTGAATTCATGTAATTGCTCGTATAGCGTTTATTCATGCGTACGATAGATAGATGATGAACGATATGTAGACGTGGTGTCTAGGTATTCTGTTTATCTTCGAGTGCACCCTGATGTGCCGGGTCATGTGGTAGATCGCGTAGGTGACAGCTGCGTTGAGTCCTCTGTAGTCCAACCCCCCGTATGTAGGCCAGCAGGCACGGTCGCGAAGTTAGGTGATAACTCTATTTCACACATTTCCTAGATGATGCCCTTTGCATGTGATTATGATATATGATTAGTCTAACAATAATTGTTAGATGTAATTGCACTAATTAGAGTTATTCATTGATGTAGTTATAGAATTACCATTGATATTAGTTCCTTAGTTTATCCATTGGCTAGCTATTACTATGACTAGAGAAGTGCTCTGATGATTATCTTTTATTTATGATGCTTGATCATACTTATTACTTTTATCTTTATTTACCTTGTGACCTCTGCCTGTTATGAGTAGAGTAAATGACATCGATAATGTCACTTATCCATTGTATACCATCACTATCAATATAATAGATTAAAGTTTATCTTAGTCCTTCCCAGTGGTATAAATATAAATCGACAACCTGGTAGAACTCCTTAGGGAAAATGCTACAATGGTATAATTATCTGTCCGCTTGCAGAACTGATCTTAGTTTATATTATTTATATTTATTTCTGCCTAGTCACATAGATTAATATATAAAACATTTATTTATTCTTAGCATTATTAATTAGGGATGACAACCTAGTTCTTGCATCAGAATGTTGGTAATAGAAAAGTGGCTAGTTGCTAATGACAACTTAATTAATTACCATTCATCTTCTAATCTCGCCTCTCGCATTAAAAGTTATATAGTTATATTTGGCGACGTTAGTAGATGTCAACAACCTACACACAACAAATCAAGCTTGATGTTTAGGAACCCATACTTGAGAAGGGCTCCGGACTTTCTCAACCAAAGCTTTTGCCACCCACAATTGCCTAGGCCTATTCATGTTAGGGGGACCTAGGAACATCACTTTGACTTTGCCCTTAGAATCCTTTCTAAGCATGTAGTGAGAATCAAATGCAAAGGGTTTAACATGCTTGGGCAAAGGTTGTGGTGGTAGTGTCTTGCACTCATGAGCAAAGTGTCCTTCTTGACCACACTCAAAGCATCTCTTTGGCTTCGGCTTGGGCTTGTTCTTTGCTTTGTTGAGACGATTTTGGGCTCTAATATTTTGCACCTTCTCACCCATGTAGGCAATCCCACTTCTATCAAACTCCATCACGGTGTTCATGAGGAGATCACTTTGAAGGTATTGGCCTCTTGTGAATCTTTGCAACCCAACGGTGAGGTGACTCTTTTCTTGCTTCAACTTTTTGTTCTCTTCCAACAAAGTAGCAAGTTGACACTTCTCACTTTTGAGTATCTTGTTCTCTTCTCTAAGCACTTCAACTTCATCATCTTTTTGCACTGTTTCAATGACAATAGTGTTGGTGGTTGATTGCTTTTCAAGCTATTTCTTCAAGTTCTCATTCTCAATCTTGAGCTTCACATAATCATCATGGCAATCGGCCACCACCACTTCCTTGCCTTTGCAACTAGCACCTTGCTCAATGATCTCATCAATCAAATCATCACATGATGTAGCTATATCACACTTAACAACGAGGTTAAGAGCATCATGTGTTTCATTTGAGAGCAAGTCATAAGCCATAGCAAGATTATCATGATTCACTTTTACTTGAGTGTAGTCCTCTTTTAGCTTTTTGTAACTAGTGGTGAGCTCAATGTGCATCTTCTCAAGTTTATCGTGTTTTTCTTTGAGCTCCTTTATGTTGAATTTGAGCTCCTTGAGCTTAGATGACACATTTTGATTTTCAACTCTAAGCTCATCACTAGTTTTAGTGAATTGTTCATTTTGAGCTAAGAGGTTACCATTCTCAACTTTTAGCTTTTCATTTTTACTTGTTAGCTTTCTTAGGTGTAATCGTTTAACAAGCTAGCAAGTTCATCATATGTCGATGAATCATACTCATTGTCACTATCACTACTGTCATCATCACTTTGTACCTTCTTATCCTTAGCCATGAGGCAAAGGTGTGTTGGAGATGAGGACGGTGATGGCGGTGGAGGAAGTAAAGTCCCAATCACAAGAGCGGCCACCTTCTCTTTCTCATCATCACTTTCTTCACCGGAAGAGCCACTAGAAGATTCAATGCCGGTGAGCCAATCACCAACAATGTATGCCTTGTCATTCTTCTAGTTCTTGTGGAATTGCTTCTTCTTGAATTGCTTCTTTTTGATTGGCTTGGCCTTCTTATTCTCATCTTCACTCTCATCACTAGAGTCTTGCCTTTTGCCCTTATTCTTTTTCTTGAACTTGTCTTTCTTGGGCTTAGGGCATTGATGAGCAAGATGCTCAAGCTCTCCACAATTGTAGCAATCCATCTCGGAGATAGGCTTTCTTTTGCTACTAGTGAAGAACTTCTTGTTGGAATCAAACTTGATTCCCTTGTTGTTGAGCTTCTTGAGCATCTTGGTGGTCTTTCTCACCATGAGAGCAATCTCCACATCATCATCATCACTATCACTTGTGGAATCATGAGAAGTGTACTTGACTTGAGATTTGCCTTTCTTGTCGGCCTTGAGTGCCAAGTCCTTCTTCTCTTCTTTCTTTGATGATGAGCCATCTTGAGGGGTGATCTTCATACACACCTCATGAGCATTGATCTTTCCCAATATTTGAGTGGGAGTTGCATTGGAGAGATCCCCTTGATGAAGCATGGTCACAATGTGACCATACTTGTCAATGGAAAGAGCATTGAGGATCCTCCTTCAACTTCGGCGGGAGTGAGTTGAGTGAGCCCAAGTCCATTGACTTCCTCTACAATGATATTCAAGCGAGAGTACATGTCATTAGCACTTTTATTAGGAAGCATCTTGAAAGAATTAAGCTTGTCCATCACAAGGTAGTAGCGTCCCTCACACTCACTCTTGGTTCTCTAATGGAGCGCACAAATATCCAACCATAGTGCATGGGCGTTTTTGTGGTTCCTCACACGGTTGAACACCTCTTTGCTAAAGCCTCTAAAGATGATGTTGTGAGCCTTAGCATTCCACTTTTCGTGCTCTTCCTCAACGGGTGTGAGGGTTGCGCCGGCTTTGGGAGTGGGGTACCCTTGTGTGGCGGCTTTGTGAACACCAAGGTCCACCGCCTCAAGGTATGCCTCCATACGTATTTTCTAATAAGGAAAATCGTTACCGTCAAAGACAGGAGGGGGACCATCGTGACCACCGGACATCCTTCTCTTGGTGGTTAAGCCAAATTAGTGAGCACAAGGCTTTGATACCAATTGAAAGGATCGAGAATGCCCAAGAGGGGGGTGAATTGGGCAACTAGTAAATTTTTCGCAAATCAAATCAACCTACCGCCATTTGCCCAATCTCACCCCACAAATGCTTGTGTATAGTTCTAAGCCTAAAACAAGTTATGCAATCTAGAGCCGGGTCCTATTACAAGTATACTACTCTAGGAAAGTAGAGAATATAAAGTAAATGCGGGAATATAAATGAGTAAGAGATTGCAAGCCGAGTTTTTATGAGTAAGAGATTGCAAGCCGAGTTTTTTCCGAGGTATCAGAGAGTCGGCACTCTCCACTAGTCCTCGTTGGAGCACCCACGCAAGGGTGTAGCTCCCCCTTGATCTTCGCAACGACCAAGTGCTCTCTACGGGCTGATCCTTTGCCTCTCCGACGCGGTGGATCGTCCACAACCGCTCACAAGCTTGGCTTGGGCCGCCCACAAGCTCTCCAAGCGGTCACCAAGCCTCCGATCGCCACCGAACCGTCTAGGTGATGCCAATCACCAAGAGTAACAAGTCTAGACTCTCACTTGACCAAGAACAAGGCCAAAGAGGGTGATGGATGCACACAAGTCACTCTTGATCACACTCTAGGGAAGAAGCTCACAAGCAAGTGGGAATCACTCAACCTCCCTAGGGCTCTTGCACTCACAAAGTCACAATGGTTGCTTCAGCAGAACAAATGAGCAAGAGAGCTAGAATGAAGCCAATGGTGAAGTATAAATACTCCCCCTCTCCAAAACTAGCCGTTTGTACTATTTTCGGCTTTCTGCGAACCGTCAGACCGTATGAACAGTGCTACCGTCGGACCAAAAGTCACCAGTCCGACTCTCACAGGCACACTGCAGTCAACACTGTGTCAAAGGGGCGTTGGACCCAAACCAATGGTCCGATGCACACCGTCGGACCACAGTCCGACGCCCTCAAGCTCTCGGGTGAGCTCTGCACAGGAACCCTCAACGGCTAAAACACGTGCTAATGGTCCGACGCTGGCCGTCGGACATAGTCCGATGCCCAAACGCGCTCTCTGGACCTCTCTGGAAGCGTCGGACTCTTTGAAGCAATAGTTCGACGCCCCCCACGAACACGGTCCGACGCTCTCCCGAGAACCCTCTGGCACCGTCGGACGCTGGAGTATGGTCCGACGACCATCCCAGAAGCGTCCGACGCTCCCTGGTTTGCTGATGTGCAACCAGGAGCTGCCACGTAGCTGTCAGACTCTGAGTATTGGTCTGACGACCGTACTGTTCAGGGTCCGATGCCTCAAACTCAATCCAAACTTCGCCGAATCGAAAACTTTCTAAAACGAAGTTTGAACCTCTCTCTCTCTCTCTCAAGAGTCTCTCTGGGCTGTCTAGAGCTATGTTGGACAAGTGTCTATCACATCCACACTCTCTAACCTTGTCCTAAGTCAAGCTACCCATCCAAACCCCTCTTAATAGTACGGTCAAAGAGAAAAACAAAATCTAAAACTACTCCAAATGTCTCTCAACTCCAATCGACACTTGTAACTAGCCTATCACCGTCTTATCTTCCATCCTTTGAGAACCGAATCGATTTTCATCGGTAGGGGCTTGAACCTACATGTTATTATGACCTCTAGGTTATCCTGCAAAACACACGTTAGTCATGATAACCTCTTTGTTGTCATTAATCACCGAAACCATTAGGGCCTAGATGCTTCATCCGTATCCGAACACTGAAATCACATATTTATAATATCAATATCTAATTATATTTTATTCCGACATAGCTAACATTATCCATATTCGAATATGAATCCGAATGAAAATATGAAAATAAATGTAATATCGGTGATATTCTTCTATATCCAATCCGTTTGCATCCCTATCCCCGATGTATATGTGCTACTAATAATATATAGCAGCGCTCATCTTATACCTCTTGCTCATCTCCTACCTCTTCCGGTATCATCCACCGTCCATCTCCGTCGCTTCATTCATGTCTTCGCCTGATGCAAGTTGAGGTGAAAGAGGAAGCATTCCTTGCCCAATCACCGACTTCGCCCGACCGAATGTCCTCGGTCGCTTGCTCGGTGGCGCCTCCAACGCCGCTCACTTTGCCTAAACCCTCTACCACCTTTGGGCTTCCTATTCTAAGGCCACAAGACATTGGAAGACCTTGCGAAGTCCACACCCCCAACCCTAATCATCTAAGACCTTGCCATTCTTCCTCTTATTGTGTTCGGCCAGTTATTCATTTGTTGGATTGCTTTGTAATTCTGCACTAAGAGGGTGCTCCCGTAGCTGTGTCATTATGATTCTATTCCTCTTAATAAAAATAAACATACTATAGGCACGATCGCGAAAAAAATAGTGTAAACCATTGCAACAAAACCCTGCAACTAGTGCAATTGAAATAGATAAAGAGGACAAGATTTTATTTTAATAAGATGTACAGTATGAATAAATACACACAGAAAAAACAAACAAATAAGTAAATGACTGATGCAGCCAGAGTAGGCCAGGTTAAACACAAAGACCGATGCAGACATGCAGTCCATAATCTACTTCTTTGTGGCGAACTGTGTCTTGATCCTCTGCACGGTGGCGGCGTCAATCCTGAACGCCTTGGCGAGCACCTCGTCGTTGATGGCGGGGGTGGCACCGAAGAGCGAGTCAGCGACGCGGATGAGGCCAGGGTTCTGGCTGCTGAGGCCGGCGATGCCAACGGCGGGGGTGGCGCCGAAGTTGAGCTCAAAGTGGACAAGGCCCTTGGGGAAGACGAAGACGTCGCCATTGGACAGGACCCTGGCGAAGAGCGTGCCGTCGGTGGCGATGAAGCCGACGTGCATCTGGCCCTGGACGACGGTGAGCACCTCGGTGGCGCGCGGGTGCGTGTGCGGCGGGTTGAGGCCGCCCGGCGCGAGGTCGAGGCGCGCCATGGCGACGCCCAGCGAATTGAGCCCTGGCAGCGCACCCACGTCCACCAGCGTCACCTTGGAGCCGAACGCGTTGGAGGTGTCGCCGGCGTTCTGCAGGCCCGAGAAGGCGAAGTCGCCCGCGGACACCTGCGCCGGGTCCTTGCATACCAGCCCGTTCACGAACACTGCATGGGACGCTTTATCGGCGACGCAGAAGTCCTGGAGGGCTGGGGTCGTACGCGAGAGCCAAAGGAGACGCCGCCATTGCTGCGACAAGGAGAGCAAGGAGGAGCTTGCAATTGCAAGACATGCCTGCCATTGCTGCTGCCGCCTATACAAACTACTATGTCGTCCTGGCTTCAAATGTGTCCTCGGAACGAATGGATGAATGGATGAACAGAATGGGCATGGCGAACATGAATATATATATAGCCGGTGCTCCAGCAGGCAGGCAGGTTTGAGTTTGACATAGTACGTTTGATGGACCTGCTCTGCTCGGCCTGCAGGACGCGATTGGACGCGCGAAATAATCAAAGCTGCATTCGCGCGGTTCATGAAATGCAACCGAGTCCGGCCGACGACTCATGTTCTCCCGGGGGCGCCAGTCATCTAATACGTAGAGCCATGGATAACCAAGAAGGCGTTTAACAATTCGCTCGCCCCCGAACTGACGGGATCCCTGATGTTTGACGGATCGAGACCCGGTCCGTATGAGTTAGCGGGCAGACTAGTTTTTTGATGGGGTCGTGCTCGTGCGTGCGCTGGATAGCAATGTGCGAGTCTATCTACGACACATGTACCGCATGCATGACGCAAATTAAAGCGAGTGGCCTCCATCCTTGAGGATTTGAGATGGATGGCGAGCGCTAGTATAGTGCAGGCCGGCAGACAGCATCGTCGTTCCGTCCTATTCCTGAGCCCAATCTGCTAGCCAGCATGCAAACCCTATTCAGATATACAAGTGCGCTCTTGTAAATTGTAATTTATCCAAATTGATTTGATGCAGAACCCTAATTAACTAGTTATTGGTCAGTACCAACACTGCCAGTACCAGCTGGCGCGTATCTGGCCACACTAGACGACGTTGAGGAGGCTCGTATTCAGTATTCTTGAGGACGGTAGCCTCGACTCACGGATTCCTCCGCTTAGCTCGCGCATAGGTATTAGCCTGTTGACAGTTAGGGTGCGTTTGGTATTAGCCCGTGCATAGTTTATTTTTATTACATTTTATAATAACATATATGACATTTTGATATACAGGATCAGTTTGTACCTTTTTTCATTGTGACTGATGTGGGTAATTTATAAAATATGTTATAGAAGGTTATTTTTTATTACATTTGCTAATGGCTAAGGTGTGGTTTGGTTATAAATTTAGGGAGTTGTTTTGCATTATCTTCAACCGGACAAAAATCGAATAAATAGATTCGTGCAGGTTTCGTATGGTTGATTGATGAAATCATCTCAATTTTAGACTACCAGGCTACTTTAGTGTAAATATATATATATTAGTGTTGTCTAGTAGTACAACTTTAGTTTTAGGAGAACTTAATAGACAATATATATTGCGATTGTCCTTTGAATTGTCACATCCTATTTTTTATTTTATATATATAAACAAAAGGTGCACTTTAAGTTGTACGACAACAACTCATATAATAGTGCAATAGAGGTCTCATAATCCTCAATTTTATCTTATATAGATTAGTTATTATGCAAAAAGAACGACATTTATCTCACCTCCATCCTTTTCCTCCACATCATAAAAAAATGTCACATACTGATGATAAGACGTGTAGTTTACTCTTGTTATTATTTATATGGACACACATGTATATCTTATTTACTGAAGTTGATAGATTATATACCAAGTTTTATTAACTAATAGATTAATCTTCCATTTAGTTTTTTATTTTTAATTAATAGGTTATCTAACGTGGATTTGATGGGCATTGTTGACTGATATTTTATTAATATCTAACCAATCAGATATTAGTTTTTTAATCAACTAAAAACGTGAGTACATGAGATTTGTTCAAAAAAAAAGAATATTTCTCTGTACGTACATCTAACTAATCAGATATTAGTTTTTTATTCAACTGTGAACATGAGTACAAAAGTTTTTTTTCTGTCATGTAAATGTTGTTTTTCCCGTACAATGGGATATTAGCCTATTTTTTCTCTCTATATATATATGTAATTGTGGAGGCGGTTAAATTGTTAAAAGATAAAATAGATCAAATGGTTCAAGATAGTTGGATCTTAATTTCAACCAATGATGGTTAGACATTTCTAATTAACGTGGGAATTATTATACAATATTTTTTTCTTAGCACTTCTTATGAGAATTAACTCGGAGGTTTCATTAGGTTATCTAATTAGTTCTTCAAAAATTATTTAAAACTAACTATATCTACATGATTTTTATTATAAGACGAGTGATCAAATTTGAAGTCCCTGCGCAGATCGGTGCGAACTGGACGGAACGATGCTGTCACTGTCAGCCGGCCTGCACCAACCCGATGATCGAAATCCACCTGGGTCGCTCACCGCTTTGCCTGACGCGCTACTACTCTGCTGTCGGTAGCTTGTCCACATTGTTAACCCCAGTGCGCGCGATAATCATGCGGACTCGGCCGGTCTGTCACATCAAGCAAGATCCCGTCAATTGGCGGCCGGGGCGCCGGTCGCACGAACTGCTGTCCAAAATCGCTCCTTCTAGCTGGGACTGATTGGTTGGTGACACAAAGTGAGAGAGACCAGAGACCCGGTCGCATGCATGCACTGCGTCGTCTGCGCGCAGATTACGGATTGTTTCCGCACACGTATATACACACACGCAGTCAAAAACACCCCTGGGGCACCGGCTATATACTCATGTCCACCATGCCCCCCTTATCTTCATCCATCCATCCAAGCCAAAGCCATTCGAGGTACCTGCCTCAAGGAGCTCGCACGTGGAGTCGTGGACTGTTAACTACTTCACCTGCTTCCTCCTCTTCTTTGGCTCACATTCAAGCCAACGAGCAGTTTAGTTTGTACTTCTAGCTTAGCTAGGCAGCAGCCATGGCAAGGTCTTGCAAGCTCCTCCTTGCTCTCCTTGTTGCAGCAATGGCGGCGTCTCCTCTGGCTCTCGCGTACGACCCTAGCCCTCTCCAGGACTTCTGCGTCGCCGACAAAGCTTCCAATGGTATGCAGTGCAGCAAGTGCCGCCTCTATCACCTACTAGTACGAGCTTGTCATCACTCATCAGAAAGCACAGTGACCTTATATATATTCTGACGGCACATACGCATCCCATGCAGTGTTCGTGAACGGGCTGGTTTGCAAGGACCCGGCGCAGGTGTCTGCGGGCGACTTTGCGTTCTCGGGCCTGCAGAACGCCGGCGACACCTCCAACGCGTTCGGCTCCAAGGTGACGCTCGTGGACGTGGCCGAGCTGCCGGGGCTCAACTCGCTGGGCGTCGCCATGGCGCGCCTCGACCTCGCGCCGGGCGGCCTCAACCCGCCGCACACGCACCCGCGCGCCACCGAGGTGCTCACCGTCGTCCAAGGCCAGATGCACGTCGGCTTCCTCGCCACCGACGGCACGCTCTTCGCCAGGGTCCTATCCAAGGGCGACGTCTTCGTCTTCCCCAAGGGCCTTGTCCACTTCGAGTTCAACTTCGGTGCTACCCCCGCCGTCGGCATCGCTGGGCTCAGCAGCCAGAACCCTGGCCTCATCCGCGTCGCGGACTCGCTCTTCGGTGCCAGCCCCGCCATCAACGACGAGGTGCTCGCCAAGGCGTTCAGGATTGACGCCACCACCGTGCAGAGGATCAAGGCGCAGTTCGCCACCAAGAAGTAGTGCGAGTCAAACTGCATTGGTCTCCATGTGCTTATATACCACCTTAGGATTATTATCTAGCTGCTTGCATATTGTTTGATTTGTTTGATTTTTTTTCTTGTGTGTGAATTTATTCATGTCCTTTGGTAAATAATTCTTTTTTCTGAAAGTAGATCTTCTTTGGAAGAATGCAATTTAATTTATGTGCTGTACAACTTCTTAAAATAAAATTATGTCTTGTTTTATACATTATTTCTTTAACGGCAGAACTATTGTGATTTTGTATCCTTGAATTGATGTACCCTCCAATTGCCTCCGATTCTTGCCATATCTCCTCCCCAAGACCTGTTTTTCAACGTCCGCGATACAATAAAAAATATAAAAATTTCAAAGCTCTTAAATTCAAACTGGGAAGTGGTTGGCATATAGCACAATACTGCATCCAGATTCAGAGTGTTGGGGGATTGGAGATTGACCTAAACAACAAGTTACAGCGTGAACAAGTGGACTTTAGCTGTTGAAAGAAACCGAAGGTACGGTGATGCCAGCCCAACTCATTCCCTTAATCGGGTAGCCAAGGAACATTTTCGTGTAGTACTTTACATAGGATTATAATCTCTTTTTTTTCAGTCTAGCTACCCCCCTTCCTTCTGAAATAAAGGGTGCGTTTGGCAACCATGGGAAGGGGTATGAGAATTAGTTGTGCGAGATTGCAAATTGATGGAGTGAGTTGATTAAGATGTGAATTTGACTTTAATTTCCCTCTTGTTCACAGGAGCACAACCTACCACTAAAAGCACACAATACCGTTAAATCTTCGAATAAAAATGCTAGCAACCGTGCCAAGTCGAGGTCTTAAACTCAGACGAGCAGATTCCATCACAAGGAATTCGCATTCGATTGCTTATCTCCCTAGATTAAAAATTAATACTTCCTCCATTATAAGACGTTTTGGCTTTTCTGTATACATTGGTTTTGTTATGTACGTATACACACATTATGTATATTAACGTATTATAATAATTTGAAATGGAATCTATCAGTTAAGTAAACTAATAATATTAAGAACTAGATGGTCTAATGTATTGAAAAATGAAATTGGATTTTCGAGGGAGTTTTGGAATAAAAGATAAATATAGAATTTAATTTTAAAAAATGTTTCTATTTTAGATTACTTTAATATGATGGGTTCCATCTCCTTTTTGGAGCCGGATATGGTAAATCAAAACTTTTTAGTTGAGAAAACAATTCTATTTGGGTCTTTAAAAATAGCTCTTATTTTGTTTTATGTGCTAAATTTTGAAATGATAATTTGTTGTCTAATAACTTGATCGTTTATGAGTGTGCATGCATGCAAGTGTTAGTTATGTCGGTGTGATAGCCACATAATCGACTCATAATTCAATATTTTATGTGCTATCACTAATACAAAAAATCATTTCTCTCGACGGTGGCCTTTTTCTACAGACGGTTTCTTTTGACATTGATCAGTAGAAAGCAAACTGTTCTCAACCACCTAGAAATACGTCTACATGTGATTTTCTTAACAAACCGCCACTAGAAATTATGTATTTGAAATTGATTTTTAAGTTTTCAAATAACCTCATATGAAAAAACCACCAGAATAAAAGTTTTAGATCTCAAAATTTTACGAAACTTTATATTTGACAACCTTTTTATTTAAAATCATCTTGTCATGGAAAACTACGTTTGAATTTGTCAAATTTGAAACTCAAATTTTGTAAACGACATCAGAAGAAGAAAATGTCCAAAATAAAAGTTGTAGATCTTGAAAATTTATGAAACCTTGTAGTTGTCGATTTTTTTCTTTTGAAATCGTTTAGGGTTTCAAACAATCAATTTATGTTCGGTTTAGAATAATACGTGGAAAACCAAATTCTAATATAAATACAATTGAGTGATGGGTGCAGTGGTAGAAAAGCTACGCACGAGGATGAGGTCGTCACCGCCCATGGAAAAGTTATTTCCATTGGTCTCTTCCACTAGCGAATTCGAAAGACGCTAGTGAAAATTGCTCTATAGCCGTCACTATTGACCTCATGTGTACTAGTGTATGTAAGTTGCTATTATCTCTTTAGTAAAATAATTTCCGACCAACATATAGTTTTCTATATACACATATTGTTCGACTAATTGAATCCACTCTGATCTTCGACTGGCTGGATTGTACGGCTAGCTGAATTGTATAGCTGATTTATTGTAAGAAGTAGCTGAAATTAGCTCAAGCGAACAGAGCCATTCATCTTCGCACGGTACCATTTCAAAAACATATTATAATGCTACCTCCGTTATAAAAAACATGCAACTATGGGTTACGTGCTAAAAACAGTAGCTCAAGTTTAACTAAATTTTGAGCAATTAATATCCGTATTTATGGCTTCAAATTAATATATTATACAAATATATTTCATCATGAATCTAATAGTATTTATTTGATATTATATATATATATTTATATTTTTTATATATAATTGATCAAAGTTGATATACTAAAATATGGCACTGTGCTTAGTATGAGATAGACACTGTACACGCTCTCACATCCTAAAAAAACGGTGCGAACTGGAGGGAACGATGCTGTCAGCCGGCCTGCACCAACCCGATCGAGGGCCTTATAATATCCGTCGTCTCATCATCAATAATCGAAATCCACCTCAGTGCGCACGACCCCGTCACCAACCGGATTGAGATCCTCTAACGTCGACCGCGGCGACGTATGCCTGCAGTCACGCGCATCGGACCGTCCTTGTGCATCCAACGGCGAGACGCTTCAAGCTCCAACTAGCAGGCCTCTCGGCTAGTCCAGCCCATCAAAGCCCACCAGTCCACCACCCCGACACACACACGTATTTCAAAAGGAACAGAGCACACGCTGAAGACTACAGTTGACTTTTCTAGATAAATGTAAACAATAATAATTGAGCTATTCCGTCCATCCTAAAATAAGTGTTATTTTTTAAATCAATATTTTTAAAATTTAATAAATATTATTTATCTTGTTATGACTTATTTTATCAACATTTTTATAAATAAAATGACTGGTCAACTATGATTTCTCAAAGTCAACAAAAATGACACCTTTTTTTAGAAGAAGAAAGTAGCTATAGACAGCGGCGGAGCCAGGATCTTAGAGTTGTGTATTCCCATGTTTTAAATAAAAAAAGTTAATCTAAAGATCCAAAATATTGTTCATATAGATAATTAAGGGGTTCTTAAACATAGCTCCTCAAAGCTTTTTTTAGAGACAAAACCGTTTTATAGGAGCCACACACATTTTGTTTTTTTTTAAAAAAATGGCTCCTCCTCATAAACATTTGGCATGAGTCCTCCGGTGAAGCCAGAGCCGGAGCTACCAAACCAGCCCTAAAAGTATGAATAAAATAATAATAAGAAACTACAAAACGCTTAAATTTTGTGATCAGAACACGTTGCTCTCGGGTAGGGCAGGGCAGGGACCCATCGACACTTGTCGAAAATAGCCGAAGTGGATTGGATTTGGGGAATTGCTGTCGCGGTGTGTCGGCGGGAGGGCCATGCATGTCGCACAGCCTGTAGATATTAGAAAGAGCGCAGCTGTGCAGAGAATGGTGGCAGAGGAGCGGTGTCGTGCTCTTGCGCCGTGTACTGCTGACTGGTGTTTGTATCATCTCGTGCGAGCAGAACAAGCTGGACAGTTTGATACTAAGGGAACGGCACGGATTGAATGACTGCCGAGTGCAGTCAAGGAGCCCGACGTCAGGCGATCTGATTCCCAGCAACCTGCCCGGCGCGGCGCGCGATAATCATGCGGACTGGGCCGGTCTGTCACATCAAGCAAGATCCCGTCACTTGGCGGCCGGGGGGATCGGTATTGGTTGGTCACACGGCCCAGGTCGCGCGGGACGGCGGGAGAGACACGGTCGCACGCACTGCGTCTAGATTATTGATGGTTTCCGCACACGTATATACGCACGCAGTCAAAAAAACGCCCGAGGCACCGGCTATATATTCATGTCCACCATGCCCCCCCTTCTCTTCATCCATCCAAGCCAAGCCAAGCCATTCGAGGTACCAGCTGCCTCAAGGAGCACGCACGTGGACTGTTAATTGCTCCACCTGCTTCTTCCTCCTCTTCTTGGCTCACATTCAAGCCAACAAGCAGTTTAGTTTGTACTCCGAGCTAGCTAGCTAGGCAGCAGCCATGGCAAGAAGCAGGTCTTGCAAGCTCGTCCTTGCTCTCCTTGTCGCAGCAATGGCAGCGTCTCCTCTGGCTCTTGCATACGACCCGAGCCCTCTCCAGGACTTCTGCGTCGCCGACAAAGCTTCCAATGGTACGCATATACGTGCGGTGCAGCCCAGTGACACCTCTATCGTCTACTAGTACTAGCTTGTCATCACACCTTCTGTGTTTCCGGAATAAAGAATGGAACTATGTGTCACGTGTCCATAAAAAAATAGTTCATGTTTAACTAAATTTCTACTTAATACTATTCATATTTATGATTTTAAATTAATTGATTATAAAAATACATTTCGTAATTGATTTAACGGTTTTTTATATGATATCATAAATATTGATTCTTTTTTATCTATAGTTTGTCAAATTTAAGATAAAAACCTATGACACTGTGTTAGGATTGTAATTTTTTCTGGATGGATGGAGTACTATAAATTTCTGACCCCACATACGCATCCCATGCAGTGTTCGTGAACGGGCTGGTGTGCAAGGACCCAGCGCAGGTATCCGCTGGCGACTTCGCCTTCTCGGGCCTCCAGAACGCCGGCGACACATCCAACGCGTTCGGCTCCAAGGTGACGCTGGTGGACGTGGCCGCGCTGCCAGGGCTCAACTCGCTGGGCGTCGCCATGGCAAGCCTCGACCTCGCCCCGGGCTGGCCTCAACCCGCCGCACACGCACCCGCGCGCCACTGAGGTGCTCACCGTCGTCCAGGGCCAAATGCACGTCGGCTTCCTCGCCACCGACGGCACCCTCTTCGCCAGGGTCCTGTCCAAGGGTGACGTCTTTGTCTTCCCCAAGGGCCTCATCCACTTTGAGTTCAACTTCGGCGCCACTCCCGCCGTCGGCATCGCCGGGCTCAGCAGCCAGAACCCTGGCCTCATCCGTGTCGCTGACTCGCTCTTCGGTGCCACCCCCGCCATCAACGACGAGGTGCTCGCCAAGGCGTTTAGGATTGACGCCGCCACCGTGCAGAGGATCAAGGCGCAGTTCGCCACCAAGAAGTAGACTATTGACTGCGAGTCAAACTGCATCGGTCTCCGTGTGTTAATAATATACCACCCTATACGATTATTAATTATGTAGCTGCTTGCATATTGTTTGATTTGTTTGATTTTTTTTTCTTGTGTGTGAATTTATTCATATCCTTTGCTAAATAACTCTTTTTTCTAAAAGTAGATCTTCTTGGGAAGAATGCAATTTATGTTGTACGCCTGTACAGCTTCTTAAAATAAAATTACGTCTTCTTTTATACATTTCTTTAACGGCAGCACTACTGTGATTTTGTGTCTTGCATTGATGTATTTTAATTGCCTCCAATTCTTGCCAGATCTCCTCCCAGCCCTTTTTTCAACGTCAGTCATACAATAAAAAAATATATAAAAAAAAGTAAAAGCTCTTAAATTCAAACTGGGAAGTGGTCGGCATGTAGTACTGCATCCAGATACAGATAATGTTGGGAAATTGGAGATGGCCCTAAACAACAAGTTACACTGTGAACAGTGGGCTTTACGCCCTGTTTTTCTTTTTCTGGAAACAAGCGGTGATTTTAGTTGATGCTGATTTATTATGAGAGAAAAATATTGTTTTGTGGCTAAAAATAAATGCTGATTTATCAAAAAGAACAGGCTAGCTGTTGAAGGAAACCGAAGGTGATGCCAGCTCCAACTCCTTCGATTCTTAATAGTATAGCCACGGAACATTTTCGTGTAGTAGTTTACTATAGGATTATAGACATTTTTTTTTCCAATCTACTCCCCTTCCTTCTGAAATAAAGGGTGCGTTTGGCAACCATTGAGAGGTAGCAAGATTGCGAATTGTGGAACGAGTTAAGATGTGAATTTGACATTTAATTGCCTCGTTGTTCATGGGAACACAGCCAAAAATTAAAAGCACAACGCTATTAAATCCTGAGATAAATCTAAAAAAAATAAGAGCACCAGACTAGATTATAATTTGAAATGAATTTTGTCAGTTAAGTAAACTAATAATATTAAGAACCACAACATTTAAAGCCATTGAAAAATGAAATTGGATTTTTGAGGGAATTTTGGAATAACAGAAAACTAAGGAATTTAATTTGAAAAAAATCATTCTTTCTACTTCAGATTATTCTTTTTTATATGATGGGATTTCATCTCCTTTTTGGAGACGGATGGGGTAGAATTCGTGATAAATCAAAACTTTTTAGTTGAGAATAAATTCTATTTGGGTCTTTAAAAATAGCTCTTATTTTGTGATTTGGTTATTTTATGTGTTAGATTTTGAAATGATAATTTGTTGTCTAATAACATTATCGTTTATGAGTGCATTCCTGTAATTGTTAGTATGTCGGTGTGATAGCCACACATAATCGACTCAATAATTCAAGATTTTATGTACTATAAGTTGCTTTTATCCCTTTAGTAAAATGGATGGTTTCTGACGAGCATATAGTTTTCTATATACACACATTGTTCGACTATTTGAACTCACTCTGATCTGATTTTGTTTCATCTTCCCACAATTTCAAAAACATATTAAAATTTGAGATAGACACTATACGCACTCCCACAATTTCAAAAACATATTAAAACCGATGCGAACTGGACGGAACGATGCTGTCAGCCGGCCTGCACCAACCCGATCGACGGCCATAATAATAATATCCGTCTCATCATCAATAATCGAAATCCACCTGCTCTAACCCCAGTGCGCCCGACCCCATCAACAACGTGCGTGATAATCATGCAGACTGGGCCGGTCTGTCACATCAAGCAAGATCCCGTCACTTGGGGAATTTTTTTTAATTTTTAACACTATGTAAAAACTATTTTTAAAACTAACACGTGCAAACTTTATTTTTTAAAACTAGCACGTTTGGACGCGCCATCCCGGGTGACGCGTCCAAACAGTACCGACGCGCCAACCAGGTTGGCGCGGCAGAGGTGCCACCTGGCGCCGCGCTGGCTGGCTCTGTCGCGCCACATGCAATGGCGCGGGAGCCGCCGTGCCATGCCGCCTGGCGCGTCCCCTGCCGCGCCAACCCGCATGGCGCGGCCAGGGCGATAACCCTCTGGCCGCGCGGCTCCTTTTCTCTATATATAAATTAATTTTGTTGCCGTAAAATAATGTCTTTTTTTAGACTCCACCTCCGCTCTGTGATTTTGAGCTGTGGATCGACACCGAGATCTCCGAGGAGGACAAGGAGGCGGATGCAGCGTCTTTTGAGGTTGGACGCAGAGCGGGAGGAGAGGATGGAGAGGAGACGCAAAGAGCTGGCCGCGGAGAAGGAGCGGGAAGAAGAGGCGCGGCTGAGGCATCTCGCAGGTTTCAGGGAGGAGAAGGAGAAGAAGCTTGAGCGTGCACGTCGTGCAAAAGCAGCCATGGAGTCTAACCCCGATGCTTTCGCCAAGGGAAAGTGGCCTCGTTGCACTCAGTAGCTTGTTGGATTTGAATTGAACTTAGTGTTTTTGTATTGAGGACCCTATATTTGGTTGTCATGAATTGAACTTCTGTATTGTAACCTAATCGTACTATTGTATTCACTTAGTCAGTGTTTTTAGTTGATGTTTCATGTTGTGGACATTTCTTTTCTTGTGAAACATATTACTAAACGATGCGAACAAGCACAACACATGAAAAGGCATGTGTGGACCCTAACATGCCTTGGGAACTAAAACATACAACGAATACACGAAATGGCATGTGAGAATCTGCACCAAACAAGAGTAAAGACTCTCTGCACTAGACCTAACATGCCTTAGGTAATTGAAACATGCACCACACACATAGACGGATAAATGGACACCCTACTAGTAGTGCTGCCACATATTGAGCTGAGTTGCACCTTCCCCATAATAACCGCCCATTGGCGGAGGTGGTGGCGGTGGCGATACCGGCGGATTGCCATTGTTCTTGTGATGAGGGCAGCGGCAGTACGAGTCTGTGCATATTGGCTCCTGCGATGTGGCCCCACTGTTGCCTCCTTCCTCATCTTCCTCCTTGTTGTGGCTCGAGCTGTAGCTTGGGCCGAGCGAGCCGATGCGGTCCTGCAGGTACCAGATGTACTCCAAATGCGGGGTAATAGGTTGAGGGTCCACCCACTTAGTGAACCCGCAACTGCCTTCTGCCCACGAGGTCTGCGATGAATAGATTTGTTAACACACTTTGGTGTTGCGAAATACATTACAGAAATAAATGACAACAAAATATTACATATGCATAGGGACACTTGAAGAATCACCGGCCCCCGTTTGTCCCGCCTTCGGTGTACATCTGCACAAGGCAGTCCTCATCATGCATGCATTTAGGCCACTCTTCTTTCCCCGGCTTGGCATAGTCCCTCAGAGGTCTATCCTTCCCATAATCACTCTTGCTCTCTTCTGAAAACCTGTCAATGGGTTCGTCCCACTCTTCGGGACCAAGACTACCCCCATCATTCCACATTATTGGCGGGCCATTACTCTCCACCACTCCCTTGCCCTTCCCAAAGCCAAGCCCCCGACCCTTTGGTCCAGACATCTTGTTGTGCTGGTGATGTTCGTCGAGGGGCCAGTCCCATGTATATATAGGGAGGCGAGGGGTGACGTTGCCATGGAATACAATTGAATTAATGCAGAGTTAATTCAGCACAGTTCTTTGTATGGCGCGGCTGTCCGTGCAATTCTTTTGCTGCGCCACCGTGGATGGCGCGGCGGTCGTGTGCCGCGCCGCCAGGCATGGCGCGGCAGTGCCTGGCCAGTCAGTAGCCGCGCCATTCCTGGTGGCGCCGCTAGGCGCGGCTTTTGCATTTTTCTGCTCTTTCTGCTTTCTGTTTTTCTGCTGTTTTCTGCGGCTTTCTGGTTTTCTGTACGGTCACGCTGTTTGGGGCCACGCCTCACCTGCTGTGTGTGGGTAGCGCCCTGTCATAATAATTAAGAGCATGAGCAATTAATTTTGAGATGCAACGCAATACCAATCATGAAAGTTACTATTTGCAAGTTACCTGAGACAGAAGAGGTGCATCGTACAGCTGAGACCCGCCCATCTCATCGTACAGCTGGTCCTCCTCGTCGTCGTCCTCGTCATTGTCCTCGGAGTCTTCTGAAGACTCCTCGGGCTCAATCATGGGGCCCTTGCCATGCGGCCGAGTCGGAGCCTGTGAACTCTCCGGTTCCATGGAAACCGCCGGAGGTGCACGTCTTGCCGGAGTACCAGAACGAGCCGGACTTAAGGGCGGTGTTTCGTACGCTGGGTGACTGTCATCTCTCCAGCTGGTAGGTGGAAGGTGTGGGTCTCCGGCCTCCACCTAACAATTTCAAAAAGAATACAAATTCAGCAAGGGAAAACCCAAAACACGGACGGGGGGAATGATTATGATTTTTCCAAAAAAAAAGCGCATACCTGTCAACAGCTGCCGTGAGGAGTGCAGGGTCCAGCGGTGGCAGACCGGCTAAGTACGAACACACTAGCTCCAGGAAGCCCGCACGCCGTAGGTAAGGCGCGTACCTCTCGTCCCAAGGGTGCACACCGTGAACACGACTCCTGAGTGGTGAAAGAAACTCCTGAAGGCCGAGGTCCGACAGGACGTGGCCTCGGTGCCACTGGTCGTAGGTCAAGTTAGGAAGGGGGTACTGCTGATGAGGAGCCATCCTGCATGAACAAGAACAAACATGTTAGAAAGAAACCAAACGTATCATGATAAATAATGTAATTATATAATTTAAATGACCTAAAAGAATGCATAAAAAGAAAACAGTGAAAAGACCATGGTTGCTAAGAGCATTCGTATGCCTGGTTGCCTCTCCTCCTATGTCTAGAGGCCTTGTGGCCTGGTTCATGGCAAACGGAGCATAGATTGGTCCCACGTGTCTCGTTGAAGTCGCCCCCGTCGTACATATCATCGCCGTATCCTTTCATATCATCCATGTCCCCTTTCAACCTCTTCTTCTTCCTCCTTCCCTTACCGAGCTTCATCAACCCTGGATTGGGTACATAGTCCGCACCCAAATAAGGTGGCCATTGGGTGGGGTCAAGGTACGGCTCGAAGGTTTTCTGCCATATACTTAGGGTGTTCACGCGAAAGTACAGCGGAGACATAAAGGGGGGACCTTTGTGGTCGTATCCGATAACCCTGCAAGCCGTTATCATGTGGGAACAGGGGGCATGCATTATCTGCGGGACATTGCAAATGCCTCCATACGTTTCACCTCCCAGCGTCGTGCCACCCCTCCCCCGTATGTTGTAAACCTGCCTGTTGGGCCCGTAGGCCTCTCCTACCTGTATTTTTTTACCAAACCTCGGCCTCATCCAAATATTCCTGCGCTGCTTTTCCAAACGGACCACCATCGTTCGCTAGCCTCCTCTGCGCTTTTCCCCATCTCTTCACAAAATATTCATTGCACTTATGAAACGAGTACTCCACAATTCCAGACACGGGTAAAGCTCGGACACCCTTGAAAACCCTATTGAAAGACTCGGACGAGTTGGTCGTCATGATGCCATACCTGTAACCACCCTCATCGTATGCTAGCGCCCACTTAGCTTTCTCGTCCATCTGTTGGCCAACCACACCTTCCCTTGTGCGTTCACCATCTTATCAAGTTCTGCCTTTATTTCCTTGAACTCCCGCTCTGTACGCTTGCAACAAAGTTCCTTGACCTTGTCACAAACCTCCTTGTTGCGATGACGCCTCCAATAGTTGGCTACAAAATGACGCATGCACCATCTATGAACTAGAGGAGGATACCCCGGTATCTGTTCTTCAGCCGCGTTAAGGAGACCCGCGTGCCGATCTGATATCATACAAACAGTGCGGGATGAGCCAAGCACCTCAGTCCGTAGAAGTCGCATGAACCAGGACCATGATTCATTGTTCTCCCCCTCCGCTAAGGCAAACGCCATTGGAACTATCTGATTCTCTGGATCAACAGCAGCTGCCATCATCAACACCCCCCTGTACTTCCCTGTTAGAAAAGTGCCATCAACTAGTACCACTGGCCGACAAAACTGGAATGCGTGTTCTGTCTGCGCAAAGGACCAAAACACACGCCTCAGTACGTGTTTCAGTTGACCTTCGACAATGAAGTACATCCCGCCAGTGTCTACGAACCATTTCATCCCGGGGCTATAGGAGCTCATTGCACACAGAATTCTGGGAACTCTATTGTAGGCTTCCTTCCAGCTACCCCACCGTATCTCCAGAGCAATCTTCTTAGCACGCCACACCTTTCCGTACGTTGGCACGTACTTAGTGAAGCCCACTATGCTCTGGATCAATGAAGAAACAGATATGTCATTGTTGTCATCAACGAGGCCCAATATGCGACGGGCAAGATAACGTGCCGTGAGCTGAGGATGGTTTTCTTCCTTCTCATTCGACGCGCATGTGTGAGGTTGCACCACTTTAGTTATCTTCCACTTCCCGTCGTTCCTTTTCTTACGAGCATTTAGCCTCCACAAGCAACTTTTTTGCAAACGACATGAAACAACACATCCTTGTTGCAATGAGTGACGGTGTATGGCCTATGGTAGTAAACAGCATAATTCTCAAGGAACAACTTCAGCTCAGACAACGTGTTGAATAACATCCCTTTAGTAAGGATTTCATTCTCATGGTTGTAAGTCAACTCCCTGCACATTTGCAGGCCTGTGTCACATACTGCCATATCCGTCATGCTGACATCCCTATAGTTGGGTACTCCACTAAATTGGATGTTTCCAGCCCTCAATTGCATCAACTCTGTAGCCGTGTACGGAGGTGGTGGAACGTACGCCTCGGCTTCGCTCAAACGAGCCCACGAATCATGGGTCACAACATCATCATCCTCAGTTCTAGCCAATCTTCCATGCACCGGCAACGCATGTAGTTCTTGCAAACTAACTGGCGTTGGCATAGGACGAACGGTGTTGCCATGTTGCTCAATGCCTCCTTGCTCCTCCTCCGAATCCGATGAATCAGTGTCTACCAAATCACCAATCCTTTCGTCCTCCAGCTCCTCCTCCTCCTCTCGTTCAAATTCATTCACATCGAAGTCATTGCTTATGTGCCCCGGTGACCTCCTCATCGGCTCATCAACTACCATATCATCATGATCCTGCGTCAGCACACCATCCCTGTCCATAACACCCTCTGCTTCTACTGCATCAGCCCGAAAACCGACTTGGTCACCTTCCAATCCGTCATGGTACGGCTCATCATCGGACTCATCAGCCACCTTGTAGGCATTCTCCACCACAACCTCAGGAACCGGAGAATTCGAAGCCTGAAGTGCTCGATTGTAGCGGCTCCAATCCGAGGGGCCAAGCAAGGGCATTATCACATAGCGTGGCCTATTCTTCCCGGCATCGAACCTCGCTTTCAATGTGAAGTTACCCACAAACTTCGACCTCAACCGCACCAAAAGGTCCATCAACGTAGGCGGTTCGTCAAACATTTCCAAATCTTCTTCCATGTCCTCAAACATACAATCTTCTCTATTAATACTTCCCCCAGAAAAAACACGGACAAAACAATCCATCCTGATTCCACGCCTGCGAATCATCGCACCAAAGTTAAACTCTAATATTGCAACCATCTCCGTTCACCTTTCAAAACCCACTAAATCAAAATGTACTAACTAACTAACTAACTAAACCCTAACTAGTTAATAAATCAAAACCTAACTAGTTAGGTCATACAAACTACATCTTTTGCTAAACTAACTAAATCCCTAAACCTAACTAAACCCTAACAACTGAACTAACTAAAACCTAACTAAACCCTAACTACATAACTAACCAACTAACACAATGAAATCCTACCCAAACCCTAACCAAACACGAAATGGAATCACAAGATCGACAATGTACCTTCACACCACTTGAAGAACGATGCAAGAGCTCCTCTAAAGCGCCGCCGGCCGGCGAGCCGCTGCTATGGCGCCCGCAGCGGCTTCCCTGGCCAAGGGCAGCCGCCCCCGCCCGTGCGGCCAACTACAGCTGTGGAGGGGAAGAGAGGATGGATCCGGGACGTAGACGGCCGGCCGGCGGCGCGGTGGTGGCGGAGGACGGCCGAAGCCGAGGACGCGGCGGCGGGAGTGCTGGGCGAGCGGCGGCGGCGGCGCTGGACGAACACGAAGTGAGGAGGGAGAGGGAGGGGGCCGCGCGGCCAGGAGGTTATCGCCCTGGCCGCGCCATGCGGGGTGGCGCGGCAGGAGACGCGCCAGGCGGCATGGCGCGGCAGAGCCAGCCAGCGCGGCGCCAGGTGGCACCTCTGCTGCGCCACCCAGGTTGGGGACGTCGGTACTGTTTGGACGCGCCACCCGGGATGGCGCGTCCAAACGTGCTAGTTTAAAAAAAAATTGCACTTGTTAGTTTTAAAAATAGTTTTTAAAAGTGTTAAATAAAAAAATCTCACTCGGCGGCCGGGGCCGCCGGTCGCACGAACTGTTATCCAACAAAATCGCTCCGCTCGATCGCTGATTGGTTGGTTGGTGACATTGTCGCGCGGGACGCACAAGAGACGAGAGACCCGGTCGCATGCACTGCGCGCAGATTATTCACTATTGGATTGTTTCCGCACACGTTCAGGATTGATGCCGCCACCGTGCAGAGGATCAAGGCGCAGTTCGCCACCAAGAAGTAGATTGTTAACCGCGACTCAAACTGCATCGATCTCCGTGTGCTAATATACCACCCTAGGATTATTAATTATCTAGCTGCTTGCGTATTGTTTGATTTGTTTGCTTTTTTTTTCTTCTGTGTGGATTTATTCATGTCCTTTGGTAAATAATTTTTTTTTTAAAGTAGATCTTCTTTGGAAGAACGTAATTTAATTTATATGATGTACAGCTCCTTAAAATATAAGACGTTTAAGCTTTCTACATACAATTGTTTTTACTACATATACACACACATACACAAAGTTATGTATCTAGAAATATAAAATGTATTATAATTTGTCACGATGGGAATGGGCCGAACCGGCCCTGCCCTTGGACCTGGCCCTATGGCCTCAAGGCCAATTGTAAGGGTTATGGGTCGACCCGTTTTATCTAAAGGTCATGGCTACATTGACTCAATATGGGTAGTATGGGTCGGACCAAATATTTTCTTTCTATTATGAGCAATGAGTACGATCATGATTTTTTAAAAAGATATATAAAATATATGATTGAAAAGTGTAATACCCCTGGTATTACTGTTAATTAAAATGCCATGTCATCATATCATCATATGCAGTTGCTTGTCATTAGGGCTAATAGTGTGATTAGCTTGTTTAACTCTTGTGTGTGCTTGAAGGAACCCTAATTGAGTTGTTATTGCTTGTTGATTTTAATTTTCCCTAAAACCCTAATTAAAGGCTTCAAAGTGCACTTTCTAAATTTGATCAAATCTGAGGTAGGTCCCTTAATAAAAGTTGTAGAGTTTTTAATGTAGAACAACTTCTATTTTGGGTGATTTTGAAGTTATGTTGAAAATTTTTGAATTAAGCTCAAAACCGTGTTTCAAAATTTGAATTTAAAACTGCTTTTCAAAAACTAATGAGAATTAGATAAAACTTCCTTAATAGAAGTTGTAGATCTCTCTGAGATGCACAACTTATATTTTGGCCAAATTTCAAGTTCTTTAGAAAAATAAAAAGTAATTTTAAATATTCAGTTTGAAATTCAAAACCCTAGTTTACCCCCTTTTGAATATTTTCAAATCTAGGCCGAATTTCAAATTGGTGCAAAAACAAAAGTTGTCAGCACAAAAATATCTACAACTTTGCTTTTGGGCGTGGCCTCGGATTCGGTCTTTTGGCCGGTCAATTTGAGCGATTTTCTCTGAGCAAGGTACTGTACCGGCGACACTGTTCACGCGTCACGCACGTTCGGCCGCGGCGCGCACGTCGCCGGCGTGCGCGACCGTGCCGCGTGTCCTCCGGCGCCGGAGCTCTATCCGTGGTACGCGCAGCATGGAGCCGAGCCCCCCCACGTCCTCTTTGGCCTGTTCCCCGGCTATTTAAGCCCCCGAACGCGCCTCCCCACCCATCTTCTTCCCCACCTCCATTGCCGGCGAGCTTTCGGTCTCCGACCGAATTCGTCGACCACCGTCCACCTCCACC
Source organism: Eremochloa ophiuroides (assembly GCA_038502445.1). Classification (NCBI taxonomy): domain Eukaryota; kingdom Viridiplantae; phylum Streptophyta; class Magnoliopsida; order Poales; family Poaceae; genus Eremochloa; species Eremochloa ophiuroides. The sequence continues at coordinate 9,392,487 of JAHLJS010000005.1, forward strand.
CTCTCCATCTCACCGGTAGGTCGAGCACTTCCTGGCGAATCGGTTGGTGCCTTTGGAACTAGCTCTAACCCTCTGTGTGTCGCAGGGTCACCGTCGCCGCGCGTGCGCGTCCGGCGGAGCGCCGCCGCGAGCTCACACCCGTCCACAGCTCTCTCCAGTGAGCCAATGCCTCGTCCGAGTATTCCTCCGTGCTCACTGACCTTCCTTGTTGCTCATGCGCCTGTTGGTTCTTCGTCTCTGACCGTAGGTTCACCGGAACGGAGTCCTCGCCGCCGTCGGAGGTCGTTGCAGCCGCGGCCACCGTCACCACCGTGCCTCTACGCCATCTCGGGTCGTTCTCTCCGTACTAGTCAAGTCTCGGTGAGCTCGCGAATCTTCCCATGCCCTAACCCGGCTTGATTAAGCCTTGGCCTCGCCGGAGTAGGTCCGGTCGCCGCCGCCGAGCCGCTGCGGAGGTGCCCGAGGGTGCTCCGAGTGTCTATCCTTGCCATTTAGTAGCTTGTTGGGTGCGGCTGGAAGCCCCGAGAGTCGTGGGAAGGTTGGTTTGGCCGTTGGGGTCACCGGCGGTGAGCCACGGGCGGCAAACCGCCGGCGCCTCACCTCTGTTCGGAAACAGAGGAGGCCCAGGGGCGTCGGATTAGAAGGTGAATAGTTCCAGGGGGTATTTGCAATGTCAGCGACTCTGGTGAATAGTGTGAGTTGGTCCGCGGGTTGATATCTGTGTTTCCCAGGGGGTTTTGCGCAAAAGCGCAGGCGCCGGGCGCGGGCAGGCCGAGTGGGCCGGTCTGTTTCGCACTTGGGCCGAGTTGAGCCGGCTTCGGGCCGATTTCGATTTTTCTTTTTCCAAGTTTTTGCAAAGCCTTTTCCATTTTATTTTCAAAGGAATAGTGCTGCAGTTTCATAATTTTGTTAGAATATTTTGGCTAATCCAAAATTCATGAGAATTTTTGTATGCTCTCTCTGAGTAGTGTAGAATTTTATAAAAATATTGTTTGTCATGTTTAAGTACTTTCTGCAGTAGGTAAAAATCCCTAAAATAAATGGAAAATGGATTTTTGCACATTTTTAATTAATTCTAGGTAACTCCAAAAATCACCAAAATTTATTTGTCTCTGTTTGGCATGTAAGGCTATCTGTTGGTGAAGTTTGGTCTCAAATGGGATTAGTTTGCTCTTGTATTAATAGATATGGGTTTATTAAATAGTAAAAACAAAATGTTGAAAATGAATTTAGGGTTCGTGTGACTTTGGAATTGATTGTGGTTCTAGGTCAAACCCATTTAAGACCTAGAACACCCTAGTGATGTCGTTTTATGCTTGTCATATGTTTAGTTCTTGATTTCTGGCATATGCTCTTTTCCGCATCGCATTCATACATGCATTGTTGCACACGTGTAGTGCCGGTAAACGAGGAAGTCAAAGTCGAGGTGCCTGGAGGAGAAGGTTCTAAAGTGGTTCTTGAACCTGAAAGCTGTGGTGCTCCTGCCCCGACTGTTTTTGCGCTGCAAGGCAAGCCCCGGTGCATTTAACCCTCTATTTATAAATGCTTTTATCACTGGAGTTAATCAACTGCATTAAGTTGTTAGGAGTTGCGTGATAAAACAATTGATGCATTTATCATCCTTGACTAATTGTTATCCAAGGAACCTAATGATTTGAAATGAGTTGAAAAATGCTTAGTCATGCTTAAATATTAGAGTTGCAAAAATGCTATTTTAAACTTGGTATTTGGAATGAAGAATTATCAAGGGATGGTTATGAGTCCATGTATGATGGCAGGGTCCTTTGGCCGGGACACTGTTATTGTAATGGATGGGTTCCCGAGTGGTCGGCCATCTGTTTGGGTTAGAGTCCCAACTGATCGTCATCATCGGGAAGGGATTTGAAAACCGGGCAGAATCCAGGGTATTTGGGTTAGAGTCCCAATGCAGGGTTTCTGACGGAAAGCAGTAGGGACCGTTCGTTGTAAGGCCTGTTGTGATCATGATGAACAGCCTAGCCACATACCAATTCGGAAAGCCTAGAGTCAGGTCGCTCTATTGCTGGAACCGACAACCGCGCACTGGGCGTGGAGAGATGGCGAGAGTAGCGTGTACCCACGTGGCCGGCGTGCCTGGAGACTAGTGGAGTACTGTGCTCTCGGGTGGCGTAGGACCGGGTCCGGGATAGAAAAGCCGTGACAATGGGTTGGCATATGCAAGCTTAAGTGCTACATATGCAGTGTGGATAGAATCCCCAGCTGGGTATACTTACTTGATTCGAATCGACGTGCTCCTCGGTTATGGAGACTTGATCCTCACGTCTACCTCGAAAAGTGGTTCGAAGAATAGGATGTTTTGAGAATAATGAAAAGAATAAAATAGATGGAAGTGATGAATGATGACTTATGATATTAATAAGGTTATTCAATGAGCAAAAATACTGAGACAGGATAGTAATGCTTTTCCGCTAAACCCTTACCTCCTGCTAAGCCTTACCCCTAACCTTGCATTCCAAGAGTCAAATATTTTTCTTAGTCGGGTAAGTCTTGCGAAGTACCCAGTACTCAGGGTTTGTTAACCCTGTTGCAGGAGGGCCACAGCCGGAGATTTGTCTCGACCCCTGCTGTGCTACAGTGATCGAAGAGGATAGTGGTGAGGAGTGAAGGACCCGTGGGCTGGGTTCGATTACCTACTATCTATTTATGTTGTATCGTTGTTCCAATGCCACTGCTACTGTTTTAAGTTGGTTTGTAATGACTACACTTATTTACTATTTGAACTCGGTTTGTAATTTAAGTACCAGTTAATCTTCCGCATTTACTCTGATGTATTTTGATTATGAAATGTTGTAACTCTGTAATGACTTCGCAATGGAGATCCTGTCGGCATACGGGCACTGATGTAGCCCGGCAGGGCTGCCTCGATCATTTGGGACACGGGTACGACTGTCAGAGGTCATTAGTGACGATGACAGGTGCCTGTGGGCCATGTGATTAAGGCGGTTCTGTTACAAAAAGGTATTGCGATACTGTTGACGTGGTTCAAAAAATATGAATTAGACTTAATTATATGAATAAACCAAATTTAATTTTTAAATATTTACACGTTAAATATAATATATGTCGATGTATTTACAAAAATAGACAAATTTATAAGTTATATGAATAAACAAGCTTATTCGAAAAATAGAGAAGACTAAAAATTTAAATAAAAATATTGTTCTGTGACTAGTGGATCGATCCATATTACCCATTGGGTCAATAAGGTCCGGCCCTACCGACCCATTTTAAAGTTTGAGGACGGCCCTTTATGACCCATTGGCCCTACTTTTGTGGGTCGAGTCAACTACCCAATGGATCGATCCAACCCATTTCCCACCATAATAATTTGAAATAGAGTCTATCAGTTATGTAAACTAATAATACCGTGTAATTCGCAAAAAAAAAACTAGTTGCTTACATGCCCAACTAATTAAGTTCGAGAGGCAAGACAACTTCACTAAGTCTGGCTGCTTACATGCTACCAAAGTAACAGTTTAAGAGGCAAAACTTCAGCAAGTGTAACTGCTTATATGCCAACTACATAACTGAGAGGCCTTTTCACTCTCTAACATCTACATACTATATATACGAATGCACAAAAGAGGTTAGCTAATTTCAAGAGAAGCAAGTCAACTTGGAGTTTCACCATATACACTCCAACTCAACAAAAGGAATCATTTGCCACTGCACAAAAGAGGTCTTCGCTGTCTAGACACTTCCAATCTATGTTAGTGTTGGCTTCATTGTCTTCAATGCCATGGCTCTCTCTAGGCCACAAGAACGGCATTTCTTGCATGGGACGACTATGTACCCCACAAAGTGATGGAACTTGAATTGATGAGTGATTCTAATCTAACAGTAAAGATCAACGCATCACAACTATATAGAGGCCATGAGATATTTTAATAAGCTAACCAATCATAGCTCAGATCATAAAATGAGATGTATTTTCTCCAAAGAAAAACATGTTGGTGCTCTTGAAGCAGCGGCACAAAGAAAAACTACAGCCAAAGTACATGTTGGTGCTCAGCCAAAGTACATGAAACTGAGATAAGTATATGTTGGTACTCAACCAAAGTCCAAGAGATATTTAAATAAGATGAACAATCTTGGCTCGGATCATAATATGAGATGTAGCAGAGTGAAAGAGCAGCCAAAAGTTGCATCGACATTAAGTGAGTGAAATGAGATGTATTTTCTCCAAAGAAAAACATGTTGGCACTCTTGAGGCAGCACCAGAAAGAAAAACTGCAGCCTAGGTACACGTTGGTGCTCAGCCAAATTACATGAAACTGAACATCACACAATAATATAAAGAGAAGAAAGCTAGCTGGGAACTCATCAGCCCCAATGAATATTATAAATGCATGGCAAGATACAGACCTGATCTTTTGGTGGTATACAAGCATTTGCATCTTTGGTAGCATTCGTCGGCTGCAAAATACCTATAATTTCTGCTGGTAATTCCATGTTCAGCTTGTCGTAAATATCCTAAAACACAAGATGTTTAGAGAACATCTTTGTGCCATAGCATCATTTTCACTGTTGGCTCATGTACATAGTGTCTCTGTAACCTATCTGCTATTGGCATGTATCACAAGACTTTGCAAGGGATCTTATTTGAGCCATCAACATAGTGAGGGGTTTCACAAGAGTCAAATTTTTATTTATGCTTGTTCTCTTTAAAGCAGGCAATTGTTGTAACATACATGAATTTTTTTCATAAGGCGTGCCAAGGCCCTTGGACAATTTTTTCGAATGGTAGAAGTCTTTAGACAAGTTACTATCAGTTGGTGGGAGTTCATGGATAAGTGTCAGGATGTCATCATAACAAGCAATAGAAAGGTTGTGTTGTGCCTTTATGGATAGCAACATATATATGCCTTATAAAGTTGAGTGGGTTGTTTTGTCATGAACTAATTGTTCTGCACTTCCATCGTCGGATACAACTCTTGAGAATATGGTGTTTGAAAGCCCAAGTTTGGTTTTGAATAATTGATGAAATCTAGTTTGTTAATGATTGCTCTAAGTGTTTCGTGAGATAAATTAGCAACATCAAGAGGAAACAAGGTGGCTAGGATAGAGAAGGCCACGAGATTATTAATTAAGATGGATGTGGACCATGGTGATCAAGTGCTTCAATCTTGAAGGAAAAGGAAAAAGAGAAAAGCAAAAAGGACCATCAATGCAAAGGTATGTTGAGTGATCGTATTTAGGATAGATAGCCCTACTATTAAGAGTGGAGAAACAATTCTTGTCGGTTTGGAGAGCCCGAAAGGATTCTGAAACCTTTCCTGACGGCCATAATGGTTTCCTGACGGTGTTTTCAAATCGACGGTAATTCTTCACCTTGTTCGCGTTAGTTCTGCACGGCCGACAAGAATTATTACGTATTCCTGACGGTATTTATGAAACCTTCAAAAAGTAATAAAACCGACAAGAATTTTTGTTAGTCTCGTAGTGTATATAAGTTGCTATTATCTCTTTAGTATTAGTAAAATATAATTTTCGACGAGTATAATTGAATCCACTGTGATCTGATTTAGTTTTATCTTCGTGTCATTTCAAAAACATACTGTATTAAAATATGAGATACTGTAGACACCAGTATACACACTCCCACATCCCTAAAAATCGGTGCGAACTCGACGGAACAATGCTGTCAGCCGGCCTGCACGGCCATAGTAATAATATCCGTCCCATCGTCAATAATCGAAATCCACCTGGTCGCTCAACGCTTTGCGTGACGCCACTCTCTGTCGGCTTGTCGCACATTGCTAACCCCAGTGCGCACGAGCGGCGATAATCATGCGGACCGGGCCGGTCTGTCACATCAAGCAAGATAAGATCCCGTCAGCTGGCGGTCGCAGGAACTGTGTCGTCCAAAATCGCTCTCGCAGATTGATATTGGTTGTGGTTGGTGACACGGCCAGAAGCGCGGGAGAGACCCGGTAGCATGCACTGCGTCTCCACGCAGATTATTGATTGTTTCCGCACACGTATATACGCACGCAGTCAAAAACACGCCTGAGGCACCGGCTATATATTCATGTCCACCATGCCCTCCTTCTCTTCATCCATCCATCCAAGCCAAGCCATTCGAGGTACCTGCCTCAAGGAGCTCGCACGTGGACTGTTAACTACTCCACCTGCCTCTTCCTCCTCTTCTTTGGCTCGTCTCGTCTGACGGCACATTCAAGCCAACAACAAGCAGTTTATTTTGTACTTCCTAGCTCACAGCAGCCATGGCAAGAAGCAGGTCTTGCAAGCTCCTCCTTGCTCTCCTTGTTGCAGCAATGGCAGCGTCTCCTCTGGCTCTCGCGTACGACCCGAGCCCTCTCCAGGACTTTTGTGTCGCTGACAAAGCTTCCAATGGTACGTACGTGAAGTGCAGCACAGTGATGATTAGCTTGTCATCATAAAACATTGTGACCTTCTGTTATACTTGGTACTTTAAATTCTGACGCCACGTACGCATCCCATGTATGCAGTATTCGTGAACGGGCTGGTGTGCAAGGACCCGGCGCAAGTGTCAGCGGGCGACTTCGCCTTCTCAGGCCTGCAGAACGCCGGGGACACCACCAACGCGTTCGGCTCCAAGGTGACGCTGGTGGATGTGGGTGCGCTGCCGGGGCTCAACTCGCTGGGCGTCGCCATGGCGCGCCTCGACCTCGCCCCGGGCGGCCTCAACCCGCCGCACACGCACCCGCGCGCCACTGAGGTGCTCACCGTCGTCCAGGGCCAAATGCACGTCGGCTTCCTCGCCACCAACGGCACCCTCTTCGCCAGGGTCCTGTCCAAGGGTGACGTCTTTGTCTTCCCCAAGGGCCTCATCCACTTTGAGTTCAACTTCGGCGCCACTCCCGCCGTCGGCATCGCCGGGCTCAGCAGCCAGAACCCTGGCCTCATCCGTGTCGCTGACTCGCTCTTCGGTGCCACCCCCGCCATCAACGACGAGGTGCTCGCCAAGGCGTTTAGGATTGACGCCGCCACCGTGCAGAGGATCAAGGCGCAGTTCGCCACCAAGAAGTAGATTGTTTAACTACGCCTCAAACTGTGTCGGTCTCCGTGTGCTTGTATATTACTCTATCTTTGGCTGCTTATTGCTTGATTTGTTTGATCTTTTTTTTCTTGTGTGTATTCTTTTTTTAGAAAAAGAAAATTTTATTCCGCCCTATGCAAGAATTTTGCACACAACCATTCATTATTACAGACTCAACCTCGGTCTAAATAAAAACTCAAAAAAAAGTCTTTGAGAACTCAAACTCGAAGAAGTACTAAGCACTAAGCCTATTAGAAGACAACCAACCATTCTTTGCGAAGATCTCCATTGCCGCAGTCTCAAGCAAACGACAAGCTTCCTTCATTATTGTTTTGTTGTGCTCCTTATGAAGGATGGACCAGAAACACGTCCAATAAGTGGCTCTGAAGATAACCTGTAAGTAGGAGAATAATCTTTTTTTTGTCAAAAACCGCATCATTTCTGGCCAACCAAATAGACCAGCAAATAGCAATTGCTCCCACCAAAATTAGAGAGCGTAATTTAGAATGCGCTTGTTGAGCCCAAGACCCCAAAAAATCTGATATATCCTTTGGAGGCTGTAAACCAAATGCAACTTGAACAACCCTCCAAACAAATCTTGCAACATGACAATCGAAAAGCAGGTGTTATATAGTTTCTTTGCTGCTACAAAAACAACATTATCATCACCTTGCCAATTTCTCTTTAGAAGATTGTCTTTTGTTAAGATAACACCCTTAAGTAAGAACCACCAAAAGATGTTAATTTTAAGAGGTAACTTCAACTTCCATAAAAACTTGTTAGGAGGTACTGCATTTTGATTAACTAAAAAAGCATAGAGAGATTGTACTGTAAACACTCCTTTATTTGTAAGATCTCATTTTAAAGAGTCGGGCTGGTCATCAAGTTGCACAAATGCTACTGTATTAACCAGCTCATTCCACTTAAGTTGTTTATCTCCTACTAAGGCTTTACGGAACGAAATGTTCAAAGGTGTAGAACTAAACACTTGCGCTATAGTTACATTCTTTTTCCTTGCTATGTTATATAACAGAGAATAGCGTTCTTTGAGAGTGAAGTTTCCTAACCACTTATCCTCCCAAAACCTAACATCAATGCCATTGTGAAGATTAAAAGTAGATAGACTGAGAAAACGGTCTTTGACCCTCATAAGGCCTGACAAAAAATGCGAGTCACCAGGTTTCCAAAAAGCTTCACCAATCGTTTTGTTTTTTAGGTACTTCTTCCTAAGAAGCTCTTGCCAAACACCCTCCTCATTGATAAATTTATATAGCCATTTGCTAAGAAGGCAAGTGTTTTGTAGCTCAAGATTTAAAATGCCTAATCCTCCTTGTTCTTTGGGTAAGCATAGAATACCCCACTTTACTAATCTGTATTTTCTCTTATGGTTGTCCGCTTGCCAGAAAAAACCAGATCTATAAAAATCTAGTTTTTTAAGAATACCTTTTGGCACTTCAAAGAAAGACAACATGTACATGGCTAGGCTGCTCAAAACAGAGTTAATTAGGACCAACAGACCTCCATAAGACAAAAGCTTTCCTTTCCAGCTAGCCAATTTTTTTTTGAAAACGTTCTTGAATAACTTTCCAATCCTTGTTCGTAAGCCTTTTATTATTCATCGGAATACCCAAGTATTTAAAAGGGAACTGCCCTATGCCACATCCAAAAATTTGTGAGTATTCTTCCATATATTCTTTGGCCTCGCCATAACAAAATAACTCACTTTTATGGAAGTTAATTTTCAATCCCGAAAGCTGCTCAAATGCACACAAAGGGATTTTCATGTTTTTTGCTTGTTCAATATTGTGTCCCATAAAAAGGATCGTATCATCAGCATACTGTAAGATGGAAAGCCCGTCTTCCACCAGGTGCGGAATAAGACCTTGGATTTGTCCATTATCCTTCGCTCTAGAAATGAATATAGCTAACATATCCACAACTAGATTAAAAAGAATTGGTGATAGAAGATCACCTTATCTTAGACCTTTTTTTGCCTAAAAATAACGACCCACATCATTATTTACCTTTACTGCAACACTACCCCCAGAGACAAATTGATGAATCCATTGACACCACAAAGGTGAGAATCCTTTCATTCTCAAGGTCTGTTGCAAAAAGAACCATTTAACTTTGTCATATGCCTTCTCGAAGTCAACCTTAAAAATGACCCCATTTAGTTTGTTTCTACGTAGCTCATGAATTGTTTCATGAAGGATAGTAACGCCTTCCAAAATATTTCTACCTGGTAGGAAGGCCGTCTGTGATGGTCGTACCACTTTCTCTACTACTTTGTTTATTCTATTCTTGTGTGTATTCATGTCCTCGATAAATAACTTTTTTTTATAAAGTAGTAGTCATCTTCTGTGGAAGAGAATGCAATTATCCTTTATATGTTGTACATCTTCTTAAAATAAAATTATTTCTCATTTAGTTTTTATCCATTTCTTCAACGGCAGCAAAATTGTGATTTTGTGTTCATTCAAACTCTAGTCCCTCCTGTATTGATGTACACTAATCCCTAATTGTCTCAGATTCTTGCCAGATCTCCTTCCATTCTTTTTTTAACATCCGTGATACAATAAAAAATATAAAAATTCAAAAATCTAATTCAAACTGAGAAGTGGTCTGCATGTAGCACAGCACCGCATCCAGATACTGTTGGTGGATGGGCCTAGACAACAAATTACAACGTGAACAAGTGGGCTTTGACTGTTGAAGGAAATCGGAGGTGAAGCCAGCCCAACTTGTTCGCTCGTTAATCGTGTAGCTAAGGAACATTTTTAGTACTCGATTACACATGTAATAGTTGTTTCACTTTTTTAGCTTAGGTTTAATAACTCGTCTTATTCTAAAAAATACAAATATAGTTAAATTCGAGTCATTCTTCGAAGAACTAATAAAGCAAATTGGTCACTCGATCCTCCTTCGTCGGCCACGGTGTCGCCTCCGCCCTCCATAGTCGTAGTCCTCGTGACGACTTGGTCCAAGTACCAATGGTCAACCACGGCCTCATCAAGTAATATGTAAGTTTCTTGTCCATGTCCCACACAGAATGGATACTTTTACTTTGGGGATATTCGTGCACGGCTACTAGTTCTTTGGCTGGAATAATTAATTTTGCCTCAGTTATGCTAATAACACCCAACATTTTGGACCTGAACTCTATTTTCTGGAATTTTATTTCTAATTCGTTTTTAACAGATTTCATCTACAATAACATGTCTCGTTTTCCCTCTAATATAGATTTTTATTTTCTTGTAAGAGATACCATGCCTAATCGAGACACTTCTCAGACAAATGTACATTTTGATGATGACCATTGGACTTTAGATGCTACTTAAGATATAGGTAACACTTCTTATTACGTTGTGCCTGAAAGAAGGGGTGGAATTTTGGGAAGGTGGTCGTATATATGTGCATGTATAAGTTGTGTAACTGCATTAAACACCGCTCCAAAATGACGACTTATGGTTTCTCCACTTTTTTGAAACTCGTATTGCAAAGTCATCATTACTTGCATTTTTTGCTAAGGCATACAAGAATATAGAAACTTTTCTCTTCTACCGAGATAAATCTTGAATCAACAAGTAATTCTTTCATGTAAAGTGGACTAGAGTTTGGAAGACTTAGCTTCCATACAGAAGTTCCTTATGTATGTACGCCCCCCCCTCCCCGAGCGCTCCCAACGGGCGAACTCCGGGGGCAAACTCGCCGGCGCTGTCGGCCCGTCCCCCCTCCCGCCTCCACCCGGTCGCCGTCGCAGCCCCTGGCACGCGCGACAACGGCGGCCCGCGGTCGCCCGTGGCCGTCCTCCCTCTTCCCCCTCCTCCTCCTCTCTCCACCCTCCTCTCCTCCACCCTGCCTTCCCCGTACTTCTCCGGCGAGGTGGCCGACCGGTGGGCCGGATCCAGGCCTCCCTCGACCAGATCCGCTTCCTTGCCGGCGCATCGACGCGCTGAAGTGGCGCATGGCCGCCATGGCCTTCGACGGCGGCGGCGGCGATTGCTCGGCGTTCTTGGTGGCGTGCGCGCTCACGTGGGTGGAGGCAGCGGGGAGCGGCCCCGCGCGCACCTGCTGTTCTCGGTCGCCGCCTGGGGATGCGGCCAGCACGGCCGGGGCTGCGGCCGGGCTGGTGGCCGGCCGCGGCCATGACGCCGGGCTGATGGCCGGCCGAGGCCAGTGCGGCCGGTAACCGTCGTGCTTCATCTGTGCTTCCTGGTTGCCCTGCCTGGGTGCAGGGTGTTGTCTTCGGGAGGTGCTCGCTGTTTGCCTGGCCCTGGCTCCGGTATGCTGCGTGCGGGTGACCTAGGAGGACTGGGTTGTGAGTGAAAGCTCAACCCGAATTTACCTGGCAAACGACGGTGACACCTCGGCTCCATCCACCCACTTGGGGCCGTCGCTTTCCGAACCCGCTCCTTCATCGTCGGATTCTAGGCAAAAGCCCTGCCTTAGGAGTCCCTAAGGCCAGCAACGATGGTGTCCTGGACGTCATCCCCTTCTTGAAGGCGTTGCTGAACAATCGCCTGCTATCGTCGCTCCTCCCGCTAGTCATGTGGTTATTGTGCTGAACCTAGTTGTGCTTCATTTTCCCTCACTTTGGTTTGTCCAACTGATGGTGGTTGTACCCATAGTCGTCGCTTAGGCCCCCCTCAGGCAGATGCGTTGCTACTGAGAGCGTGTTGGCCCCATCCGCGAATGCTTTGCCGTGCTGATGGTCTAGTTGTGTCGTGGAACCGGCTCCCTTGACGGATACTTTGACGTCGAGGTCGTAGCTGAGTTGCGGAACCGGCTCGCTCGGTGGATACTTTGTCGCTGAGGTCGTAGCTGGGTGGAGGAACCGGCTCCCTCAGCGGATACTTTGCCGCCGAGGTCGTAACTAAGCTGTGGAACCGGCTCCCTCGGCGGATACTTTGCCGCCGAGGTTGGTAGCGGGTGGAGGAACTGGCTTCCTTGGCGGATACTTTGCCACTGAGGTCGTAACTAAGTTGTGGTGCCAGCTCCCTTGGCGGATATAGTGCCGCTAAGTTCATAGCTGAGATGCTATCTTCTATGGCGTCACTTCTCAGTTGGCTACCAACGTGTTGAGTTTTTTGTGTTAGGTTCGGTTGGCTGGGGTTGTCAGGCAGAGGTCCCCCCCCCCCCTCATGTTTCTTGCTTTTCATTTTGTGTTATGGATTTCGTTAGTAATCGATGGATTACTTGCGAATCTATTGTATCGGTTACTTTGTCGTTCCTTCGGCTCTTCTTCTTAATGAAAAACGCGTGAAGTCATGATCTAAGAAAAACTTTTTATGTATGTACGAGCTGCTTACTAGATGATGATTGTGATGAATCTCCTATGCTAGGGCCTAGGGAGGACAAATAACACAAACTCCTCACATCATTTTGTTAACGGCGTCGGTAGTTTGCATCCATAGCAAAATGTGTTTATTTTACCAATACCTGATGTTTGAGAATGTGCAACATATAATCAAATTTTACTTCCAGTGTTTGTGTCAGCAAAGGGAAATAAAACTATGAGACTTATGACTCACCTTATGAGTTGAGGAGATCACTTGATGTGCTTGGAGATGACCTGATGGTGTTGGAGCTTGTACAGGGCTTCTATGGATTGTAGATCAGGGAAGGAAATGTATGCAAGGAATACACATATGTGTGCATGTGTAGGCACTTTGGCACTTGTGACTGTCTAAACGTGTGCGTAACGGCTAGCTTTGCTTTAAAAGTTACGTAGTTGACTAGTTGTTCAGATTTTAAAATCGGTTGCAACGCCCAGTTGGATTTGCTATGTTTTACCTGAGCTGTTATCAAAGGCCAGCTCATTTACATTCCTTTATCTGCAATTCCTATAGGATTGCTATACGAGTATGTCATCTCAAATTCCTGAGTCCCCCCCCCCCCCCCCCCAATCGAATGGGCCTTAGGGCCTGTTTGGTTATAGGCCACACCCTGCCATCGTTAGATGAGGCGAGTTGTGGCGCCACCCCTATTGTGGCGACGATCGCCACAGTCTATGGCGAGAACTGAGTGTGAGATTTATGTGGCAGCCTAACCATTCACATGAACCAAACACTAGCCTGAAAAACCGTGGCGGGCCATAACGGTGGCGTGGCGGACTTTGGCCGAAATCCAAACAGCCCCTTAACCTTTTTTTTCCCCCTTTTATTACGAGGCGGACCTGATAAATTGCAACCGCGGTCACTGGTGGGCGGGACCTAGCAATCATTCAAGATGCTTTTGACAATACTACCTCTGTGCGCAAAAGAACGTAATTTTTTGACTTCTACGATTTCTCATTAATCATTGGTCTTATTTAATTTTTTTATACAAATAATAAATTAAATAAATTATATGAAAATATATCTAACAATAAAATAAGTCATAATAAAATAAATAATATTTATTATAATTTTTTAAATAAGATGAACGGTTCAAATAAGAATCGTAGAAATTAAAGAATTATATTTTTTTAAGGATGGTGGGAGTACGCAAACGGCTGCTGGTACTGGTACTAGGTCGACAGCTCTGCTCACATGTGCATCCCTCGGGGTCGCGGCCCCCGGCCCCGGCGACGTCGACACGTCCTCTAGGCTCTAGTGCGTGCTCACTGCTCCGATGACGAGGACGCCGATCGGCACGCACGCGAGACTCGAGAGGGTCCTCCACTCCAGCTGGGCTGGGCCATGCGGAGGAACACCAGCAAAGCACAGCACGCGCCGCAGATCTGATATTCTGATCTGAGAAGTGTCCAACCAAACCAACTCCGTCGGCGTCGCCTCTTCTTTATTACTCCCTCCGTTCTAATAAACATACAATTATAACACAGTAACATATTTCAGTGTACCAACTTTAACTAATTATAAATAAAAAATATAAATTTTTATAATGTCAAATAAACACCATTAGTTTAATTATAAAATGTATTTTCATAATATATTAATTTAGAGATATAAATATAAATATTATTCTTTAGAAATTTGGTGAAATATGAACTACTTTATTTGATACGTAATCCGTAGGTACATGTTTATTGCAACGGAGGGAGTATGCGCCGACGATTTGACTAGGCAGGCTAACAGCCGGCGAGCCATATCGTGATTAGCTCAGAGAGGTTTGGAGCTTGCTGTCCCATTCCCATCCCATCCGCCTTGTTTATTCTCTTGGCAGGCTCCATCGTCATCACCCATCGTAATCTCGGAACGGATAAGAAGAGGACGAGGCATCGTTCTCGTTCGCAGGCACAGCGGTTGTTGGGAAAACGAACATCGTTATGGAGACGCAACAGCCTGGCTCGATAGCTCCAAAGCCTCCGATCCTGAAAGCCAAGTGCTAACCGTCAGCTAGTGCCGCGCAGATTCTCTAACTTGGTGTAACTTTACCCCTCCCAGATGTCCACCATTCTTCGTCGCACGGCTCACGAAGAAAACAGATAGAGTTAAATTCACCGAGGGTCCTTGAAGTTATCACTAAGTGTCAAATAGGCCCCAAAACTTATAAACTGCACATTTAACTCTCTGAAGTTTGTTTGAGTCCAAACAGTGGTCAAAACCAGCTATTTGACACTGCCCAGGAGCCGTTAGTGCATTTAATGATCAGTATATGCATTTTTCTTTCAAGTTTTTTTTTGCATTATTAACATGTTGGTTATTACCATTATTTTTGGACGTTTTCATTTTCAACCATTATGTTTTTCTTTTACAATTGCTTCTGTAAAATAAAGAAACGAGGATAATATTATAACTAATTTTAATTACATTGAGTATAATATAAATCATTTAGGTATATAAAATATAACAATAAAATAAGATCTCCAACATGCGTTGATATCTCTTTACCGCGCCATGTTGCCGATATCTACCCTATGGACTATCTGCCCTATAGGGCAGACATCGGTAACATAGCGCAGTAAAGATATATTAATGCATGTTGGATATATTAACCCAAAAGAATAACTTGAATGCAATATATTTTAATTTGTTGCGCTAAAAAGAAACAACAATAAAAAATGTGATCACTACTGTACAACTGAGACGAAACCGAATCAAGCGAAGCTAGTCGCTGACCGTTTCGCTCGCCTAAGCAAAAAATGTCGAATAGGTAGAAACGTTTCGGAGGAGAAACGTTCTGAGCGTGAAGCTTTTGGCAGCGATAACGTGGCATTCCGTCCATCAAACGGTCCTTAAATATCTGCTACGTACAACAATTGTGAGAGCAACTCAAAGAATCTACCTAAACCTTTGTTCCTGCATACCAAAGCTCCCTCCTCCGTGAGCCACGTCACCCAGTTTTCCTTGCCATTCTATTTACCATCTAGAGTGCAGCCCACACTCCCAAACGAAGCTTCCACCAGGTATCTAGCGATTCCACCACTGACTCAAAAAGATTGGGCCCTGCTGCGCCTCCACTTCCCCCATGTGCACAGCCCGCTTCGGCCACCGCTGCCGCCGTTCCTGCTCGCCGTGGCCGTGTCCCACTTCCCCCATGTGCACAGCGCAGTCCGCTTCGACCACCGCCGCCGCCGTTCCTGCTCGCCGTGGCCGTGCCCCAAGGGGTCGCCTCCCGCACACAGCAGCCACAGCTTCGCTTGCCCCCGCATCCGCCGCCCTACACGGCCGTCGTCGTGCTCGCATGGGCTGCAACTACCGCTGCCACCGCACAGCCGCCTCATACGTCACCGTGGCCTCGCCTGCGTCTGCAACCGCCGTCCTACGCGACCGTCGTCCTCTCTTGGTCTACAACTTCCGCCACCACACGAAGCGGAAGTTCAAGGTGACAAATTTTGGGTTCCTTTCAGGTGTAGGGTTTAGTGGGGTGGATTTGAACCCCAACTTTTGTGGATTTTGGTTCTTTTGTGCATGCGAATAGGCTAGCGACACCTGTGAAAGGACCTAAGATGCCGCTTAGAGGGGGGGTGAATAGGCGTTTCTGAAAGTTTACACTTTCAAATGCAGAAACGATTAGAACCAGAGTTTCTAATTACTTAGAAACTCCTCACAAAGAAACAAACTCCCCCAAAGGAGTGAACAGAGTATATAAACTGAATATGAAAAACCTAGAAGCCTAACACCTGCACCACAATTGATTAGAACAAATGGCACAAGATTCTGCACAGAGAGCTAACACCGGACGCGTCCGATATTAATACCGGACGTGTCCGGTATACACGGGTTGTGTAGTTTTGCTCCAAAACTCTTGCTGCTCTTCTCCAACCTGTCACACAGTCCTCTAGTGATATAGATGAGCCTGTAAAACTTGCACAACTACTTGCACAACGGAGATAATCACAAATATCAAAGGAAATGCAAAGTGAGACACGATATTTGTTTTACCGAAGTTCGGCACCCCCTCAGGTCCTACTCACCGTTGAGCCGGCTGCGAGCAACCACTTAAGGTCAGCTCTAGAGGACACCACAGGGTCAACTCTAGCCGCGGTCTATTTCACCCGCTATGCTCCTTCCACTAGATGATCTTTTTTGCGGAGAGATCAAACCGTTACAAACTTTTCGAGGCACACCACAAGATCTTGCGTGCTCTCCGGCGACGCCTAACCGTCTAGGACCGAAGAGTCCAAGAGTAACAAATGTGAATCACGAGATCGACGATTTGCACAAGTGCTCAAGAGGTTGGTTTGCTCACTTTTGAATTTTCTCTAATCCCACAAAAGGATTTGGCACTTAGGATCAATCACTCAATTAGAGGAGGTTAGAGAGTGTTGCTAGAGTTCAAAGAAAGTCAGGGAAGTCAGTAGAATCAGCAGCCTCCAAAGGTGGAGGCTTGGGGCCTTTTATAAGCCACTTCCCGAAACTAGCCGGTGGAATACCGGACACGTCCGGTATTGCCGCAATGGTCACCTGTCAGAGCTCAGATCTCCCTCGGAACTTCCGACAAAGGTCGGTATTTCCGACACGTCGGAACTTCTGACCAACTCCGGAACTTCCGACAAACGAATAACCCGAAGCTGAGGAAATACCTGTTGAGCCAGCCAATACCGGACACGTCCGGTATGCTCAGACTGAGCGCTCTCAACTAGTTGAGTTACCCTACCTCTCTCATATCTCACAAGGGTTGGCTTGAACACTTATGTACCTTCATCTATCATCATGATGCATCCCTCTTAATAGTACGGCTTTCCTATCAACTCAAATTCAAATGAAAAATGAATTTAAACCTTAGGAGTTGAAGTTCAAGTGAGCCAAGCCATTTTCTTCAACCTTGTCACAAATGGGATGTCATGAGTGATTTTGGAAACCGTCTTGAGCAATTGCCATCTTGATCATGTAACTTGATTGTAACATTTAATTTGTGGAAAGATCTCAATGCATCAAGTCACTTTGAACGAATCTTCTCGAATAAGCAAATTTTGATTCTCCACCTAGTTATGTCTTTCATGCCTGATTAGTTCCTCGACTAAATGCAAGTACTTCTCTTCTTCACCCTAGCTAGGTTCTTCGGTCGCTAAGCCCTTGCTTGCCCTTCACCCTTGCTTAGTACCTCAAAAACTTTTCCTTGCTATCTTCACCAACTCAAGCACTCTAGTTACAACTAGCTTTGAATCATCCATTCACATGTATTGTTGTCTTCTCTTTGATTGTTTTGACTCCAAGTGAATCAATGATACCTCATAATAGATGAGCCTTTGCAATAATCTCATTTTCATTGTTGTCTTGTGTTTGAGCTTGATCGAAACATACAACAACCCATCATTTTGGCTCTAAATAGCATTTCAAGCACAAATGAGATAAACCATTCCCTATTTCACACTTAGCACACGGGTTAGTCGTTTAATCAACATTGTCATCAATTCATCCAAAACCCACCAAAGGGCTAGATGCACTTTCAATCTCCCCCTTTTTGGTGATTGATGACAACCTTGATTAAAGCTTACAAAAGATATCAAATTTAGGCTTTTGGATCCAATGAATTATGAGATGCTCCCCCTTAATGTGTGCAATGAGAATGAAATTCAAAAATCGACCTCAAATGTCAATTTGCACAAATTAAGTCAAGTGAAGAGCTCCCCCTAAATCATTGCATTCGTGAGGTGCAAAAGTGTGTGAGCAATATGAACCGTGATGCATATGACAAGATATATTACACAGGAAGAAAAGTGAAATCATACATCAACTCAAGTCAATAACAACACACTAACGTGCATATACCCTATGAAAGTAAGTACGTCAAGTATATCACACACAATACACACATCACAAGGTTCTTAAGTCCACAACTACTAAGATAGAATATGTCATACATAATAAGTCTCCATCCATCTCATGATTACATAGGATACATCAATAAGCTCAACATGATCTCATAAGTACATCAATAAGCCCAAATACAAGCTAACTAGCTACAGCTCTGCAGTACAAGTCTCCAGGAACAAAAGCTAAACTAAGTCGAAAGCATTCCTGAAGCTTCTGAAGCTTTAATCATTTCTCTTCCCCTTTGTCATCTATCTCCAAAAAGGTCTCTGAAGATCATGAAGATGCAAAAGGGCTGCAAGCTGAAACTGTCGCTGAAGTCACTCATCATCATCGTCGTCATAGCCACTTGGAGGATACCTGCTACCCTGTCCTACGTCACGGTAGCCACTGGAGGAACCCATGCCACCGTAGTCGTAGTCGTAACCACTGCCACTGCCAAAGATGCCCTCACAGAATGCCTCTGCGGCGCTAGGACGGTGCTAAACCGGAGGAGGTGGTATGGAACTCAAGGGTAGAGTGCCAAAACCCTACTGAGTAAAAGGCTGCTCCTCTCCCTGCTGCCGCTGTGTTTGCTCAGTCTGCTGCTGCTGCTGCGTCTCCCTCTCTGCCTCTATCTGTTGTCTCTGACTCTCATCAAACTCAGAAAAGTAAGTGCTATACCTACCCATCTGCTGCTCAAAGGTCTCGGGTGGTTCCTCATCTGACATAGGGGATCTCGGAGGCTGAAGCTCAAGCTGCTGGTGAAGCCACTTGACTGACCTGTCGGTCTTCCTCTGCCGAGTCCTCACATCACTGATATCTCTGCAAATACCAAAGAGCATGGTGAACAACTTCTTGATCGGAGAGCGCCTACCACCTGTGTGAGGAGGAGGTCGAGTACGAGGTGGTGGAGGTGCTCCTGCTGCTGGTGATGCTCCTGGCTTATCACCTAGCTCCGAAAGGTTCACTGAAATCCTCAAGACTGTATGATGTGTATCATACAAGAAGGTGTGCCTGGTCGCCTGCTCAATCATATGCATAATGTAAGGGGCAAATCCACAACCCTTGAGTGGCCTCTCACCCACACTCTTGATCTCACACCATATGAAATCAAAGATACTAAAGAGTCTCGCTCCTAGTGCCATCCTCACAAGAAGGTTTTTCGAATAATCTACAATGTTTTCTTTGTCACCAATCTTGCAATCAATCGTTCTCCTGAACATCCTCTCAAGATCTCTGTATGTAGGGTGAAGGCCATCAACCTTCCCTACAACTCCTCCAAAACCTGCTGGGTAGAGGTGTCCCATATGCTCAGGTGGAAGTGGCAACTCTGTGTGAATCTTCTCCCACTCCAAGTCCTCCTGACCAAAACCGAGATATGCTGCAAATGCCTCATACTCCATGCTATACCAGTCTCCCTCTAGCCTCCAGTGGAGCCGTCTCTCCTCAAAGAACATGGTGGCATAGAATTGAACGATGACCTCTGTGTTCCAGTCATGCTGAAACTCCATGATCTCATAAGTTCCAATCCTCTGGCAAATATTAATGGCTCTGTCAAGTGATGGCTTCTGCAGCTCTTTGGTGTATTCCCAATCAACCCACTGAGATTTGGTCACTATCGGGTTCCTTGTGAGTATCACGCTGTTATAGAAATCTCTGTGAAACTGAGTGTGAAACCTGTAATCACTCTGGTTATTGGGCATACCTCTTGGATCAATCCTCCTCTTAGCTCTAGCTCTCTCTGTCATGCCCTTACCCTGGTAGTTGACCTGAGGACGGTGAGATGGTACAGGACAAGCGTGTACCTCAAGCATCCCAAAGTGAAGGCCTCTCTGAGGTGGTGACTGCTGCTGAGATGGTGATTCCTCATTCTCATCCTCGGTCTCAATCTCAGTGCTTCTTCTTTACCTTGATGAATCATCCCCTTCCTCACCTGAGGACGGGTAACCACCAGCTGAAGAAGCAAACTGCTGTGAGGCTCTAGCTGCTGCTGCCCTCCTAGGCCTCGCACTCCTACTCGACTGCCCTGCATCCGTGTCCTGCTTACTCTTTTTGAATCTTTCCACTCGAGGGTCATGAGAGTGCTTCGTCCTTAGTTCTTGCCTTCCGCTAATGGCTGCTGCCCTGTGACCACATGACATTACCAAAGCATTTAGAAGATTGCCTCAAGTATAAGTTAATTGCCCCCAAGAGAAGTGATTATTTATCTAAAGATTTGTGAGCACTTAAATCAATTCATGTTCATAGGTTCACAGTCTCATCATAGACAAACAATCATATCACTAGAGGTAATTATACAAAGGTTTGACATCAAAATGCAGAGATTTCTGCACTGCTGGCCCATACCGGACACGTTCGGTATGTATGTGCGCAGCAGCCCAACCTAGAGTTTTGGTCAAACCTTCACCAAATCAAACCAAACTTTTGGCACATATTCTAGACCACCAATGCAGCACTTTGACCAAAGGAATTTGAAAGAGAAGCTTTACACTGTAGATCAGAAGACGTCCGAGATTTGGGTACCTTGAGAGAGAAGGAGAGAATGGGAATCCAAATGCAACAAGTAGATCCTTGATTCTTAACCTTCAATCACTCCATTCCACCCATTTCCCTCGATTTTCCACGGTTGAATCACCAAATCGCCACTAGGGGTGAAGAGGGGCGATTTTCTACTGTTCTGGGACGGACAGAGAGGTGAGAGAAGTGTGTTTCTGAACTGGGCCGAAGGGGTACGCTGCCCTTAAATAACCAGCAGATACCGGACACGTCCGATATCGATACCGGACACGTCCGGTATGAGCTGGCTGGCTGTTTTTGCTGCCTTCTTCTTCCTTTTTCTTCCAAAACCCCTTCTCAGCACATTCTCAATCCAAATATGCACTGAGTCTTGATCCAAATGCCACATAGGCTGTATGCTTTTAAACCATTTGCTTAAGTGAGTATTTTATTTTTCTTTCTTTTCTAGTCCACTCTTTGATCCAAAGATTAGTGACTAGGGAGACTTAGAGGGATAGGATAAAACTATACTTAGTAGGAATGGACTTGAGAGACTCATGGGACTTGTGATTAGGCAATCAAGCAATCAAAAGAGGCTATAATCACAAGTCTCATGAGTACGTCACAAAGACCAAGAACCAATGTTTTCGCAATTCACAAATCCTACTCATACTAGTAAGAGTTTTTGAAGACATTACTTCTATATCATCCAAATGCACAAACTAGCATAAAAGGGCCTAAGATGCAATTTCAATACATGTATGTAAACATATACCTTAGCCTTGAGCCCACGAAGGAGAAGAAGTCCACTTTATGCATACCTTTGCCTTGAGCCAACAACCATTCCACATAGAAGACACCATACTTCATTCAATGATTTCACATTTCATTTAGAAAATGAGTAACATGTCATTGGTCATTGTTGCTTCATAAATCACTCTTGCCATATA
This sequence comes from Eremochloa ophiuroides, assembly GCA_038502445.1. Lineage (NCBI taxonomy): Eukaryota > Viridiplantae > Streptophyta > Magnoliopsida > Poales > Poaceae > Eremochloa > Eremochloa ophiuroides. Next base: position 9,414,179 of record JAHLJS010000005.1, read on the forward strand.
TGCTTATCAAAGATTCTCCTTCATGTTGATAGGACTACACAATTACTCGAGAGAGATATTAGTCCACAATGATTCAAGATAGAGATCAAACTCCCCCTAAATAAGTGCATTAAGTTGTTTGAATAACTAATGACTAGCACTTGGTTCTTTAAGAACTTAGGAGTTTGGTGCCTATTTTGAATCAACCACAAAGAAGTTTGCTCTAAATCAAATTTGTGAGGAGAAAATACTCACAACCAGTCAGGAGAGAGATGAGAGTCAATAACTATAAGCCATTAAGGAAGTTTTGTAGCTTGAACAACCATTCCTTTTGCTTGTAGCAATACCGGTCTTGTCCGATATGTGGGGGACAAGGAAAAGTTGTTTCTTTTGACTTGGGTTGGTTAATCATGACCACAAGTCCTTGTGAAGATGAGGTTTCAGCTAAAAAGCCAGGTGAAACAATGCTTGGACATGTCCTTCATCTTCTCTGCTCCTGCCATACCGGACACCGGACATGTCCGGTATGTATGTGCAGGACAGCACTAACTGAGTTTCTTGACTTGTGAACTCTTGCATTGCCTTTTGGTCTTTTGAGTATTCCTGCATTTTAATACATGTATTGCTCTACTAGAGATCCATTAAAAGCATCGAATGGCAAAAATTATGATTATGATTATGAATTGAGTTCTCCTAGCCACCTAGTGAGTTTAGGAGCTTGTTACCAATAGTGAGAATGAAATTAGTTATATAACCACCAAGCCATCTTTGGGTCAACCATATAAGATGATGTGTAGATAATAGGTTGATAGTTTGAGTTAAGATTTCAATATGCTTGCTCAACCACCCCGAAGACTTCATCTCACTTTTTAGTACCTACCATGAGACACTAAGCACATCTTGGTACCCAACTCTTGTTGGGTCCTTGGGAGTTAGTCAATAAATGCTTAGGCACCCAATTAGCACTAGTGCTTGGTGAACACTTCACTTGTTTAGTGCTACCTCCATTAGTGGTCTTCCTAAGCATATAATGATGAGAATGAGCTTTCGGCTTAGAGAAGTTACCATTGGGACAATCATAGCTTAGATGTCCCTTTGTTCCACATGAGTAGCATATGCGTCCTTTGTTTGCCTTGAACTTGTTTTGCTTGTTAGGACAAGAATCAATCAAATGTCCCACTTCATTGCACCCATAGCACCTTCTAGTTGGCATTTGAGCCTTCTTTCTTACTTATTTGAATATGGGGCACTTCTTGTTAGGATGGCCGGATGTATTGCACTTCACATAAACACTAGGGCCATCTTTCTTCACTTGATTTGCCAATTTGGAAGTAGCTCTTTTCTCCGCCACTTCACACTTGTCGGCCCACATCTTGTGAGGACATGTGACACTCATACGTCCATACTCACCACAACCATAGCATAGCCTTTTTCTATGTTTCTTGCTCTTGGTTGACTTGTCCATCAAAGATCCGTGATTGTTTTGTTGAGATTTGGAGGAAGCAAGGTTTGAACCCTTCTCAAGCTTCTTCACCATGTTATCATGGTTATCTTGAGAAGGTTTTGATTTCTCTTCTCCCTTCAAACCAATCAACTCTTTTCTCAATTTTTCAACTTCTTCAACGAGCTTTGCATTTTCTATAAGGGATTGCCCAATCGAAGATTGGCTTGCTTGATAAACACACTTATTAGCATCAATATGGTTTAATTGAGATGGTGCACTAGTGAGTGTAGGAGTGTGAGGTTGAGAAGATTTTACCATTGTTACCACAACCTCATGTGCTATCTCAAGCATAGCATGTGATTCTACTAACTTCTCATATGAGCACTTGAGATGAGTGTGCTCGTCTTTTAGAAAGTTGTGCTCGAATGAGAGGTCATTTAATTTTGTTTTGAGCCTATAGTTCTCCTTTTCTAGTTGTGCAACATTAGAAAGAGAGTTAGTAGCCAAAGCATGCTTAATTGATAGTTTTCATACCTCTCACTTAGTGCCTTTAGTTCTTCCATCTTGGAGATGAGGAACTTTTCTTGATTTTGAAGGGTTTGCTCTTGTTTCTCATTCTTCTTCTCTAGTTCATCATTTTCCTTCAATAACTTGATGAACATGAGCTTGTCTTCGTTGCTAAGATAATCAAGAGAGTCATCATCTTCAATTTCTTCATCACTCTCTACTTGAGTATTGCATTGTGCTTTCTCCTTGACTCCACCAAGAATCTTCTCTAAATCTTTCTTAGTTGCTTTCTTCTTGTTCTTCTTGGCCATAAGACACAAGTGATGAGAGTCATGAGATGTTGAAATTGACTCATCACTTGGTCTCCAACGAGCTTGAGCATCAGCACAATCAGCTACTGACTCCCTGTCTGTCCTGGTGATATCGGACACGTCCGGTAGCACTACCAGACACGTCCGGTATTCACTGACAGAGCACAGAGAAGCTGCAACTTGCACTTCTTGTTCTTGCTCAGCTTCCTTGAGGTTTCTTGATGCTTCTTCACTACATGAGGATGCAATGGACATAGTTTCCATTGCTTCTTGATCACTTGCATCATCACATTTGGATTCACCATATAACTCAATGAGTTTGGACCAAATGAGATGAGCACTCTCCGGAGGTGTTTGTCCATTGTAGATTGCTTCTTCTAGAACCTCTGCACTCAATATATCTAAAATGATAAGAACGGCTTGAGCATTGAGTTAGATGCATATCTCTTCCTCTTTTATCAAATTCTTATAATTGCTCCAATCAACTATAGAAAGAGATATGCTTCCAACTACAATGTGCTCAATAAGAGGACTAATAGTCCGAAATACATTGAGTACATATGATGACCAAGATAGAAAGTTTGAACCATCATTTTAGAGAAGCACGGGCTCCGTCTCCATGGGCGTAGACATCCTTTCTCACAAACGGTGAAGCTCAAACGTGAGTTCAAGCTCTGATACCAATTGAAAGGACCTAAAATGCCACCTAGAGGGGGGTGAATAGGCGTTTCTGAAAGTTTACACTTTTAAATGCGGAAACGATTAGAATCGGAGTTTCTAATTACTTAGAAACTCTTCACAAAGAAACAAACTCCCCCAAAGGAGTGAACAGAGTATATAAACTAAATATGAAACACCTAGAAGCCTAACACCTACACCACAATTGATTAGAACAAATGGCACAAAATTCTGCACAGAGAGCTAATACCGGATGCGTCCAATATTAATACCGGACGTGTCCGCTATACACAGGCTATGCAGTTTTGCTCGAAAACTCTTGCTGCTCTTGTCCAACCTGTCACACAGTCTTCTAGTGATGTAGATGAGCCTGTAAAACCTGCACAACTACTTGCACAATGGAGACAATCATAAATATCAAAGGAAATGCAAAGTGAGACACGATATTTGTTTTACCGAAGTTCGGCACCCCCTCGGGTCCTACTCTCCGTTGAGCCGACTGCGAGCAACCACTTAAGGTCAGCTCTAGAGGACACTACATGTCAACTCTAGCCGTGGTCTATTTCACCCGCTATGCTCCTTCCACTAGATGATCTCTTCTGTGGAGAGATCGAACCGTTACAAACTTTTTGAGGCACACCACAAGATCTTGGGTGCTCTCCGGCGACGCCTAACCATCTACAACCAAAGAGTCCAAGAGTAACAAATGCGGATCACGAGATCGACAATTTGCACAAGTGCTCAAGAGGTTAGTTTGCTCACTTTTGAATTTTCTCTAATCCCACAAAAGGATTTGGCACTTAGGATCAATCACTCACTTAGAGGGGGTTAGAGAGTGTTGCTAGAGCTCAAAGAAAGTTAGGGAAGTCAGTAGAATCAGCAGCTTCCAAAGGTGGAGGCTTGGGGCCTTTTATAAGCCACTTTCCGAAACTAGCCGTTGGAATACCGGACACGTCGGGTATTGCCCCAACGGTCACCTGTCAGAGCTCAAATCTCCCTCGGAACTTCCGACATGTCGAAACTTCTGACCAACTCCGGAACTTTTGACAAACGAACAACCCGAAGCTGAGGAAAAATCTGCTGAGCCAGCCAATACCGGACGCGTCCGGTATGGATACTGGACACGTCCGGTATGCTCAGACTGAGCGCTCTCAACTAGTTGAGTTGCCCTACCTCTCTCATATCTCACAAGGGTTGGCTTGAGCACTTATGTAACTTCATCTATCATCATGATGCATCCCTCTTAATAGTACGACTTTTCTATCAACTCAAATTCAAATGAAAAACGAATTTAAAGTTTAGGAGTTGATCTTCAAGTGAGCCAAGCCATTTTCTTCAACCTTGTCACAAATGGGATGTCATGAGTGATTTTAGAAACCATCTTGAGCAATTACCATCTTGAGCATGTAACTTGATTGCAACATTTGATTTGTGGAAAGATTTCAATGCATCAAGTCACTTTGAACGAATCTTCTCGAATAAGCAAATTTTGATTCTCCACCTAGTTATGTCCTTCATGCTTGATTAGTTCCTCGACTAAATGCAAGTACTTCTCTTCTTCACCCTAGCTAGGTTCTTCGGTCGCTAAGCCCTTGCTTGCCCTTCACCCTTACTTAGTACCTCAAAAACTTTTCCTTGCTATCTTCACCAACTCAAGCACTCTAGTTACAACTAGCTTTGAATCATCCATTCACATGTATTGTTGTCTTCTCTTTGATTGTTTTGACTCCAAGTGAATCAATGATACCTCATAATAGATGAGCCTTTGCAATAACCTCATTTTCATTCTTGTCTTGTGTTTGAGCTTGATCGAAATATACAACAACCCATCATTTTGGCTCTAAATAGTATTTCAAGCACAAATGAGATAAACCATTCCCTGTTTCACACTTAACACACGGGTTAGTCCTTTAATCAATATTGTCATCAATTCATCCAGAACCCACCAAAGGGCTAGATGCACTTTCATCCTGACATGCTCTACGGTTTGTAGGGCCACAATGGAAGGATCAGGTTGCAGCGACAAGAGGAGGGTCAGCATGGCCATGGAGATACTCGATAGGTATGCACTTCTGATTCGTCTCATTGGAAGCGATCGTTAGCTGCAGTGACTGATTTCAAACAAAACAAATATGTATGTAGTGCTTCGACACAATAGGGGGTGCTGAGGGAATATGGTTGAATAGTCTTAGCGTCAGGCCAACGGCTAAGATGAATATGGATTGGGAGCGTCAGTACCTATTCCAATGCATTGACTAATAATGTTGTTACCTCAAGAAGATTATTAGAACATATTACAAACTTCCCACACGGTCTTGGATGAAAAATCTCCATACCATCTTTTGTTAAGATGCAAATATTTTCAGTTTGCATAGACCAGTCAGTTGTTTCCTACGAGTATAGGCAGTAAATGTTTCTTCCATTCATTTCATTATTTGGTTTTGGGAATAAATCATTATACACAGTCAGTGCTGATGGCAAGGAAAACTGGTTTCGGGCTTGCAGATTTTGACTTGATTTTCACAGGACTCATACATGCATTGAGGCCCTATGAAGGACAAATACCCAGGTATCACTTATGCAGATTTGTTCCAGTTAGCAAGTACTACGGTAATTGAAGTCATTCTCCTTTCTCTGCTTAGGTGTCTGAATTGGGGCATTTGATCACTCAAAGTCTATGGAGTAGCCATTTTTAGGTCAGTTGCATGATACAGGGAGCTATTGATCTGAATTTCCAATGACATATGGATGGGTTGATGTCACGGTGACTAAGTAGTGTCCACATGTGGGGAGGCTTCTTGTTTAGTGTTTTCAATGGGTTCGTCATTCAATATCAATGTCTCCTTATTGTTTTGTTCAGTACTCGAAATGTACTAAATTGTTGCTAAAGCACATGTTCTGTAGATGCTGGCCCACGTGAACCTGCTGAACACCTTTAGGAGGTGTTCTATACAATGGACCTTGATGACAAGGTGCGGCATTTTGAAACTTACTTAACTGTCTACATATATTTTGTTCACATATATCATTGAACTTTCAGGGCACTTGTGCGGGAAATAGTTGCATTTTCTTAATTTTGCGACCAATAATACTTCAGCAATCAGCATGCATGTCCTATCCAGATCGGCCTCACAATTACCATCTTTTTGCATCAAACTGAATGGTCGTGGTTTACCCATTACTATTTTAGATCACTACCGAACACTTTATGTATATATTTGTATGACTATTGATGTGGTATTCTAGCCATTGTTGTTTGTCACTGAGATCAATAGATATTGATGAACAAATATTTCTCGAATCCGCCAACCACTAATGACCACTAATGTTTACATGCTGGGTTCCACCATTTCATTTCAAAATATTTGGCTATATTAAAGTTATCATAGTTTTGTTTGCATGTGAAAGCTAACAAATAGCATTGTCTCTTCACCAAATGATTGGTGTTATCGCCCCGCAACACCGCGCGGGGTACTGGCTAGTCTCTTTATATCTTTCTGTATTGGCAAAAATATGGATTGTCGTAAAAAAAATTCTCCTTAAAGAATACAGATCTTTATTTTGTTGTGATAGTCGCTTTTGATGGAGATTATAGTTCTTTGAGCACGAATGTTGAACAAAATATTTAAGTTAAATAGTTGTCAAATCTGAACTAAAAATACAATGAACTCACTTAGATAGCTACTCCCTTCGTTCCAAAAAGATTGTTGTTTTAGAATTTTAAACATCTTGTTTGACCATCCGTTTTCTTAAATAAATCATTATTAAATAAATCATTATTTATCTTGTTATAATTTATTTTATCACTAGAGATACTTTAATAATCATTTGTTTATTTTATAATTTTTATAAAAACTTTTTAATAAAACGAACAGCCAAACATGATGTCTGAAAGTAAAAAACGACACTCTTTATGGATAGATGGAGCATGTGTTTATTAGCTGTTGTCAACCTTCTTTAGGGCATGTTTAGATTGGATTCACATTGAATTCGGATTCATGTCCCTGTACTCACAAAGATTTTGGCAAACGATTTGGATTCACCTAGATTCGGTTTCACCAAAATGGTGAACTGGGGGTGAGGGGGGGGGGAGGGGTTGGGTGAATTCACTGTTTTAGTGAATCTCCTCAAGTGGTGGTTCACCTAGCCTGTATTTGATGAATCCAAAGTACTTACCGACCTATCACTGATTACACAGATATCGCTTCATTTTTCTTTCTTTCTACACTCTGTTTGACTGGTTGGATTGTACGACTGGCTGGCTGATTGTTGTGAGAGAAAAATACTGCTGAATGGCTAGCTGATCCTGACTGGTAAGTTCAAGCGAACATAACCAGTTCTTTATTTCTGGTTCGACACTTCTTTTTCACGTGCAGGCTGGCGAACTCGAGCGCTCCGTCTTCTTCACGCACAGTCGGTGAGCTCGAGCGCGGGGGCCGCCCACCGCCGGGGGCCAGCCTACGACTACGGCCGCGCTCACCACGCATCACGCGCCGCCACCCTCACGCCGCGTCTTCTTCTTCACTAGTTGGTCGGCGAACTCGAGCGCTCCATCTTCTTCACGCGATCTTTTTTGCGTGATTTCATCTGAGGAGGAAGAAGACCATGGATCCTGACAGGTGGACCGTATAGTTATTCTAAGCAAAATACCCTTGAGTAAATCTAAATCCACTACATTTACCAAACACTTCAAATCGTGGATCTGAAATTCACAGTGAACTAGATCCACGGTGAATCCCAGATTTAGATTCAGTTTTGCCACGCTGAATCCAATTCAAACATGCCCTCGGATTTATCACCTGAAATGTTTCGTGAGAGAATCTAAATCTGAAACGTTTCTACGAAAACGTGGAACCCTACCAAACGGCCCCTTAATGTCAACTATCAAGAAAACACTAGGAGAAGTAGATATCATTGGCCCTATTAAATCTTTTTTTAGGTAAACTTAAATCTTAATACTAGCATATTGCAAGTCTACATATGGACAACACATATGCCAACTAATTCCACTTAGCCACTTAAATCCCACTCCCGCCAATCAAAATCATATTTGCATTAAAAACGGTCACACTTTAGGTAATAGTAACTATGCTAATTACCTAAAAATCCCAAATACTATTCTTTGGCTGATTGAAAGCTAAAACTAGCTCAAGCTAGAACCGTCTGACCCCATCAAAAAAGATTGTAAATCTTGATTTTCAGTAAGTTAATCAATGTCCAAATATATAAAACATTGCTAATATTTTTGATACATAATCAATATCATTAGCTTAATCACAAACTATATTTGGAGATATAAGTGTGAAAATTTACATAAACCTAGTCAAATTTAAGATTGTTTAGTTTATTGAAAAAATGGGACTTACATCCTGTTAATAAAGATCGCTCTTTGATCTTTATATATTACCCAAAAAGGGCGTGATAAATAGTTTTTCAATCTTCGCAAAAAAAAAAGTTTTTCAATCAACCAATTCAAATCCGAACATTCGGCATTCGCAAGTGCGGTGGTGCCCCGCAGGCTCTCCACTCTCCAGCCAGAGGCAGCCCCACACCCGGTAAATTAATCAGCTCTCACCGCCCGCACAAATTCCCCCTCCTCCAAGCAAATTTCAAATTTCTCACCCGGTATATCCTCACCTCACACTCTCTTTTCCCCTCCAATCTCCTCCCAACAAAAACACCCACCAACCCGCTCGCTCCGCCGTTCCCCACGACCGCGCGCGGAGCCTCCACCACCTTCCACTTCCAGACCTCCGCCTCCCACCGGCTACCGCTCCCCAAGCCTCGCCTCGACGCGTCCTTCTCCTCTCCGCCGCCGCCGCCATGAGGGAGATCCTGCACATCCAGGGCGGGCAGTGCGGGAACCAGATCGGGGCCAAGTTCTGGGAGGTGATCTGCGACGAGCACGGGATCGACCACACGGGCAAGTACGCGGGCGACTCGGACCTGCAGCTCGAGCGCATCAACGTCTACTACAACGAGGCCAGCGGGGGCCGGTACGTCCCGCGCGCCGTGCTCATGGACCTCGAGCCCGGCACCATGGACTCCGTGCGCTCGGGGCCCTACGGCCAGATCTTCCGCCCCGACAACTTCGTCTTCGGCCAGTCCGGCGCCGGCAACAACTGGGCCAAGGGGCACTACACCGAGGGCGCCGAGCTCATCGACTCCGTGCTCGACGTCGTCCGCAAGGAGGCCGAGAACTGCGACTGCCTCCAAGGTACACTGTCTGTCGTTCGTTCGGCCCCTCGTAGATCTGGCCTTTCTGTTAGAAACGCTGGTGTTTTGGTCGCGATTGGGGGGTCGTCAGCGTGCGGATCTAGTGCATTTTCTATAATTAGAATGTTATGTTACAATGCTGTGGCTCCCGGCTCGTAGATCTAGCTGGTTGGTTGGCTTGCATCGACACCTATGTAGATCTGGGCGTTTTCCTCGACATTTTTCTATTTAATATTTATGCCGTTACATGGATGAAATGCTTGGTTTGGGTTCCCGTAATCATTGTTTATGCGGTTCAAAGTACGGAGATCCAGTGACTCCGTAATTGCCCGACTGGTTATGGTAGTAGCAGCAAGTTTGTTCAATTGCAGCGTTCATGGCATTTAATTTGATATCTCTGCCGGCATGACTTTATTGGCAAGATCCTTCGCTACAAATTTGGTCAGTGCCTGTTTTGGTCTTTGGCTCTCTCGTCCTACTAGTAACTGTATAAAGTATTTTTTGAGTCATTTAACTTATGAGAGATGAGCTTATATAGCTGATGATTTAAATTTAGAGGTGTTATTAACCTACTTTCTTTATTTTGGCTATGGTGGACCTCTCTGTTATTTGTGTTGTGTTGTTTATAAAAAACGCGCAAATGGCTGCGCTACTGTGCCTTTGAGAAAATTCATCTGTCAGGCTAGTAACGTAGCTTACAGCTCATCTTGGCTAGTGGTTACTGGAGGATGTTTGCTTCTGGTTCATGTTAGGGTGTTGCATTTTGCTAGGTTTGACCATCCTTGATGTCATCTTATTACTCCGATCCAAACAGTGTAGTTGCTTTTGTATTGAGATAAGCACAATGTCTAGATACATAGCAGAAGCAATGTATCTAGAAAAGCCAAAACATCTACGTCTTATAATTTGGAATGGAGGGAGTAGAATCTTGGTTTTGTGATATTTTGTCTAAAAAATTGCTTTTGTCAGTTTGATTTATGCTTCTGCTCCGAAATTATATCTGAAATAATCTTTACCTTTTCTTCTGCAGGATTCCAGGTTTGCCACTCATTGGGTGGAGGTACTGGCTCTGGGATGGGCACCCTGCTCATCTCAAAAATCAGGGAAGAGTACCCAGATAGGATGATGCTGACATTCTCAGTTTTCCCATCACCTAAGGTGTCTGATACCGTGGTAGAGCCTTACAATGCTACACTCTCAGTTCATCAACTTGTTGAGAATGCTGATGAGTGTATGGTCCTTGACAATGAAGCTCTTTATGACATCTGCTTCCGCACTCTGAAGCTTGCTACACCAACTTGTAAGTTTGCATTGCTACTTTGCTCAGTCACTGAACCCATGACTTTAGTATTTATCGATCATTGATTTCATATCGTGGTGCAAAAGAGTGGATTGCAGTCATTTTTGTGTGAAATCCTGTGACACAAATCTCTCTCTTGGATATCTTGTGATGCTGCAATGAATTACATGGTCCTTATCTGCCATTGCTGCATATTTATTGCAATCATGCACTACTTGATTGAAACTGAATTAATGTGTATGTCGGGCACATGCATCTCACTAGCATTTTGACACCGTACTGTCTGTTCTAAAGTTTGCTTTGCACTACAGAATACAATGATGCCCTGAGATGATCATTCATGATTCTCTGCCTTGTTTCTTGCATTTATTTCTGCCATTTCGATATAATTCTGAATCTTGCCTTTTTTATGTTTTCCAGTTGGTGACCTGAACCATCTCATCTCTGCAACCATGAGTGGTGTTACCTGCTGCTTGCGGTTCCCAGGCCAGCTGAACTCTGACCTCCGGAAGCTTGCAGTCAACTTGATACCCTTCCCTCGCCTCCATTTCTTCATGGTTGGCTTTGCACCACTGACATCAAGGGGATCCCAGCAGTACCGAGCCCTCACCGTCCCCGAGCTGACCCAGCAGATGTGGGATGCCAAGAACATGATGTGCGCAGCCGACCCACGACATGGGCGCTACCTGACAGCGTCGGCCATGTTCCGTGGGAAGATGAGCACCAAGGAGGTGGACGAGCAGATGCTGAACGTGCAGAACAAGAACTCGTCCTACTTCGTCGAGTGGATCCCGAACAACGTGAAGTCGAGCGTGTGCGACATCCCTCCCAAGGGGCTGAAGATGGCGTCCACGTTCATCGGCAACTCCACCTCGATCCAGGAGATGTTCAGGCGTGTGAGCGAGCAGTTCACGGCCATGTTCCGGCGCAAGGCCTTCTTGCACTGGTACACCGGGGAGGGCATGGACGAGATGGAGTTCACTGAGGCCGAGAGCAACATGAACGACCTGGTGGCCGAGTACCAGCAGTACCAGGACGCGACGGCGGACGACGAAGAGGAGTACGAGGAGGAGGAGGAAGAAGAGGCGGCTGCCTAAGCCGCCACGTGGCCCATGTGGGGCTGTGGTGTTATTACTGTTGCTCTTAATCTGGTGCTTGTGGTGAACTGGTGACCTTAGATAATTTGTTGTGATGATGGTTTGATGCTGCTGCTGCGAAACTGTGACACTAGTTTTAACTGTGGACTTGATTACTCCTAGATCATGGAATTGTCAATCTGATATTAGATGTACTATTCTATGTTTTGGTATCTTTCGCTATGCTACTTCACTCGTGCACACCTCTGATCATCTGCTCATCAGAAGTTACCGACTTAAGACACATGACGATTTGGTTACAGAAGAACCTTGAAGCTTCTTCATATTTTGGCGTCGTCTCGGTCTCTCTCCCCCTCTTCCTCCGTGTCGTCGATCTCTCTCGCCCTCTTGTCATTACGCAGACGGATGAACTCCTCCAACTTGTGGTACATCTTCTCCAGTTTACAGAGGCGACTCTGGGCTCTCTCCAGCTCCGACGCGAAGACGTCGGTGGTCGCGGCGTGCAGGACGTGGAAGCAGTCGTATATGACGAGGGGCTCGCCGTCCCAGGGCGGCTCGATCTTCTTCCAGGACGCCGCCGCATCCGTCGCACCGATACACAAACAGCTTGTCATCGCACGCGCGCTCCATGACGGTTGCACTCGCCATCTTGTCCTCGATCGATCGTGTCGCTGTTCGTTTGTATCTGTAGGCGTGGCCATGCAAAAGCAGCCGGGATTGAATACGATTCGGTTTCCTCCTTTGGTCATATCTCACAGTTTGAATGGGAATAAAAACGTCCTACTCCTACGCAACAAAGTCGTTGTAGTATAGTGGTGAGTATTTCCGCCTGTCACGCGGACGACCCGGGTTCGATCCCCGGCAACGGCGTTTAATATGCATGCTGTTTTGGTTCTCAAGATCAGCAGTACTAATGGATGTACAATTGTGCTGCAATGCAATGGCGATGTTACCTTTTTTTCCCCCATTTTCGGGACTGAAATTGTAACACCTCTGGTGTTACGGTTAATTAAAACCTGCCATGTCATCATCATTGCATGTAAATCATCCTGCATAAACTCATTAACAAAATTGATTTTGTTCCAACATGTGATTTTACATAAGTTCTTAAGAGTGATTTGTTATGTAAATGTTTGGGTTTTGTATGTTATTATTTAAATTGAATTGGGTAACAAAAAGAAAATCAATTATAAACCTTTAAGCAGACCTAAAATCCTAAACCAAAAACTAAGCATAATTTGGTGTTGGGCCTTAAACAAAAGTTGTAAATCTTTAAAAGTTAAGCAACTTCTATTTTGGAAAATTTTGAAGTTATTAAAAATAATTTCAAATAAAATCTTAATTTAGGTTTTAAAGTTTAAACTTGAAATACGAGTTCAAAAACTAGTAGGAATCTGACGATGGTCCTTTAATGAAAGTTTTAGCCCTTACAAAATGGAACAACTTTCATGTTTATAGATTTTAAAGTTTACTTGTAGAAATTTAAATTTAAAACCCAATTAGTGTTTGTTTAATAAAATATAAAATGCCATTTCAAAAATATCAAGAATTAGGGCAAACTACTTTAGTGAAAGTTGTAAGGCTTTTTAAATTAAATAACTTTGGTATTTGGGGATTTTGATGTTATGCAGTGAGATTTCAAAATAAACTCCAATGAGTGTTTTGAAATTTGAAATTTAAATGCTATGTCAAAAACTATGAAGAATCTGACAAAACTCCTTTAATAAAAGTTGTAGGATTCAACAAGTAGAACAACTTTCATATTTACAGATTTTCATGTTGTTGAGAAAAATTTGGAGAATTTTATTGAATTGCAAATCAATTTCAAATTCAAGTTTTACCCCCTTTTAAATAGTTTCAAAACTGAGCAGAATTTGAATATAGACCAAAAATAAAAATTGCTCTACACAAAATTTGCTACAACTTTTATTAAGGACATTTTTCAAGTTTGTATACAAAATAAAGGGTAATTTTGCAAAAAAAGGGGAGAGGGGTGTACTGCTACAGTGCTCCGGGGGGGTCCGGCGTGCGCTGTCGCGCTCTGCTCGCGGGCAGAGCCGCGCGTGCGCGCACCGGCCGCCGGCGGTGCCCGGGGCCGGCCGGCCGCGTGTCGCCGTCGGGGACGAGCCCGTGGGGGTCCCTTCCGCATCCAGCGCTCACCACCGCCCTATATAAAGCACCTGTCGTCACCATTTTCGTATTTTCTTCCTCCACGTCGTCGCCGGCGAACTCACTGGCAATGGCGAAATTAGCTGCCACTGCTTCGCCTCCGCACGCTCCATCTGACTGCTAGTCTCGCCAGGTCTTCGTGCTTCATTTGAGCCTATTCGCGCCGTCTATCTCGCCCAGAGCAGCCTGCGCGCCCCGTTCTTGTTGCGGCCGGGCCGCCATGACCGCCATAAGCACCTCGCCGTGACCAGCCTGCTCCAGTAAGCTTCATATAGTTTAGTTGCGCGTTTCAGCTTCTACATGGTTCCACTATGCTCAAGCATTAGACGGCTTTCAGTTTGGTGCACAGGATGCCGTGGAATGCCGCCTCGACGTCGGGTTCGCGCCGCCGTGGGCACTGTCGACATCAACGACGTAGCTTGGGGCTGTCTCCGCGTCCTCTGAGGCATTCATCGAGTCGCGGTGAGCATTTGGGTCGCGTATCAGGCGTTAGTTCGAATGGTGGGGTACTTGTTTGACCCGAACGCTTCGCGACGTCGGGCACTGGGTTGCCGGTCCGCCATGGCCACCAGCGGGTTCGTATTCGGGCCCTTGGTCGTGCTCTAAACCCCTAGATAGATTCGCACGGATGCTTCTCACGTAGGGGTGGGGTACCCTTGGCTTCGCCGGAGGAGCTGCCACCGGCAAGCCGCCGCGGCCCGAGCTGCCACCACGCGCGCGCGCAGTGGACGCCCGAGGTAGAAGAAGAGCCCACCTGGGCTTAGCTGGGCCGGTCCAGTTGGACCGGGTGAGAGCGGTGAGAGGAGAGGGAGAGAATAGGCCGGTTGGGCCGGTCGCCCTTCGTGGGCCGCCTTGGGCCAAAAGGAAGTTTTTTCATTTTCTCGGGAATTAAGTGGATTTTCTGATTTTTCTGATGAGTGAATAGTAGTGCACTTTCTCATTTTCATAGAGATAAATTTACAGTTCCTAAAATCATAAAAATAATTATGAAGCCCCTCTGTGGTGTACTTTGTTTGGGAAAAATATGAGATAGGCATTTTAGTGATTTTGCTAGGTATTAAAAATGTGTCTTTTAATTAATAAATGGGACTTCTAGGATTTTTATTGGCCAAAATATTTATCCAAAAATCATAAAATTTAAATTATATCTATTTTGGGTCAAGATCTATCTATAAAAAAAATTTGAGCTCGAATGGAAATAGTTTAATTATTTCTTATTTATTACTTGATTAATTGATTAATTAAGAAAAGGTTATTAGAATTAAATGGTTAAAACCCATGTTAACTGCAATCACTTAGGTTTTGTGTGTGATTATATGAAGACCATAAATCATAAAGTCTTGAATGGTCTTTAGCAATTTGTTTGCTTGATGAGTTTGATATTATTTGATTTTTAATAATTAACTATGCTTAATAGGTCAATACATGTCATTAGGGTTTTCTAACTTGTTAGCGAACACCTGATGCTATTATAGGTAGATTAACTAGGCTTTCTATGACTGTTAGAATGGTCAATAAATCAAAGTAGTTAATACTCTATAGTAATTAATTTTGTTGACTTACAACTTTATCGTGAAGGAAAGTTGTACTCAACTTTCAAATTAAGTTTACTTACTATTGATCGGTGATTCTGTGCATCTCCTGCATCATGGCATACATGTCATCATATAAGTGTTGTATTATTATTTCGTGTAGTGAACGCGCGGTGATTATTATCTGAAGCGTGTCCCGAGTAAGGTCTTCACTCGGTAGACGTGGATCCTTCTCGGTGATTGACGTCAGGGTTTCGTCTACTTCAAGCAACAGGCAAGCCCCGGTGCATTTGCCCCTCCTTGTTATTTAAAATATTTATCACTTGAGTTAATCTACTGCATTAGGTTAATAGGAGTTGAGTGATAACCCATTGATGCATTACCTTTCCTTGACCACATATTATACCTAAGACCTTGGTTTATTTAAAGTATTGAAAAGTGCTTAGTCGTGCTTAATGATAGAATTGCAAAAATGCTATTTTGAAAACTGTGATGATATGAAACAAATGAATCATTTTATGGGATTGGTATTGTCCTCGTTTGGTGATGGTGTACTTGGCCAGTCCATTATCATCAACGTGGATGGGTTTTTCCCGTTTGGTTGGCCAACTGCTTGGGTTAGAGTCCCAACTTTCGTCGCCATCGGGAAAGGGATGTGAAAACCGGGTAGTTACCAGTGTACTTGGGTTAGAGTCCCAATGCATGGTTTCTAACGGAAAAATATTAGGGACCATTCGTTGTCGGCCTGCTGTGATCATGACTTTGCAACTAGCCACATACTACGGAAAGCCTCTGACTCCGGTGGCTCTACTGCTGGAACCGACAACCACGCACTGGGAGTGGAGAGATGGCGAGAGTAGCGTGTACCCTCGTGGCCGTCGTGCCTGGAGACTAGAGGGGTACTGTGCTCTCGGGTGGCGCAGGACCGGTTCCGGGGTATGAAAAGCCATGGTAGGCGGGGTTGGCATATGCAAGCTTAAGTGCTACATATGCAGTGTGGATAGGGATCCCCAGCTGGGTACTTCTGGATTCGAATCGACGTTGCTCCTCGGTTAATGGAGACATGATCCTCACACTTACAGCGAAGAGTGGTTCGAAACTAGGATGTTTTCGAATGGATGAAGTAAATGAAAGAATGTTGATATATGAGAAGGAACTTGGAGATATGGTTAATGATTAATAACATTATTGAGATAAAATACTGAAAATAGGATTAGTATTGCTTTTCCGCAAAATCCTTTGACTCTTGCTAAGCCTTACCTTGACTCCCCTTAGCCTGCATTCCTGAGTCTAATTTTTACACCTTTAGTCGGGTAAGTCTTGCGGAGTACCCCATGTACTCAGGGTTTGTTAACCCCCTGTTGCAGGTAAGTTGAGTAAACAGTTCTACGAAGGATCGTGCCGGTCATTGGATCGTACATGAATGAAGATGTGTATATAATGAAACCCTTGGGCAGGGTGTTTAGTTGTATACAGCTACTCCACTGCGAAACTCTGGTTTGGGATAATGTAATCTATGTTTAAGTAATACTTCCGCACTCTTTACTCTGATTCAAATTATTTGTGTAAACTGTTGTAATACATGCAAGGTCTTTACAATGAGATCCTCGGGGAAATTAGGGTTTCCTATGAAACCCGACGGGTCACCTAAGTCAAAGGGAACTCGTGCAGACTAGTCAATGGTCCTTAGGGACGATGACGTGGCACGTGGGCCCTATGATTAAGGCGGTTCCGTCACAGGTGGTATCAGAGCATTTCATTGTAAGGTACTTGCAGTATTACTTTACAAAGACTTCAAAAGGATTTCGAATGAATAAAATTGATGGGGTAGTTTGGTCCGAGTTGTTTCCGAACTTTCCTCATTCATTCTATAGTATCTTTCCTCGATTACTTCTATAGATCTATAGTTAGGTTTTGAGCTTAGTAGTGGATTAGCACCTTAAGTATGCCCTATGTTTGAAAACGTTGAGTGCATGTCACTCTAATAATTAAGTTAATCGGTATATTACGTATATGTCAGGGTATCCTGGCTTGCGTTGGAACGCTCATGCATCATGACATTACAACTATTAGTAATACCCCCGATATAAATTAAATCTCTACTTTCTAAAATAAAGCATGTTTCCAAATGTATATTTTGTTAAAAACAAATTCTTACCTTTCTTTTCAATAGATGGATCCCCAAGACCCTTCCACTGGAATCGACGAATGTCTGGCTATGTTCGGAACTCCTACGGTGTTGTGGCAGTTACTTCAGGAAGTAGGCTACTCGAAACCACCAAAGTATCGTTGGTCCCGTACTGTTGTCCTTGGTCGGCCGTGGTACGAAGTGTCACTTCGGATCCCAGCTTGTACCACCGCTCCATTTTGGCCAGCTTGGGAAGCACAGGCAGAAGGTATGAGTCCTTGGGAAGGAGCTCAGGTTACAGCATTGGAAGTCCTGAGAAAGATCTGCTTCAGGTGTCAGAAGGAAGTCAGGGTTTCTACTCTGAGAATGTTTCCGTCAGAAGTCCCAAGGAATTGGGATGGTCTTCAACGACAAGCTAAGCAATTGGAAGAAAAGTCTGATCAGCAGGATCCCATATTGGTAGCCACTACTCGAGCTATGCTAGCTGTCCTTAACCTCCATCTAACCCGTGAGCAAGGACGCGAGGAGTGGCAGGAACTTTACACTGAATGTTATGAAGCACTCAAGAGTACAGAACTCAAGAAGAAGAAGGCCAATAAGAAAGCCTTAAAGTGGCAAGAGGCTGCTCAGATCAGTGATGTGGAAAAGATCGGTTTGGACATCCAGGTGGAAGCACTCGAAGCACAGCGACAAGCAGACCAGCACCGCATAGAAGAACTAGAGAGTTTGGTGGATAGTCTTCACCTTCAGACAGGACTTCTCATCCAGCAGCGCGAAGAAGCTCATTCTTATGCCGTAATGGCAAGAGAAGGTCTTAGAGAGACCGTTGGATATCTGCAGCATCAGGATGCGATGTTTTGGGGCCTGCATAATACCTATCAGCAACAACTTCAGGTAGCCCATCAGAACATTGCCGATCTGCAACGAGAAGTGCAAATGCTCCATGCCTTGAATGATCCAATTCCAGATATAGATGTTCCAGCAGCTGACCATCAGGAATTGTCTGGTTCAGCAGAGAATGCTGATGAAGAGTTTGAGGAAGTAGCTAATGACTCGGAGTCATAAGTAGTGAGTGGTCGAATCGATTAGTTTATGAAGCTAAGTAGTCTCCTAGACCCAGTGTCAGATCAGGTCAGGTTTGAGGTTACGTGTCCTTGTAATCCAAAACCCGGTGTCCGTAGGAAACTGGTGTAATGGTAGTCGACCTAAACTAGTAGTCAAGTTGAACTAATGTGTAAACCTCGGATAATCCTATGTCATCGGTCAGATCATTTTATACTTAAGTTTATGAGTGTTACGTGTGTTCAACAGTTGGTCAATTTTGTTATAGGACTAGGTTTTGCCATCATCGCTAAACTTCGCTCCATAAGTTTCTAGTCCTTGGGAAACTCCTGGATGCACTCATTCACTGTTTCAAATCGACACAAAACTTTGGCTAATCCTTGATTTAATAAATCCATTGATGTAAAAAAAAATAAATTTTATCTTCTCTTTTCAAAACATTGCTATTTCTTTGAAAGCTATTGTAATTGTAGTCTATGGGATATCGTGCTCCAAGACCGTGACACAGCGTCGAAATCTGGGGTCTCCTATGGATCACGACCATGGGAAATTACTGCCGGACGTTCGCTGTTGTCAAGGTTGATGGTCATGATCCTAGCCTGCAATTAATGTGCTTTCACTCCTTTTTTTTCAAATATCTTTTACAAGAATTCGTATCCATATTTCTTCATGAGTTTCAAAATCCTTTTGCTCTCTATAACTATATCAAAACTCACTTTGAGAATCCACATCTGATCTCTCCGAATTCTTAAGGTCCTTTGTCTTTGCAATCATCTTAATTTCATCTGATAGAATAACAGGAACCAATTTGGAAAAGATACCTAAGATCCAATCACTTGGAAGTGGTATCTGTGATCCGCTGAAGATTCCATGTTGTTTTATCGATTCTTGGTTATTTATAAATATCTTGACATCTATTTTAAAAATTCACTTCGACGAAAACTTTATGATGCACTTAAATTCGCCTACAGACTCAGGATGAAAACCTAGCACTAGACCATGACTTTTATCTGCATACGTGTCATGCCTTGATCCGACACGTATCTCTCATTTAAATCCAACACGTTATTCCAGAATCGTTATGCCCATAGTGATGTCATGACCTGCGACCACGGTACTGCGTCGAAACCTAGGGCCTCTCACGTGCCATGGCCACGCCGAGATTCCGCTAGGCACGCGTAAGTATCAAGGTCTAGGGCTGTGACATACTGTAGCTTCGCACCCTATAAAGTTTCCTTGTCTGCACTATATGTAGAAACAAATTCATCTTGCTATGATGTAACATGATCTGCGGCTGCGATACAATATAGCAACCTGGGATCTCCTGTGACCCACAATCACATGAGATTCTGATGGGTATATGCTCGTATCAAGGTCTGTGGTCATTGTACATCATAGATACAGTCGATTTATTTTTCTCTTTTACCGAGGTTACTTTGATTGTGTTCTATGATGGTGTCTCGACACGCGACTATGGTGCCGTGTCAAAACTTAGAATCTTCTGTGAACTCCAGTCACATAAGACCCTACCAGGGTACACACTGGTATCGTAGTCGGCACTCCTGAATCATCGTAGCTCGCAATTAATGTGCCTCACTCTCCTTGAAACCCACCCTTAAAAGATATTCCTCGCAAGGGTTGTATTTCGAAGAAATAAGGTTTCAAGTTTTTAGTGTTGAGAAACAACTGATTAGGTCAAATAAGAATCTTCCTCATAACAGGAAGAAAGAGAAGTGTGGACTAGTAGCTTATCAACTCAAGTGTCTGAACACTTGTCAGCTGCATAGGCTGTATTTCATGTGACACCACTCGAGGAGTAACTTCAAGTGTCAAATCGGGTTATTGATTTGGTAGGAGTGGAATTGGACTAGATCTGACGCACTCCGAATACTCGGTGTGGGTCATAAACCAATAAGAGATCGTGTTACTCAAAGGACTTCAACAGGATGAAGCACAAGTATGTTGGAATCAGTCTTCAGAAGAGGAAAAAAAAAAGTTACCCGAGAGACCAGAGAATTTCTCACCTAAAAACATTCTTAAGTTCTTAGCTCATCATTAAAAATAATTTACCCCTTTCAAGTCCTACAAAGTGTAAGATCCCTACTTGCTCTACAGTCAAGATTTGAAAAGTATTTTCTTGACACATTTTCTTTTCCATTACTTAACCTAAGGCTCTAGCCGTTTCTAAAATCTCGGGACGAGATTTTTTTTAGGGGGGAAGGCTGTAACACCTCTGGTGTTACGGTTAATTAAAACCTGCCATGTCATCATCATTGCATGTAAATCATCCTGCATAAACTCATTAACAAAATTGATTTTGTTCCAACATGTGATTTTACATAAGTTCTTAAGAGTGATTTGTTATGTAAATGTTTGGGTTTTGTATGTTATTATCTAAATTGAATTGGGTAACAAAAAGAAAATCAATTATAAACCTTTAAGCAGACCTAAAATCCTAAACCAAAAACTAAGCATAATTTGGTGTTGGGCCTTAAACAAAAGTTGTAAATCTTTAAAAGTTAAGCAACTTCTATTTTGGGAAATTTTGAAGTTATTAAAAATAATTTCAAATAAAATCTTAATTTAGGTTTTAAAGTTTAAACTTGAAATACGAGTTCAAAAACTAGTAGGAATCTGGCGATGGTCCTTTAATGAAAGTTTTAGCCCTTACAAAATGGAACAACTTTCATGTTTATAGATTTTAAAGTTTACTTGTAGAAATTTAAATTTAAAACCCAATTAGTGTTTGTTTAATAAAATATAAAATGCCATTTCAAAAATATCAAGAATTAGGGCAAACTACTTTAGTTAAAGTTGTAAGGCTTTTTAAATTAAATAACTTTGGTATTTGGGGATTTTGATGTTATGCAGTGAGATTTCAAAATAAACTCCAATGAGTGTTTTGAAATTTGAAATTTAAATGCTATGTCAAAAACTATGAAGAATCTGACAAAACTCCTTTAATAAAAGTTGTAGGATTCAACAAGTAGAACAACTTTCATATTTACAGATTTTCATGTTGTTGAGAAAAATTTAGAGAATTTTATTGAATTGCAAATCAATTTCAAATTCAAGTTTTACCCCCTTTTAAATAGTTTCAAAACTGAGCAGAATTTGAATATAGACCAAAAATAAAAATTGCTCTACACAAAATTTGCTACAACTTTTATTAAGGACATTTTTCAAGTTTGTATACAAAATAAGGGGTAATTTTGCAGAAAAAGGGGAGAGGGGTGTACTGCTACAGTGCTCCGAGGGGGGTCCGGCGTGCGCTGTCGCGCTCTGCTCGCGGGCAGAGCCGCGCGTGCGCGCACCGGCCGCCGGCGGTGCCCGGGGCCGGCCGGCCGCGTGTCGCCGTCGGGGACGAGCCCGTGGGGGTCCCTTCCGCATCCAGCGCTCACCACCGCCCTATATAAAGCACCTGTCGTCACCATTTTCGTATTTTCTTCCTCCACGTCGTCGCCGGCGAACTCACTGGAAATGGCGAAATTAGCTGCCACTGCTTCGCCTCCGCACGCTCCATCTGACTGCTAGTCTCGCCAGGTCTTCGTGCTTCATTTGAGCCTATTCGCGCCGTCTATCTCGCCCAGAGCAGCCTGCGCGCCCCGTTCTTGTTGCGGCCGGGCCGCCATGACCGCCATAAGCACCTCGCCGTGACCAGCCTGCTCCAGTAAGCTTCATATAGTTTAGTTGCGCGTTTCAGCTTCTACATGGTTCCACTATGCTCAAGCATTAGACGGCTTTCAGTTTGGTGCACAGGATGCCGTGGAATGCCGCCTCGACGTCGGGTTCGCGCCGCCGTGGGCACTGTCGACATCAACGACGTAGCTTGGGGCTGTCTCCGCGTCCTCTGAGGCATTCATCGAGTCGCGGTGAGCATTTGGGTCGCGTATCAGGCGTTAGTTCGAATGGTGGGGTACTTGTTTGACCCGAACGCTTCGCGACGTCGGGCACTGGGTTGCCGGTCCGCCATGGCCACCAGCGGGTTCGTATTCGGGCCCTTGGTCGTGCTCTAAACCCCTAGATAGATTCGCACGGATGCTTCTCACGTAGGGGTGGGGTACCCTTGGCTTCGCCGGAGGAGCTGCCACCGGCAAGCCGCCGCGGCCCGAGCTGCCACCACGCGCGCGCGCAGTGGACGCCCGAGGTAGAAGAAGAGCCCACCTGGGCTTAGCTGGGCCGGTCCAGTTGGACCGGGTGAGAGCGGTGAGAGGAGAGGGAGAGAATAGGCCGGTTGGGCCGGTCGCCCTTCGTGGGCCGCCTTGGGCCAAAAGGAAGTTTTTTCATTTTCTCGGGAATTAAGTGGATTTTCTGATTTTTCTGATGAGTGAATAGTAGTGCACTTTCTCATTTTCATAGAGATAAATTTACAGTTCCTAAAATCATAAAAATAATTATGAAGCCCCTCTGTGGTGTACTTTGTTTGGGAAAAATATGAGATAGGCATTTTAGTGATTTTGCTAGGTATTAAAAATGTGTCTTTTAATTAATAAATGGGACTTCTAGGATTTTTATTGGCCAAAATATTTATCCAAAAATCATAAAATTTAAATTATATCTATTTTGGGTCAAGATCTATCTATAAAAAAAATTTGAGCTCGAATGGAAATAGTTTAATTATTTCTTATTTATTACTTGATTAATTGATTAATTAAGAAAAGGTTATTAGAATTAAATGGTTAAAACCCATGTTAACTGCAATCACTTAGGTTTTGTGTGTGATTATATGAAGACCATAAATCATAAAGTCTTGAATGGTCTTTAGCAATTTGTTTGCTTGATGAGTTTGATATTATTTGATTTTTAATAATTAACTATGCTTAATAGGTCAATACATGTCATTAGGGTTTTCTAACTTGTTAGCGAACACCTGATGCTATTATAGGTAGATTAACTAGGCTTTCTATGACTGTTAGAATGGTCAATAAATCAAAGTAGTTAATACTCTATAGTAATTAATTTTGTTGACTTACAACTTTATCGTGAAGGAAAGTTGTACTCAACTTTCAAATTAAGTTTACTTACTATTGATCGGTGATTCTGTGCATCTCCTGCATCATGGCATACATGTCATCATATAAGTGTTGTATTATTATTTCGTGTAGTGAACGCGCGGTGATTATTATCTGAAGCGTGTCCCGAGTAAGGTCTTCACTCGGTAGACGTGGATCCTTCTCGGTGATTGACGTCAGGGTTTCGTCTACTTCAAGCAACAGGCAAGCCCCGGTGCATTTGCCCCTCCTTGTTATTTAAAATATTTATCACTTGAGTTAATCTACTGCATTAGGTTAATAGGAGTTGAGTGATAACCCATTGATGCATTACCTTTCCTTGACCACATATTATACCTAAGACCTTGGTTTATTTAAAGTATTGAAAAGTGCTTAGTCGTGCTTAATGATAGAATTGCAAAAATGCTATTTTGAAAACTGTGATGATATGAAACAAATGAATCATTTTATGGGATTGGTATTGTCCTCGTTTGGTGATGGTGTACTTGGCCAGTCCATTATCATCAACGTGGATGGGTTTTTCCCGTTTGGTTGGCCAACTGCTTGGGTTAGAGTCCCAACTTTCGTCGCCATCGGGAAAGGGATGTGAAAACCGGGTAGTTACCAATGTACTTGGGTTAGAGTCCCAATGCATGGTTTCTAATGGAAAAATATTAGGGACCATTCGTTGTCGGCCTGCTGTGATCATGACTTTGCAACTAGCCACATACTACGGAAAGCCTCTGACTCCGGTGGCTCTACTGCTGGAACCGACAACCACGCACTGGGAGTGGAGAGATGGCGAGAGTAGCGTGTACCCTCGTGGCCGTCGTGCCTGGAGACTAGAGGGGTACTGTGCTCTCGGGTGGCGCAGGACCGGTTCCGGGGTATGAAAAGCCGTGGTAGGCGGGGTTGGCATATGCAAGCTTAAGTGCTACATATGCAGTGTGGATAGGGATCCCCAGCTGGGTACTTCTGGATTCGAATCGACGTTGCTCCTCGGTTAATGGAGACATGATCCTCACACTTACAGCGAAGAGTGGTTCGGAACTAGGATGTTTTCGAATGGATGAAGTAAATGAAAGAATGTTGATATATGAGAAGGAACTTGGAGATATGGTTAATGATTAATAACATTATTGAGATAAAATACTGAAAATAGGATTAGCATTGCTTTTCCGCAAAATCCTTTGACTCTTGCTAAGCCTTACCTTGACTCCCCTTAGCCTGCATTCCTGAGTCTAATTTTTACACCTTTAGTCGGGTAAGTCTTGCGGAGTACCCCATGTACTCAGGGTTTGTTAACCCCCTGTTGCAGGTAAGTTGAGTAAACAGTTCTACGAAGGATCGTGCCGGTCATTGGATCGTACATGAATGAAGATGTGTATATAATGAAACCCTTGGGCAGGGTGTTTAGTTGTATACAGCTACTCCACTGCGAAACTCTGGTTTGAGATAATGTAATCTATGTTTAAGTAATACTTCCGCACTCTTTACTCTGATTCAAATTATTTGTGTAAACTGTTGTAATACTTGCAAGGTCTTTACAATGAGATTCTCGGGGAAATTAGGGTTTCCTATGAAACCCGACGGGTCACCTAAGTCAAAGGGAACTCGTGCAGACTAGTCAATGGTCCTTAGGGACGATGACGTGGCACGTGGGCCCTATGATTAAGGCGGTTCCGTCACAGAAATCGTCAGTACGAACGGATCTACAGTTGTTTTAATTTGTGATTAGGATGTATATACGCGGATGCGCACAAATTGCTTGTGATTATAGAGGTACCCACTTAAGTCATGTTGCAAGGCACAGCAGAAATTCTTCTACTTTCATATACACCGGCCTACTCAGTCCATCTCCATGTCCATCCAATCCAAACTATACAAGAAAATCTGAATTATCGGACAACTGTTGTCGCAAAAAAGACAGAACTACATAAGGCTCCGGCCTTGGAGAAGATTTGAGAAAAGCTGAACAAGAAAAACAGTAGAGGCCCCGAGCTGTATACTACTCACTTCGTTTTAAATTATAGTCTGTTTGACTTTTTTACCTCAAATCGGACCACTCGTCTTATTTAAAAATTTATGTAAAATATCACTTCTTTTGTTGTATCTTGCTTTAGTAATGAAAGATCTTGAATAATGACTTAAATTTGACTATATTTGCACAAATTTCTTAAATAAGACGAGTGGTCAAAGTTGGGCTAAAAAAGCCAAACGAATTATAATTTGAAACGGAGGGAGTAATAAGTTGTCAACACATGTGTTTTCAAATAGTAGTCCTCATATATGCCTCGTTATTTATCTACCAATAAGCTTATTGTCTACCACCTAACACTGAAAGAATAATATCATTAAATTATAAATACAGAAAAAAAAATCGCCCTTATCAAGTTAAACCTAGATGTATAGTTTTGACCACAAGGAACCTGATGACCAAATCAACTAAGCCGCACTTGGTTCACATTTTTTTTATTCTTGCAAAAAGAATCAATATTAAAAGTAGGTTTTGGAAACTCTTATGGATTCTTTAAATCTTATCTAAGTGCATCTTCATGAGTTTGGTATAGTTTACTACTAAACTAATAGATCTAGCAAATTAATGGAAGAAATAGCAACCTGAAATTTTGTTCTTCTCAAAAGCCTACTATAACGCTGTCTAAACAACATTGCATTCTAAATTCAAAAACTATTTGTAACCAACCAAACCAGTTTTGTATTAATAGTTGCATAAATTTGGCAGGTAGTGTATTGCTACTTTCCATTTATGAACCAATCATCATTAATCACATTGATGATAGCGTCAGATTAGGAAACAAAGTGAGGGAGGATGCATATTTTGTGTTCTCTCTTAATGTTTTCTAAAAATATCTAAAAGTATTGAGAATGCACTATATTATACAAGACAAGATAGAGAAGTATAATGTTTTCTAATTACTGTGGAAAAAATCTCTCTTTTGTTCCCTAAGAATGAATTTATAGAAACAATATAAATGGTCGATGATGGACTGTCTTGTAAAGCATCCATCACTCCATCATAAGCACCTCTGAACGTGACAATACGAATAGCCATTGCATTGATTAGTGGGAGAAGTTGGATTCAGCCTTCGCCTGCTCCTGCACGCCTCACCGGTTGTTAGAAATGGAGATGACGAGCAAAGCGATGGCTTCAGGTTTTCTCGTCTTGCTGCTTCTCATGAACGTAGGTAAGCAACCTCGTGTCGTCGCCGTCTTTGCGAGCAATGTTATATGATTGTTTGATCAAATCATAAAACTGCAAATTACTTCCGTTCCAAAAAAAAAAATGTAAATCTCGTTTTTTGAGAAATCAATTTTTTTTTAATTTCGACCTGTTATATCTAGTAAAATATTAATGTTAATGATGTGCGATAAGTATCATGAGATCAATCATGAAATATTTTTTCATAATATATCTGATTAATTGGAGATCAAATGTAAATAATATTTTCAATAAATTTAGTCAAATTTAAATTCTTTTGACTCCTCGTATGAGATTTACATGCTCCTTTTTGAGATAAAGGTACTCTCCCTCCATCCCAAACTATAAGTGATTAAAAAATAAATATTAGAGAGTTAAAACATCTCAACTTTAACCAAGTTTATATGATAAGATAATAATATTTACAACTTCAACTAAATATTATTAGATTCTTTATCAAATATATTTTTTATAGTACACTTATTCGGTGTTATAAGTCATTGTATTTCTCTGTATAATTTTGATCAAACTTAAGATAGTTTAGCTCTCTAAGATTTTTGAAATGACTGATGGAAGGTGAGTTGTACGTAAGTATCTATTTGTACCTGCCTCTGAATGATGTGAATCTCTTCAGGCTTTGTCGTACCTGTGTGTTCGAGGGACTGTTGGGACGACACCCGCGTCATCTGCACGAAGACACGGCGATGCCGGAGCACCTGCCAGGGGCGCGGTGTGGCGGACGGGCGCTGCCATTGGGAGTTCCCCAGCCTGGTGCCCTTTTGCCAGTGCCTGCGTCCCAACTGTTCTCCCTAGCTAGCAATGGAGAAACGCCCGGTAACAGTGCTAGTGCTAGCTAAATTGGTAGTGGGCTCTAGTATAGTGGCCAGTTCATGTTCCATGAGTTGTTTCAGGCAAAATAAAACATCGTCCAGCTAGCGTTCAGGCACGGTATTCTATCAGAGGTTTTTTTGTGATACTACTTCAAAATGACTGCGAACCGTTGTTCTAATATAAATATCCCAAGTGTTTCACTACCGGCTATGCATATGACAGTACTAATATAATATCCACTTCATAAAACCGAAAATTTCACATGCACATGCACCTTGGCCGGTCGACGCCACACGCTGGGCTGCAAAAGCTGTTTCCCCCGGTCCACCTGGCCAGATCGAAGCTGATATTGGGCTCGCATGGCATTCCATGCTGGGCTTGGCCCATGTACATAAAATCAGCTTCATCCAACATTGATCATCGTTCTGTTGTTTGTGGCCTTGCGGCCGGGGAAGGCCAACTGGGGAAGTCGGGCTATCGATGAAAGATTGGATTCATGTTCTCCCCTTCCTTCCCTAGCCTTTAATTTGTCGCCAAAAAAAGGGCATGTTCTTCTTTGTGAGACGATCGTCGATCACCTCCGCTGCGCGTCACGCGTGATCAGTTCTGTACAAAAGTAATGGAGGATGGCGCGACATGCATGCATCGACTTGTCGACGACGCCTAGCTCGACGATCGGTCGTGGTCACATGCACGCGCGCGCAGCCGAAGAGGAAGAGAGGTCACGAATGCAAAATGGGAACATGCATGCATGCGTCCCTGCTGGCCGGGAACCATTGCATGTAAATGCACGAAAATGGTTCGACGACCGATCGAGTACTACGTACGTACACAAGTCACCGCGTCACCGGCAACGTGGAACATCGATCGGAAGCTAGCGTTCGAAAGAAAGAAAGAAAAAAAAAAGAGTAGTCGTAACTCGTACAGTAAATCGTAATCCTAGGCCATGCTTGGACTTGGACTGCGGGGTGCAGCCCCAATCTGAAGCGATGAGGCCGGCCCATACCCAAAAAGAACTAGGAAAGCCGCGCATGCATGCATGGCCGGAGCCCGGAGGTAGTACAGTACTACTCCCTCCGTCCTTTCTTAGTGTCGTTTTGGGTCTTTTGCGCTACAAGATTTATAGATATTGCGGACAACATTCGTATCTCTAAATAAATTTATTAAAAACTAGATTAAAACATCTATCTAATAACATTAATTATGCACCATAAATATTAATAATTTTTTATATAAAATCAATTAAAATTATTTCTCGAGAAGCGAAAACCATAAATATTTAGAGACGGAGGGAGCTGCTATCAAGAAGAAGACCGGCGAATCGCGAAAGGCAAAGGCAAAGGCCGATGCAATGCAGTGCAAAAGCGAGCACGCGCATAGAAAGCCGTGCCGGAGAACGTGACCGGCTACCCGGCTAGGCCTGCAAGCCGATCATACTCGTATATTCCTAGGTTCCCGCCGCGGGCACACGTTGTAGGCACGCGTGCATGGAAAACCGGCCTGTCGTGCTCGTGCTCGTGCTCGTGCTCGTGCATGCACCAGAAAAAAAAAACGAGGAGGGTACGCATCCGTGATTCCAGACTGTACGGTTTGTCCACACAGATGCTACGAGTCATAGCTAGGGCCTACGGGCATGGGCCATGCATGGCTTCCATGTGGGGTCCTGCCTTACTCACGTCCACGCACTGCAGTCAACACGACAACACCGTCACAGTCGTTAAGGCAAGCATCTCCAACCATACTTCCTCCGTCCCACAATATAAGGCTCTGTTCTTTGCCTGTGTTCGGTGAAGCTGAAGTGCTGTAGATAAGCGCTGAAGTGCTGTAGAAGTGCTGAAATCTTGTGAGAGAAAAATACTGCTGAAGTGCTGAAAAATAAGCGCTTATAAGCGTTTATACCCTCAACCGAACGCAGCCTTTAAACCTTAAAACCGTTTATTTTTCAGCCCTTCTACAGTATTTTTCCCTAAAAAAAATCAGCATCAGCGATTTTCAGCTTGAGCGAACAGAGCCTAAGACATAGTCACTTTTTGTTTATGTCTCAAAATATAATACGTGCTTTCTCGAAACGTATATACATATATCGATACTAGTCCTGAGAGAGAATTAAATACTCATCTGAAATTCTCTGCTAGGATGAGCGAGTTTGGGTAGCCAATTTTAGATAGTATGGTTGGACTTAGAATCAAAATATGGGTAATATAAAAAATAGGTGGTGGCTACACAAAAAGAGAAATACATAATCTGTTTTAGATAGTATTGATGGAGATGCTCTAAGGCTCTTCAGCTTATCAGGACATGAGCTTTACAAATCTGCCACAGTGACGGTAAGTCCTACTGAACAGAGAGAATGTTGCTTAAAAAACAATATATTTTATTGAATTTTGTGTCTATATATGAGATAAAATCTATTAGAAAACCTGTTCGGAATGGATTATAGAATTCTAAGATTATCTTTGAACTCATTTTTTTGAATGTGCATATACTAATAATTCTAGTGTAGGTGTAGATTGGGAAGCAGGTATAAGAGATAATTTTCAAATAATGACTCAAGTGGTGTTTGGGGGAAGCGATGGAGAACGGTTCTTTCTTAGAGCTTCTATCTATATATACTCTTGTTCGCTGGAACTGAAAATAAATGTTGAGTTGATTTTATTTGACGTTGATTTGTTATTATTAAAAAAACACAAATTTTGGCTTGTAAGACAAGTTAGAACTCCAGTATGGACTTTGGGAATGTGCCGTGCATGCTGGGTAACACTGGAGCTGCAACTAGCTAGGCTAGCTACCAGAGAGGCTGAGAGTATCAAAGCGCGGCCGGGGGCCAAGCAATGAATGCGGCGCGACGGTGATCCAGATTCCAGACCGGCGGCGAGTGCTCCAGCTCAACGTCCACGCCTGCACAGGACAGCACGGGCGTACGGATGCACGGATGGTGGCTAGCTAGCTGTACGTTACGGGCACCACCGTGTGCCGGCGGGGACGATCGAAGACCGTGGGCCCATGTGTCGGCCCGGATGGTCGCGTACTCTCGTGGGCTCTGGGCCGGACCTGGACGGGTTGCCGGCATGCAGGCGCGGGCCGCCTTGGGCCAACGAACCACGCCAGCACGGCATGCGTAGGCGCGTACTCCACGACCCACCACGACCAACATGGCAACATCCAAACACATCCACGTCCGGAAATCGGGAGCATGCACGCGGCGAATTTCTGCGCCCCGACGACGAGGTCCAAGAGTAACCCTACCGGGCGTGCTAATGGACGGGATGCTACTCAACGAAAAATATATAAGTGCACTAAACGGTTGGCTGTTACGTACCCACAGAACTTTGATACACCTCTCCCAATCCAATTGGAGCCGGCCGGGCATTTACAATCAAGTACCAGGGCTATATGTGTTGTTGAAAAATCATAGAGAGCTTCACTTGAAAGAAGAATGATCCACGATGTTTGCATAAAGAGCTTCACTTGAAAAATCATAAAACAGCGGAATTAATTTTCGATATAACTCAATCTTTTCGGCAGATCAGCCTACATTATTGTTTGTAATGGATTGTAAAAGTCCATATTGATATTGTCGGGCCCTACTCTTCTGTTTAATGTTTTGTACTGGATTTTACTAACCAATCTAGCCAGTTCATAAGTCAGAATTGATACGGATGGAATGAACTACTCATTATCATTCATGAACAGAGAGTACTCTAGCTTTCTGGTTATTACTAGCAACACCATCCCTGATGAGAACTGAACATATGTGTGTTGGAAAATACTTCTGAAATTTATGGAGCTGGGACAGCTGTAGCACTAGCAATATGGTCTATTGTGTAAATACTGGACTCAGGTGTTTAGCTTGAGGATAAAAATGGAGTGGAGTACCAAAATATTGATTTATACCTGAGTTAGATCTCACCATCCACGTCGTCTCCCATAATACATCCAGCTCTGTCATCATGTGTAGTAGTAGAGTCTAAAACAATCAAAGCAAATTATAGTAAACATGTTAGGACACAAAAGTAATTCATCTATGTTATAGTAAACATGTTATTAGGACAAAGAAGAATATGTTGGAGACATACAGGTGCTTCTACGGTGTCACTAGCAGCCAGCTTCTATACTCATTTAAAATCTTTTTTTCTCCACTAGAAAATGCTGATTCCGATGCCACTAAATATGCAGGAATGGCTAGTATATATCTTGTCATACGTACGTGCAAGTATTGGATGTGGCAAAGGACATTTTCCAGTATTGGAGAATGTCAAACTCTATCTATTGGGACTGTTTCCTCCTCCAATATTGGTTGGTATATAACTACGTTTTCCCAGTATTGGTTATATAATTGTGTTTTTTATCAGTATTGGTTATATAAATATGTTTTTGATCATGTGATGTACTATATGCTGTTAATTATATATTAGCACTAATATGTTTTTGATGTGTGGTGGGCGGTTCGATTGAACCAATCCAGAACTATCGAACTAGCGACTGAACCAATTCTTTACGATTATAGATTAGTAAACCAGCGAACCAATGGTCTTATGGGTTTGATCTCCGGTCCGGCTCTAACAACATATGCCTCTTTCATCAGCGTGAGTCTATCTATACTCAAACATCAGCATGAGTCTAGTAGATAAATGTGTACAGCCGAGATACTGTAGGTTCGTGTCGTGCGGTCACAGGGACATACGGAGTATCTGATCTGAAAAATCTACCCTGCTGGTGGATCCACTAATCACTGACAATGCATTGGCAGCAACACCGTAGACAGATGCTACTAGACTTACCAGTACGTGATGCTACTACCCTCATGTCAGTAGCCGTAGACAGATCGACACGCTTACATCACCGTAGAGAAAATATCGTCGCACAGCGTACGGCCGGGAGAAAACTGGGGGAAAAAATCGAAACGCCTGGTCAAGCATTTGACACTTGACACGTTTCCGCCGGTGAGACTGAGAGAGTGAGACCAGAACGAAAAAAAAAAAGAAAAAAAAAGGTTTTTGCAACAGACAAGACGAGAACGGACTAACGCCTAACGGAGGTACTACACCGTAGCACTGTAGCAGCGTTTTGTGGAAGAGGGGGGGAAAAAAAGGTTTGGCGCCATGCACGTCCGTATTCCATTCCATCCATTCCTGTGGGGCCCGCCGCCGGGAGTGTCACACTCTCCCTCTCCCGGAGTACTCCGTAATCCACCAGCTGAGCTCAGCCTCTCGCGCGCGTGTCACGGTCGCCGGCGCAGGCCCAGTCCAGGTCCAGGTCCAGCAGCCACAGTGCCCCCCCCGCGGCCGTACGGGCCCGGACCACGGACGCGGCACGGTCGCCGCCTGCCTCACACGGCACCACCGGACGGACGGGGGCCCGTCGCCGTCCCATCCTGTCGGTCTCTGCGTGTGGGCCCACACACCGCCCGAAGCCCGAAGCGTGTGGGTACGAGCAGCAGGGCCTCCACTCCACCGGTGGGTGGCGCCTTTAAAAAGGCCCGGCAACGCTCGCTCGGTCAGGCCAGCAACTCGGGCCCGGCCCACCGGCTCTCTGTCTCCCCCCGCGCCGGGTTGCCGCCCCTGTAGCTAGCTGTACCCGCCGGGTACAAATCTTGTACGACGCCTCCCCTCCCCTCTTCTCCTCCTCTCTTTCTATAAAGCGCGCGGAGCTCCAAGCCCCCACGGCCCCACTCCGCTCCCGCACCGAAACGCCAGCTCGTGCCCGGAGCCGCTTGCTCCTCGGCCTCCGCAGCCACCACCCCAGGAACCGCCTGCCTTTCCGAGCTCCCACACCAGCGTCCTCCAAGCCATGAAGCGACTTCTGAGGCGGCTGTCCCGCACGGTGGCGGCGAGCGAGGACATTGGCGGCCCGGCGGTGCGGCCGCCGCCCAGCAGCAGCAGCAAGGCCAACGACGACGACGGGGGAAGGAGTAGGAGGAAGAGGAAGGGGAAGGGGAAGAGAGCCGGGGCGGGGGCGGTGGTGCCGGAGGGCCACGTGCCGGTGTGCGTGGGCGAGGAAGGCGGGCCCGTGGAGCGCTTCGCGGTGCGCGCCGAGCTGCTGGGCGAGCCGCCCTTCGCCGCGCTCCTCCGCCGCGCCGCGCAGGAGTACGGCTACGCGCACCCCGGCGCGCTCCGCATCCCCTGCCCCGTCGCCGACTTCCGCCGCCTCCTGCTCCGCCTCTCCCACCACCACCCCTCCCCCAACGCCGCCGGATGCTACGCCTAGGCGCCGCGCCGCCCGTCGTACCCTTGCTCTCCCCCGCCGCCGCTGGAGAGCCGCCTGCGCTCTTACGGTTTTACCCTCTATGTACAATCTTTTGGATGTACTAAGAGTAGGTAGGGTGGAGGGCAGGACGGGGATCGCAGCTAGTGTTTTTTTTTTCTTTTACCGCTAGCTAGTGTAGTGCTACTAGCAGTAGCTGCTTGATGGAAGAAGAACTACAGCCGGGTGTTCCTTTTTTTTTACCCCCTTCTAGTTCTACGACTTGCAGCGTGTGTGTGTGTTCTAGTGAATTTGGTTGGAGAAATTCGGCATTAACCCTACATGTAATCCTCATTTGAGGCTACCTCCATGTGATTGATTCATATTATTGAGGTACTAGTAGTAATTTCAAAAAAAAATTTAGCCCTATACACTGCTTCAAATTCTCCCTTGTGCAACCTAGGTGCACTACATAGCTAAAGTTTATTCGTTGGATGATCCAAACAGGGTCATAACAACTTTGAATTTAAGTTCGAAATGCATCAATTTTGAAACGCATAAATTTCACGGCGGACAAAACATTCTCCAAATTCATATATAGCTTCACCACCCTTGAAGTTTGAATTGAATTGAATTGAATTGAGGCAGTACATGCATCTTTCATCTACCCCACACCAGCATTGTATTAAACCGCACTGCATCTTGGGGACACATCCTGTTTCCTCTAGTTAAAGCTGCGATGCTGGTGGTCCGGGCAAAAGATAGCAAAACCTAGCAAAATTTCCGAAAGAAAGCCGGGCACTGCTGCTGCCTGCTGCCTTTGTTGCACTCGAAGGCTACGTCGTCTCGTCCAGGGCAACGGTAGAAACCGCAACTCCGTTGCGTCAGGACAACCGCGCCTGGACCAGTCGTACACCTAGGGTCCGCCTCCGCCATATAATTTTAACTGAACGGGAACATCCATGGAGCTTGAAAATTCAGGATCAGTAGATGTTTCAGCATCTCGACTTCTGGATTTTTCAATTCTACTATTCTTGTTTTTTTTTAAAAAAAAGAAGAAGAAAAGAACAACTGTCCGAATAGTCTAATCTGTTATGACTTGTATGTATATACCAAGAATAAGATTTGCCAGTGCAGTTAAACCAAAAACTTCAGGTCGTATAGATTCCGCAAGTGTGAAATGTATCCCCGGCTGTCTAATCAAACCACATTTTACAATTTTATTTTGAAAGGGAAAATGAAATCGAGATTGGCTTTAAAACGATCAAATCAGAGCTTCCACGAACAAGAATGACATCCTGGAATACTGGTAGAAGATACTGACAGGACATTAGAGCGTCCGGCAGAGCAGCAGTCCCTTGTTGGCACGGCATTGAACTGGGCCTCTCAAGCTGTCATGACGACGACGGCTTCGTTTGGCGCAACTCAATGAAACACAAAAGACTTACTTCGGCCTGATTACCTCGCTGATCGCTGTCTTAGGTCCCGCATCACGCCACGACAGAGACATCAGTGTCCGAGCCCCAGAAGTTTAGCCAAGAGTAGGCACATCTTGTGCATATCCGTGCTAATAAATTTTCCCGACATCATCGAAGAACAAGGGTGAAATTGTGTGCTAACTCGTCTCAGAAAGGATAATACTAGTGTTCAGTAACTAAAATCATATATGAAAACGTACTGATATTCGGCATATGATGTGCATGGGCGGATCTACAGGATATGCCGCATATGCCACAGGAAGCCATGAAAAAAAGAAGAAGAAGAATGCAGTCAATCGCATATTCTGCACAAAAGCATCCGTACTTCTTTTCTCTGATACTGTATCTCATTAGTCATTATCATCATCACGAATCAATAAACATGAAGGGGAAATTTTTTGTTCGGAATATCTCAATGGAGTCTTCCCTGAAACTTCAGGGCAGACCAAGCATGTTTGCACCGCCACGGAAACAGTAGGAAACGTGTTGCACCGCATTGCAATGCAGCCAAGATTTAGAATATCCTCCCTCCGTTCCAATGGATATGCAATTCTCATATATTGAGGAGTCAACCAGCGCAAAGTTTGACTAAAAGTATATAAAAAAATACTAACTCTTGTGAGACAAAATAAGTACCATTAGATCGGTTATGAAATATATTTTCATAATAAATTTATTTTGAGATCTAAATGTTAATACATTTTGCTATAAACTTGGTCAAAGTTAACACAATTTGACTGACAAGTTTCCCGAGGCAAGATTGGATGGACGGGCTGCTTCTGCTGGCACAAGCAGCCCCCATGTGCAGCAGAGATATCGAGCTGACCAGAGTACGGCTGGCAACTAACAACGAACGGACTGCTGCCGCCCGCATAACTGTGGCTTTGGCATTCAGCTGGAAATCGCAGTGAGGAGGGAGGGGAATCGGGGATTCAGGGTCAGGAAGAAGAAGAAAGCGGAAGATTCAGCACGGTGCCTGCTTGCACCCAAAGCAAAGCAACTGATCTGCTCCAAATCATTGTGCCAGCGGGAAATGTCAACCTGTGCCTCGATCTCCTGCCCAGATAAACTAATCATGCCGCCGTACGCCATTATGCACACAGATCTACACACGGCAGGTGACCTGCTGCACATGTTGATTTTTTTTTTTAAGATTTTGTGGTCTATCTCAGGTTTGAACAGATGGTTTATTATTTCTTCCAATTCAATGAAGGTGGATGTTTTATTTGGCAACAATGTAGCGTTCTTACAAGGCTACAACTGGATGTTAAGCGTCAACACAGTACCCCTTTTTGATCCATGTCAACACAGTATGTGGACAGGACGACCAAAGGACTGCAACAGTGATTTCTTTTCGCCATTATTGTCACATGCGCCTGGGCAATTCTCCTTCCACTCTCCGTGTCTCCTGCGACCTCGTGCTGCCTGCACTTTGCACAAGCACACCGCTGGTATGGTATGGGGCCCAGCCATCCAAGAGACTGATGAGAAGTTTGTTCATTGAGAAGTGAAGGCAAGGGCACTGGATGGGAAACCTTTGCCGGCAATGGCGCCTGAGAGGAGAGTTACTGCCGCTGCGTGCTAGTGCTGGTGCTAGGCTGCAATGCAATCACACAGCCTGGGGTTTGCTTTGCCTTTGCTTTCAGGTCACG
Source organism: Eremochloa ophiuroides (assembly GCA_038502445.1). Classification (NCBI taxonomy): domain Eukaryota; kingdom Viridiplantae; phylum Streptophyta; class Magnoliopsida; order Poales; family Poaceae; genus Eremochloa; species Eremochloa ophiuroides. Next base: position 9,450,957 of record JAHLJS010000005.1, read on the forward strand.
TGCACCTGTGCAAGCACTGCGCAGGCCTCACCTCGGTGTAGTGAATGCGCGCCACAGACCATGGAGGATGGTGGATGCAGCAGCGCGTTTGACTGCCATAGGCAGCACCGCAGCAGCAGCACATGGGCATGGCGGTGCGTGCTGCGTGGCTGCACAAATTGAACTCGGAATCGGCGTGGTCAGCGAAGGAGGCCAGCCGGTCGGTGCTGGCGCCGGAGATGGAAACGGACGGTGCTGCTGCCGGAGATGGAAACGAAACGATTCGCGAGTGGAGAGACAAGGCCCCGGCGTCCAAGGACGTGTATGGCGCTACGAGGCAAGGGGTGCACGATCTTTAGTCGTCGAGACCGTGAACAGACTCCAGGTGTGTGGACATGCAAAACTTGACAGGTTCTTTACAAGCAAAAACTTGACGGGTTACGCAGGTCACTGATACCACGCTACTCGCCGTGTTGAGCAGTAATGCCTAGGCTCAATATAGATAGAACAGCTAAATGCAGGCTTCGCATCAGCCCATAATTAGCTCAAGTGAATTTGGACAAGAGAGAGCAATAATGTCTAATATCTCATCGTCTCCACTGAATTACCACTCGATTTTGTACAGATACAAGGCTCAGCAGTCAAAAAACAACCACCGTCAGTAGGGTATGGCTCACCCAAGCATGATGAAGTCATGCGGGGAGCGACAACAGAATGTACGGATGCGGACTATCTCAGCAAAAAAACATTTACTGGAAGAAACAAGGCAGGATTGACGAGCGTGTGTGCCACTCTGGGTTTAACCTATCTTCTACCATGTACAAAATCCAGGTTTCATTCACTGCGCACCGAGTTGTACTTCTCAGCGAGTGCAGGAGTGGTCGTTATCTTGTTCATCAGATTCTTGAACCGTATGCTGTAGTCGCTGCCACTGCATAAAATAATCCAAAATAAAAGGATGTTCAAGGGTTGCAATCTTGTCTTAAAATCAAAAAACGAACAATGAAGGCTAAGGATAAAGATAGTGACAGGATCTAATCAAGCCCTACCTTATGCGGCTTAAAGATGAGATGGCCCGAAGAGCACTGCGAATCATGTCTTCATTTCGATCCACCTCCTGCTTCACTGCATCCCCCTTCGGTTTGTGACTAATAGTTTTCTCAATCGGTTCAACTATGGAGTCCAAAACTGAAATGGCAAAGCTGGAATATCAGAACATCTGCAGCATTTCAAATGTCACTTGAAAGGTTCTTGATTAGAACAAACCAGCAAGAACAGCAGAAGGACACTTGTCTGCTAGCTTTGAGAGAATCAAATGACAAGGCATTTTTACATCATAATGATCTGCAGAAAGCATAGTAAACAATCACTCAGTACAGATTTTAAGAAAGGTGGTAAGAAAACAAGTTGAAGAAATAGTGATAGATGATTAATATGCTGATAGTAATTTTTTTTTCTCGAATACGCAGGAGAGCTGCGTATCATTGCATTATAGAGAGAAAAGGATCGGCCCCTTACAAACACCACCACCTCACTCCTGCCGGGCTGTGAGGGCTTGTTTCTTTACATCGAAAAACTTAAGCTAAAAACCACAGAAAGGGGTGAGGCCTGACCACAAAAACACACGAACCAACTAGGCTAAGATAAGCTATCCTAGCCTAACACCGTGACCTAGTGTGCGTAGGCCACGTGCCCCCGCCAAGCACCAAAGGTTCGTGTAATATAACTGATAGTAATATAACTAGGAGAGACAGCACTGTAATACTATCACAAAGGAAAACATTGTTCTAACTTCTAAGGTCTCAATATCTCAGGTCACCACTCACCAGTGGTAACAGCCTAACAAGACAGGAAAGTAATACTGTATTATTATTTAAATTAAGATTTTGAAATTCATAGATACTACTGGTGAAGGATGAGGAGATCAAGAACAGATGGCGAGAGTACTTCGACAAGTTGTTTAATGGGGAGAATGAGGGTCCTACCCTTGAGTTGGATGACCCATTTGATGATACCAACAGACGCTTTGTGAGGAGATTTCAGGAAGCAGAGATCAAGGAGGCTTTGAAGAGGATGAAGGGAGGTAAAGCGATGGGCCCCGATGGTATCCCTATTGAGGTGTGGAGGTGCCTAGGTGCCAGAGCGACAGTATGGTTAACTAAGCTTTTTAACCTTATCTTTCGGTCCAACAAGATGCCCGAAGAATGGAGGAGTAGCATATTAGTACCGATCTTCAAGAACAAGGGGGATGTTCAAAGTTGTACTAACTATCGTGGGATCAAGCTGATGAGCCATACGATGAAGCTCTGGGAAAGGGTTATCGAACATCGCTTAAGAAGAGTGACAAGTGTGACCCAAAACCAGTTTGGGTTCATGCCTGGAAGGTCGACCATGGAGGCGATTTTCTTAATACGTCAGCTGATGGAGAGATACAGGGAGCAGAAGAAGGACTTGCACTTGGTCTTTATTGACCTCGAGAAGGCGTCTGACAAAGTACCAAGAAACGTCATGTGGTGGGCATTGGAAAAGCACAAGGCCCCAGCTAAGTACATTACCCTCATCAAGGATATGTACAAGGACGCGATGACGTGTGTACGAACATGTGACGGCGACACTAGTGACTTCCCAATTAAAGTAGGGATACATCAGGGGTCAGCATTGAGCCCTTATCTATTTGCTTTGGTGATGGATGAGGTCACAAGGGACATACAAGGTGATATCCCTTGGTGTATGCTCTTCGCTGATGATGTGGTGCTAGTTGACGAGAGTAGGGCAGGGGTTGATAGTAAGTTAGAGCTGTGGAGGCACACATTAGAGTCGAAAGGATTCAGACTTAGTAGGACCAAGACCGAGTACATGATGTGTAGTTTCAGCGCGGCTAGACATGAGGGTGGTGACGTTAGCCTCGATGGACAAGTGGTGGCCAAGAGGGATACCTTCCGGTATCTAGGATCGATGCTTCAAAAGGATGGCAACATTGATGAAGATGTTAGGCATAGAATTTCAGCCGGTTGGATGAAATGGCGTCAAGCTTCTGGCGTCCTCTGTGACAAGAGGGTGCCACAAAAATTAAAAGGTAAGTTTTATAGGACAGCGATTCGTCTGGCGATGCTATACGGTGTTGAATGCTGGCCTACAAAAAGACATGTCCAACAACTGAGTGTAGCAGAGATGCGTATGCTACGTTGGTTTTGTGGGCACACAAGAAAGGATAGAATCCGGAACGAGGACATTCGGGAGAGGGTCGGGGTGGCACCAATTGAGGAAAAACTGATTCAACATCGGTTGAGATGTTTTGGACATGTCCAACGAAGGCCTCCCGATGCGCCGGTGCGCAGCGGGGTTCTAAAGCGGGTCGACGATGTTAAGAGAGGTAGAGGTCGGCCTAAACTGACTTGGGACGAGTCGGTTAAGAGAGACCTTAAAGAGTGGAATATCTCCAAGGAATTAGCTATGGATAGGAGCGCCTGGAGGTTAGCAATCAGTGTGCCTGAACCGTGACCTTTGCTTCCTTTTCTGTTTATCCCTAACTCTACCTTTCGTCTTGTGTCCGTTTTGTGTTTCTCTAATCTTGGTCTCTTGTGGGTTTCATCTCTAGCCTACCCCAACTCGCTTGGGACAAAAGGCTTATGTTGTTGTTGTTGTTATAGATACTAGGACAGTTTATATACCATGATGGAGCGGAAACAGGTAACTGATAACAGCTAAGTATCACGCCAATAAGATAAAGGATAAGCAAATATACCATTCAAAAGTCTAATAGACTACAGATGGTATCACAACTCATGCCATTTTCCATTACTCTACCAAATGGTTGGCTTGGTCCCAAATTGCAGTTATGGACATGTAAGTGAAGAAAACGTACTTACCACCTAAGCCAGACAAGAGGAAAGGTACAATGAAGGACGATGGATTGACTTGATCAAGACAACTGTCCAATAAAGTGTCTACACATTCAAAGGCAGCTTTCCTGAGTTCAAGACCATCATCTACAACATGCTTGAAAGGACCAAGATCAACTGTCCTGACCAACTCTTGCTGCAAAAAAAAAAAGGACATCATCACTTCCAGTATGGATAAGATACAGTGCAACTGTAACATCAATTTTCTTATAAAGCAACTTCCTCAGTTAAGAGAGCTCAAATAACATGATATAATTAACATACAAGAAACAATACCTTAATAACAGTTTGGTCGTATAGAAGAGGTAATAACTCAGGAAGAAGACCTTTAATCAAGTTTGGCTTGTTGTGCGCTGCTGTGCTCAAAGCCAGAACCGCTGCTCTTCTCACATGCTGTGAATGCAAACGAAATGAAAAGAAATGCTACTGTGAGTTCCACATCTTGTCACTATCATTCAGTATAACAAATAATGACTAATTATGTAAACAAGTGTGTCATTACCCTATCGCTGTCTTTAATCAACATCAGGAAAGTGGATATCTCAGAGTACATGATTTCATCTATTTTCTCAGGTCGTTCAACAATTGAATATTTTATAGCAATGGCAACCGTAGCTCTTGTATTTGCTGCCGGGCTAGATGTGCGTATCTACAAAGAGAGAGAGAGATTCTATTAGGCTGTCAAAGCAAAATAACTGCAAAGTGGAGAATAGCTTTGATGGTTAGCCATGTCACACCTTCAAAGCAGGGACTAATTTTTTTGGTTCAATTAGAGCAATTTTTCCTAAACACTCTGCAACAACATTCCGAACTCCCTCCTCCTCACTTTCACAGTGATTAAAGAGCAATGCCAATATCTTCTCAATGTTTGAATCCTGGAGCTCACTCTGGCCAGAATGATCAACAGATTGTCGCACGATTACCTGACAGTTTTTTTAGTACGAGCATGTGTTAGGCAACAGTTAGACAAGGAATGCATTTCACAATCGAAGTTCAAATAGAATCAACCTCTTTAAGTGAATGGAGCAACAGATATTGCTTCTTCTGTTGATTGTCAATCTGATCCAAGATAAATGGTAAATACTTGGAGAGGTTGCCAACAGCAATGTTTCCAAGTGCATAGGATGCTGCGGACTTAATCTCCTCAAAAGGTGATTGAAATGATTCAATGACAATGTTCTCAATTTGAACATGCTTGCTAAGGTCTTTCCTCCTCCCAATTTCTCCCAGACATAACAAGGCCATATGTTGTTTAGCCTGAGACGAACATAACACACACTTAGCAGATGAGATATTCTTATTTACATACACAAACCAATCATTCTAACAGCAATTAAAGTTTGGTGAAGCCTATCATGGCTAAAGAATCAATTACAGGTGTTAACAGTTCACTATAATCGTTAAGTCTAAACAATTCACTATAATTGTAAAGGCTAAAACATACTACCAAAGTTTTTTATGGATTGCCCAATAATAACCATAGCAAAGTGTACGATTAACATACAACACATCATAAGAAAATAATAAGCTATAAATTCCATTACAGAGTTAATTGATCTTCCAGAAACAAATGGATCATGTAATATTCGTCGCAGGGGCAACTTAGCATCACAGGAAATTTCAAAATCAAACAATATCTGAATTAAGATCATGTGCTATCTGAATTAACAAGTGCTAGTGCAAGGCCCACCGCCCACCTAGATAAAAATGCCCATAAATCACTTTTTAAGACACTGATTAGATTAGCCCCAAATGGTAGAGACATGACATGGGCAAAAATGAGTAAATCTACAAAACAAGAAATATATCCTCTATCAGGGGAAAGACTTACAGAGATAGTAGTGCTGTCATCTTTCAAAATGCCTTTAAGCATTTCAATTGTAGATGCACACTTCTGGTCACCAGCTGCTAAGCATAGAACAGCAACACACTTAGCAATAGAAGACAGTGCTTGCTTGGCAAGACTACCTGACTGCGATGGCTTAGCAGCAGAAATAAGGGAATCCAACAAAGCATCAAAGCTAGTATTTGCAGATTGAACAAGTGACGCAAAAAACCTCTGAAGAGCCTGTAACAATATTAACATCATATGTTAGTAGCCACCTAATAAATCAAGTGCTCAGATGGGTGTGTATGTGGTGGCTGTGGGTGGGGGGATACCTGTAGTGCTTGCCCTTGCAAGAGAGCACTCCTGATCAAAACAAGGGCCTGAGGCAAGACCTTATTTCTCACAGCTAAACCAACATTTTGAATGGATTTTCTGTCAACCATTATTGTGCAACAAAGTTCCAATGCAAGAGCGGTCATATGCAAATCCATGTCACTACCACAAATAAAATACAAGTCAGCATCAGTAGTCATGGCAGGGCATATGCAGAAGGAAGAAGAACACTGCAAGGAAAAACCTTATGAGGGTTGAAAGTTCTGCGATTATCGTCTCATACGAAGAAGATCCAATCTGACCACCATACGTGACAACCAAAGAATTTAGAGTTCCCAACGTTGCCTGCCTAAGGGCTCTGTTGGCCTGTTACATAAGAGGAAATAATGAAGGCTTCATCTTGCACTTTGCTACCCAAGCTAATGCTTTTCAGAGAGAATAAAAATCAAATGAAGGCACCAAAAATCCATGCAACTATGCAAGTACCTTACGAAGGAAAGCTGTGAGCTCAGAAACAACATGATCCAGGACACACGAGAGATCAATACGAAGTGGTGAATTCGCAATAACTGAAAATGCCTGTAAAGTGAAACATTTTATGTACCACAGTAGAATAACATAACTAAAATAATATTATGTCATAACATTGAGATGGTTCATGAAAATAAGCAACACACAAAAAATAGATAACATATTCCCATGCCTAAGCAGATAGCAATATGTATGATTAAATTCTTTAATATTAAATATCATTAATCAAGTGTTTCAGCATTTGTTCTTTAACATAAAATATACCATAAACAAAAACTTGACCTGCGGGGGGTAAGACAGCCCCCGGGCATTGCATTAAGAAGAAGACCTTCTCACGCAGGTCAAAAAAACCCCCGAACCTCTGCCCCACCCATATACAGCGGCACCGTAGCCCATGTGAGACAACCACGACCGGGGCCGGGCCTTAGACCTGTGCTTTGGCCATGGGATAGACGAGGGGATTTTTTTAACCTCAGCCTGAAATCCGCTCCCATGGGGAGTCGAACCCAGGACCTGAGGAGTGCCGCTGGGTTCCTCTAACCAACTCAACTAGAGGCCCTTTGGCTAAAATATACCATAAACAAGCATTGCAAGATGTTAAATCTCAAAGTATTTGTATCATACGCAAACAGTCAAAAAACTTACCTTGACAGCTGTAAGCCTTGTAATTTCGTTACCCATCCTATCGACGAGTATGGGAAGGCATGCTGGTAATTCTCTTTGAAGACCATCACCAAAAGTAGAGACCACCAGACTCATGCAAGATA